>CM074721.1:211808552-213008552 GCA_037306005.1 Rhinophrynus dorsalis | reverse complement strand
GCCACTCAAACCTGTCCTCAGGCCTACCCAACAGTGCAATTTCTCCTCAAAAAAATACAGGTGAATCAATCAGTGGTGAAATCATTCTGAGGGATCTGTCCACTTTAACAACATGTGTTTGTGATTAATAGAGAACAGCCTGAAAACATGTACTTTTTGGCCGGAAAGGGTAGGGGGGCTTGGGACAGATTTAAACACCCCTGCCCTAATATATTCTTCAAACTGTTGGAGCATTGGGGACTAATTTATCCAGCTAAAGAGGTGCAATTCTGTAGCAAACAAACTGCACCATTGATGCTAGGGGATTCTCCAGCACATTGTGTGATTACACAAGGGATTAAAACCTCCCATTTAAATCAATGGTGATTTTGAGAATTTTCATTGTCCTTTATGGTGCAATTGATATGCAATAGAATTGCACCGCTTTAGCTTGAAAATTAGGCCCAAGAATAAAAAATGAATTGCAGATTCATATATTCCTCCTGTTGACTAGCAAATTAATAATGTCTTAAAGACAATTGATGGCTACTCCTTTATAATGATTAAATCAGGAGAGATTCAGATCACAAGACAAAACAAGTAAGGTTATATAACTTGGTGTGGTAGGATGCTTGGCATACTATGACCACATTATGTAACTAAAATCTCAAACAGTGATTATATGCAAGCAAAATTCAGTTGTGTATAGCTGAAATCAGTCCCTGTAGAGATGTTATAATAAACACGTTGGAGGGGGGGCCTTTAAATATAATGTTTTGTTTATAATTTTTTTGATGCCTGGGGGTCCCAATGTTTGCAATTAAAATCAAAAGATATTCAACAGTTTAAAAAGGTGTAGAAGAAAGGCTTGCTTGTTATAAAGAAAACTCTGTAGGCCTGCAGTCAGAAGGTGCCCATCCAAGAGGACTGTGGATCCACCAACCCTCCTTATAGGAAAATGTTCCCACCTCTACAGGCCATATGAGGAATAATGAATTACAAACACACAAGGTGTATGCAAGCCATAGACAGTCAAATAGCCATGTCATTAAAGGCCTTTAAATATAAAAAAAGAAAAGTGCAATAAAATATTTGTGGGTTATATTAGTGATTAAGAATGTGCAGAGGAGATGTGCAAAAGCAAGAAGTAAAAGAATAGCTCACAGTGCTAACCCACCATAATACAAACATATAATTGATAAAGTGTAAATAAGAATTATGTCATGAATGTATAGATAACAGCAGAGAATGAAAGCGTTCCCCAATCCCCAAATATTAGGCCGAAACCTAAAGTGCAAAAGCAAGACAAAAAGACAAACCTCTGCTTCTCTATACAAGGTACAAATGTGTGCCCTGTATTGGGCATATATAATACTACTGTGTTATTAAATATGAGGATTTTGTTCCAAAATGTGGCCAAAGATTGTTAAGCTTTAGTGTTGAGCGAGCGTGCTCGGCCAATGCTCGGATCGGCTCGAGCATCGCTCTGCTCGGCACATGGCGGTACTCGTCGAGTACCGCCATGTGCTCGCCCGCCATGTTCGGGTGGCGGGGATCTGTGCCGGAAGAGGCACAGATCTGAAGACGCTCCGCTGGACCACCAGGGACTGGAGGTACGGGATCATTGCGGAGATGAAGGGGGCATTGCGGAGATGAAGGGGGACATTGTGGAAGAGGGGCATAGACTCTATGCCCCTCTTCCACAATGTCCCCCTTCATCTCCGCTATGCCCCTCTTCCACAATGTCCCCCTTCATCTCCTCTATGCCCCTCTTCCACAATGTGCCCCTTCATCTCCGCTATGCCCCTCTTCCACAATGTCCCCCTTCATCTCCTCTATGCCATAGAGGAGATGAAGGGGGACATTGTGGAAGAGGGGCATAGCGGAGATGAAGGGGGACATTGTGGAAGAGGGGCATAGCGGAGATGAAGGGGGACATTGTGGAAGAGGGGCATAGCGGAGATGAAGGGGGCATAGCGGAGATGAAGGGGGACATTGCGGAGATGAAGGGGGCATTCGGAGATGAAGGGGGCATAGCGGAGATGAAGGGGGGCATTGACCAGGCACCCTCCCCTCATCAGAGCAGGGGGTGCCTGGTGTAATGCTCGTGTCGCCCCAATATATTCAATGGGGCTCGGGTGCTCGGCCGAGCACTCGAGCCTCAGGGGGTGCTCGGTCAGAGCACCCGAGCACCCGAGCATCGGGGTGCTCGCTCAACACTATTAAGCTTGCCAACCCAATCAAGGTACCTCAAGATAATGCAAGTACCTACTCTAATATACCTGCAAAGCCCTATCTAAATTAAAAACAGCCCATGAAGAGATGATATCATAAATGTGTTGGGGGGACCCTTTGAATATAATGTTTTGTTTGTTATGTTTTTGATGCTTGGGGGTCCCAGTGTTTGCAACTTAAAACAAAAGACATACAATGGTTTAAAAAAGGTGTAGAAGAAGTACTTGCCTGTTATAAAGTAAATCTATAGACCTGCAGTCAGAAGGATACCCATATAAAATGACTGTGGATCCACCAGCCCTCCATATAGGCAAAATGTTCCCACCACCACAGGCCATATGAAGAATAATGAATTACAAACAGACAAGGTGTATGCAAGCCATAGACAGACCAATAGCCATGTCTTTAAATGCCTTTAAATATATAAAAAAAGAGAAAACTGCAAAAAACTATTTGCGTGTTATATTAGTGATTAAGTAGAAAAAGTGAAAAAGCAGCTAGAATGAGCAGAGGGAATATGCAAAAAGCAAGAAGAAAAAAATAGCTCACAGCGCTAACTCACCATAATACATACATATAATTAATAAAGTGTAAATAAGAAGAGTGTTGTGAATGTACAGATAGCAGCAGAGAATGAAAGGGTTCCCCAGTCCCCCAAGTATTAGGCTGAAAGCTAAAGTGCAAAAGCAAGACAAAAAGATAAACCTGCGCTTCTCTATACAAGGTACAAATATGTGCCCTGTATTGGGTATATATAATACTACTGTGTGCTTCTGACAAAAAAGTATGCAGGTGCTAGTACTGTTTGTATTAAAGCACTACTATTTTTTGATGCTACTTCTATTCTTATCTCCAGTTTTGTGCGAGGGAATAAAAAAAACAATTGAGAATTAATGCTTCTATGTTACTATGTAATTGAATCTGCTCCCTGGAAACAAGCCTTGTTCTGTTATGACAGAGGGTGAAACATGCACTGGGACTATATGAAGTTGTTGCTGCATGCTTGTCTTATGCAGCTTTTTAAATACATGAGATATATTAACCAAACCTTTGTTGGAACCTAAGTATTTTATGAAGTAGCTGAATGGGAGCAACACAGCATTACACAGATAATTTTAGGTGACTTGGAAGGAATGTGTAAGTGATTATTACTTCCTTTACATTTTTAGTTTAATAGTGGATACTGATATTTGCACTGTAACCTTAGGTGGCGAGTATTTGACTTCTATTTCTCTTTTTCACTCTAATAACATGTCCTGAGATATTTCAATACCTCTCTGCTTTTATATAAGAAGCATGGCATATTCTCTGTATTAGGGTACTCTGGGGGTCCTCTAGGGGTGGAGAAGGGAAGAAGGAGTTTGACCCCAAATACACCAATATTTGGTGTAACTGACTGGCAAGTCACAGGCAGTTGGGGTCACATTTTCTTGCAGATTTACTTTTATTGTCTCTGTGCTGGAGAAGTCTGGTGGAAGAAGTTGTTGATTTCATTTTTTATTTATAATTTTTTTTGACTGATTGTGGCAAGATAGGGTGGACAGCTTAAAAAATAAATATATAAATAAAAAAATAGCTAAAAAAATAAAAATTAAAAAAAGATAATACATAAATAATTAAGCAAGTAAATAGATTAGGTGAGAGACAGCTGACTTGGAGCCTGATGTGATTTCTGTGTCTGAGGCAGATTTGATAGACAGCAGACGACATTGAGAATTTTGTTGAGGGCTAAGGCAAGACATCACACTTTATCAGTAGTGTACTGTACCAAGTAAAAACACACACAGTAGTTGAGTAATGTCCAGCAAGGGGAGGGGAACAGTGGAACGGTGAAGGGACGTGGGAGTATAGTGGTAGTTCAAAAAATGGTTGCTGCACCGTGTGCAATAAATGATGATGATTCTTCTCCTCCTGGGGGTGGATGCAGTTTGTCATGGTCCCACCAATCTTACCACGCCAGTCTCTCACCACCACTACAATACACATCCGCCAAGTGGGAAGTGCCATTTTCACATAAATTCAGAAATATAAACAATTTTAATTAGCAGAAAAAAAATCTGAGGAAGACTGAAGTTGGATAGACACAGCTGGGCTTACAAAAATGGTTTTTGCCCAAAGGATTAAGGGGATAAACAAAGACTGAGAAAGTATTCTCAGCCTATTAGAAGGCAACTGATCTATAATGGACAAATGACCTTTGATTTAAATGGCAATTGCAACTAATTGATTGCTAGAAAGGTCTGCAAGCATTGCAAGGTCTCTCTAGAATTTGAAAGTCTAAAAGCCCCATCAAATAAAGGGGAACTTTACTGTGCAATAGGTTTTCCATGAATGACTACACTTTTCTTTTGAACAATTTTTTAAAATTATTTAAATAAATATTTAAAATATTTGAAGACAACTGGCTAATTTGTGAGGAAAAGAGAAACCAAAGATTTTACAGGGGGAAATGGAAGTACAAATTGTCTAGGTATTAATTCTATAACTGCAATTAAGAATACACCAACCCCGCTTTCTACGGGTATCCTTTTAAAATGTCGCACTGAAAAGTGTGTGTAATTAAACGGTGCATTGACAAGAACGCTGTGATGAAATGGGCGACATGAGAATCTCGCCCTGTATTAAAAGCACAAGATTCTCATGTCACCAGCTTAAACCTCCTTTCACCCAGCATCAACTCCCATTAGCAGAAGATGCAAATTTTACCATTACAAGTGGCACTTGATTTCTTGTTGGAAGAGACGATGCACAGCCCTCGCTCCTGTCTTCTCCCCCTGGGCAAGTCCCACAAATTAAAAGTGGATTCCAGATATAAGGGATACAAGGTAAAGCCATCATTGGCCGAAGACACTCAGAGTGAGGCAGATGCCACAATGCAATGCAATGGAGTGGCCATGATCTCAATGAGGACCAAGAGGGCGAAGACAGGAGCGAGGGCTGAGCAGTGTCTCAACAAGAAATCAAGTGATGCTCATAATGGTAAAATCTGAAGCTTGTGCTAATGGGAGCTGATGCTGGTTGAAATGAGGTTTAAGCTGGTGACATGAGACTCTCGTGCATCACTGCGACCTTGTCAATGCGCTGATTTGTTACATGTGCTTTTCAGAGCGACATTTTAAAAGTAAACCTTTTTAAGACAAACAACATATTTTCCAATCACTGGCTATGCAAGTCCTATATAATAATTCACTAGGATGTTTGTCAGAAGCCGTCATGCACAGTAGAGACTGTGAGCACTGCAGTCATGCACAGTAGAGACTGCACACACTGCAGTCATACTCAGTACAGACTGCCTGAACGTGCCACGTCTGATACGGAGCAGGGCGCTCTGAATCTGCTCACCTTCCTGGGACCGCTTGGTGAGCAGAGAGGCTCCGGGTACCAGCCGAGACTGATGGGTGGCACTGTGGTCCCTGTACACAAGCTTTTAAACTAGTTACAGCATAAATGTTCACTTTTACTTTGCCACCAATGTACCGAAAGTAAGAGTATTCAAATGATAGATAGCAGATTAGGATTAGAGTGGTTACTGTTTATCCTCTTATTATCTCAGGGAATTTCTTGCTATGTAATAGGTCAAAACACAAATTATTTATTTGTTTGCTTTGCAAGATGCATTGCAATACAGTTGCCACTTTGCAGTCCACTCAATTCCCAGAACAATTGTAAAGTGTACTTTATTCTGAAAGGTTTTATCTGACTAGTATAATGAATAAACAAGCTAAGAGCTACTTTCTAGACTCTCCTTACTCAAGAGAATAGCTGCTCAAATTAGATGTGATTTTCTAAATCTGGATGCATTCAGAAAAGCAAGAAGCTTTTATCTTTAAATGGAGGAAATCCCACAAGGAAAAATAAATCATTATACAAAGTAGTTTTTGAATGTCATGATAGTTCTGGTGCATTGCATTGTTCCAAATTCACAAAGAGCACTCTTTTGAAAATGATGGCTTAAGACAAAACAAAGACAGCATCTTGCTTTTGCCTGATTTCTCTTTAAAATATAATATATACATCTAATACTTTAAATTTTGGTGCTTCATGTTGGGAAGGCTTATTTGTTTTTTGCTCATTTGGGAGTTGCAAGGTAACTCTCTCCCGTCCTGAAGAAATAACCAGTTAGGTTATGAAATGTGTAGACTATTTTATACAGCCACTGTAATTGTTTTTATTTTGTTTTATTACAAAAATAAAACTAGGATTTTTTTTAATGTAAACACGGTTGAGGCATCAGTTTTATTTATATCAAGAAGAGCCTGATAGATGGATATCTACCAATGCTATATTGGATAAAGAGATTGGACACTCCATATATTGCAAAGACTGGGAACGGTTATCACGGTGCCCGTGATTCTATGTGCGACATTCTTACTTCTGGGTTTGTGTTTGGCTGTCTCTTATTGGTGCTAGCTGGCTAGCCCCTCCCAGGGCTAGCCTTTATATACGCCCTCCTGTCACTAGGCCGGTGCCCTTTCGTGGTGTTCCTGACCTTACGTTATTCAGTGCTCCTCTTCCGTGTTGATCCGGTTTCTGTCTGACCTTGCTCCTGTTCTGCTCCTGTGTACCAATTCAGGCTTTGGCTGACTACCACTCTCTGTGTACCAACCCAGGCTTTGGATGACTACCGCTCTCTGTGTACCGATCCAGGCTTTGGCTGACTACCGCTCTCTGATACTGATCCAGGCATTGACTGACTTACGCTATTTTGTTGCCCTCGCTATTATTGTCAGTCCTCTCAGATTTGTTGCCTCTGGTTGCACTACTCTCTGCCTGTGTATCAGTGTGGCCTCCGTTACGTACACCCAGCCTGTACTTTCCAGTCACTAGCGGTTACCGTTGCCTACCCACTATACGCTCAGCCTGTGATTCTCTGTGGCCTCCGTTTTGTTCACCCAGTCAGTGCTATCCGGTCACTAAGCGGTTACCATTGCCAGTTCATTACCTACACACAGCCTGTGATTCCCTGTGGCCTCCGTTTTGTACACCCAGTCAGTGCTATCCGGTCACTAAGCGGTTAACATTGCCAGTTCATTACCTACACGCAGCCTGTGATTCCTTGTGGCCTCCGTTACGTACACTTATTCTGTGCTGTCCAGTCTAGCGGTTACCATTGCCAGCTCATTACAATATCTCAGCCTGTGACCCGGTAGAGCCTCCTCAGTTCCTTGTTGCACCAGATATCAGGCTGTCTTACCCGGTATTCAGTAAGGCCGGTAGAGCCTCCTCAGTTCCTTGTTGCACCAGATATCAGGCTGCCTTACCCGGTATTCGGTAAGGCCGGTAATGCCTCCTCAGTTCCTTGTTGCACCAGATATCAGGCTGCTTTACCCGGTATTCGGTAAGGCCGGTAGAGCCTCCTCAGTTCTTTGTTACACTAGATATTAGGCTGCCATACCCGGTATTTGGTAAGGCCAGTAGAGCCTCCCTATTGTATTGCTATTTGTATGTCCTGTCCTGTGTCAAACTTTCTTACTGCTGTTTGTAGAGTTTGGACCCGTGAGGGGCCTTGTTGCGCTTTATTTTGCCTAATAAAGCTTTTTTTGTTTTATCCTACCCAATTGTCTGAGTGTTCAATAAAACCGTGACAACAGTACAGAGAATTATTCCAACATGCATACACCTGGGGGAGGTTTGATACCCCTCGGGATAAACATATACTGTGAGTACCAATAATCTGATCTATGTTAGATGTTTGTGATATTTCTCTGTTGGCATCTGGGAAATACCTTGGTTAGCTGAGTAGGGACAGTTTATATATTCCCCATAAGCTTCATCTCTTCATCAGCTTGACTGAGTGGTGTGCCAGTCAGGCGGCAAACCTACAAGTGAGTGCCATTATGTTAAGCAGATATCAGTGCTTTCCCAATTTGATAACTGTGGCAGAAACATTGTTTATACATTGACTGGACTTATTCAATATACAGATCACACTATGTGTTTGCTTTGTATTTTTTACATGTGACTATGGACTTATACTTTGGAGCGGTCTCATCCTTGTTTAGATCTTTAACTACTATATTATCTGGGGTGTGTGAGTATACCTTAAATTGAAGTATATATTGTTATCTGGAGAAAATTGTGATTTTTGCATATTTTAATTTATTGATGTACACTGTCTTCAGTTTATTGAAACATTTGTATATTGCATTACATTTGAGATTTAGTTGTTTGATTTTATCTTGCAGATTATTGCTTTATTATTTACATGAACACCAATATTCTATAGTATTGATCACATTTACATTTAGCTCCTCTCATTTTTTCACTTTATTATGTCACACATTCCCTTCTGCAAGCCAGATAGGGCATTGCTGGTGGTGAATATGGGGTCAACATCATCTTTAATCACCTCATATAGATTGAGGATGCTGTGTGATGTCAACCTGTAGCGGTCCTTCACTTCAGTGTCTGTTATTCAGCATGCGAACCCCTTGTGCAGAATATCCTGGGTCCCTGTGACAGCTGTGGTAGCTGAGGGTGATCTGGTTGTGGCAAATGAGATGCTGCTGCCTGGTGTGGTCCTGAAGAAGGAGATGAGCTTCTGTCTGAACATCAGCGATTTCATCCAATGGAGGCTGTTCAGCAGGTGTGCTTGGGAGTTCCTAGGTATCCCTAGCCCTTGTACGTCTTGCTATCTGATGTCTTCACAGGAACTGATATACAAACATATTGGTTGTAATCTCTCATTTTCTGTCTCTGAGTGCTCTCATTGTAAACAATCTGCCTCATCACCAGCTGAAAATGAAGGTGCCCACCAGGTGGAATTCCTCACTGTACATGCTTGAGAATTTGTACAAGCAGAATAAGGCCCTTATCGAGTACACCATGCAAAACGGGAAGACTTTGGAGGGTGCCACTTTGTCAACTGGGCAATGGCATTTAAGTTGTGATATATGTGAGTTGAGGAAGCAACCAAGTTGGTTAGTCGTGTAGTGGCAGGAATTAGGAATTAGCTCTTCCACTAATATATTTATTGTATAAAAAACTGAGGAGCTTGATTGTGGAATCTTACATCATCATGACAACATAGACATTCACCAACTGGTCAAGGACATGTCGGCATGCTTTGAGCAAGATTAACGTATAGTGTCCATTAAAAGCAATTAGAAATACTTGCCACTTTGCTGGACCCCCACTTTAAACACAAAATTTCAGAATTTCTGCCATAGCGTCATCCCTTTGTCACAATAAGGAGCAGAATCTCTCTGAGGTATCGAATTCTGTCAAGGAATAGAAATATAGGCTTATAGATAAAGTGGAGGGTTGCATTGTGTTGCATTGTTTGCATTGTTTTAAGTAAGCTAGAGCAGGTGATAAAGGAATGGCTTGTACCCCGCTCCTTAAAAGCTGTTTTTTTTTGTCTGCTGATAATGGCTCCAACAAAATCGTTGCTTTGAGAATAGGAGAAATGGTGCATGTGCCCTGCTTTATCCCTGTGCTAAATTTAGTTGTGACCAAATTCCTGGCAGAATCTGAAACATTTGAGAGTGTCCAGAATAGCAGTCAAGGGAGCCCACACCATTCTTCTGACCCTCAGAGTCCTCCCCTCCCCTTCACTATAGTTTCCAAGTGTAACATGATCCTGAAGACTGAGGCCAGAACTTTTGTTGGGGGAGAGAAGGCACACAATTAATACCAATGTAGACAAAAGACAAAATTAGCGGCTCCACTCAATGAAAATCATTGAATAATAAATGGGAAGCAAAAATAGAAAACATCGGTAGCTCCTACTAATCACTATAAAATGTGAACAAGACATGTGCAACACTAAGGATATCCCATATCCTTCAAAATGAACAACCGTAAGAAAAATGTGTGCACTACTTCCAATGTATTCTAACAAGCAGGGACGTTACAATTCCATCTTCTTAAAAACAATAATCTTTATTGAGAAACATAAAAACTTCGTACCTGCGGTAGATAATTTCTGCAACTTAGTAACAAGACTCACGGATTGGGCACAAACAGGTTACATTCTATGGTGATAATTAACGCATTTCACACTCAAACAACGCTTACTCATGATCAAACACACAAATAATCAAATCAACTGATCTCATATTTAAACTCTAATTGCCCAATCACATTTGAAACAGTATTCACCTATCAACTCTGATCCTCAGATCTCTACGTCATCCACGCTAAGAAAGTAACTCTCTTAAAGATAACGTATTATATATATATATAAATATGTAAATCCAAATGGAGCAAACCAACACAAAAGTCCGGACACGCTAAGAAAGTAACTCTCTTAAAGATAACGCATCCAATATATAAACATGTAGATTCAAATGGAGCAAACCGGCACAAAAGTCAGAGCAACTGATGCACCGACAAAAATCTATCAGCTAAAAACATTGCCGACATCTATGTCAGCGCATATTAACCCGGACTCCAATCATGTGCAGGCAGCTCCATAAATACATCCATACTATAAGGGTGAAAAACATGAGAAAAATATGAAAAAAATATAACTATTGTATATAAGGGTACAACTCTCAATCATAAATTAACCCATAATGTTTATATCACAAGGAGCAACACTCGTGTACTATTTCACCCTAGGTATAACACATAAGATCATATTCTTTATTCAAACCCTCAGGATATCGAGTGCCCATAGTAAAAATCCAATACACCTCTCGTTTAAGGCAGGGGTGGACTGACCATACGGGAATTCGGTCACTGACCGAGGGCCCGTGACCGAAGGGGGCCCGCCGCCGATTCCAGCGCTGCTCAGCTGCTCTCAAACCACAGCCACCGGCGCGCCATTCTACTAATACAGAGCACTGGGAGATGATATCATCTCCCAGCCTCTGCATTACTAGAGGCGCGCGGGACTTCACCACGTCGCTAGACCACCAGGGACTGGAGGTAGTGACAGTGTGGAGATGAGGGGGCATGGTGGTGGAAGGGGCGATGTGGAGATGGGGACATTGTGGAGATGAAGGGGGCATTGTGGAGATAGGGGCATTGTGGAGATGAAGGGGACAATGAGGAGATAGGGGCATTGTGGAGATGGGGGCAGTGTGGAGATAGGGGCATTGTGGAGATGAAAGGGGCATTGTGGAGATGAAGGGGGCATTGTGGAGATGGGGGCAGTGTGGAGATAGGGGCATTGTGGAGATTAAAGGGGCAATGTGGAGATAGGGGCATTGTGGAGATGAAGGAGGCATTGTGGAGATAGGGGCATTGTGGAGATGAAAGGGGCATTGTGGAGATGAAGGGGGCATTGTGGAGATTAAAGGGGCATTGTGGAGATGAAAGGGGCAATGTGGAGATAGGGGCATTGTGGAGATGAAGGGGGCATTGTGGAGATGGGGGCAGTGTGGAGATAGGGGCATTGTGGAGATGAAAGGGGCAATGTGGAGATAGGGGCATTGTGGAGATGAAGGGGACAATGAGGAGATAGGGGCATTGTGGAGATGAAGGGGACTATGTGGAGATAGGGGCATTGTGGAGATGAAGTGGGGCATTGTGGAGAAAGGGGCATTGTGGAGATGAAGGGGGCATTGTGGAGATGGAGATGAAGGGGGCAATGTGGAGATAGGGGCATTGTGGAGATGAAGGGGCAATGTGGAGATTTCTGCAGGGGGCCCAGACCTCTTTTTGGACCAGGGGCCCTGGGTCCTGTCAGTCCGCCCCTGGTTTAAGGAGAAGTGCATCTAAATCTCCTCCTCTAATACCTGTCCTTACTCGCTCAACACCCTGAATCTTTAAGGTATCTACCTTGCCTCCATGTTTATCCTTAAAGTGAGATGACAAATGATTTAAACTCCAAACTTCTAATGTTACTAAGATGTTCAACAAATCTTTCTCGTAATGTCCTCAAGGTCTTACCTATATACTGAAGTTTGCAAACATACTGGGTGATATACAATTGGCTATGGTTGTTGCCCTTTTAGGAACAAACCTAAACCCTTCAGACACAACTTTTTGTAGTCTCTCATCCCCATTTAGCACTGATATGTTTCTTAATGATCTTTATGATCTTATTATATTCCAGGCTATATGGGGTAGAAAAAAACACTTTTGAATAATCCAAATCATTTGCTCTCTTATTATACTTTAACAGGTCAGTGCGGTCTTTACCTTTTGCAGTATAATACGCATAATCTATCATCCATCTAGGATATCCTCTCTGTTTTAATCTTTTATTTAGATCTTCAGACTGTTGTTCAAAACTCTCTTCTGTGGAGCAGCATCTTCTAAGTCTAATAAATTGGCCAACCGGATTACCTCTCATAGTGTGGATCGGATGACAGCTATCAGCACGCAATATAGCATTCCTTGCAGTACTTTTTCTATATATATCTCCGTAGCGATTATCCCATCCACAGGATTACTAACCAGTTGTAAATCCAAAAATGAAATGTACTCCCTTCCAACCTCCACAGTGAAATGTAAATTTAAATCATTATCATTAAGGTAAGTTAAAAAGGAGTCAATATCATCTCTTTTCCCTCTCCACACTATAAGCAGGTCATCAATATAGCGGCCAAAAAATAAAATGCTGCTCCTAAATGGATTACAATCTCCAAAGATGCGGGACTCCTCCCACCAACCCATATATAGGTTGGCATAAGAGGGAGCAAATTTTGCTCCCATCGAAGTCCCGCGTCTCTGGAGATAGCAAACTCCATCAAAAAGAAAGAAATTATGTGACAATAGAAATTCAGCTGTATCCATCAGGAATTCCTTCAATTCAGCAGTATACGCACTGTACCTATCCAAGTGATATTGCAAAGCCTTTAAACCCAAATGATGAGGTATACATGAATAAAGTGATTTGACATCACAAGATATCCATGTACAATCATAAGACCAGGGCTCAAAATTTCCACTCACCACTAGCCAATGACGAGTGAAAATTTAGCCCTGGCGAGTATGAATTCAGCCTTGGTTGGTATGTTATGGCTTGCAGTGGCGAGTAACTTTTCAGGTATGGCTAGTAGCAAAGGACTTCACCTTTTAAGCCCTGATAAGACCATACAACATCACTGGTCTTCTGTATAACATGAGTGCTGTCACGTAAATAACTATACAGCCTAAGTACTAACGGCTGCAAGTAATGACCAACCCACTCACAAAGGGGCTCATTCAATGATCCTATACCCGAAACGATAGGCCTGCCCTCTGGATTCTCTAGCGTCTTATGAATTTTAGGGAAATGGTGAAAAATAGGCATCACCGGATGCTTATCTATAAGATTATCAGCTTCATATTGATTAAGAACTCCCAAAGAAATTCCCCTACACACCAGAGAACCCAGAAGACAGGCAAATGACTTGGTGGGGTCTGTGGTTAACTGGATGTACGACTCCTCATCTATTAACTGTCGTAAGGCTTCATTCTGATAATGCTCAACATCCAAAACCACCACAGCCCCCCCTTGTCAGCTTTCTTAACCAATATCTTGTCATTCCTTTGCAGGGAGTTTAAAGCTTGTCTTTCCTTTAGTGTCAGATTAAAGGCCTTATGGACATACTCTTCCTTAAGTTTAACAAGATCATTCTCAATCAATTTTTGGAAGTTATCCAAGACCTTACCTCTACACCCAATTGGATAAAACTCAGATCTTTTTTACTACTCAGATAGGGTTTAGATTCAATAGTTACTAGATCAGAACTAACATCTTTATTATCTTGTTTGATGTTGACCAAATCCATTAGAGAACAGTGATCTCTAAAAGACATTTGGACATCATCAGTTTTAATATCAATTTGAGTGATTTCCAGTGAGTGATATTAGTTAACTTGTGTATGGATGTATTTATGGAGCTGCCTGCACATGTTTGGAGTCCGGGTTAATATGCGCTGACATAGATGTCGGCAATGTTTTTAGCTGATAGATTTTTGTTGGTGCGTCTGTTGCTCAGACTTTTGTGCCGGTTTGCTCCATTTGAATCTACATGTTTATATATTGGATGCGTTATCTTTAGGACAGTTACTTTCTTAGCGTGTCAGGACTTTTGTGTTGGTTCGCTCCATTTGAATTTACATATTTTTATATATTATACTTTATCTTTAAGAGAGTTACTTTCTTAGCGTGGATGACGTAGAGATCTGAGGACACGAGAGAGAGTTGATTGGTGAATACTGTTTCAAATGTGATTGGGCAATTAGAGTTTAAATATGAGATCAGTTGATTTGATTATTTGTGTGTTTGATCATGAGTAAGCGCCGTTTGAGCATGAAACGCGTTGATTATCACCATAGAATATAACCTGTTTGTGCCCACTCCGTGAGTCTTGTTACTATGTTGCAGAAATTATCTACCGCAGGTACGAAGTTTTTATGTTTCTCAGTAAAGATTATTGTTTTTAAGATGATGGAATTGTAACGTCCCTGCTTGTTAGAATACATTGGAAGTAGTGCACACATTTTTCTTACGGTTGTTCATTTTGAAGGATATGGGATATCCTTAGTGTTGCACATGTCTTGTTCACATTTTATAGTGATTAGTAGGAGCTACCGATGTTTTCTATTTGTTGTTTCCCATTTATTATTCAATGATTTTCATTGAGTGGAGCCGCTGATTTTGTCTTTTGTCTACGTTGAGGTTATTTCCCCAGCTGTGCTCATTCAAGAGAGTCTTTGCAGCATTGGCTTAATTACTATGATCCTTGAAAAGGATATATGATGTGACTGCCATAAGCTGCTTGGGAAGAATAATACCTTGAAAACATATATTCCTGGAGTTGTTTGCTAATGAGAAGTGACTTAAAGCTATAAGTGTTGTCATCTCTGAAGTTATATACACTGTTTGGAATATGGAAGCTCCGAATGCAATAGAAGAAGTACAAGCAGGAGTGGGAACGGGTTTTTCTTTTAAACTGATAAGTGATCCTAATATTAGAAGGCAAAATGTAGATATTTTGTTTGATGAATCTACTGTGTTTGAAGAAAGAAATGAGATTAAAGAATTATCTGTGTTATTTCATGAACTGGAGAAGCTTATGGAGAAAGAGACAAAGCTTTGGTGGGAGATAACGACTTTACAACAGTATTTAAAAGTAAAAAGGATCCCAAGAGGCCTTAGAATTAAAAAAATGGCCACTTTCAATTTTGATGATATAAGTTACCAGGAGAGATGGAATGAAGCATTGACACTATGCTCTAACACATTAATGTATTTGATTGTGGAGTATAAGGAGAAGATGTTACAGAAAGCACAAGTTTTAATTAAAGATAAGCAAACACTAGCGACTGAACAGAGGGAACATGTGGATTTTGAGACTTTGGATAATAAATTGTCATCTCATTTAGAGAAATTGGAGAAATCTATCATGGAATCAAAACAAAAAAAGTTCTTTAGAGATAAAGACGATTATGAAAAAGGGAATGTATATAGATGGAAAAGAGAATTTAATACTAAGACATATAAGTCCATCCTTAAATCTCCAAAAGAGAAGAAAATCAGTTTTACCAGCACTGACTATGATAGTATTAGTCAAGGATTAAAAGATACAGATTTATCTATTCATATGGAGCCCACTGTTAGTCCTGTATCTTTTTTGTCACCAGGAAGGGAAGACAGAGCAACGAGTATATTTATACAGGAAGAGAACAAAACGGTAAAAATGAAACAGAGAAGGAGCTCTTCCAGATCTCGAGTTCTAAAAGAAAAAATAGAAGAACAAGAAGGGGAGGAAGAGGTAGAAGTAAAACCTGGAAAAAGGAGATATCCGAAAAAGAGAAAGGAAAAGAAGAAGAACTCACAATAATCAATCTGTCATCATATGTATTAAAGAAAGAAGAAAAAGATGTCCTGGCAAAAGGACTTAATTTTGTGCCTTCACAACATTTTGACCTTTTTGAAACAGTGATAGATGTGAATAGATTTGTGAGAAAACTAACCCTTAAGAAGTTCTTTTATGAAGATGCTGCAGAAGATTCCATTGATGAGTCAGTAATGGGAATCACTCAAATTGATATTAAAACTGATGATGTCCAAATGTCTTTTAGAGATCACTGTTCTTTAATGGATTTGGTCAACATCAAACAAGATAATAAAGATGTTAGTTCTGATCTAGTAACTATTGAATCTAAACTCTATCTGAGTAGTAAAAAAAGATCTGAGTTTTATCCAGTTGGGTGTAGAGGTAAGGTCTTGGATAACTTCCAAAAATTGATTGAGAATGATCTTGTTAAACTTAAGGAAGAGTCTGTCCATAAGGCCTTTAATCTGACACTAAAGGAAAGACAAGCTTTAAATTCCCTGCAAAGGAATGACAAGATATTGGTTAAGAAAGCTGACAAGGGGGGAGCTGTGGTGGTTTTGGATGTTGAGTATTATCAGAATGAAGCCTTACGACAGTTAAGAGGTGAGGAGTCATACATCCAGTTAACCACAGACCCCACCAAGTCATTTGCCTGTCTTCTGGGTTCTCTGATGTGTAGGGGAATTTCTTTGGGAGTTCTTAATCAATATGAAGCTGATAATCTTATAGTTAAGCATCCGGTGATGCCTATTTTTCACCATCTCCCTAAAATTCATAAGATGCTAGAGAACCCAGAGGGCAGGCCTATCGTTTCGGGTATAGGATCGTTGAATGAGCCCCTTTGTGAGCGGGTTGATCATTACTTGCAGCTGTTAGTATTTAGGCTGTATAGTTATTTACGTGACAGCACTCATGTTATACAGAAGATCAGTGATGTTGTATGGTCTTATGATTGTACATGGATATCTTGTGATGTCAAATCACTTTATTCATGTATACCTCATCATTTGGGTTTAAAGGCTTTGCAATATCACTTGGATAGGTACAGTGCGTATACTGCTGAATTGAAGGAATTCCTGATGGATACAGCTGAATTTCTATTGTCACATAATTTCTTTCTTTTTGATGGAGTTTGCTATCTCCAGAGACGCGGGACTTCGATGGGAGCAAAATTTGCACCCTCTTATGCCAACCTATATATGGGTTGGTGGGAGGAGTCCCGCGTCTTTGGAGATTGTAATCCATTTAGGAGCAGCATTTTATTTTTTGGCCGCTATATTGATGACCACAGACAGTGAAGGAAAATGTGGAGGACAAGAAGAAAGAGGCCATTCTTCTAAATCTATTCCCTCCCCCCTGAAGTCATGGGTGTGGGACTATTTTTCTCTTGGGTCAGGCACAGTGCAGTCATCCCCAATGGCACTATGCACAATTTGTGACAAGTCTTTAAGAAGAGGAAAGGAAGGAACACACCTTGGCACAAGCGCTCTGATATCACACATGAAACACAGACACCATGACATTTATGTCAAACATGTTAAAGCCAAACACGCACTCTCTGACTCTCCAGAAAGACAACAAAAGGCGAGGGTGAGATTAAAGAGGAGGAAGAACAGAGCAACCCAGGCAGAGAATGGAAGTTCCATGACGAGTAAAAAAAACCTAGCTCGCCACCACCTTCTAGGGTAACTATATCTTCTGCCAATCCACCTCGTTCATCGTTACCTCCCCCGCCAAATGATATCCACTCTGTTGATGTTAGGATATGACAGTTTGTCTCTATCCATTGCACACTGTGTGGTGCACTGACCACACATGTCAGTGTGGTGGAAGAGAATCACAATCAGTGCATCAAGCAGCATCTGAGGAGATTCCATCCTGCAGAATATGCTAAGATGGTGGCAGGGAGGGTTCATCATTATTATTAAAATTTCAGCAAGTTGTCATCTATCCTTTGTGGGGTGTGGAAAAGGGGTATAGTGACAGCGGCAGTACTTGGGTTCTGGTGTCATGTTGTTTGGAAAGAGTTGTACCCCCAGATGTTATTTACCACACACATTGTGTTGCTGATGAGAGGCACAGTTCCTGCTATCTAGGGAAAAAATTCTATTCTAATAACAACATACCCATGAAGAATTAGTGGAGAAGAATTAGTGGCCAACTTCTTCTTTTCTCCACATAGAAATATTTCTCTCATAGAAATATGAGTGGAATGATATCTGCTCATTTAGTCCTCTAGGGGAAACTGTGTCTAAGTACATAATCCATTTGCATTCCTTCTGTAACAATTTTTTAGCTGTATCACCTCCCCTAGGTAAGGGTGGTACAAAGTCAATCGCCATATACCTTAATGATGGCAATGTGTGATGATTTTCAGCAAAATGGATTGCCATTGGTTGATTTTTGATATTAGAAGGCAATTTAGTACCAGGATTCCTTGATGCTTCTAGTGCAGCTTTAATTGCTGCCCTATGGTTTCCCATCCTTTCTTTAAAGGTTTTAGTTGTTTTCCCCATGTACATTAAACCACATGGGGATATAATAATATACACTACATATTGTGAATTACAACTCAGTCGATACAGGATTGGTATTTTAAATCCTTTGTGTGGATGTTGGAAATACGCCCCACTTTGCATGTAATGTATAGTCTACTTACTCTGTAAGTAGTTTGCAGCCAGACACAAGTGCAGCAGACAGACAGAAGTGTGTAGTTTCAAAAACTGCAGTACTTAAGTCAAGCTTGAGGTAAGCTCAGGCTATTACTATTACTTCACTCTTACTTCTCTCTTCTTTTCTATTGTAGACAAAAAACTTAAAAAAAAAAAAAATAAAAAATCTTACTATCATTCTTTAATACTGCTTATGTTGTAGTACTTGGAATTGTGTTGCATTTAGTATTTAGTTTGAATTGTGTGTTTATTTACTTTGGTTAATTTGGATCATTAGTGCTTAAGTTTGTATTTGGCTTGTTTTGGTTTCTGCATAGTGTGCATAGGTGTCTATTTGGGTGTAGCTGGTAACTGGTTTCATTAGATTAGCATAAGAAAAGGCTTGGCTCGCTTCGTTAGCGTATCAACTGCAGTAGGTGTATTTATAGGAGGTTTCAACTCTGTGAGTTTACTCTGTAAGTAGTTTGCAGCCAGACACAAGTGCAGCAGACAGACAGAAGTGTGTAGTTTCAAAAACTGCAGTAGTTTGAAAACGGCAGGAGTTTGGTGAAGGCATTGGTTTTGTCAGTTTGGTGAGTAACTGCTTTAATTCTAAGATGTCTGGTTTGGTGCAGTGTAACACTTGTCTGGCTGTTGTGTTCCGCAGTACTCTCTGGAGTTTGGGGTGTTGTCCAGTATGTTTGCATCTGTCCACATTGTATGGTGAAATTTCCAGGCTGCAGTCTTTGGTGTGTTATCTGCAATCAAAAGAAGTGAATCTTTCCCAGCTAGAGTGTGAAGTCAAGCAACCATGTAATCCACCACCGCAGCCCCAACGGCCCATGAAGAGAAGGGCTGTGTGGAAGACAGTTGGTTCCGGGAGGTTGAGAGTTGTGGAGCAGAAGCACAACACTGTTGGTATTTCGGTGTGTAATCCCTTTGGTGTCCTGTCTGAATTGGAAAGTGAGATTTCAGAAGATAAAAGCACAGATACTCTGGTACGGGATGTTGTGAGTCCCAAAGGAGAGAATTGTAACAAGCAGTCAGGAGCAGAAAATGGACTTAAAAAGAAGAGAAAGCATCTCCTTGTTGGTGACTCGATTGTTAGAGGTGTTGCTTTAGGGCAGAATGAGGATGGACTGAAGGAGGTGAGATGTCTTCCTGGTGCTACTGCAAGCAGGGATAAAAGACGCATCTCAAATATTGTCAAGGCTGCAACAAAGGAGACTGAAGTTGATCTGATCATTCATCTCGGTACAAACGATTTGTCCCAGAAAAGTGTTGAAGAGGTGAAAATGGAATTTCAAAGTCTCAGCCTGGAGCTGAGCAGAATGACAGACTCTATCACTTTTTCAGAGATTTTGCCAGTCCGCTCTGAAAATAGTAAGAGACTTCGTATCCTAGAGTTCAATGGTTGGCTAAGACAGTGGTGTAAAGAAGAAGGTTTTGGATTTGTCAGTCACAGTGTTAGAAGGTGGAGTTGTAAAGAAATGTTCAAGAGAGATGGTCTGCACCCGTCACACAGAGGAACTGAGGTACTTAGAGAAGAGTTCAGGTGTTTCTTGGAGAGGCATTTAAACTAGATGGAGGGGGCAGGAATTTCATTGAGAAGATTGATTTCTGTCCCCGAACAGTTTTGGTGAACCAGGGTTCTGAGTTTGTTAGTGTGATAGATACAGATGTTGGTGCACAGGAAGTTGCTGGTGCTTTACATACAGATGTTGGTGAGGTAGATGATGGTGCGGTAGATAGAGTTGTTGTTGGTGATAAATGTAATGTTCTTCGTGTAATGTGTACTAATGCTCGCAGCTTAGGCAACAAGCTCAGCGAACTAATATCAATAGTTTGTAGAGATGACTTGGACTTGATTGTAATAACAGAGACATGGTTCAGGGACTGTAATGACTGGGAAATAGCCATTCCGGGATACACGTTGTATAGGAAAGATAGGGCTGAGAGAAGAGGGGGTGGGGTAGCCATTTATGTTAAAGATAGCATAAAATCCACAGCGATCCAGAATTCATGTAAAGAGTTGGAGACTCTCTGGATCTGTCTGCAGAATAAAAAGGGATCAGTTACAAGAATAGGTGCAGTCTACAGGCCTCCGGGGCAATCTGAAGAGCAAGACAACATGCTAGTGGACGAGATTACCCAAATGGCAGTAAAGGGAGATATAGTAGTTATGGGAGACTTCAACATGCCTGATGTTGATTGGAATATCCCTTGTGCGTCCACATGTAGAAGTAGGAGCATCGTAGAAGCCCTGACGGGGATGTCCCTAAAACAGCTGGTGAAGGCGCCAACTAGAGGGGACAATATCCTAGACTTAGTATTCACAAATGGAGACCTGGTATCTGAGGTGAAGGTGGGAGAAAATCTAGGTTCCAGTGACCACCAATGTTTGTGGTTCGGAATCCAGACTGACTACGAGAAATCCCATTCTGCAACCAAAGTATTGGACTTTAGGAAGACGAAGTTTGAGGATATGGGAGAATATGTAAAGAAAGAATTAAAAGGGTGGGATAAAACACCGAGAGTGAGTACTCAGTGGAAGACACTCAAAGAAGTCCTCTTAAAGGCAACAAGATTACATGTTAGACAAATTAGCAAGAGGAAAAGAAAGAGAAATCCACTATGGTTTACTAGAGAGGTAAGAGCTATAGTGAAAGATAAAAAGTCTGCCTATAAGAGATATAAAGAGACTGGAAGTGAAGCGGACAGAGAAGGATATAAAACTATACAGAAGAAGACTAAACAGATGATAAATGCTGCTAAAGCCTCAAAAGAGGAAGAAATGGCCAAATCTGTTAAGAAGGGGAATAAAACCTTCTTCAGATATATCAGTGACAGGAAGAAGAAAAACTGCGGGATTACAAAAATTAACAACGGAAAAAATCAGTATATAGAAGAGGAAAAGGCGGTCGCTGACCATCTGAATAACTACTTCTGCTCAGTTTTTTCAGACGGCGGCCCTCATAATCAGAAAATGGCTGAACTCAGCATTGCCTCTAGTTGTATAATTTTAGCCCCAGTGTTTTCAGAGGCCGATGTTCTAGAGGAACTTGTCCGGCTAAAGTCAAATAAAGCGATGGGTCCGGATGGAATCCACCCTAGAGTTCTTAAAGAACTCCGATCTGTCATAGTTGGCCCCCTGACTAATCTGTATAACCAGTCCCTTCTTACGGGAGAAGTTCCTGATGATTGGAGAATGGCCAATGTTGTACCCATTCACAAGAAGGGTAGTAAAGAAGAAGCTAGTAACTACAGGCCAGTCAGCCTGACATCTGTAGTGGTAAAAATGATGGAGACTCTTCTAAAGAAGAAGATAATTGACCATCTAACAAAAAACAACCTGATGGACCCAAACCAGCATGGCTTCACTGAGGGCCGATCCTGTCAGACTAATCTCATTGATTTCTTTGACTATGTAACTAAAGTGCTGGATGAAGGTGGTGCTGTGGATATCGCCTACCTGGATTTCAGTAAAGCTTTCGATACAGTTCCCCATAAAGAGCTGATAGATAAATTATCAAGAATTGGACTTAACCCCTGGATAGTTCAGTGGATCTGCAGTTGGCTGAAGGACAGAAACCAGAGGGTTGTTGTTAATGGAGTGTATTCTGAGCAGAGACTGGTTACAAGTGGAGTGCCACAAGGATCTGTTCTGGGCCCTGTTCTGTTCAACATGTTTGTAAGTGACATAAGGGAAGGCTTGGCAGGGAAGGTTTGCTTGTTTGCTGATGACACAAAAGTGTGTAATAGGGTTGATGTTCCAGGAGGTGTCTGTAATATGGAGAATGATTTGGCACTATTAGATAAGTGGTCAAAACAATGGAAACTTCAGTTCAATGTTTCCAAATGTAAAATAATGCACTTGGGGACAAGAAACCCTCAATCTGACTATCGTATTGGCAGTTCTGTGGTAGCAAAGACTTCAGAAGAGAAGGATTTGGGGGTGGTCATCTCTGACAGCCTCAAGATGAGTAACCAATGCAACCAGGCGGTGGGGAAAGCAAATCGTATGCTTGGCTGCATAGCTAGAGGTATAACAAGCAGGAAGAGGGAGATTGTGATCCCTCTGTATAGAGCTCTAGTGAGACCACATCTGGAATACTGTGTACAGTTCTGGAGGCCTCATCTGCAAAAGGATATAACTAAAATTGAGCGGGTTCAAAGAAGAGCTACAAAAATGGTGGAAGGTCTAAAGCATAGAACTTATCAAGAACGACTCAGAGATCTAAATATGTATAGTCTGGAGGAAAGAAGAGAAAGGGGGGACATGATTGAAACCTTTAAGTATGTTAAAGGACTGAACAAGGTTCAGGAGGGAAGTGTGATTAATAAGAATCTGAATACAAGAACAAGGGGGCACAATCTGAGGCTAGTTGGAGGAAAAATCAAGAAAAACATTAGAAAATATTATTTCACTGAAAGAGTAGTAGAAACTTGGAACAAACTTCCAGCAGAGGTGGTTGATAAATCCACAGTAACACAGTTTAAACATTCCTGGGATAAACATGTATCTATCCTAAGATAACAATAAAGGAATACTAAAGGGCAGACTAGATGGACCAGGTGGTCTTTTTCTGCCGTCAATCTTCTATGTTTCTATGTTTCATGTGGTACACGTATGCATCTAACAACACCGATGATTGAGAATATGCGACTGAATACTACAATTATTGCATCTAGCAATCTGCATGTTGCAAGGAGAGGATCCATGGAAAATAACTTTCAATAAGGGCCTGGGACCAAACAGGTCTATTGAAATAGACGTGTTATACATTTGGGTGGCGTTACCACCTCCACAGGGAACTTGATCCCTGTAAAGACTTTTTATTGACAATCTCGCAAATATTCAACACTGTGAAAGGATACACTGATTGAGATTTCCCAATGTAGATTAGTTTTAACACAAGCTATAATTCTATAACAGTTATGGTTTACGTTTTTTGTTTTTATGTTTTGATTGGGTGCGTAGAAGTACTGGCAACAATGTATGGCAGCTTCTAGCGCTATACGTTTTCTGTCAGAGGTATGACGCCATTTCCCACAACAGCTAGTTCTATACTTGCAGGCATTTTGTACACTTGTTTTCTGAGGTATTTAAATGTTCTTGATTCATTACTACACTGCTATTGTCTTGATTAAGACCCGTTAGTGGGTCAAAACATTTACTTTACTTAAATAAAATTAGAGTTTTTAATTAAGACCTATGTGTGCCTTCTAAGAATTTTGCTGCAGTGATACAACTACTTTTGTATTTATTTGAGGAAGAGCACCGAGGCTATAAGTTATATACAGAGTGTCCATCAGAACTGTTTATATATATGTATATATATATATATATATATATATATATATATATATATTTATATATTTTTTTTCTTTTTTTTTTCTTTTTATGGTTTATTTTTATTTTTAATTTTTTTAAATGTTTATTTTTAGTTTATATATTTTTGTTTTTTGCTATATATAAGATAGGGTGTACATTATTTTGACTTAATTTTGGCTTTAGGAATTATATTATGTGTGTTTTCAGAGAGGTCACTGTAATTGCATAGGAGTATCTGGAGTAAATACATTCCTTTTTTGATGGAAGGTCACATGGGTGTACTGTGCCACTTAATTGTGACATTGTGGATTGTACAAGGAGTGTGTATTGTTGATGTTAGTTTGGAAGAATTTCTACAGATATACTTGCAGATTGAGAATGCTGGAAAACACATATATGTAAAACAGATACTAATATCTAAAAGGTTGGATTAAGTCTTATGATGGATATATGTATGCACCTGGTGTTGGTTTGATATCAATTAAAGTGTATTTGGATTTTAAATAGATATGCATTTTTAGATTCTAAATAGCGCTTGGACTATTTCTATACACAATTTTCTTTTTGAGGGACTTTCAAGTGGGTCCCTATTGTCATTTAGCTGCTTCTAGAATCTAGTACATTTTTCCCCATCTTGCGCAATATAAATATTTGTGTATATCTCAATTGTGTTACAATATTTATAGATTCACTTGCATTCAGTTTATTTTAGACTTTCTGGACTAAGGGTAAGTATGTTTGCTCTGAATTTGGTTCTACATGTATTTAAAGTTATTTATTTTACTACAAGGTGCCTTTGTTATCTTCACGTTTCACTGTAAAATCACAGTGGGATTGAGGTGCATGCTGTGATTAAGAATTCCATTTTAGACATGAATTATAAGTCTCTAGTTATACTTATGAGATACCTGGCATCAGACATGAAATAATCATATGAGTTCTCAAGACTCAATGTACTAGTAGCTGGGCTTACATACTAATTACTGTTTTAAAAATACACTATCACCAGAAAATGAATGTGTGTTATATACACTTAAATACCCTGTACTTCATGCTTGCATCTGAAATCTAGTCTGACATAAGCTTTCTAGGGTTCCTATTGATTTCACAGGATTTTCTGTGAATGGATTTAAATAAGATAATAGCCTTTCTGAATACAGAGCAATGGACACTAATAACAGTCAATTAAACTCAATTAGCTCTTATCTCTCTTTAAAAGGCACAAAAACATTACATATATGCTATATGAACAGGACAATGTTTACATGCAGTAAAAAGTACTTAGGATTATATTTTAGTGATGTAACGTGGATTATTATAGATGTGCTAGCTCAAGTTACATAATAGTTAAAGTTAAATCAAGTGATTTAACATTTTTTAATTTAATTTATTGAGGAAACTTTCACTGTCATATATTAGTACTTATGATTATAAGCATGGTAGTATGTCAGGTACAATCTTGTTTTTCTAAATTAATATGGTTTCCATGTCTACATTCCAATAAAAAAAGTAAAATATAATATTAATAATTCAGATCAATAAAATGTAACATTTAAAACACAGTTGATTTGTACTTTTTGTAAATAATGTGTCCAATGCTCCAGATCTTTTAATGGATTCTGTTTTTGTTTGAATTCAGTAGTTACAAACACATTCTATTAATTTGTTTACAAACACATTGTTTACAGTATATTTGGTTAGAATATCCTGATGGCCTACAATTGAATTTACTCCTGGGAACTTCGTATGGGATTAATTATTTCTAAAAGTTACTCATTAACCCAACTCTTGATTAACATTTTACAGTATAATGTATCATTTACTAACATTCATTTTTTTTTCCCTCTCTTATTTTGTCAATATGTAAAATTATCATTACAAACAGGAATGTCTCTTAGCACAGCTTGGTTCTATCATTGTGTTGATACATATACACAAATATTAAAGTAATTACTAAATATCTTAACATAAATCATTTAAGTGTTAGAGTAAGGCAATATGTAATGGAACATTTATGGACATTTATTTTTTGTATGCGAGGGGCGTGAAAATTATATTGGAACAATTTATTAAATTGCTAACAGCACATCTGTGACTCATTAGATTAACATTACTTGGATACAGCACTTGTTTTGCTTGACAGGCACTTCATTTGATCAATTTTATCTCAACTCCACTGGGGGAAGCTTTGAGAAATTTTCAACTGTATTGTTTACATAACAAAGAGGGTACACTTTAACCCCTTAACGACCCTTGACGGTCATAGCATTTTATGGGTTGTTATACCCTTAACGACCCATGACGTACTATGACCGTCATGGAATTCTGGGCTCCCCCCGCGGCTTCACACCGTTCGGGAGTCTGGAATCCGAATCACCAAAAAAAAAGTGCTCCATGGTCCTTTAGTGACCGCAATGCGCCTGCGTGGCCGGTTATTAAGGGGTTAAGAACTATTTTTACTGCAGAAACATACATAATGTATAATACCTACAGTTCAGGGGGAAATTACCACACTCATTGAAGCTTTCTGCAAGGTGAGGTTAGCTTATTGGAGTTTTATTCACTCAACATTTTAACCATCTCCATGGTCTTTATCAAGACTAGAGTATATGTGAAAAACCAACCCTTATATACCCCGCTACAAACAAACTGAAAAACATGTGTCTTCCTGTTATCACCCCCAGTGATACCGGAGAAACTGGTTACCATAATAAAGCAGGGAGTATTCATATTTATGAGAATATGAATAGTGCTCGGGCAAAATGCACAGGAGGTGTAAACTTATTAACCTGTCTAGATGTGACTCAGAGGATACTAATCATCAAAAAGATATTGATATAAAGATGAATAAACAAAAGATATTTGTGTAGAAGTACCAGACTACTGAGGACAAACTGAGAAACTAAGAAGAATATAAAAGTAGGGGTGAAGAAGCAGAAGGCGTTGCTGAGGATGAACTAATTACTGATGATGTAGATCTAGAATATATCCCTCCAACATTCTCCTCTTTTTGAGACACAGAAAAAGTTGAGAGTGATTGATACTTTGCCTTCCAGCCATGTTATCATATCTGTCTTCCACCACTGAAGAGGAACACTGTCTGTCTATAAACTGTTTGAGAATACAATTGGAAAATCTGAAACTGGATAAGAAAAGATGCAAGAAAATACACAGTCATCCTGTTAGTTATCATCAGCATCCTCACTTGTGCTTCCAAGTCCCACTCAGACACACACACTACTATTATTGAGTAACCAGCAACAACACAGGGCATCAGCATCCACAACCTTAGCTATGATGAGTGCCTCTGCTGCTGGAAGTGCAGCACATGTGACACCTAGTAGTAGTAGCACAAATGAAGTAATATCTAGCCCAAGTAGTAGTGGCAGCCCCTCAAGAACCCCACAGTCTATGAAGTCCACAGCATGGAAATAGTTCACTCACAATTCACACCTAGGCACCTCCTCAATGAGACCCCATCTGAAGCACATCCACAGATCTAACTGGGAGACACACCATTAACATGTCAGAGATACTGTAACTAGCAGCAGAAGAAGTACTCCTAAAAGTTTCTGGGGTTCTGGAATACCTAATAGAAGTGCTGTTGATTTATCAGAGAGTGTGCCAAGATTTTCTGCTCCTGCTACAGATGAGTATAACTCTGAGTTTCTTTTGGGAGATTTTATTTAAATTCTTCACCCATTTTAAATTTATAATTTCCCATATTCCTTGAGCTAAGAACAACAAAGCAGATACTCTGTCTTGATTGCACCAATTGACTGCATACCCCTCTCCATGGTTCATCATTCCTCATGAACTTATTGTGTCAGCACTGTCCTCTTCATTTTTCTGAAAAATATGTGTAGCCCAGACCTTCTACAGAAACTTCCCGAAAAGACCTAAGGGATTGCTGTTCGTGCCACGCCGGCAACAACTTCCATTACTTCCTTGGGCTCATTGCAGTACCCTCACCGGTCACCTTGGAGTTTACAGAACCTTGAATCTTCTTGTCAGATGTTTTTGGTGGCCCAGTCCAGTACTTCACTCAAGCCTACACAAGTCTGCTACTAACAAGACCAGTCATGATCATCCTCCTGAACTCCTGCATCCATTGCCCATTCCCTCATCCCCTTAGTTGCATCTCTCAATGGATTTTATCATAGATCTGTTTCCATCCAGTTCTTGTACAGTCATCATGGAAGTAGTAGCAGTAGATAGCTTTCCTCAACAAGTTCATTTTATTCCTCTTCATAAACTTCCCACTACAGAGGTGATTGCTGAGATATTCATCAAGGTGGTCTTCTGCCTGCATGGCTTGCCAGTTCAGATAGTCTCGGAGAGGGGAACTCAATTAGTATCACTTTTCTGGAGGGCATTTTGTCATCAAATTGGAATAGACCTGAATGTCTCTTCTGCTTATCATCCACAATCCAATGGCCAGATGGATAGAACCAATTTATCGCTGAAGATGTATCTAAGTCTTTTAGCTACCAGTATGAAGAGTATCCTGAGTTTCCCAGATTTGTTCCAGCTTATGAGCTGGCCTGTATATCGGCTACGCTTCTTGTCTTAATCCTGGTCCTGCTCCCTTCAGTTTCCTGTGTAAGACGTTACCTGGATATTTTGACCCAGCCTGCTCCACTGTACTGTGCTTCTGACTGATTTCTCAGTTACTGACCTCGGCCTGAAATTATTCCTGTACATTCAACAGACTGAGCACACTGCAAACTTCATTATTCTGCCAGAGTGTGCATGTACAGCAGACCATACATTTGACAGACTGTGCAGACTGCAATGCTCCATTTGTCTGCCAAAGTGTGTGCATACCCCAGACAGTACATACAACAGACCGTGCACACCATCAAGCTCCATTCAACCCAAAGACTGTGCACATATGCTAAACTGCACATTTGACAGATCATGCACACTGCTAAGCTCCATTCATCTGCCAGAATGTGCAGGTATTCCAAACCATGCACATAAAAGACCATGCACACCACCAAACTCCATTCAACCAACAGCACTATGCCACACTGTACATTCAGCAGACTATACATACCACCAAGCCCCATTCTTCTGTCGGTGTGCACGTACACCGGAGTATACATTCGACAACCATGCACATTGTCAACCTCAGCATCCAGTGGAAGAAATTTTCATCATCTGAGGGAGTGTCTTTCCAAGCAGGTCTCTACAAGCTGTTGAACCCATTTGTTACCCTGTTCTTCAGAGAGATGCCACTTCCATCAAATATCACTTTCCCCAGCCTCAGAGAGAGAGGCCACTTCCATCCCCCAGCCTCCAGTTCTAACCATCGAGTCTAGCATCAGTTAGTGGGCATTTGATCCATTCATTCATCATCTGAGGTTTCTGTCTCTATCTTGGATGGTCTCTTTCATACTTCTCCTGTGTATTTCACATAGTACTCTGGTAGTTCCATTCTGGCCCTGGCCTAGCTCAATTGGGGTCAGATATATGGCTTTGCAGCCATTAACATTAACTCAGCTTTGGCCATAGGGTCAACAAGGGACTTTCTAAGCACTCCAGAATCACACCCCACTCTTCGATCTCTAACAACCTTCAGCTGCACAGAAGCCATTGGGATCCCACCTGTAACACATCCCCAGGTCTTATTGGAAGATGCACCATAAACATTTCAGAGGCACTCCTAAAAGTTCCCAGGGCTCTGGGGCACATACTAAATGTGATGTTGATGTGTCAGAAAGTGTGCCAAGATTTTGTTCTATTGAAATAACACCTATGGTGTAACGGAAGCTGAGAAGGGACCGCGTCGCCTTCCGCCGTCGTTCCCGGGTCTCTCCTTCTTGATGCAGATAAGAGCCGTCAGATGCACCAGTTGAAGTACGGACAGACACTGGAAACAGCCGCAGGATCGCTGGAAGCAAGGAAGCAGGGAAGAGTCCACGTCGCCGCCTGACAGCATATGACGTTGGGACACAGGAAGCTGGCAGCAGGCGGTCGACGATTCAGGATACTTGGCGCAGATGGGTATCAGAGTGGACACTTTAGACCATAAGCAATACCAGACTCCAGGACTCCTTGTTCACTCCAAAACATAATTCTTTATTACAACTGACCACAGCATATTTATACAGTTTCAAACCACACTAACTTGGAGCACAGTACAGGAGACTTAATTCAATCACAGTTCCTACAATACGGTACAGCAAATGGTAGGGCAGAATACAATGGGGTAGTCACAGGGATAATTCAGTCACCACAAAGGGTCAACGAGCCAACAACAAATGATTCAGGGAAACATAATAGGGCAGACATGATTGGATTAGCACACAGCAGGAGGCCACAAGACAGTTCTCAATACAATGACTTGAATGGCTAGAATATACATTCCCTTAACAATGGCCAGGGGTTGAATAATTAAGCAAAAAGCTTGGGGGGCAGCAATACAGATTGAAAGTAAATATGCCCAAACTAAAATAATTAACCCTTTGCAGGGCAGAAGAGTTTGCAGCACACAAGCCTTGAATTTCTCTTTCCTCTGGCACAGCTGCCTATCCACATAAGGCTAGCCAACGTCTCTTAGTCCAGGATAAGGGCTTGAGAGATTGTATGCCCGGGCACAAAGGAGTGTCCAATATCCATAATCCTTGGGCCCAGGGGTGAATAAATGCCATGCCCAGACAAGGCTCTAGTAACGGGTGGGATCCGTTGCATATGGCTTCTGCTGCAGAGGAATATGACTAAGTCTGTTGTAGGAAATCACAAGAGTCATAGACTGCCCACACTGCCACCTCAACTCCTTCCACCTCCCCAAGTCTTGTTGTGAAAGCAATAAAATTACACTGTTCTTCTGCCATGTACTGCCAAACCACACTTACTGAGTACTGCGAAACGAGTCACAAACTTCACAAAAATAATCCCAAAGTATGCCTGAGGAATGGCAAAGTTACCAAAATGTTTGAAGTTGACATAATCATTATTTTTTTGTTGAAAACTGAGGTTTTAAAGAACAGATGTCATGCATTTTACCTTGCTGTCTTATTTAAAGCAGCAGTTATTTTTCAAGGATAACTGTGCCAAAATTGTACAAACAGATGGTTAATATGGGAGCAAAGGGTTGAAATCCTTAAATGACAAAGAAAATGCACCTACAACAGAAATGTGGACGAGTGGGCAGAGTATAGACTATATAGCAGTCACCGCTCAGTGGACAGCATTTTACCTTGCTGTCTTATTTAAAGAAGCAGTTATTTTTCAAGGATAACTGTGCCAAAATTGTACAAACAGATGGTTAATATGGGAGCAAAGGGTTGAAATCCTTAAATGACAAAGAAAATGCACCTACAACAGAAATGTGGACGAGTGGGCAGAGTATAGACTATATAGCAGTCACCGCTCATTGGGTTTCCCTTGAGAATAGGTGACATGGTGCATGTACTCTGCTTTGCTCATGTCCTAAATTTGGTTGTGACCAAACTCCTCACAGAATCCTAAACCCTCAGATAGGTGCTGAATTTCACCAACAAAATATGTGCCCATTTCAGCCGCTCCTGCAGTGCTTCCAATGCATTCCATTCCATACAAGTGTATAAGAACATGTCCCATCACCAGGTGGAAAACCACATTGTAAATGCTAGAGCATTTTATCAAGAAGAATAGGGCCATTGGAGAGTACACAATTCAAACTGAATGGCTTTGGAGGTAGAGTCTTTGTTACTTGGGTAATGGCAACTAATGCGTGATGTATGTGAGCTGCAGAATCCTTCTGAGAAGGCCACCTTGCTAATTTCTGCCCCTGTAAGACTAACCAAGTCTTACAGGGGCAGAAATTAGCAAGATTCTCCCATTGATATATTTACTGCAGAAAAAACTATGTAGCATTGCTAACTAATCTTAATGACAACAAAAAACATGCACCATCTAGTGTCAGTTTTACTTCCTACTGCCTTTTATTGGTTGAAGTGGCTTTGCCCCACCCAGTATTTTTACTTATTTGCCTTGTCACTTCTCCGGTGCCCTTTCGTGGTGTTTTAGTTGCCAGCGCTTGTTCCAGTTATTCGTGTGAACTCTGTGTATGACCCGGATTGCCTGACTACTCTGCTGTATCCATTCCTTCTCTGTGTACCGACCTGGACTGCCTGACTACTCTGCTATCTACGTTCCTGCTCTGTGTACCGACCCGGCCCGGCTGACGTTCCTGCTCTGTGTACCGACTCGGATTGGCTGACGTTCCTGCTCTGTGTACCGACCCGGCCCGGCTGACATTCCTGCTCTGTGTACCGACTCAGATTGGCTGATGTTCCTGCTCTGTGTACCGACCCGGTTTGGGCTAACATTGTCCGTGTATCAGGGCCTATCTGCGGTCCCATCCGGTATCCGGTTTGGGGCTGTCATCTGGGTTCCTCTCTGTCCATTGAAAAGAGCCTCTGTTGCCTCTTTGCTGCTCAGGCAGTCTAGTCACGGTAAACCTGTCACTTACTGTGTCGCGCAGGAGACACTCCGCTGTGATAGATCCATCTGGTTGCACCACGGTACGCTTGACCTTTTTACTGCTGCAAGCTGAGGTTGATCTTACTCTGGGCGCCTCAGGCTGCTCTCACTATTTTGCAGTCGACATTAGGTCTGAGCGTTCATTAACCCCTTCGGGGAAGGTGCCATTTTCCACCGGATTTCAGTCATTGCAGTCTCCTTTGGGTGTTCCTCCAGGCATACAGTTGCAGACCTCCGTTACTGCTACGGCAGTCCACAGCTTGTCCTGGGCCTCCGTTTACTCCTGTGGCATTACTCGCTATTCGGTCACTCTCTGCAGAGTGAGAGTCTTGAGGGCCTCGTGCTATTAGGGCCTGTCAGTCTTCCTTGCCTAATAGTAATCATTTCACTGCTGTCTCATTTGAGTATCACACAAACTTTTACCTGACCTGTGTCAGTATATTATTGTTGCTGATTTATACATATACTGGACCCATGTGGGTATTGATTACTGTAACCTGTCCTGTGTCAGTGCTATATTGTGTACATATATTACTGGACCAGCGAGGGTTATTATTATTCTGTGTTTATTCAATAAAACTGTGTTTTATCTAACCTACTGTGTCTGAGTGTCAAATAAAACCGTTACATGGTGGCACCACATGTCTATGGGACTTGTTCCCAGGGTATGGGTTGGTAACTGATACACAAGATCACTGTTTAGCTCATAGGAGTGGTCCGACTTCATTTGAGATGGTTACAGCATACTTGTAGGATAGCTATGTTCTAGGCAGAAATGATGACCCATTGACTACTGGAAAACAAAACAGTGCGTGTGAATTTTCAGTACAGCAGGTTATATTGTAAATTACATGACTATAAAGCAGTAGTGTTGGGATACTTATATTTCTAAAAATGAATCAACCTCTAATGCCATCTAAGTATTAGGTATTAGAAGTGGACAAACCCAAACATGACAGGGAAACCCATGGCACATGCACAAATAACAGCAGCATTGAGAATGTGAAAGAGGGATTTGAAGGGTTCTTACCATCTACCACAGCTGGGACCACTGCTATAACCAATGATTAATGTTTGACAATCATCTGAGACGAAAGCAAGTTTCTACTAGACTCAAAGATGATAATGCTATTAATTGGTCCATGATTGATGATGATATATATAGATATATCAATTACACCACACCAATCCACCACCACCATACACATCTTCCACATCCAGTGTAAATTGTAACCTTTTTATGTTTTTTCTAATTATCTCTTTAAACATAATGGTTAGCTACAAGTATAGCTGCAGGTGTTCAGCAAGAAAACCCCCAAAAATGTTTCTTTTGTAGGTCAAATATTCAAAATATTACTGCAAGGCTAGGATTAAAACAATTGATTGCAGGCTTCAAACAAATGGTTGCAGGTTTCAGGCTTGCCAAACAAACCATAAGAAAAATTTGTTTGCAAGCCTCAGGCTAGCAAAATACAAGCCCTGAGAAAAATTTGTTTGCAGGCTTCAGGCTATAAAGTGCCAGCAATGCTAGATATTTGTGGCAAACCACCACCAGAACAATTATGCCACACACACCCACCACTAGTGACATTCTGGCATTTTTTTCTACTGCTGAAATTCCTTCTGCTGAGCCAACTAAACAGAGGGAGGATTAGGCTGCTGCATGGGACCGGGAACCTCAGCACTGATATGAGGCAGATGATGGTACAATGATGCTTCCCCTTGACGTTAGCCCTATTGATGCTGCTGAGGCAGAAACAACACCACAAAAAGCACCACCAACTTCAGGTGCATATAGAGATAAAAAGCTGGCCAAGTATGCTTCTTTACCTGCACCTCCCCTAAAATCATGGGTGTGTTGGAATATTATTTTTTTCCTTTAGAGCAGGAAGAAACTGTGCCATATCATCAGCAAGTGCAAAGTCCACAGTGTGTGCAAGGAAACATTGTGAAATAAGAGAACGACTGGGAAGGGAAGTATCACAAATGACACATCTGTTCTTATATAAAGCAGCTACAGGAGCAACTGCAACCAAACAGGGCCGGTAGAGCCTGTATACTCCTGATAGTCTAATAGGCTGCCTTGCCCGGTATATTGGCAAGGCCGGTAGAGCCTTACTCGCTGTTATTACTACTTTCCTGTCATTGATATATATGTGTATGTATATGTATGAGATCCTATGGGATTATTTTAAACTTTTCAGTAAAGTTGTGTTTTTACCTAACTCTGCGTCTGAGAGTCTTAACAAACCGTGACACAGATGCACCCTGATAACCTGCATTTGATTGCTTTTCACCACATTTATATGTGTGATCAGTGCAACACACAGATGTTCCCATCTACATTTGCCAGAAGAGGAGAAAGAAGACCCTGAGAAAGCTGGAGAGGGGACAATGGGCTCATTTTCACACACCCAGACTATAGCCCAAGAAGATGACTCTGCAGGTGTTATGCTCATCTTTGAACTTCCTGGCTTGATTTCTCTTGCCTTCCTTTGGGATTTGCTCCCTCTCAAATTATGCACAATATGGTCAGGATAGATAGTTATGTTCTTTACAGATAACCAAGCCACCCCCTCCTCCTCAAGAAAGGCAGATCCTCATCCCTATCCATCATGTTATTCCTTCGCAAGCTGACATGGCTGTCCCTCTATTACAAATTTGCCATTCACAGTTCATTCCTCCCCGGTACCCTTAAGCAAGCCCTTGGTGCACTTTCTTGTTTTAAATTGCAGGAATCGTAGACCTGGTCCCTTCAGCCAACCCTCAACCTTCTCCAACCCTCAACCTTCCAAGAACTAAAATATCAAATGATGCAGTTTATGTCAGGAGCAGAAACCATCATGCTACAAGTGCTCACTCCTAACACCCAAAGAGCCAACTCAATAGCCTGGCCTTTAATACAGCATTTCCTGCTCCTCTCCCAAGCAGCCCTTAACCCTTTGAGTGCCAGAGGGGTACGGAATGCATTGCAAAGCAATGCATTCCATACTCCTCTGGCACTCAAAGGGTTAACTATTCCGAGGGGCGTGGCCTAGCGCTCAGCAAAGGTGGCAGCACATTAGGAGAGCTCCAGCACGATCTGGGATTTAACAGCCTATAACGCCAAGGGGTTCTTTTATTTTTTTGGCTGGTGACCTTCCTCTTTTGGCTGGCACGATGTCCACCCATAGGAACAAACGGCATCAGGAACACATGCTCCAATTCCTTACCCCGAAGGAAAAAAGAAAGGCCCTGTAGCATTCGGGCCCATCCGCCCAAGATGGTGCCCAGACGGAGTTCGGTGAAGATGATCTCTCGGAGCTAGACGAGGCCTTCCTGTGTTCCTAACACTATCTCTGGGGACATTAAGTCCATGCTTAGGACCCTGAGATCTCAGATTAAGGGAGATGTGAAAGCTATCGCTAATGACCTTCGCAAGGACATCAGAGCAATTGGGGACAGGACATCCCATGTGGAGGATAAGGTTGACGAGGTCATAGATTCACACAACGCGTTGGCAGATCGCCATGCAGCATTGGTGACGGAGGTTCAGTTTTTGAAAGACAAGGTGTGCGACCTAGAGGACCGTTCCAGGTGTAACAACGTCAGGATCCGGGGGATCCCGGAGGAGGTACAGCCACCAGGTCTTAAGGCGTGGGCGCAGGACCTTTTCTCCAGCCTCTTGTCAGATTATTCTGATCAGGACTTTCTTATAGATAGAATTCACAGGCTCCCCAGGCCTAAGAATCTTTCTCCGGATGCCCCGAGAGATGTTATATTACGCATGCACTACTTTCATATTAAAGAAGAGCTATTGAAAGCGGGCCGCATCCAGGGGTCTCTGCCGGAACCCTACTCTGGAATACAGTTATTTGCAGACATTTCTGCAACTACTCTACAGCAGAGACGTCAGTTTCATCATATAACAGTAGCCATACGAAAAGCCGAGATTAAGTATAAGTGGGGGTTCCCTGTGAAGATTTTGATTACCAGAGACGGGTCGGTGACCTCTGTGGGATCCCCTGAGGAGGGGGCCCGGGTTCTCACTTCATGGAATATCCCGTTTGATGCCTCTCCAGACCTCCAGAATGCTCGGCCTTCACGTCTGTTGAGAGAATGGACTAATTTACCTGTTCCTGCATCGATCTCTAGGCTGCGGCCAGCTGGGCCTGAACCGGGACCCTCTCATGGCTGACTTTGGGTGGAGCGTGAACTGGTGATCAGCGTTTGATTGTTTCCCACTGGTTTTTCTTTGGTATTTGGTCGTTTACCTACTATGTGCCTTGGGGTGGATGGGTTACCTGCTCTTTTTGCCCTCTTGCTAAGCCTAGTTTCTTATAACCAGCAAAGGGCCCTGGTTTATAGTTTTAGGGCTCACCTATACCCTGATGTTGCATTTGGGTTACCTGGGGAGGTAATTTGGGTGTTAAATTGTCTGGCCTATGGGTGGGTGGGTGGGTAGCGGTCGGCTGCCTTGCTTGGTGGGGTGTCCTTGAGAGGGCCGATAAGAGGGTTTGAGGTTGCTGACTGCTATCCACGCATCTAGTTTGACAAGTTTGGGGACTGTGTGGATGTTGGGACGGGGGTTATATATACTAGTAAGGTCATTGTTTGGGTGCCTTCCTTATGTGGATGCCAACTGTGCTTTGCTAATTTCTTATTTTAAGTATTATGCACACTACCTGATATGTTTGGGTGACAAAAAAAAACACAAAAAGAGGGTTGTTTACATAATGGTTTGTTCAGGATGCCCACATATTGATCTCATACCCAGAGTTTCGACTATCACCCTCTGTGGGAATACATCTGTCGTTCCTATTGCCTTATGGACAGTAGGGATGCCGGTATAGCTCATTAATCCCTCTTTTTGTATAATTAGTGGTCCTTTTTTATATATCAGTGGTCCCTTTTAAATTGAGTCATACGATAGTGCCTTGGCTCCCTATAGCCCTGGCTACAGGTTTGATTTGTGTACTTGAATAGATCCTTGGAGACGCGATTGGTCTCTCTTGCCGTGCCTCAATTGGTGTTATGCTCACCCCCCACTCATCTGGGTATGAAAGTAGTGCTTTGTAAGTTTCAATGGCTTGTTTACTGGATGTACAATGCACTATTGATTTACAGCTCCTTGTAGCTGGTATCTTCTTGTTCTGATTTTTTTTTTTCTCTAATTCTGCCTTTATCTCTACTTCTCTGCCTTCCCATCTTCTCCTCTTCCCTTTGTTCCTACTCTCCTTTCCCTTGTGTCATTCCCTTCCCGACCTTTGTCTTTCCATGTATTCTAACCCCATCCCTCCCTTCCATGGACCAAAGGTAGCTCAGAATGGCTTTGTAACTGCTCGGAAGCCATGGGCTTTCATTCTAATGGATAGAGCAGAGTTAGCTGTTCAGACTGCGTTTTGTCCATTCCCATTTTATGAGTCTTAGAATTCTTTCTATGAACGTCAAAGGGCTAAGTAGCCCCACAAATGACGTTTATTGTTCCAAGAAGCTCACAAAATGAAATCACAGATTTTATGTGTCCAGGAGACTCACTTCGCCGTGGGCAAGGTCCCCTCTGTTTATGCTAGAAATCTTATCACTGTTTCTCATGTAACTGCTGTGACCAAGCGGGCGGGTGTTTCTATATATGTTTGGGAACTTAAGTCAGCTAATTTCTGGTGGTTCTCTAAAGTCGTTTAGTGACATACAGTCGAGTTTTGATCTCCCACGGACTGAATTTTATAAATTTCTACAACTACAACATGTATTATCAGTGTCCCCTGCTACATGGTCTCTGGCACCTCCTTTATTGAATTGTTTAATTAAGTTGTGCATGGCACCAAAGCTTACTATGGGTTCACTTTCTACTTGTTACAAGACATTGATATCTAGTGACTATCCTGAGAAGCTTCCTTTTATGTTGAAATGGGAACAAGAATTGGGGTATAGCCTGACGTTGCGCCAGTGGCATAGGGCAATCTCTATCTCTACTACTCTCTCGCATTGTACCAATCATTTGTAGCTTTCCAGGAAAATCTTGTACAGATGGTACTTGGTACCTGCCCGCTTGGTTCACATCTACCCAACAGCTTCAAATCTATGCTGGAGATGTAACTCGGAGGTGGGGACCATGTTGCATATTTGGTGGCCCTGCCCCCGACTATGCTCTTATTGGGACATGGTTTTTGATAAACTAGGATTGCCTAAGACACCGGAAGTGGCATTGTTGCATATTTTTCCAAGTCCACTGATGAGTCTGGTGAAGTTTTTGACTGGACAGATTTTGCTTGCGGCAAAGACTCTCCTGGCAAGGGCATGGAAGTCTAGGGATATACCTACCAGTGCTGAGTTGAACCAGCTGGTGTCCTATAACTTGGGAATGGAGAAATTATATTTCGCTACTACTTTCAGACTTGAGTTCTATAACCTAGTTTGGACTATGTGGACTGAGAGTAGTAGCTCCGGTTAATCCGGTGGATTATCGTTGGTCCTTGGAATACCCTACCCTTTTGACCTCTCCTGTGTATTATGTCGTCCCCCCAACCCCTTGTTCCTTCCCTCCCATCCCGCTCTTCTTCTTTCCATTCACTCTCTTTTCTTCCTTTCCTTCTAGCTCTGTCTTCTATTTTATATATCTCACGAGGGCATTGTGGACACTGAATAGTATACATGTTACTACTGCATATTTTGTTGTTTAGGAGTGATACTTTCAAGACAGTATATCTCAGTGGAATTATGTTTACTGTATTTTATTACTACCTTGTTATTTACACAATGTCCTTGTGTTCTGATCTGTCAAGTTATACTGTGAAAAATTTCTTCAATAAAAATATTACAAAAAAAAGGGTTAACTATTACACCTTTGCCATTTTAGCTTTCACAGCTTACTGCCACCAGTTCCTGCAATATCCCCTTTCACTATTAAGCTCTACCTAGAAGGCATATGACTGCACCTAGCATTTCTCCAACCTAATCGTTTATCAATATTTGCCTTATACCTGATTAAGCTATTTTTCAAAGGTCTCATGAAATGTCCGCACGCTTCAACCTGTGCCCACTTACCTATTGATGTTTCATTATTTTGCAGTCTCTACAACATTATAAATTTGAGACCATTTGACCATAACACTAATTGCATCCTGCTAACACCCATCAACCTGTTTTTGGTGGGCTTTTTGAGGCCAAGCGTATTTCTGGTGTCCTCCTCTTTTTGTTTTCTCAAAAGAAAGCTCTATCCCTTCTTCCCAACCTCTTCACCCTTCACCTCTCCCATTCTAAGACAGATCAAATAGATGTAGGTTCCCTCATTCAATTTTTCCCCACCCAGGACAGGTGGTGTCCCTATGCCTTCTGATCTTCAACATCTCAAAAAACCTATTAATTGATAAACTTGCTAACAGTCCTCTTCTGCCAACACCTAATGGTCCTCTTAAAAAATCCTTCATCATCAACTGATTAGGTCACTCCTCTCCCATGTAGGCATTAACCCACTATAATTTTCAGTGCACTCATTCCATATTGGCGCTGCTTCAGCAGCTTCCAAAAATAACGCCCCTCTCCACATAATACATAGGCTTAGGAGTTGGAAATCTTCATGCTTCTCTTGTTCACTCATTGTTTATTTGAATATCTGTCTTAACTAATAAATGTTTAAATATGTTTTTGGATTCCTTTTGGTCTCTAATCAGGACAGCCTTTCATCATCATTCCTAGGTTTTCAGGAACCCATGTTATGCCACATTGTTTCTTATTCATTACAGCTACATTCTACACCATAAGCCCTTACCACAGGTTGAAGGCCCACCTGTGTTTGTGGGAGGGACTGCAGGGGTATTTATTCTTCTGGCAGTGTCATATTCATCAGGCGCTTCAACTGGAAGCCCCCCATTTCCCCCTCTTTTTCGAAACACGCTTTTCCTCACTTTTTTTTTAAGGCCAACCCTCTAATCAGGATGGCCATTCGTCATCAGTCCTAGATTTTCAGGAACATAGGTTATGCCAAATGTTTTTTACTCATTACAGCAACATTCTACACCATAAGTCCTGACCACAATGTTATGACTGTTCAGCAAGAGCATATTTTAAAGGAATAGTAACCCCCCCAACAACTTGACGGGAAAAATACAGCAATCATAGAAACATACTGAACGCACTTAGTCCCATCTCTCAAACCTTTTTGGTTTGAGAGATGTAAGGCAAGACAGTCCTCCGGTCCCTCCCCCTTCTGCCTGACGAGCTGTAAAGCCGTCAGAGACAGAATCCGGTCGGCCGACTTTCTGCGGTTCTGCAGGAGTTCTGTCATCTAGATATCTCCGTAAAATTACTTCATAGGAATGGTCTACAACATGTGCTTGCAAGCCAGGCACATGTTTTAGACCGTACCCATGAAGTAATAATACGGAGATATCTAGATGACAGCGCTCCTGCAGAGCCGCCGTCTGGTGCTGGAAGCCGGATCTCATGACGTCTGCTATACAGCGGATGTATGAGAAGGGGGAGGGAGCGGAGGTCTTTCTTGCCTTACATCTCTCAAACCATAAAGATTTGAGAGATGGGACTAAGTGCATTCAGTATGTTTCTATGATTGCTGTATTTTGTCGTCAAGTTGTTGGGGGGGTTACTATCCCTTTAAACAAAAACTAATAGAAACATATACATAAAAACTGGACTGAACGCAAGTCTCATTGCAACCCGATTGCTTAAACAATTTTTACAGAACATTTATTGGTGATGTAGCACTTTAGGTTTTTGTAACTTTTGGATTAAACTAGAAGGTTATGCAAGATGTGTTCAAAAGGAATGGACTTCCACATTTGAAATAAAAGTTCAAATTCCAATGATATCTGCTCTCAGTGATTGTGGTAGATTGAATATCAAATATGTTATTGAATATTTATTTTTATTTTTTTTTTGTATTGTGACCTTAAATTACTAAATATAAAAATAGCATTATAAAGGTAAGATGAGTCATATTAATCACTTTAGCATCATTTTTTGATGATACTGGTTGAAATCAATAATGTGAATGGGAAGAATAAAGTTTTCTTTTCATTTTATCTGTATAAAGACTCATAAATATAAAACAGTAGTTAAGATCATTTGTTTGACTTTAAAAGCTTCAACATTTCTATCTTAATTGCACCAGTCATTATGTTACAGAAAATTATGTCTTTTAGTAAATTTTCTTTATTAATAGTGGTAAAAATTAGACCTGCCATCAATGTGCTCATTGTGGAACAAAACATGGTACACATTTAAAGGAACATGGGAATGTTCCAGTGCATTGTCCAGACTGAAGGGTTTAGGCTGTTGCAGACAGCCTATATTTCCTCATAAAACTAGAGTGAAAGTGAAATTTAAGGAAAGGAAGTATTTATGCTTTCTTTCTCTACAGCAGTGCACCATAATATCTGAAGAGGTAGATGCACAGTAGTTTGTGATTATTTGTAGGGCACTAATGTTAAAATAAATACATAAAGAAGCATGTATGAACCAAATACAAGTAATGATGGTGTATAATAATAGAACAAAAGAAAGAGACCCCCTCTGAAATCATCATCTCATAAGTCACCATAAAAGAGGCGCAACCTAATTAAATACTCAATAGGTAGAGTACTGTGCAAAAGTCTCAGGCAGGTGTGAAAAAATGCTGTAAAGTAAGAATGCTCTAAAAAATAGACATGTTAATATCTTATTTTTATTAATTAATAAAATGAAAGTGAGTGAACAGAAAAAAAGTCTAAAGCAATATTTGGTGTGACCACCCTTAGCCTTCATATCAGCATCAATTCTTCTAGGTACACGTGCACACAGTTTTTTAAGGTACATGGCAGGTACGTTGTTCCAAACATCTTGAAGAACTAACCACAGTTCTTCTGTGGATTTAGGCAGCCTCAGTTGCTTCTCTTTCTTCATGTAATCCTATACAGACTCAATGATGTTGAGATCAGGGTTATGTGGGGGCCATACCATCATTTTCAGGATTCCTTGTTCTTCTTTATGCTGAAGATAGTTCTTAATGACTTTGGTTGTATGTTTGGGGTCATTGTCATGCTGTAGAATACATTTGGGGCCAATAAGATGCCTCCCTGATGGTATTGCATGATGAATTAGTATCTGCCTGTATGTCTCAGCATTGAGAAGACCATTAATTATGACCAAATCCCCAACTCCATTTGCAGAAATGCAGCCCTAAATGTGCAAGGAACCTCCATCATTTTTCACTGTTGCCTGCAGACACTCATTATTGTACCACTCTCCAGCCCTTCGGCAAACAAACTGCCTTCCACTACAGCCAAATATTTCAAATTTTGTCTCATCTGCCCAGAGCACCTGCTGTCATTTTTCTGCACCCCAGTTCCTGTGTTTTTGTGCATAGTTGAGGTGCTTGGCCTTGTTTCCATGTCAGCAGTATAGCTTTTTGGCAGCAAGTCTTACATGAGGCCCACTTCTGACCAGACTTCTCCGGACAATAGATGGGTGTACCAGTATCCCACTGTTTTATGCCAATCCTGAACTGATGGCACTGCTGGACATCTTCAGATTGTGAAGGGAAGTAAGCATGAAGAAGTAAGCATGATGTGTCTTTCATCTGCTGATTCCTTGACTGACCACTGCGTCTACGATCCTAAACATTGCCTGTTTCTTTGTGCTTCTTCAAAAGAGCTTGGACAGTACTTCTGGATACCACCTTGTGTCTTGTTGCTGTGCTTAATCTTGCCATGGTGTATGACTTTTGACATTAAACTGGAAACCTCATCTTGTTAGCTGAGTTTGTCTGTTCCTTGCCCAGTTTAAATCCTCCAACACAGATGTCTCTGTTTCAGTTAATGATTGTGTTTCAACCCACATAGTAAATTGTTGATCATTAGCACTTGTTTGGTATAATTGTTTAATCATACACCTGACTATATGCCTACATTATCCCTGACTGTGTGCAAGTGTACCTAGAAGAATTGATTCTGTTTTGAAGGCAAAGGGTGGTCACACCAAATATTGATTTGATTTAGATTTTTCTTCTGTTTACTCACTATCATTTTGTTAATTGATTAATATACTATTAACATGTCTATTATTGAATTCATACAGCATTTTTTTCACACCTGACTAAGACATTTGCACAGTACTGAATATAAGATTAACAACCCTTTACCTTGTACCCTACATATCTGTGAGTACATGATATCTACAGTCAAACTATCATTTTTATTTATTTATTTTTTCATTTTTATTTTTTTTTATGCTTAAGTCCCTAATAGTAAGCTATTTGGATCTCAGGTTTATAATCCTAATCTTAATGTTTAATATGTATAAATTGTCCTGTTCAGACAGAGAACATTCATTTAGCCTTAACTTCTAAAGGCAGGTAATTAATTGTGAACAGTACCCACTGCTCTTTTATTGTTATCTTATCTCAGCACATACAATCCTGCACAATAAATGGGAGTTTTGGAATGTTTGCTGCCTGCTCACTGAGAACATATGAAAAACTGCATTTTAGACCTCAGAATACAAAGACAAATATTTACAGATGCTAGCATGAAGTATGGGGTATTTAAGTATCTATAACCTTAGTTCACTTTTACATATTAGTGCTCCTTGCAATACTTTTAGAGTATTCTACGTTTGGCAGGAGTACTGTCACGATGTTAATAGCATTATAAATGGTTTCCGTGTTCCCTGTGATGTCATGACTTTTGTGAAACCTTCTTAGTTTCTAGACATTTCGGACTATAAACAAACAGCACCAATCATTTAAAAAATAGTAGCATCTCATGGAATACACCATTTCTTGTTATAGTCAAAAAACACAGATTCAGAGTATATATTGCTGGAGTTTTTCAAATGGCAGAAATACTTATCAGTGGATAATACACTCTGCTCATCTTTGCCATTCTGCACATTCAATAATAAAGAATCATAAGGCATTTTCAGTAACAGCCCGTATTTCCATTTTTAGTGTATGCAAGTGCACTAGTATAAGAAATACAGGATAACATGTTTTACTTTAGATAATGATATCAGATATAAGCATCTTTATGTTTTCTATAGTGTTGAAGAGGAATAAAATGATGTTTCTGAAAAACAAACTGTATTCATGTTGTTAAGAAACTAACATGAAAGCTCCAATTATTTTATTAAGATTTATGTTAAAAGGTTTTTTTGAGCACTTGCAGATAAATCCTTTTCTTTAATCTGTGTGGAACACAACAAAGATAAAGTAAAGTATCTACCACTAGGAGACAGGTCACTTGATGTTTCTCAGCATGGTAAGTGGGGGCAACAAGTAAGTCAGGGAGAACTTCCATGGAATCATCATCGTTTCCAATGCAAATGCCTTTGGGTCTTGAGCCCTGGAGCAAAATGGAGGAGCTTGTGGTTCAGCTGATGGTAGGTGTGGACTGGGGTAAAAGAGAACTCTTGACCCATGTGGTGTGGATAAGTAATGACTGTAACAGGACCCAATCCAGTTACTTGAGTTGTGTGGGGTGATGTAACAGGACCTGATCCTGTTAATCGAGTTGTGTGCTATTGGGTGCTGTTCACGTTAGGATGACCAGGGCCAATGTGGGCCACCGGTGAGGCTGCTGGAGGCAGAAGCCATGGCAACCCAGTGGGGACTACCTGAATCAGGTGTTGTGACTCAGATGGCTGACCTAGTGAATGAGGACAATGTGGTAGCCAAGAAGATTAGAAGTTGCTTAGTCTTCTTCAGAAGTAACCCTCCTTCTGACAGTACTCCAGGTGATGAGAGCCACAGAGCAAGAATGTCTGGTGGAAATATAAGGGTGACCAATGTCAGCATCAACCACCCAGGAAATGGGGACTTTCTGGGGTGACTACCCTGCCAGTAACATTCGGGTGACCCACCAGTCCTTTAAGACCTTCAATGACTCGATTAGCAACATCATCAGCTTCTTCCAGGACTTTGAATGCAGTGTCTCCTTCAGTGGATCGATGCCCAGTAATGAGTGGCCATTTTGTAAGAGAAACTATCATGGTGCCCATGCTATACGGGCGACATTTTGACACGTTACTTACTGATACCTTTTATTGGCTACGATGTTTTGCTCCTCCCAGTGACAACCTTTAAATGCTCAGTGCTGTCACTTCTGCGCTGCCCTTTCATGGTGTTTCAGTTGCCTAGCGCTTGTTCCGTTATTTTCGTATGATATCAGTGTATGACCCGGACTTCCTGACTATTCTGCCTGTTTACGTTCCTGGTCTGTGTACCGACCCGGATTGGCTGACGTTCCTGCTCTGTGTATTGACCCGGCTTGGCTGACGTTCCTGCTCTGTGTACCGACCCGGCTTGGCTGAAGTTCCTGCTCCGTGTACGACCCGGAGTGGCTGAAGTTCCTGCTCCGTGTATTGTTCCGGCTTGGAGGACGTCCTGCTCTGGCTGTGCAGCGTGAGTTACACACACTCTCTCTCTCTCTCTCTTGGTCTGTACAAGACCTCCGGTTGCCTCGGTTACTGTGCAGATAGTCCTATCTGTGACCCTTTCTCTCCATAGTGCCTATTCGCTCCCACTCCAGTAGAGTGTTCCGGTTGCACCACGGTACGCTTGGTCTGTTTACTGCTTCCCCTTAGGTTGGGCTACTATTGGGCGCCTCAGGCTGTCTTTATCTCTAACAGTTGCCTCAGACCAGAGCGTTCGTTAACCCCTTGCGGGGAGGTGCTGTGTACTTGGGTCAGTATCCACAGTAGTCTCAGTTTGGCGTTACGTTGCACCTTACGGTGCTGTGCACTTGGGTCATTATCCATTGCAGTCTCAGTTTGGTGTTACGTTGCACCTTACGGTGCTGTGCACTTGGGTCATTATCCATTGCTTTCTCAGTTTGGCGTTACGCTGCACCATCCGGCACTGTGCACATGAAACATTGCAGTCCCAGTTTGGTGTTCACTATACCGCTGGTTGCCGCCTTCCTCTCGTGCCCAGTAGCCAGTCGCATATCCTGGCTTCACTTGCTCCTCTGTGGCTACAGTCGCTATTGTCACTCTCTGCGTAGAGAGTATACTGTGTGCCTTCCACTATTAGGGCCTATCGGCTGTTCTTGGCCTAATAGTATAAATCTGCCACATTCTCACTGTATCATACGAACTGTACCTGACCTGTGTCAGTATTGTATATTGTTCTTTACATACTGGACCTGTGTGGGTTAATCATATCTTTGTTCCCTGTCCTGTGTCAGTTTTATATTTATCTGTATGCTGGACCCTCGAGGGTTACTGTTATTCTGTGTGCACTAATAAAACTGTGTTTTACCAAAACCTTCCGCTTCTGAGTGTACATAAAACTGTAACAGAAACCCACTGATTGGGCTGCAGAAGCATATAGGGCCATACCCAACAGATGGAGCAACGACTACCCAGAGGCTTAAGGTGACACGCAGTTTAGGGAGACATGAAGACAGCCAAAGATACTAATTTTGAGAAGGCTCACATAATCAACTGGGCCTTCTGGAATTGGCTTCATGTGAGAGAAGTGTACATGTTTGAACAATGTTGCAAACAAATTCTGTTGAAGCATTTTTACCATAACGTGCTTCTGAAGGTTCAGGACTGTTACGGAGTGACTTGAGAAATAAAGACACTGATGAGTACAGATAAAATTAATACATTTTATTGAAACACAATAGTAGCAGCAATGTACCTTTCACTTTCACGAGACCAGGGAAGGACAGTGCACACACTTCCTTCACCCTTCACTAGGCAAGTGTGAGATGGACCCACGTCTGTACCCTAACGCTAGGGTAAACCCAGGGAACAGGAGCAAGAAACTCCAAAACACTGGAGCACCAAAGTAGCAACTCTAACTCCACCACCTTCTCGAGACCAGGTGTGAGGACAGTGCGCAACACTTCCTCAACTCTTCACTAGGCAGGTGTCAGCTAGAATACGTATGGCCCATAGTAAACTGCATAAGACTGGATATGAGGACAGTACACGGCACTTCCTCAATCCTTCACAAGGCAGGTTAAAATAGCGCAACTATACTCTACTGCTAGGGTATACCAAAGGCAAGGTAAACTGCACCTAGAATGCTAGGTGAGGCAACAAACCACCCGAACCTAGGCCGCAGAAGGTCAGTGACACGGACTGACCGAACAAGCACTGCTACAAGAGTAGCAAGTGCGGTCATAATGGTAGGGCCAGAAAACCGAGGATAACAGTAGCCGGGGCTGGGTAGCCGAGGTTGGCAGTAAACCAAGTCAGAAGAGCAACAGAGGATGAGGTAGTCAGACAAACCCAGGAATCAGAGCCGGATCGAGTAGTCAGAAGAAGCCAGGGTCTTGAGCCGGATCAGGTAGTCAGACAAAGTCAAGAGTCAGAGCCGGATTGGGTAGTCAGACGAAGCCAGGAGTAATACACGGGAATCAGTAAATGGACCAACACAGCACTAGGCTCAGGTTCACCACAAAAGGGCACTGGGTAATGGAAATGCTGAGGCCTTTAAGGCCTAGTAGGAGGGCGGAGACATGACAGCAATTACCAGTCACCTATAAGAACAGCAACTTGCATTGAGCGACAGCCAGGAAGTAGCAAGGTCACTGTTACAGCAATGCAACACTATGCGGTCTATGTTAGCAAAGCGCTATCCTCCCCCTTACTGAACACCTCACTGAAAGACTGGTACTTTGAGGGTAAAGAGGGGGAGGTACACAATATCTTAATAGGATGCTGTAGGCAGGCCCCTTTACAATAGTCAGACCAGGATATTATGTCACAAGACTCCCAGTCCACTTTGGGATTATGCCTCTGGAGCCAAGAGAATCCTAAAATGATGGCATGTTGTGGAGACTGAATAACATGAAATTGCAGAGTCTTGACATGGAGAGCTCCTACCCTCAGCGATAGTGGACAAGTCTCATGTGTGACGTGGGATGGTTCTAGTGGTTGAAAAGCAATAGCCTCTAAAGCCAATGGAGATTCATGGAGCACCAGAGGAATATTATGTACTTTAGCGAACTCACCATCGATAAAATAGCCTGCAGCACCAGAATCAATCAGGGCTGGGGTAGCCACTGAAGAATTAGCCCAAGATATAGCCACCTGTAAAATAGGCTTGCTTTGTTCCTGATCTGGGGACTGACTGATTCCACCTAAGGTCTGTCCCCTCAGGGATCCTAGGTGCGTGCGTTTCCCGGACGTACCAGACAAGCTCGCAACATATGTCCAGCCTTACCACAATATAGGCATAGACCCTCTCTACGATGGAAGGACCGCTCCTCCCTGGACAAACGTGTAAAGCTAACCTGCATAGGCTCAACCTTAGTAACCTCCGCACTAGGTGGCAAGGGAGGCGAGGGAGGCATGGGTGAGAACTCCCAGTTTGGTGCCAATCGCGACTCATGCCTTTGCATGTGGTTTTCATATGTGGATCTTTCTTTTATACGGGTGTCGATCAGTATAATGAAGGAAATAAACTAATCTAGATCCACTGGCAGCTCAAGGGTTGCTGTCTCATCTTTAATCATGCCATTCAGCCCTTATGAGAAAACTGCCACCAGAGCTTCATTGTTCCAGCCTACCTCTGCTGCTAGTGTACGAAACTCTATAGCATATTCTGCTACTGTAAGGGTGCCCTGCTGAATTGTCATAATTTTTGCAGCAGAGATTGACTGACCTGGAGCTTCAAAAATCCTACAGAAGGCCTCAACAAATTGAGTTAAATTAGAAGCTATGGGTTTAGCCATCTCCACAAAGGATTGGCCCATGCCAATGCTTTGACGAACAACAAGTAAATCATGAAACCTACTTTGCTCCTTTCGCTTTGGAACACATGGAATACCAGTTCCAAAAAAATTGCGAGTTGGTTAATGAACCCATGACACAACATCGGATCCCCATCGTATCTGAGAGGGAATGGAGTGGTCCCAAACAGCCCTCTATGATTCATATTCTCCACCTGAGTAGTTGTTACTGATGTCGATACTGAGGAGGCCATCAGTGGTTTCCCAATATTATCAAGATGCACAGTTTGGCCTAGGAGTGTCTGCAACACTACCGACAACTGATCAAGACGTTGTTCCTGCATATCCATCCTGGACATGATATTAAGCGGTTGCTCGCTACCGTCAGGGTTCATGGCCCTTTCATACTGTCACGGAGTGGCTTGAGAAATAAAGACACTGCCGATTACAGATAAAATGAATAAATTTAATTGAAACACAATAGTAGCAGCAATGTACCTCTCATTTTCATAAGACCAGGGAAGGACAGTGCACACACTTCCTTCACCTTTCACTAGGCAAGTGTGAGATGGACCCAAGTCTGTACCCTAACGCTAGGGTAAACCCAGGCAACAGGAGCGAGAAACTCCAGAAAGCAGGAGCACCAAAGTAGCAACTCTAACGCCAGCACCTTCTCGAGACTAGGTGTGATGACAGTGCGCAACACTTCCTCAACCCTTCACTAGGCAGGTGTCAACTAGAATACATATGGCCAGTAGTAACCTTCATGAGACTAGATATGAGGACAGTACACGGCACTCCCTCAATCCTTCACAAGGCAGGTTAAAATAGCGCAACTATACCCTACCGCAGATGAAGCCAGGAGTCAGAGCCAGATCAGGTAGTCAGACGAAGCCAGGAGTAATACACAGAAATCAGTAAATGGACCAACACAGCACTAGGCTCAGGTACACCACGAATGGGCACTGGGTAATGGAAATGCTGAGGCCTTTAAGGCCTAGTAGGTGGGCGGAGACATGATAGCAATTACCAATGACCTATAAGAACAGACACTTGCATTGAGCAACAGCCAGGAAATAGCAAGGTCGCTCTTACAGCAACGCAACACTGGAGGCAATCACAGGTACTGTGATAAGGACTGGGTGCGAGATCAGAATCCCAGAACTCTCTCAGAAGTGGTTTGGATGTCAGTCCATTATGAGGAGAATTGCTGGCCCTAGGGATCTCATGGGACATGGCCCTCCCTTTTCTCTCTCTAAAGCTGTCAGAGGACGTGCCTCATATGTGATATACCAGCTACACAGGATGCGTGTACACCTTGATTGTGGTACTGGGAAAGAAAACAGCAATGTGGGAGTCATGCTGGGAATACCTACAGATATAGGGGGAGGACGAAATCTCTCTCAGTTTTTCCACGAAAAATTCTGTGAAAACCACACTGTTGTCCGCTTTTTCGAGGGACAATCTGCTTTAAATCCAGAGATTAAATTTTTCTCCCATTGGCCAAAATTGTTCCCCATTTTTTCAGTGCCTAGAAATTTTCCATCCATTGATTTACATGGTTTTCCCCCTTTCGCTATAAAAAAGTGACATATTTGCAGAAGTGAAACAAAATAGAAGCAGCTACAGAACAAGGAAGATGTGCTGTGCTGTTCTGAAGTGATCTTGAGTCAAAATTGAGGCAAGAGAGGCTCATAGTGACTATCACTAGGAGCAGGTTTAAATATAATCAAAGGAGGAACTGCAAGGACCCTTATATGTCTACTGAGTCTGAGGAGGAGGAGGAAGTGAGCACAACTGAACCAATGCTGTCCAGTCCCTCTAATTCACCCCTAGTAATCTTGGGGAATTTAATGGGAGGGAAGGGAGAAAAGGGAATGGGAAGGGAGGGAGAAAAGGGTAGTACTAGTGAGAGCAGGAAAGGTCAGCTGCCTGCTCCTGCTGCTAGACATGCTGCCCATGCTGCCACCAGTACTCTGCCTGTTTCAGTGCTGAACCTGCTGCCACCAGTACTGTGCCTGCTGTCATAAGTGTAGCCCCTGCTGCCACCAGTGCTGTGCCTGCTGTCAATGTTGAACCTGCTGCCACCAGTGCTGAATCTGCTGCTAGTGTGTCTTGTCATACTCAGGAGGGGGGGGTGAAGAAGATGATGCCAAGTCAGCAGGGACCCTAAGTCACACTTGCCGTCCCCAAGCTGTGCCACCAGTGCTAGTACTACTGCTAAGAAGGTCCAGCAGCTTGTCAGTGTTAGGAGTGAAGGAAGGGGTGATCATCATATTACTAGTCACTGTAAGGAGGAAGACACTGGGGCTGAACTTGATGTTCTTGGTGTTAGTAGTAGTAGTAGTAGTAACATTAATAGTGAATCGGTAGGACTAGTGTTAGGGGAGTGGTAGGGGAAGCATTTGAGAGCATCCAGACTAGTGGTCAAGGGAGCACACACCATTCTTCTGGCTCTGGGAGTCCTCCCCTTCCTTTAACTACAGTGTCCAAGTGGAACATGATCCTGAAGAGGCCAGAACTTGTGTTGGGAGAGAGCAGTCGCAGAATTACTACCACCACCACCAACAGGAGCACAGATCAGTTGCCTGTGTCTGCTGCTACTACTGCCAGTCTGCCTTCTTCAGGCCAAAAAGAAATGCCAAGTCTGACATTAGGGGACTCTCTCACATTGCTCGTCGCCTCCTCCAAGCAGCTGTGAGATGTCTGTAATAGAGCAGTAGCAGCACATAGGGACTAATTTTGGTGGTGATGATGATGGTGGAGAAGTTGGGGTGGAAGAGACATTGATGGCCTTTATAGCAGAAACTGAGAAGGAATGGGATGAGGATGGGCATCACCACCCCCACCCCCAGTAGAAATGAGCTTTTGGTATTTGTGGAATTTGCAACTGCTCTAATTCCTTCTGCATCTGAGTTGCAAGGGCAGCAGGATGCTGAGGAGCAAACTAGTGTGCCACAGACCACCGTGGACACAGTAGGAATGGGGTCAACAAGTGATGCGGAACTAGGACAGGTTTCACCTGCTAGCAATAGCAATACTCCTAGTTGTAGTGCTTAATCTGAGGCAGTAGCAGCAACAGCAGCAAAATCATCCACTGCCAGCACAGACAATAAAGGGGAATGTGGAGGAGAAGAAGAAAGAGGCCATTCTTCTCCATCTGTTCATGGGTGTGGGACTATTTTTCTCATGGGACAGGCACAGTGCAGTCATCACCAACAGCACTGTGCATGATTTTTGTCACGTCAGTGAGAAGGGGAAAGGAGGGAAAAGAAGGAACGCTGCTTGGCACAAGTGCCTTGATATCACACATGAAAAACAGACACCATGAAATTTATGTCAAACATGTTAAATAAAAGCACCCACCACAGAAATCAAGCACTGCTGCTGTACCCCTTGACTCTCCAGAAAGGCAACAAGGGGCAAGGCAGAGATCAAAGAGGAGGAAGAATAGATAAACTCAGACAGAGACTGGAAGTTCCATGACAAGTGAAACATCACCATCACCTTCTTCCTCTAGGGTAACTACATTTTCTTCCAATCCACCTTGTTCATCATTACCTCCGTCGCCAAAAGATAGCCAGTCTGTTGATGTTAGGATGTGGCAGTTGTCTACCAATTGCACACTGTGTGGTGCACTGACCACACATGCCAGTGTGGTGGAGGAGAATTGCAAACAGGGCATAAAGCATCTGAGGAGATTACATCCCACAGAATATGCCAAGATGCTGGCAGATTCATCATTACTATTAAACTGTCAGCAAGTTGTCATGTGTTCTTAGACGATTGTGGACAAGGGGTATGCGAAAGTGGCAGTACTTAGGTTATGGTGTCATGGTGTTAAAATACAGTTGTTCCCCCAGATGTTACTTACCACGCACACTGTGCACATTGCACACTGATGAGAGCCACAGTTCCTGCTCTCAAGGGAAAACATTTTATTCTAATATCAACACACCTATGATTTTGAAGGAGGGGCAGTGAAGAAGAATTATTGGCCAACTTCTTCTTTTCTCCACATATACTGGGGGCTGCTTATTATGCTGCTACTGTTCAGTCGAATCACTGGAGCTAGTCATGACAAGTGGAACCTTCATCATCCATCAACCATGTTATTGCTATCATTGATCCCATTCCCTTTTAGATGCCTAATCATCCTGCTGCTTAAAAACTCAGAAGAAACAAGAACAGTAGTGACAAATTCCACATCTACATCAGGGCACTTGACAATGGCTAGCGGCCACTGGCCAACAGTACATCACCTGCTGGCATTAGGCCAGTAGGGTTTTTTTCTCAGGGCTTGTACGTTAAAAAAAAATCACATAGTCCTACAAAAATATAAAACTTTTGGGGGGGGTTGATTCTAACAAGCCTAAGTCCTACAAATCAATATTCTCTTACGGCTTGTTCCAAACAAGCTTAAGTCCTACAAATCAATGTTTCTTTGGGGCTTTTGCCTCTAATAAGTCATACAAATCAATGTTTCCTCAGGACTTGGGTAACAAATCTAACAAATCACTGAAGTATCAGTGCATCCCAGGGAGTTTCTGTTTCTATCACTTTAAATACAAATTTCTTATTTTATTTATTTTTTTAACTGTCCTTCCAATACAAGTCAAAAACCCCTTCAAAACAAATTCCCTTTTCAACTGATTCATTCCCCAGACTCCATCAACCAACACAGGCACCTCCTCAGACCCCTTTTATAGCATGTCTCATGAGTTTTTTTTATTTGTATTTAAGATTTATTTTTTAGTAACTGACCCCCTATCCCTGTAAACAACCCCCCAAAAAACATTCCCTGTTAAACTGATTCTTTCCAAATACCTCACCAACACAGGCACCCTCATTCCCCTTTTATAATCTGCCTTTGTGAATTAAAAAATATTTGGTATGTGTTGAGTATAAATTCAATGTTCCAATTGATTTCAATGGAATGAGCTAGGTGAAAAAAAGTAGAAAATTATTCGGCAAGCAGGAAGTGCCATTTCACCGATTTCAGTTTGAAGCATACATTTTCGCCCATGTCTGTTGGGGGAATGATGTGGGTTACCTTCAGAGTGCTTTTGTTCCAGTTAGAGGCCTGTCTTCCATGCAGTACTGCCAAGTCCTTACTAGGGATGGGCGAAAATTTCCGTCTCAAACTGAAATCATCAAAAAATGGCGCTTTCTGCTTGGTGAAAAATTTCCTGCGAAAAGTGCCAATTTTCCACTTTTTTTTGCCTAGCTCATTCCATTAAAATCAATGGGAACATAGAAGTTACACAAAACACATAGCAAATATTATTTTATTTCCCAAAGGCATAGTATAAATGGGGCATGAGGGTGCCTGCGTTGGTGGGGTGTGGGGAAACAGTCAGTTTAACAGGGGATGATTTTTGAGGGGGTTGTTTACTGGGATTGGGGGCATTTAATAAAAAATAAATCCTAAATAAAATAAAACAGAAACCATAAGACATGGTATAAAGGGGTCTGAGGAGGGTGCCTGTCTTGGTGAATGAATGAATCATTTGAAAAGGGAATTTTTTTTTTTTTTTTTTTTTTACTTCTATTGGTGGGACAGTTAAAAAAAAAAGAAGAAATATGTATGTAAAGTGATAGAGACAGGAAACCCCTGACATAAGCTGCTACTGAGGTGGACTGATACTTGACTTGATAGAGTATTTTGTAGAGGATGATTTGTTTGATTTGTAGGCCTTTGTAGGAACTAGACTTATTAGAGGTCCAAGCCCTGAAGAAACATTGATTTGTAGAGCTTAAGCTTGTTTGGCACAAGCCCTAAGGAAACATTGATTTGTAGGACTTAGGCTTGTTAGAAACAACCTCCCCAAAAATTGTTTATTTTTTTGTAGGAATAGTTTTTTTTGTTATATTTTTATTATTTATTTATTTTCAAAACACAAGCCCTGAGATAAAAATGCCCTACTGACCTAATGCTTGCAATTCATGTTGACCAGTGGCAACTGTCAAATGTCCTCCTGGGTCCTGAGTTGCAACTGCTGTTCATACTGCTGCTACTGAGTTGTTTAAGCAGCAGGATTATTAGGCAGCTGAAAGGGAATGGGATCAACAGTAGCAGTAACATGGAAGATGGATGATGAATGTTCCACTTGACACAACTATCTTCAGTGATGCACCTGAGGCAGTAGTAGCACAATAACTAGCCACCAGTATATGTGGAGAAAAGAAGAGGTTGGTCAATAATTCGTCTCCCCCTGCCCCTCCTCCAAAATCATGGGTGTGTTCTTATTGGAATAGAAATTTTTCCTTGAGTACAGAAACTGTGGCTCTCATCAGCAACTGCAATGTGCACAGTGTGTGTCTTAAATAACACCTGGGGGCACAACTGTATCCAAACACCATGACACCAGAACCCAAGTACTGCCACTGCCCAGACCCCGCTAAGGACACATGACAACTTGCTGACAGTTTAACCCCTTAAGGACCGGCCGCAAGCACACGCAGCCGGCACTTAAGGACCACGGACCTTTTTTTTTAATTTGTTTCTGGTTCCAGACTCCCCAAACGGCGTGCGGGTGGAGCCCAGAATTCCATGACTGTCATAGCATGTCATGGATCATTAAGACAGATCTGCCCTTTGCATGCTATGACTGTCAATGGTCGTTAAGGGGTTAATAGTAAGGATAAACCCTCACTGCCAGAATCCTAGCATATCCTGTGGGATGGAATCTCCTCAGATGCCACCTGGTGACCTGGTTTTGATTCTCCTCCACCACACTGGCATGTGTGGTCAGTGCACCACACAGTGTGCAATGGGTAAAGATGAACTGGCATATCCTAACATTAACAGAGTGGCTATCATTTGGCAGGGCAGGTAACAATGAAAGAGGTGGATTGGCAGATGTACTTGTTACCCTAGAGGAAGAAGGTGATGTTGATGGCGAGCTAGTTGTTTCGCTCATCATGGAACTTTCAGTGTCTGTCTGGGTTTCTTTATTCTTCCTCCTCTTTGATCTCCACCTTTCTGGAGAGTCAGGGGGTACAGTAACAGTGGTGCTAGATTTCTGAAATGGGTGTTTGGCTTTAACATGTTTGACATAAATGTCATGGTGTCTGTGTTTTATGTGTGTTATCAGGGAGGTTGTGCCAAGGTGTGTTCTCTCCTTTACCCTTTTTACTAACTTTTCACAATTTTTGCACTGTACAGTTGTTGATTATGACTGCGCTGTGCCTGCCGTTAGAGAATAATAGTCCCACACTCATGACTTCTGGGGGGAGGGATAGGGAACAGGTGGAGCAGAATGGCCTCATTATTCTTGTCCTCCACATTCCCCTTCCCTTTCTGTGGCAATGGATAATGTTGCTGTTACTGCCTCAGATTTAGCACTGTAACTAGGACCAGGAGTATTGCTGGCGCTGGCAAGTGGAACCTGTCCTAGTCCCGCATCACTTGTTGACCCCATTACCACTGTGTCCACTATGGTCTGTGGCACACTAGGTGCTCCTCAGCATCCTGCTGCCCTTGCATATCAGCAGCAGCAGCAGGAATTAGAGCAGTTGCAAATTCCGTAAATTCCAAAAGCTGATTGCTAATGGTGGTGGTGGTGATGCCCATCCTCATCCCTGTCTCCCATTCCTTCTCACTTTCTGATAAAAAGGCCATCACTGTCTCTTCCACCCCAGCTTCTCCAACACCACCACCACCACTAGTCCCTATGTGCTGCTCCTCTATTAGAGGCATCTCACTGATGCTTGGAGGAGGTGACGAGCAATGTGACAGAGGGTCCCCTGCTGTCACACTTGGCATAATTTTCTCCTTCCACCCTGAGTGCTACAAGAAACACTAGCAGCAGGCAAAGTATTGGTGGCAGCAGGTTCAGCACTGGCAGCAGGTACAACGCTAGTGGCAGCACATCTGGCAGCAGGTACAACAATAGTGGCTGCAGATACAGCAATGGTGGCACTGGCAGCAGGGGCAGCACATCTTGCAGCAGGCACAGGCAGCTGACCTGTCCTGCTCTCACTAATACTACCCTTTTCTCCCTCCCTTCCCATCCCCCTTTCTCCCTTCCTTTCCATTAAATTCCCCAAGATCCCTTGGGGTGATGTATGGGGACTGGACAGCACTGGTTCAGTAGTGGTCCATTTCTCCTTCTCCTTACACTCAGTGGACACATAAGGGTCCTTCCAACTCCTCCACTGATTATTTTTCACCCTGCTCATAGTGATAGCAGTCACTATGAGCCTCTTCTGCCTCAATTTTGCCTCAAGAACACAGCAGAACAGCACAGCACGTCTGTCTCGCTCTGTAGCTGCTTCTATTGTGCCTTCTATTCTGCCTTCAGCAAAAACATCAAGTTTTTACAGCAGAAGTGCAAAACAACGTAAATCAATGGGCGGACATTTTCTAGCCATTGAAAAACATGGCGAAAGATTTTGGCCAGTGGGTGAAAGATTCTAAAATTTTAAGCTCTAGTTTTAAAGTGGATTTTCCTGTGAAAAAGCAGATAACTACGTGGTTTTCGTGAAATTTCTCACGGCAACATGGCGACAACTTTCGCCCATCCCTAGTCCTTACCCAATATCAGGCAAGGAAGGCTAACAGTCTGGAGTAGGGATGGGCAAACATTTTTGCCTTAAACTAAAACCAGCAAATAATGACACTTTCCACCTGGCAAATAATTTCCCGCAAAAATGCTGTTTTTCTGTTTTTTTCCCAACATTTTGAAATCAATGGGAAGAAAATGTTTTCTCCACCACATGAAAATTTGTCTACAGCCATATAAAAGGGTGTTATGCTCTCTCAGCATGCCATTTTGTGTTTGTGAGAGGAGTGAGCAGTACATTTTTTGAGCTAGAGAAGACAGAGAGGGGAATCAAAGTTTAGTTTAGAAAATCTTTTAGGTAGGACATTTGTTCTGTTAGGAGAGTCAGTGGGCACTCTGGGGAGAAGAAGGGAGGAAGGAGGTTGACCCGAAATACTCCAAAATTCCATGTGACTCACTGGCAAGACATAGGCAGCTAGAGGCCTATTTGCTCGCTGATCTTTCTGTTATTGTCTCTGTGCTGGGTGGGGAAGTTTTGGGAACAAAGTTGTTGATTTTATTTTTCAGTTATCATTTTTTTGGGGACAGACTATGAAAAGACAACAGGGTGGACAACTTAAAGTAAATAAATAAATAAATAAAATAAAAAGGAATAAATAAATAAATGTATTAGGTGACAATGACAGACAGCTGACTGGGCGTAGTCAAGGCATCATACAGCTTCATCAGTTGTGTTGTGTACTGTACAGTAAAAAAGCACAGTGTAGTTGCACAATATCCAGCAAATGCACAAGGGGAAGGGGAAGAGGGGGGTGGAGCAGTGCAGTGACATGAGAGTAAAGAAGCAGTTCAAAAACTGACTGCAACGTGTACAATCAATGATGATGATCCCTCTACTCCAAGGGAGGATACAATTTGTCAACATCCCAACAAAACTAGTTCCAGCACCACCAGTGCCAGTAAAATAAAGAACCATATAAGGAGGACACTGAAGACTTCAGAATTCACATTCAAGTGTTGATGATGTTGGCAGTAGCATAATAGAGGAAGGTGTACTTTGTTACAGTAAAAGTAAAAATAAATTGTCAGGTGATGCTGATGCTGCTGAAAATGACCTAATGATGACTGATGATGATGCAGATCTAGAATATAAATCCCTCCAGCATCCTTCTCTTGTTCAGATACAGATGAAGTTGAGAGTGAGGATGATGACAGGGCTGTAAGGTTAGCAGAAAGTCTGAATCTTCCACCACTTTTAAAGAGCACTGTACCAGTCTATAAACTGTTTGAGAAAGTTATTGGAAAGTCTAACCCTGGACAGGTATCACGGTGCCCGTGATTCTGACTATGCAACATTCCTACTTCTGGGTTTGTCTTGGCTGCCTCTTATTGGTTCTGGCTTGCTAGTCCCAGGGCTTGCCTTTATATACGCCCTCCTGTCACTAGGCTGGTGCCCTTTCTTGGTGTTCCTGACCTGTCGTTTGTATCTGTGTTCCAGTTCCGTGTATGATCCTGTTTCATCTGACCTTGTTTTAGCTGACTACCGCTCTCTGCGTACCGATCCAGGCTTTGGCTAACTACCGCTCTCTGTGTACCAATCCAGGCTTTGGCTGACTACCGCTCTCTGTGTACTGACCCAGGCTTTGGCTGATTACCGCTTCTTGTGTACCGATCCAGGCTTTGGCTGACTACCGCTCTCTGTGTACCAATCCAGGCTCTGGCTGACTACCACTCTCTGTGTACCGATCCAGGCTTTAGCTATTCAGTCTACGTCCGATTGTCACTAGTGCTTCCATTGTCCCTGTTGTGCCTTATGCCTTGCCTCTACGGTAGCTGCCAGTCGGTGTTTCTCTGTTGCCTCCGGTTGCGTTACTCTCAGCCTGTGCCTTATTGCAGCCTCCGTTACTTGCTATACGGCCTGTGCCCTCCGGTCACTAGCGCTGTTACCACTTGTCAGTTTGCTCCTTACTGTTGCCTCCGGTTGCGCTACTCACAGCCTGTGCCCCCCAGTCACTAGCGATGTTACCACTTGTCGGTATGCTCCTACTGTTGCCTCCAGTTGTGCTACTCCAAGTCTGTGCCTCATTGTAGCCTCCGTTACATGCTATGCAGCCTGTGCCCTCCGGTCACTAGCGGTGCTACCTCCAGTCAGTCTGTATATTTTGCTACCTCCGTTTGTGCTACTCCGGGGCTGCCTTACCCGGTTATAGGTAAGGCTGGTAGAGCCTCTTCTAGTCCTTGTTGGCACCACTTACTAGGCTGCCTTACCTGGTATTAGGTAATGTCGGTAGAGACTCCTCTATTCCTTGTTGGCATCACTTACTAGGCTGCCTTACCCGGTTATAGGTAAGGCTGGTAGAGCCTCCTCTATTCCTCATTGACACCAGTTACTAGGCTGCCTTACCTGGTTATAGGTAAGGCCAGTAGAGCCTATTCACCTGCCTACACTGAGGTGCCTGCCCTGCAGTATAGCTCCCTCCTCGGGCCTTTCCGGTTCTGTACTGCTGATGTTTCATTCCTGTGTACGTTCCAGTCACATTTGCTTATTGTGTCATCTGTATTGCCCTGACCTGTGTCAGACCTTATATCTGTCCTCTGTGTAAGTCTGGACCCATGTAGGGCCTTGTTGTGCTTTATATTGTTTTAATAAAGCTTCATTGTTTTATCCTAACAAATTGTCTGAGTGTTCAGTAAAACCGTGACAACAGGTACATATGTCAAAAAGCACACAGTCACCCTATCTGTCATCAAGCAGCAATGTTGGGAGACTAACATTCTTAAAAATGAACCAACATCTCATACCATCTGAGTATCAGGTAGCAGGAACCACACATGACAGACAAAGCCAGGACAAATATATTAACAGCAGCATAGATGTGGAGGTGGAAGAGGGATGCTAAGAAGGGTTGCCACCATCTACTCCACTTTGGACCACTGCTATGACCGATAAGTGATGTGTGTCAATAATCAATTTTTCAAGGCAAATGTTGCTGTAGGACTCACAGCTTTGACTTCCAGCCACTTATTTCTAAACTTCAGCCCTCAGAAGTAATATTACAGTGGGAAATGTAGTAGCTATAGGAAATATAAGCGAAAAATGTGTTACAATAGGCTGAAAACTTGTTAAAATAGGAGAAAAGGAGGGAATTTTTGCATAGGTGGAAAGGCAATTTTTTTTGCGGGAAAAGCGAAAAATTTACAAGTTTTCATGAAGAGTCATGTTGGAAAATGTTCACACTTTTTGCTCACCCCTACACACAGAATGCCATTCTGTGTTTGTGAGAGGAGAAAGCAGCACCTTGTTTGAGCTAGAGACGATAGGGGAACTGAAGTTTAGTTCAGGGAATCTTTTAGGTATAACATTTGTTCCCTGTATTAGAAGAGTCAGTGTGGGAGGAAGGAGGTTGACCCCAAATAATACCTCAAAATTCAGATTGACTGACTGGTAAGACACAGGCAGCTGAGGACATATTTGCTTGGTGATCTTGCTGTTATTGTCTCTGTGCTGGGTGGGGAAGTCTGGGGAAAGAAGATGCTGATTTTGTTTTTCAGATATGATTTTTTTTTTGGACAGACTGTGGTAAGTCAACAGGGCGGACAATTAAAAAAAAAAAAATTAAAAAGTGAAAAGAATAAAGAACTAAATATATTAGGTGACAGTGACAGAGAGCTGACTGGGCTTAGGCAAAGCATCATACAGCTCCATCAGTTGTGTTGTGTACAGTACAGTAAAAAAACACAGTGTAGTCCGGTAAATGCACAAGGGGAATGGGGGGGTGGAGCACTGCAGGGACGTGAGAATAAAGTGGTAGTAAAAAAAACTGACTGCAGCAATTGTTGCTGCAGCATGTGCAATCAGTGATGATGATCCCTCTCCTCCCAGGTTGGATGCAGTTTGTCAAGGTCCCACCAATCTCACCACTCCAGTCCCCCCACCACCACTACCATACATATCTGCCACATTGTAGGTTGTACTTTATTTTTTTTAATCACTTGACATCATCATGACACTTAAGCAGGAAGTAAGTGTTGTGGGCAAAGAACAAAGGCACTCCGCATGTTAACAAATTTTCAAGGTATATGTGGCTGTAGGACTCACAACTTTAACTTCCAGCTACTTATTTCTCCACTACAGCCCTCAGATGAAGTAATATTGTGCTAGGAAATGTTGCGCCATATTAAACATTAGGAAAAAAATGTGTTGGAATAGGAAAAAAAAATCTGTTGGAGTAGGAGAAAAATGTATTAGACTAGGAAATAATTTGTTGGAATAGGCAAAGAACTTGCTGGAATAGGCAAAAAGGAGGAACATTTTGCGTTGGAGAAAAAGAGAAAACTTTCATGAAAAAGTGAAAAATCTGCTGTTGTTCGCAAAAATTCATGGAGGAAATTTTTCTCACATTTCGTCCACCTCTACTCTGGAGACCGAGAAAAGATTTTCCTTTGTGAGTCCTACAGCGACATATTTCTAGAAACATTTGTTAGCATGCAGAGTACATTTTTCCTTTGCCCACAACACTAACTTCCTGCTTAATTGACACTGACACATATTCATCGTGGCACAATGTCAATTGATAAAAAAAAGAAAAAAATGTATAACCTACAATGTGGCAGACGTGTATGGCAGTGGTGGTGGGGGACTGGAATGGTGTGACTTATGTGTGTATGTGTATTTTATATATATATATATATATATATATATATATATATATATATATATTCCTACAGCAGTGTCAGGGTAATCAGACAAAGAAGGACAGACAACAGTATAATGAATATAATCACCTTTGTTGATAATATACAGTAATGATAATAATGCCAACGCAACCCCAGACCACTGGACAATAGACCACAGTCTACTACTGACACTATACTGGAGGAAACTGGGAATAAGCCTATGGTTCTAGCACCGATAGAACCAGCTATAGAGGTAGCTCGAGTCTCCAACCAAGGTATAGCTTACCGGAGGCAACAGGGAGTGAGATCAAGCCAGAGCCAGGGGTACACAGAAGAGAATGGTCAGGCAAGTTGGGTAATGCATGGAGCGAGTAGTCAGCCAGAGCCACAGGTCAGAACCAATATGGGTAGTCAGACAAGCCGGAATCATAAACAGAGTGGATTAGGAGGTCAGGCACAGGTCACAATGAGAATGCAAGAGCTACTAGCAGGAACACCACGTAAGGGCCATGACTCCTAGGCCCAGGGAAGATTAAATAGGCTTTAACCAAAGCGGGAACCAATTAGGCAAATCGACATTAGCCCATAAACAAGAGCACATCACTGCGGCCCCGCTCTAGTGAATGTCAGCAATGCGGAAGTAGAAGGCCGATAGCACAGCAGAAGAAGGAAGCACAGGAGTGTTAGGCTGCCTAGGGATACTGTGATTGTACCCCACCATAACCACCTCTCCACCATGGAAGAGGGCCAGCACCAAAGGAAGTGTGGGAGTGGAATTCACGGAGAAGGGCAGGTGCATGTAGATCTCTCTTAACGACCAAGGAACGCTCTTCAGGCCCATACCATTTCCAATGAACCAGATATTGTTCCTGGCCTCTGACCACACAAGAGTCCAAAATACTTTGCACCTCATACTCCTCATGACCCCCAACTTGGACAGGTCTGTGATGGACAGGAACAGTAGTATAGCAGTTATAAACCAATGGTTTAAGTAGAGACACATGGAACACATTTGAAATGCGCATATTAGCAAGGAGTTCAAGAGCATAGGTTACAGGGTTGATCTTACGTAGAACCCGAAAGGGGCCCACAAATCGAGGGGCCTGCTTTTTGCAAGGCACCTGGAGATGGAGGTTTTGCAAGGACAGCCATACTCTCTCTCCCACCTGGAAAACTGGAGCCAGTAAATGTCTACGGTCTGCTTGTCTCTTGTAGCATAGGGTGGACCTCTGCAGGGTTCTCTGAACCCGTACCCATGTGGAGTGTAGAGCCCTCAAGTGCTCCTCCAGAGCAGGAATATTCTGAGCCTCGAAATACTCCGGCAGAAGCGAAGGTTGGAACGTAGGAGAATGTCCTTTGGTGCTTCTTTGTCTCACTGTCAGATGCAGCAGTTGGTTCAGCTGCTACACCTTTCTCCATTATACCATCATCAACACTAGAATGCGATGCATTGCAATCTTTAGTGTTCTTCTTATATGCTTTTTTTATAGTAATGGAGCTGGTAGCGGTGGTGGTGGTGCTGAAATTTTTGGTGGGACCTTGATAACCTGCATCCATCCCAGGAGGAGAGTAATTATCATCATTTATTGCACATGCTGCAGAAATCATTGCTGCAGTCAGTTTTTGAACTACCCTTTACTACCACGTTCCTGCACTGCTCCACCTTTCCCCTTCTCCCTGCCCCTTGTGCATTTGTTGGACATTACTCAAATACTGTGTGTCTTTTTACTCTCTACAGTGCACAACTGATGGAGTGTGATGTCTTGCCTTATCCCTCAACAAATTTCTCAAAGTCGTCTGTCGTATATCAAGTCTGCTCTCATCAGGCTCTGTCACCTAATATATTTGTTTATTTATTTATTAATTTATTTTATGTTATATTATGTATTTTTTTATTTCTAAGTTGGCTACCATATCTTATCACATATCTTATCACAGTCTGTCCAAAAAAAAAAAATTATAACTAAAAAACAAAATCAACAACTTCTTTCCCCACACTTCCCCAACCCAGAGACAATAAAAGCAAGATCAGGAAGCAAATTGGACCCCAGCTGCCTGTGTCTTGCAAGTCAATAAACACCAAATTTTGGGGTATTTGGGATCAGCCTCCTTCCTCCCTTCTCCCCCCCCCCCCACAGTGCCTCTGGACTCCCGTAATACAGAGAACAAATGTTCTACCTTAAAGACTCTCTAAACTGAGCTTCAATTCCCCTTTATTTGACTATCTTCTCTAACTCAAACATATGCTGCCTTCTACTTTTACAAGCACAGAGTAGCATGATGTGAGAGCCTGACATCATTTTATATGCTTGCAGGAAAAGTAGAGAAAAATTACATGTGATGGGAAAAAATGTATTTCTATTGATTTCAATGCAATGAGCTAGGTGAAAAAAGCAAGAAAACTGCACTTTTTGCTGGAAATTATTTACCAAGAGGGAAGTTCCATTTTTTGCTGATTTTGGTTTGAAGCAAAAATTTTCATCCATCCCTAGTCCTGGTCCTGTGGCCGACCCTAAAGAATAATTTACAAACAGCCTGGGAATGTCCTTATGAAATACTGAAACGACACAGGGGCATCAGCTACATGTATCACGGTGCCCGTGCTCCCTTGTTTTTGTTTTGCTGTCAGTTATCCCGTGTAATGCTCTCATTGGTTGCCCTGTGTTGAGCCCGTCCAGTATGGCCTTTATATACTGGGCTCCTGCACCCACACTGTGCCCTTTCGTGGGGTTCCTGTACCAGTGCTAGCTAACTGCTCAGAGTTCCCAGTGTACTGACTTGGCCTGCCTGACTACTCTTCAGTTCTTGCTCCTGTGTACCGACCCGGATTGCCTGACTACTCTTCAGTATCTGCTCCTGTGTATCGACCTGGCCTGGCTAACTTTCCTGCGCCTGTGTACCGACCAGGAACGGCTGACATTTCTGCTCCTGTGTTCTGACTCGGCCTGGCTGACGTTCCTGTGCACCGACCCGGCTTGATCGACGTTCCTGCTTCCTTTGTCCTTGTCGCCTCAGCGACATTCTTAGTCCTCTGAGAATCTGGTTACCATTGGCTTGTCCTCCTCCTCTGCTCCGGCAGGTTGCCAGTGTTGTCTCAGTTACTGCTCCGGCAGAGCGCCTCTTGCCTAGTCCTCCGCTACTGTCATACCGGTTGCAAGTGTGTGCCTCCGTGATTGCTCTGGTAAAGTGCCATTGGCTTATCCTCCGCTACCGCTCCGGCAGGTTGCCAGTGTGTCTCAGTTACTGCTCCGACAGAGCGCCTCTGGCCTAGTCCTCCATTACTGTCATACCGGTTGCAAGTGTGTGTGCCTCCGTGATTGCTCCGGTAAAGTGCCATTGGCTTGTCCCCCGCTACTGCTCCGGCAGGTTGCCAGTGTTGTCTCAGTTACTGCTCTGGCAGAGCGCCTCTGGCTTAGTACTCCGTTACAGTCATACCGGTTGCAAGTGTGTGCCTCTGTGATTGCTCCGGTAGTGCTCATTCTACCTCAGTTGAGCTGGCAGTTCACGTATGTTTGCTGAACTTGGCTTCTTAAAGTATCATTCCAGTACTTTCACACATGGGACTGTTTGCCATCATTGATGAACTTTAACTCCTGCAGTGCCGGAATCCTGGGAACCTACTTCTCTTGCCGGACCTGTGTCAGTATATACTGTCTGTACCTTCATGTTATGCTGGACCTGTGCGGGCATTGAATATTTACCTGTCCTGTGTCTGTACTATACTGTTGTATACTACAGGACCTGTGAGGGTTCTTACTGTATTGTTTTATTCAATAAAGCTGTGTTTTTATCCTAACCATTGTGCCTGTGAGTCAAACAAACCATTACAACATGATCATCTTGTGACCTCTGGGCCTGGCGTGAAAGACTTGCCACATTAATGCCCTAAAGAGTATCTGGACTGGCAGGAAGAAACAATAGCCATATGGACTCCTACTATAGAGGAGGTGGGAGACAAAGCTATTCCAGAACTCTTAGAGGGCACTAAGATGGAGAATGATACTGGGTCCCTCCATCAGTTGAATGCTTCTAATTGGGACCAGATTGAGGAAATCCTATGTAGGAGACCCACTCTGTTTAGCCCTCTTCCTGTGATTACCATTTTGATTCAGCATTGGGTTGATACCTTGGACTAGTTACTTCTCTGACAGTTGGCCTATCGGGTGCTGGAGGCAGTGAAGGCATACATGAAAAAAGGACTGATGACATGCTAGCACTGCAGGTCACTGAGCCATTGGACAGATTTTGGGTGTCTCTGGTGGTCTTAGTTCCTTAAAAAGGTCAGAGCCACCCAGTTTTAGGAGGATTACTAAAAGCTCAATGACAGGATGGTGATGGACTCCTATGCCCTGAGTAGATGAGTTGCTAGACAGCCTAGCAGGAGCAACATATGTGTCAACCCTGGACCTTAGTCGAGGTTACTGGTACTTTGGAGCAAGGGGCCATTCCCAAATAGGCCTTCATCACTCCATTTAGACTCTTCCAAGTTAGAGTGGTGCCTTTTGGAATGTAGAACACCCCAACCACCTTCCAGAGATTAGTAGATTGAAATCTTCAGGGGGGAGTAAGAGATTGCTTGCACATACCTCAATGACATTGCAATCTTCAGCAGTACTTGGGAGGACCTTCTTCTACATGTAGTTGCCTTGACAAGTGTCATCCTGGATGGCTGGTGCTGAAAACCAAATAGCAGTGCTTGCTTTCCTGGGAATCACCGGCTACTATAGAAAGTTTCTTCTGAACTATAGCAATATAGCCAAACTACTGACGGTCCTGACTAAGAAGGCCCTGCCCTGTAATGATGCCTGATCCCTGGAGTGTAAACAAGCTTTCAACCATCTCAAGAAGGCATTTGGAAGCTCCCCATTGCTGACTGCTCCACATTTTAACAGACAATATTTGGTTCATACAGATGTCCGATGTTTGGGCTCAACGTGGTATTAACCCAAATAGATAACAAGTGGGTGAGCATCCGGTGGCATACCAGAGCCGCAGATGAAAAAGAATGTCTTGCTAGTCTGAGGCCTCAAAAGATTTCAACCCTATTTATAAGTGAGAGAATTTCAATAATGACAGACCATAAGGGACTGCCATGGCTAAACTGATTGGCTGGGGACAATGTACTGTTGCTACTGTGGAGTTTGTCCCTGTAACCATACAATTTTACAATTCAATACTTGCTTAGTAAAGACAATCAGAATGTGGATGTGCTTTTTTCAACAAGAGGACACATAATGTGTCTACTCATTCAGCTGCAAGTCAGAGTCCCCTGACAAGGCCACTCAGACTTGCTGACCACTCAGAAAAAAGGGGTGTGTGATGTAACAGGACCTGATCTTATTAGTTGAGTTGGGCGGGGGTGATGTAACAGGACCCGATCCTGTTACTAAAGTTGTGTGTTGTTGGGTGCTGTTCAAGTAAGGATGCCCAGCATCTCTGTACAGAAGGCGATTCATAAAGGAGGCACAGTTTTGGTTGGTTTCTGGTGCCAGGATGGGACCAATCAGGCACCCTTACTTTTGGCCTGGGCCATTACATCTCTGAGGGGGCATGGCCCCCTTACCAGATATTGTTTGGCTGACCTGAATGTTTGAATGTATATAGCCATCCATATAGGCTGGAAGAACTCAGGTTATTTCCTCACCCTCAGATTGGGTGCAGATTCCGGCAGGTGGCTTTTGGATCAATACACCCAATTGGTCACTCACACTGGTGTAGTGGGTGTTTGGGCCAAACAAAGGGTGGGTAATTGTTGATTTAATGTTATATGTTACCTTTGTTCAATTATCATTTAAAAACGTTGGGGTTTGCCCTATTAAAGTGTGTCCTTAGCCAACTTGGCTGGTGTGTAATGTATGTTTTTTTATTAAGGAAACGGTCTTTGTGGAACCAGCATCCCACTGGGACCAGTACTGGGGTGCGTCTATACATAAAAAGGAACCTGAAGATGGCAAGGAGCCTTACAGCAGGCCTGTTTCCAGATACACGCCTGACTAAGTAAGTGTGACTAAGTAATGACCTTATCCAGTTTAGGACCAATAGGTGCTATCCCATGAATGGGTAGGAGATAAGAAACTTATTTGAAGATGTTAGCCTTACCAAAAAATATAATTGTACCCAAGGCTTCTTCACTAATAGATACATTAGCCTTGTGAATCCAGGAGATCATATACACAGGGCTTATAATTTTGAGTCCTTTGCTACTAGCCAGACCTGAAAAGTTAGTCGCCACTGCAAGCCAAAACATACCCACCAGGGATGAATTTCTACTCGCCAGGGCTAAATTTTTACTCGCCATTGGCTAGTGGCGAGTGGAAATTTTGAGCCCTGATATACATCTACCGTAGCTGAATCTTCCTTGAACATCTCAAGCAAGTTTTCTCACCAAACCATGCTCTTCATAGTCAAATCTGGGTGCAATTCAGCCCCTGGTGCCATAAATTTCCTCTATAAAAGAGAATTTGCCTGGTCCTTAAATGCTGTTGCATTTGCAATTGGAAGAGCTTTGTTTGTAAATAGGTGAGACATAGAGGAATCAACTGCAGGACTGGTGCCCTACAACTCCAACTCTTCAACAGAGAAGACGTAAATAAGACCAAAACATATAGACAAGAATGCCTTTCTCCCTGGATATATCCATTATTCAAAAAAATCTGATCCAAAGAATCATAAGAAGGAAAATGGATAGAATCCCTGCTCTGCCACCTAAAGATGACCTGAGTGGATGTCCTTGAGGAGCCCTCAGAAATAACAAGACCAGTAACAGACCTTATAAAGAGCACCTGGGATACTTCTACAGGAGTGAGGTACGAATCATCCCCTGTCTCACCCTATTCTAGAGAGGAATCTTCCCCCAGGAACAATTGTTCTCCATAGGAAAGGGAGCAGGAGGCCACTGATCGAACCTACCCAAAAATACATTTTATAGAAGAGGGCAGGCTGGCAAGGGCCAGGAGACCTACTAGAGATAGGTCAGGGCTCAAGCCTATCTGGACTCCTGTCCTGATCAGTGTGTAGGGCTTTGTGAGCAATCTGCATGGTGGCCACAAGACAAGAGTGACTTATATAACCTGGCTTAACCTTAAGGAGAATAGACTGGCAGGACAGATAATTTACCATTACAGAAGAGGATGATGCCATTCTGGTGGTCCTGACAGGGCTAAGAACCCCACCCCAAAAAAAGAAATGGCCCAGATAGAGCGAACATAAAAACAGTAAAGAAAAGAAAAACACTGAGGGAGGTTAGTATTAGCTTAAAATAGACAATCTGGCCACCTAAGATGGGATCTGAATCATGGCATTCACCAGGGGAGCAATAATAGGAAAAGAAACTGCTCAGAGCCTGGGAAACTGGGGTTTCCTGTAAAGAAAAAGAAATTGACACAGTAGCTCTTCAGCCATTAATGCCAGGTGCCACTGCAAAGGAGGAGGACCACCATTCTAGGGGTTCCCCTCATGTGTATGATAGCTCCTGCATGACTATGGCAGTCCCACAGTCCAGAGCTGTGATCAGAGTTAGAAAGCAGCTGCATAGCAAAACATGGTGGCTGCAATCTCCAATATAAAGGTGCCACAATCCCTTAATATGTAGTGTCCTCGGTCCCTTAGAAATGTCCCACAAGATAGACCTCAGATTGTGGTCCACTGCCAGACAACAGGAACAGAGGGGCAATAATTACAAACACTGGACCCATGGTACTTTGAAGTGGGATTGGAGACTGCCCTTCCCATAAGGCAGGACATATCACTTGGAAGACATTCTGTGTTTCTGTGACTTGTTCAGCTTTGTGAGCAAGAGAAAAGAACTCATAGTAGGAGCCAACCATACTGGGGATGACTCCCCTATAAAAGAATCATATAAATGGTAAATAAATTAATAAGAACTTAAAAGCAATAGAGGTCCCTTGTATTCCTGTAGGCAGGATACATGCTGCTGTGGGTGAGTAGGGAGTTAAGTGCTGCTGGGAGGAAGTCATCTCCTCCAGAGAGCTTTTGTTTGCAAATGGTCTGCCTCTTAGTTGTAAACATTTACACCCAGGGTTCATGTGTTCCACAATGAATGAATGAAAGGGAAATTTGCTTTAAAGTCACAGAAAAATATGAATGAATACTGGAGAGAGAAAAGGGGAAAGTTGAAATAAATGGATATTCTCTCATTTGAATTATGTTTAAAATATATACAGCTACATTACTTCTCTATGCTTGTATGAAGGCAGAATGATAACAAAAGACTCACAGTCACAGAAAGTAGGTCTTGATCTTTAAATTGGAACAAGTAGTGATATGGCATACTTCTCTATATGCTCTAATGGCTTAGATAGAAAAAGGCAGGATGAATTTTGAATGGAAACAGAAAGCAGAAATGAAGCAAAGATGATAAACTCTGACCTAAAGCTATATATTTCTCCACAGTTGTATAACCAAGCTGAGAGCAGTGTGCTTGGAGTATAAGAAAAATCTAAACATGTTGCATTCCAACCTGCACAGTCATCCCTTTATAAATACAAAATACTACAATGATGCAGAGTGGATATCACTTGGGTATCTTACTGACAGATGTTCCTATATAAACAAGACACACAGTCAGTAAGGGAGTAACAGTAAATGTTTTACAGCATTTGCAGTTGGTCATGTTCCTTTTTATGTTTTTTTATTTTTCTATATACTTTTGTGGAAAGAGATTGCCAAAAATCTAAAATAACAAATGTCCTTCAGACAACCATAATATACTAGAGTTCATTAATAGCATCTATGTTTACAAGTATGTATTCTTCCCTACTTCAGAGAGAATGTATATCACTGATGATATGACATAAAAATTGCATCATCAAGCTGTTTAATAATAGCTTAAGTTCAAATATAATAAGTAACTTTTAGGAATATGCACACTAACAATAATATGCTTCTGTGATGCTGCTGTGCATTGCATAAATGTGTTTTGCCCACATGACTATTGTATAGTTTGTATAGACTGCATATAGCAGCACTCTTTATTGTGCTTAGTATTATGTTAGCTATGCATATTTAAAATCACTTCATACTTCATATAACAGAAATGCATATCATGAATAGCATCACTATTTACTGTGTGTGTTACCACTATATGTTATACTATATACATGAAAATATTTATCTGTATACACATATATAACTCTATTTTACAATATAAATATAAAAAAGTTAAATTAAAATAATGCCTAAGTTTTGTCAGTGGTTATGTCATGTCATGTGATCATGACAATGCCATTTGCAGTGTTATGGATGATGTCATCAGTAGGGATGGGCAAAAAGTCCAGCTTTGCTCCCATGTGAATTTTTGTAAAAAACAAAACATGATTTTTTCCCTTTTTCCCAGGGGAATTCATACCCAGAGAGAAAGACACAGATTTTCCGCCATTTTGTCATCACCACAGATTTTCCTTCTAGAACGGTTCCATTTCCACCGATGTTTTCCGATGCAGGTGAAACTTCCTGCCCCCATACTAGAAAAACCCAGAATTACCCGCAATGCAGCATGGTGTAGAACAGACAGGAAGGAGAGTGGAAGGAAACAGAAAGAGGGAGAGAGACAGAAAGATAGAAAATTTTAAAATAAATATTTAAATACAGTCTGACATGTTTGACATACTGGCTAGCATTCTGATCACTGCTAGCATCAAAAGAAGCTGGATGTACAAATATGCTGCTGATACTGAGGTTGAGGAGGAAGTCAGCAGCCCCAGTGGTAAAGGGAGCCCACATACCCCATACCCAATGATGTCCAGTGGATGTGGGGATCTATAATGAAGAAGGAGGCAGAACTGGCTAGCAGAATGAGCAGCACATATCAGCTGCCTGTGCCTGCTTTTACTGCTTCCAGTGTGCCTTCTCTGTGGTGATGGCAAGTGTGATAGAAGGGGACCCTTTGTCACACTTGTCATCCCCAACCAGTTCCATAAAGCAGCATGAGACTGGTGCAATAAAATAATAGAATTAATCCCCAAAACGTCTCCACCATTGAGAATTTACCTTGCAATACTGCCATAGTGGAACAAAAGTAGTTTCAGGTTACCAAAGCATATTCTGTATTTGTGAGATAGAAAACAGCATAAGTTTTAAGTTAGAGCAGATAGGTAATGAGTTTACTTTTAGAAGCTTCAGTGGCACCAAAGTTATTCTTTGTGTTTGGGGACTCTGGAGAGTGTGAAGGGAGAGGGTAAAGTTAGCAAAACAAAAAGGTTCTTAAATGAGAAGTGAAACAGGCAGGTGATCCAGGATCCTATGTGAGCTGGCTAAGCCTTTGTGACTGGCAGATACATTTTGCAGAGTTAAACCCAACCAAAATACATACAGCTACAGTTTACTTGGCATTAAATATTGCAAGTACAAGAAGAGGAACAAGCATGTACCGACTAAGGTGTAATGGTGCTGCATTCCCCCATTATTAAAACTTCTAATTGCTCATTGTGTACTGTAAATATTGAGTCAATTAATGTTGAGAGAGTGTAAGCTACTGCTAAAATTTTGACACTAGCTACATGTACAGGCAGCTAGTCTGTAACAATCAGACCACGAAGAGCCCTTGTAAGCTGCTGATAAAACTTGGTAGAAGAGAACCTCCACCAAGGGGAAACAGTCACCTATTAATATAAACAAAGAAGCAACAAGAGACAACACAAGACTATACTGCTGGGTAGGCCTCAGTGAGCCAGAAGCTGGGAAGTGCCGGTTGGGGAGATTATGCTGCTCTAGAGATGTCTTGCTGCTGCCAAAGCTGGTTTAAAGGTGCAAGCCACGAAGCCTGATAGCTGGATGACACCTCTAGATATAGACAGCTACTCAATGAGACTGGAAACAGAGATGGAAACCTACCCACAACATGATTTGTATCTGTTGCACAAACTAAAAGGAATAGAATACAGCAACAGTAGAACAGACACTAGGGATTGAACAACAAGCTCAGCAGTAGTCGAGTAATCTTGAAACGGACAAATACAAGCGTTGTATATGACTAGTCAAACTCAATTAGAAGTTGAGGATGTCAGGCTTGACGGTAATCGGAAGTTCAGACTCAACTGAAATGAGGATGTCGAGTTCACACAAGAACAGAGTTAGTTGCTAGGCAACAATAAAAACAGGCTGGGTCAGTAACTAACAGGCAAGGACAGTACTGAGGATGAGTGGAGAGGTCTCACAAGCTGGGGTCGAAGATCCAGTTGGGCTACACAGAACAAAAGGAGCAGGCAGGAAAATAGTCGAGAGAACTGAGGCAAGGGTCGATACCAGAAAACACAATCAAGATGCCAGAAATGGTCAGAAATAGCCAGGCCAGGAACACTGTAAACACATGAACAAGACTTTATACAGATTATGGCAGGAATGCCTAGATTATGAGCAGGTGAAAAGTGCCAGCACTAGATAAAGGGTCAGAGAGACAGGGTGGGGAAAGTGAACCTAGAACAAAAGCCAATAACTAGCTAAATATTCCAGAAAAAAAACAGGAAAAGCAGAAGGAGCATGGCAGACAGGCAACAAGTGGGGAAGGAGTTTTCAGGGATTGTGACTGTGACTATTTTTGTAGAAAATAGACGGTGACAAACAAGGACAGTTTATTTAAAAAAGACAAAATACTTTGATAAATACAGACAGTGACATATACTAGAGACAGAAATATACATGATACACTATTTTCAGATGAAGAAGACATCACTCCACATGCAGACAGTTATGTTGTGTACTTCATTAAAAAGATCAACACTACTTATTATGTCCAGCAAGCATACTAGAGGCAGAGGTATGATAAAAAGAGTAGGTGCATTACAGGCACATGGTAATAAAGAGGTAATTCAAAACTGGCTGCAGCCCTCATTGTGCATCCTGTACAATAAATTATGATACTACTGAGGAGGTCATTTGTAAAAGTGACATGAAAAGTTCCACCACCAGCTGTAACAGTGTTCAACCTTATTAGAACAGTGAAGACAATATGTCTCATTCTATGGTTGTTGGCATAGCAGTGAAAGGTAGCACAGTTAAATCAACTGCTGCGATGGATAGTGAGAGTAACAACCACCATCCTCATAGTAGTGGTGAATGTTCTGTAAATCCCCTTAACCAGATAAGTAAAATGAACTGTTTAAGAATTCAAAAAAAAGACTATAAGAATAATAATGTAGTAGGGAGGAAGCAGAGGAAAATGCTGATGATGACTTAATTATTGATGTTAATCTACAAAATATGCCTTCAGCATCCTCCCTTTATACTGGTGCAAATGAAGTTTAAATGGCCAGGAAATTAACTGAGAGGGAAAGGCTTAGTCTTCACAACTAAAAAGGAGCATCATGTCTGTTTGTAAACTCTTTGAGAGATCAGTTGGAAAGCTTGACTTTGCAAAGATAGGATGCTTAAAAATACAAAATTATTAAGTCAATTATAATTATTGTCACTGCTTAAGATAACAACTCCCATCCAGCAACATACACTCTTGTTGAGTAAAACAGCAAAAAACCTGTCTAAAAGTAGGGTGAATGAAAAGTTTGCCACAAAGGCAAATCAGGAGAAAAATGTTCCAAAAAGGTTCTCATGGAGTCTTCTACAGAACCAGTTCCACCACACTCTGAGCCACTCTTGATGATGACAAATGTAACAGGCGGACAGTAACTCTCTAGCTTCCCATATCCATACATCATCTACAAGTACCAAAACAGAACTTTTTTTTCTCTAACCTGCTATCTCTGTCTACATGCTGCATGGAGATGAGGTCCCGCCTTTTTATACTATGGGGCAGGAATTCTCACTTCCATATAGAACATAGACAGAAAACTGAACTGTTCTAATGGGAAAATTTGGGGTGTTAGTGAAAAGGTGGAAGATCTATGGTTTTCAAAATGGCAATTCCCAATGTGTATTTTTCACTGAAATTACCATTTGGACAAAATGGGAATTTTCTCCCATCCCTATTTCTGACATACTTACAATGATGTCACAATGCATGCAAGTATACCATTTAGCATGCGCATATGCATGCACACACACATACACACTCACTCAGTCCTTACCTATGTAGAAGACATCTTCAGAAAAAGATCTTCCAATGGGAACTCCTGCAGGAGGGGTATGCACTAAGGTGTGTAAAAGATGTTATAAAGTAGGTATGGCTTCTCCAGTGTGATAAACTCGTGAGTTTCTATGGTAGTCTATGGCTCCTATAAACTAAAATCTATTAAGTTGGAGAAATCTTAGTGCATTGGCTCTGTTGAATAACATAGAACTTGGAGAGTTTATAATACTGGAAAGTCTTCTCCACTTTATCACCTCTTTATCATACCTTGGTGCATCTCACCCCATGTGACCTCAGGCACCAAATGTTTAGATTGCAAATACTACAGGACAGGGACTCACTTGCATTGAAAAGATCACTATATAGCAGTGAATACAAATGTGTAACATCATATAACAATAAAAATGTATTCTTTTTCTCAACATTAGTCCTCAGACACAAGGCATTCTAAGTTTTCAGGATATCCCTGCTTGATCAGTGGTTTAGTCATTGTGATTACACTACATGTGCTTAATCAGGAATGACCTGATGGAGCGCCACAAGGACTGGAGATGAGAATCACTTGATCTAAGCAGAATTTTTTAAAAGGATACTAATGGTTAATATTGAAAAAAATAAACAAAGGTAACCCAACAACTGAAAGCTGTTTTATTCCAAAGTTATAGTTGCTCTACTTTTTATTTTCTTACATGCAGTGCTTTCATGGCCTGAAATTGTCCAGTGGAGCTGTTGCTACAGCATTCTATAGTGTTTTATGGTCAACTGACCAGTGCTGTCTAAAGAATAGTGCTGCAGTAGTGCCACCTTAAAATGTCAGGCCATGGAGGTACTGTACCCAAAAAGTATGTCTGAGCTGCAATAGCATTTAAATAAAACATCTCTGATCATAGGGAGCAACCATACTTTACTCAGCAGGATAAACCCTGCAATACATATTTTTCATAAATGTTGACCATTATTTTTCATAGAGAAAAGCTATACTGCACAGCGGCATTTTAATGAAAATAGATGCTTACAATAAAGAGCAATGTGTTTACTAGGGATGCGTGAAAAATTTTACCTCAAACTGAAATAGGTGAATAATGGCACTTCCCTCTTGGCAAACAATTTCCCATGACAAGTGCTGATTTTCTGCTTTGTTTTCACCTAGCTCATTCCATTGAAATCAATGGGAACATTGAATTTCTACACAACACATTGCAAATATTTTTTTATTTCCGAAAGGTATAGTAAAAAAAGGAGCATGAGGGTGCCTGTGTTGGTGGGGTGCAGGGAAAGAATCAGTTGAACAGGGAATGTTTCTTTGGGTTGATAGAGTATTTTGTAGAGGATGATTTGTTAGATTTGTTCCTAGTGGCCCAAGCCCTGAGGAAACATTGATTTGTAGGACTTATGCTTGTTAGAAACAACCCCCCAAAATTGTTTATTTTTTATTGAAGGACTATGGTTTTTTTATCATTTTAATTTTTTTTTAATTTTTTTTTTTAAGCACTAGCCCCGTGGAAAAAAAAATTCCCTACTGTCACTATACCCCTTGTCCACACCTCGGTAAGGACACATAAAACTTGATGACAGTTTAATAGTAATGACGAACCCTCCCTGCCAGCGTCTTAGCATATTCTGCAGGATGGAATCTTCTCAGATGCCGCTTGATGCCCTGATTGCGATTATCCTCCACCACACATGGCATGTGTGGTCAGTGCAACACACAGTGTGCAATGGGTGGAGACAAACTGCCAAATCCTAACATCAGCAGAGTGGCTATCATTTGGGGCGGGAGGTTACGCTGAACAAGGTGGATTGGCAGAAGATGTATTTGCCCTACAGCAAGGAGGAGATGGTGATAGCAAGTTGTTTTGCTCATCATGGAACTTCCAGTCTCTGTCTAGGTTTCTCTATTCTTCCTCCTCTTTGATCTTCACCTCAACTCTTGTTGTCTTTCTGGAGAGTCAGGGGGTACAGCAACAGTGATGCTTGATTTCTGTGGTGAGTGTTTGTCTTTAATATGTTTGACATAAATGTCATGGTGTCTGTTTTTCATGTGTGATATCAGGGCGCTTGTGCCAAGGTGCGTTCCCTCCTTTCCCCTTCTCACTGACTTGTCACAGATTGGCCCACACCCATGACTTCAGGGGATAGGGATATGGAACAGGTGGAGAAGAATGGCCTCTTCCTTCTTCTCCTCCACATTCGTCTTCAATCTCTGTGCTGCCAGAGTATGATGTTGCTGCTGTTGCTGCTACTTTCTTAGAATCAGCACTGCAACTAGAAAAAGGAGAATTACTACTGCTGGCAAGTAGAACCTGTCCTAGTTCTGCATTACTTGTTGACCCCATTCCCACTGTGCCCACGGTGGTCTGTGACACATAGCTTGCTCCTCAGCATCCTGCTGCCCTTGCAACTCAGCAGCAGAAGGAATTAGAGCAGTTGCAAATCCTGCACATTCCAAAAGCTCATTGCTAGTGGTGGTGATGCCCATCCTCATCTCTGTCTCTCATTCCTTCTCAGTTTCTACTAAAAAGGCCATCAATGTCTCTTCCACCCCAGCTTCTCCACCATCATCATCACCACCACCACTAGTCCCTACGTACTGCTGCTGCTCTATTACGGACATCTCAGTGTTGCTTGGAGGAGGTAAGAATGAACAATGTCACACTTGCAATTTCTTTTTGACCTGAAGAAGGCAGACTGGTAGCAGTAGCAGCAGGCACAGGCAGCTGGTCTGTGCTCCTGCTGTTGGTGGTGATATTAACTCTGCACCTGCTCTTCCCCAGTAGTTCTGGCCTCTTCAGGATCATGTTCCATTTGGACACTGCAGTGAAGGAAGGAGACTCCAAGGGCCAGAGGAATGGTGTGTGTCCCTTGACCACTAGTCTGGACACTCTCAAATGCTTACCCTACCACTCCCTTAAAACTAGTCCCACAGACTCTTTCACCAACAAACCACATCAAGTTCAGCCGCAGAGTCTTCCTCCTCACAGTCAATAGTAATATGAGGATATTGATTACCCCCTCCTTCACTCCAAACACTAACAAGCTGCTGATCCTTCATAGTACTAGCACTGGTGGGACTGCTTGGGGATGGCAAGTGTGACTTAGGGCCCCCTGCTTTCACACTTGGCTTCATATTCTCCTCCCCCACCTCCTGAGTATTACAAGACATACTAGCAGCTTCAGCACTGGTGGTAGCAGCTTCAGCACTGGCAGCAGACACAGCACTGGTGGCACTACCAACAGGGGCAGCATGTCTGAGAGTAGGCACAGCACTAGTAGAAGCAGGGGCAGCAATGCTGACAGCAGGGTCAGCACAGTTAGCAGCAGGCACAGGCAGCTGCCCTGTACTGCTCTCACTAGTACTACCCTTTTCTCCCTCCCTTCCAATTCCTTTTTCTCCCTTCCTTCCCATTAAATTCCCCAAGGTCCCTTGAGGTGATTTAGTGGGACTGGACAGTATTAGTTCAGTAGTGCTCACTTCCTCCTCAGACTCAGTGGACACACAAGGTTCCTGCTTATAGTGATAGCAGTCACTATAAGCTTCTCCTGCCTCAATTTTTCCTCATGATCGGAGAAGAATAGCACAGCATGTCTACCTTGCTCTGTAGCTGCTTCTATTGTGTTTGACTTTCGCAAATACATCACGTTTTTATAGAAAAAAGGCGAAAACCACGTAAATCAATGGGCGGAAACTTTCTAGCCATTGAAAAAATGGCTCTCAATTGTGGCCAATGGAAAACAAAATGCGGAAATTTTAATCACTGGTTTCAAAGTGGATTTTCCAGTGAAAAAGCAGACAACAACGTGGTTTTTTGTTGAATTTCTCACAGGAACACAGCGAGAGATTTCACCCACCCCTAGTGTTTACCACTCAACCTTATTATAAGTAGGAAGGAAGAACCTTCAAGGTAGTAAATTTAAATATACTGCACCTGTCGTGTGGCTCAAAACAGCCAGTGATAATTTAAAGAATATAATTCACCATTAACATCATGATGTAGAAATGAGGTTTTACAGATATTAGAGCAACAACATCATGTTCCATTAGGTTTCTGAGCTTGTATCCTGGACAATTTGAACGTTTACTGCAGGGAGTATACTAATATATATATGCATATGTATATAGGAGGGAAGAGAGGGGGCAGCACCTGTGGGTCTTATTAAAAAGGTTTATTGAACACAAATAGGCACAAATAATGGTCAACGTTTCGGTCCACAAACCAGACCTTTATCAAGACAAATAAAAATGAAACAAGCTAGAGTTAAATACCCTCAGAGCCCAGCGTCGCTCGAGACACATGATGATGTCATCACCCGCTCGACACTGAACGTACCCCATTGGTCACCAGGACTAGTGGGAATTCCAAGCGGTGTCTATTGTAAAGTGCAATGGGAAAATCCGTTGTAGCGTGTATCAAACATAACCATGTGTAAAGGGCTGAAAATAAGATTAACCCATGTTGTCAAGAAGAACGGTAGCAAAATCACACGTGTTGTCACGCTTGGAGCGGACCGTCTCAAGCTCAGTCCCTGTGTTGTCGGGTGTGAGTAAGACGCCGGTCCAGACCTGTTGTGGCAACCGTGAGGCATCCCGTGCCCCTCAGTCAATACATTTAGAATATAGTGGTACCGTTAGGGTTTGCTATAAACAGGCTAAATATCCGAATTGAAACAATAAAGATGTAAATCTACTGAAAGCAATCACCAGATCCAAGTCAAACAAGCATAGCAGTGTCTGTATTTATCAAATAAGTCTCACCGCACTGGTAGCACTGATAACACTAAAGATAACCCTTCTTTGATGATGAGCATAACTCACTCGATGTTGCAAGAGTGTAGAGGGCGCTATAAGTCCCGTGTAAAAACAAGCAGAGAAGATTACGCTGGTAGTGAGGAAATAGTCAAGAGACATCAGCATTGTAATTTAGTTAACAATAGACCATATGCTCTGTAGGGGGAAATCAAATATGGTGATCCACAGTGGTCTATAAGGGACTGATAAGCTACTATATCAATGTAGACCTTGCTGGAGTCTTTCAAAAGAAGTATAATCAACACCATGAAAAATCATACAACACTTTCCTACACTCAACCATCAGTGAACAATCCAATACAAAGTTTAATCTGGTGTTCAGTATGGATGCAGTGACAAGTAGTCCAATTAGTGCCCATATGTAAGTCCACCAGGCATAATGGCAAAACACACCTGTCCAGCCGGGGAATCAGATGATAAAAATGTATAGGTGTTCTATATAGAACTTGAGCAGAGGTAGAACTCGTACTGTATGGTGACAGGGGAATCCCTAACCGTGGAAGGTGCCAAGTCCTATACTGGTGATGTGTTAATAGCAATGCCCTGCTTATCAGTGTTCTATGCCCATCATCACCTGGAGAGGCCCCTCCACTGTGAGCATGGCAAAAGATTCTACAACCCCCTACCTTGGGGGGAGTATACTACCATGTTCCCATAATCATAGTGGTTAATACTCCGTTTCTCAGATAAAGCAGGGCCACAAGGCTCTATCATTGAGTCCTTTTGGTTGTATTGTATCCAGATGATAAATCCATCTCTCCTCTTTTTGGAGTAATAGTCTACCCCTGTCACCTCCTCTAGGGAGTTCTGGTTGGTGATCTATAATCATGTACCGAAACTCTGCCATAGTGTGTTTAAATTCCGCAAAGTGTCGAGCGACCGGTTTATCACTCTTATGTCTGCTGATTGCTTCTCTGATACTTGTGCGGTGGTTCGCCATCCGTTCCCTACATGATGTGATGGTTTTGCCAATATATATAGAAGACCGCATGGACATTTGATAAAATAGATGACATAATTGGTAGTGCATGTGAGTCTGTGCCTGATAGGTATGGGTTTACCGGTGCATGGATGATTAAAGAATGCACCAGTAATTAAATATTTGCAAATGGTGCATCCGGTACATTTATAGCAGCCTTTTTAGGTGTAGGAAACCAAGAAGTATACTTTTCCATATAACAATGTCTAGGGTCAGTAAGTACCAGCTGGTCTCTAAGACTACGTCCCCTTTTATAACAAGTCCTCAGGGGAACTTTAAATATTGACAGTAGTGTGTTATCAGTTGCCACTATTTCTCAGTGTTTCTTAATTGCAGAAGAGACGTGTGCTGGTATTGTCATATGTGGTAATAAAGGTCAATCGCTCTGTTTTGTTTATTGAAGCTTTGTTATCAATTGGTGAGCCTGATGACATACCCTTTGCCCGTGTGAGAGCCTGTTGTAATGCATCAAATTTGTAACCACGTTGTAGGAATTTATTGAAAAATTCCTCAAGTTGTATGTCCGTCAGAGAAGAGTCCGTATTATTTCTAATAATACGTAGAAATTGTGCGAAAGGCACCCCTTGTTTAAGATGTTTGGGATGATGACTCTGAAAATGCAGAAGTGTGTTCCTATTACGGTGCCCGTGATCCAGGTGTTCCTGAAGTTGAGCTTTCTTGCTGAGATACTGTGTTCCTGTGTACCGACTCGGCTCGTCTGACTATTCTCCGTTCCTGCTCTCTGATTGGATCCTGCGCTGGCTGACGTTCCTGCTCCGTTACCGACCTGGCTGTGGCTGACGTTCCTGCTCCGTTACCGACCTGGCTGTGGAGGACATTCCTGCTCCGTGATTTACCCGGCTTGTATGACGTTCCTGATCGAGAGGGTCCTGGTTCTGGTTGAAGCTCCCTGTTCCTCATCGGTTTCCTGAGTTCCTGTGCTTCCAGGTCACCTGACGGCGACTTTCTGAACTGTAGTAGTGGGGCTCCGTTCATTCACTCTCATTGATGCTATGCTGTGGCCTTCGTTTACCGAGCTGTAGTAACCTTGCTGAGCTGCCTCTCTGTGGCCGTACCTGCCCGATTTCATTACTGTGTGTGTTGCCTCCGTTATTGAGCTTTATACACTTGCCAAGCTATATCGAATTATCCGAGCCGTTTTACACAGTCTGAGCTGCGCTTTGTACCTAGTCTGTCCATTACTCGAGCAGAGCAGTATATGTGCCGGTACGCGGTGTACTGTGGTTGCACCTCTCGGTGCTAGTGGCCTCCGTTTGCTCTTGCAATAGGTTACTGTTACGGCACCGGAAGGGTGTCTGGGAGCTAGTCATTGCTCGTGTGTAGTATCATCATCGCACTCCCGTGCGAGGCTCGCTGTTGCTGGTACAGTGTTACTCCTGTTGGCACCAAGCGGGTGGCCTGGCTCTGATCTCCTTTGGCACACAACAGCATCCCAGTATGTATCAAGGGCGTTACAGGTTCCGTTCTCTAGCTCTGCTAGCGGCTCTTTCCATCACTCCTCCTGGAGTTATACTCAGCTCTGGTTGCATTGTGCAGTCTCCTTGGGCATCCTTTTTACAGCTATATGGGAGTGATTTGAGCAAGCCTACTACTGATCGAGAATACTTTCAGAGACTTTGGTGCAGCTGGGCGTTGTCTGCCTACCATCATTGTGACTGATCAGTGGGTTATTCATTAACCCTTGTCCATCCTGTTCTACAGTGCAATTCTGCTTCCTTATACTTGCTACTGTTTACTACCTGTCTGTCTATGCCATACCTGGCCCCCAGGGGCGCTATTCCTGATATTCATTTCAAATAAAACTGTGTTTTTACTTAAAACCTTGTCTGAGTGTCAGAAAACCGTTACAGTTCCTATCTGTGGCCTTACGATAATTTGTGGTCCCCAGATGGTTATCTACATGGAACACTGTGAGATCTAAAACATTCACGCTATATGAATCCATATTGCATGAAAATGTTATTGGTAAGTTGAGTTCATTAAGGGACTTGATAAATTGTGAGAAGGTATCAGAGTCACCATTCCATATCAAAAATAGGTTGTCAATATAGCGACGATAGAATAAGATGTGAGAGGTCATAAGAGGTACGATGTGTAATGATTCTTACTGCGCCATATATAGATTTGCGAAAGCAGGAGCTACATTCGACCCCATTGAAGTACCAGAGATCTGGAGATAGTAGTTCCGCTCAAACCTGAAATAATTCAGGGTCAAGCAGTACTCCAGTAACTCCAGAAGAAACCCAATGGGGGGACGTGCTGGTGCCTTAGGAGCTTTCATGTGAGGGCTGTGGCAACTGCTCTTATGCCATCCGCAATGGGAATCACGGTGTAAAGGGACTTAACATCCATGGTTGTAAGTAAAACATCATCCCCCAGATTCTCAACAGATGTAATATGTTTAATAAAGTCGCCCGTGTCCTGTATATAGGATTGTAAAGACTGTTCAATGGGTTGTAGCCAGAAGTCTAGGTATTGTGCTATAGGTTGTAATAACGAGCAATCAGCGGACATAAGAGTGATAATATTGAGGCGGGCAATGGTGGTAATGACGTGTCTGTGGCTCCTGGGGCTGAGAGCAATTTTTTTTTGTGGCAGATGGAGTGCCAACTTTACGTACTTACCTTGGATGTTTTTTGCATTGTGGGCTGTGGGGGGGGAGAGCTAGGGTGAAGGGGCAGGTGGGTAATCTGTTGGGTGGAGGGTGGTTCAAGGGGTAGTAGTAGGGTGGAAAATAAGGACATTTCGGGCCAGTCTGCTCTGGCCTCTTCCTGCCTTAACGCTGTTTATGTTTAATATAATTCCTTAGATGATCAATACTCTACAGGTATTTTGCAGATTGCATATTAATGCTTATGTTACTCTGTAATATCTGTATTATTCTCATGTATTTTTTTTCTTTGTCTGTTCCTTTTATATGAAGCTGGCTTGGACAGAGTGTGTTAATAAACATACATTAAAAAAAAAAAGTTAATTCAACTAACGGAATGCATTTAACCCATAGGATGGTAGAAAAACATGTCACAATCTTCTGATTTGTATTTGAGACACATCTCCCAAGGGGTTGAATAATATGGCAGTGTGGTCTCACTGATGTAGTTAAGGTTTGAAAAGCATTTTCATATTATTTTTCAAAAGACTATAAAATTTCAAATTGCCTTGCTTGTCTTTGAAAACCTTGAAAATATGCAAATGCGTTCATTATTTTCCTGAATGAAGGACCTGAAAATGGTTGTTGTTTTTCTTTTGCAACACATTTTCCACATCAAAAAGGTGATATTTACAGATTTCCCTGACCCAAAGTTTCATAAGTAGATAGAGCTTATATGGTTCCATGTGCTTTTGTTCAAAGTTTAAAAAGTGCACTGTTCTGAAGATATCAAGGTTTAACTTTATGGTTCTAAATAATTCATATTTCAAGAGCATAAGCAGAATCGACTTTAGCTTCCACAGGTGACAGTTTAATGCAATACAATGTATGTGTTAGTAAAATGATAGTGTATTGTATTAGTGATGAATTACAGCATCCATGCATTTACAAGGGTAAGGTGCATTCATTAATCTCGTGGATATAAAAAGTCTACACACCCCTGTTAAAATTCCAGGTTCTTGTGATGTTAAAGAATGAGACAAAGATAAATCATGTCAGAACATTTTCCACCTTTAATGTGACCTATAACGTGAAAAATTCAATTGAAAAACAAACTGAAATCGTTGAGGGGGGAAAATAAAAAATAAAAAAACTCACCTGGTTGCATAGGTTTGCACACCCTCTTATAACTGGGGATGTGGCTGTGTTCAGAATTAACCAATCACATTCAAACTCATGTTAAATAGAAGTCATTACACACCTGCCATCATTTAAAGTGACTCCTCAGAGAGCTTCCAAAGCATCAGAGGGATCTCATTATTTAAAAATACCAGTCAGGAGAAGGGTACAAAAGAATTTCCAAAGTATTAGATTGTTACGGTTCAGTACACGTTAGGTTTAGGTAAAAAACACAGTTTTATTGAAGCACACAAGAAATAATGTAACCCTCACGGGTCCAGTATATAGCATCAACTGACACAAGACAGGTTACAAGTGGTTACCCACACGGGTCCAGTAAGGTGCACAACACAATACTGACACAGGTCAGTGTATGAGTCCAATATACAGTGGGGCCACAGGCAGAGTGGCTAGCAGTAGCTGTGGACAATGTCGCCAAATGCCACAGGAGGCGACAATTGGACAAGTGTAACGGAGGCAAAGGTAACTAGCACAGTTCCACTACGGTGGACGCCTACCGTGGACTACAAAGGCTGGACAGAGCTCGTGCCAAACGGAGGCCCAACGGAGCAGTCAACACCAGTGCTCTTGCTATACCCCAGAGGGTTAATGTGCTCCTTATAAAATGGATGGCAACCGGAAGCGCCCAACTGACCTACAGAAACGGTACACCCAGGGTATAGGAAGCAACCACACTGGTATACCAAGTGGATATGAGGCAACACCCATGAAGGGGTTAATAATCACAATGGTCAGGATAACGGCAATCACGGGAAGCTCCCTACTGAACCCAAATATGACCAAGCAATGCAGCATGGTCTGAAAGGATACTGGCACACTGAGACTCTGAGCCAACTGGAGGAATCGGTCAAGGTACCGGAGTACCGGAGACGTGAGACACACTCTGAAGTTCATCAAGGTCAGTTGGCAATTCTCATGTGGACGTCTCATCTATTAATCGATCACACAGACCTTGTGCGAATGCCGCTACCAACGCCTCATTGTTCCAGCCCACCTTTGCTGCAAGGGTACGGAATTCTATTGCATAATCTGCAACTGTGTGGGACCCTTGTTGGATTTCCTTCAATTTTTTAGCAGCATAGGTGGCTTTTCCAGGAACCTCAAATACTCTACGAAATGCCCTTACAAACTCAGAGAAGTTCTGAGTACATGGTTTAGCGGTCTCCCATAGCGGGTTTGCCCAAGCCAGGGCTCTCCCTGTAAGCAAGGAAATCATAAACCCCACTTTACTACAATCAGTGGGAAAAGCATGAGGGGTTAATTCAAGGAAGATTTCCAACTGGTTAATAAACCCCCTACACAGGTTAGGTTCGCCATCGTACCTGAGAGGTAATGGAGCGGTAGCCGTCAGCCCTTTATTAGCGTTAGTTGGAGTACTAGACTGTGCTTCCGGTGTCAAAAGGGGGGGGACCACTAGAGCTGGTACAGTGTGCCGTGCACTCAAGAATTGTTTGAACAGCCAAAGCCAACTGGTCTAATCATTGATCTTGGAGATCCATCCTCCAATGGATACTCTGTGCATTACCGTCACCGTTACCATCTGAGGTCATGGCCCTTTTGTACTGTTACGGTTCAGTACACTCAGACACGTTAGGTTTAGGTAAAAAACACAGTTTTATTGAAGCACACAAGAAATAATGTAACCCTCACGGGTCCAGTATATAGCATCAACTGACACAAGACAGGTTACAAGTGGTTACCCACACGGGTCCAGTAAAGTACACAACACAATACTGACACAGGTCAGGTATATCGTAATACAGTGTATGAGTCCAGTATTCAGTGGGGCCACAGGCAGAGTGGCTAGCAGTAGCTGTGGACAATGTCGCCAAATGCCACAGGAGGAAACAAGTGGACAAGTGTAACGGAGGCAAAGGTAACTAGCACGGTTCCACTACGGTGGATGCCCACCGTGGACTACAAAGGCTGGACAGAGCTTGTGCCAAACGGAAGCCCAACGGAGCGGTCAACACCAATGCTCTTGCTATACCCCAGAGGGTTAATGTGCTCCTTATAAAATGGATGGCAACCGGAAGCGCCCAACTGACCTACAGAAACGGTACGCCCAGGGTATAGAAAGCAACCACACTGGTATAGCAAGTGGATACGAGGCAACACCCCTGAAGGGGTTAATAATCGCAATGGTCAGGATAACGGCAACCACAGGAAGCGCCCTACTGAACCCAAATATGACCAAGCAATGCAGCACGGTGTGAAAGGATACTAGCACACTAAGACTCTGAGACAGCTGAGAGCAGGAACCACCTCCAAACCGGTTCGGTAAGCAGCACAGGAACGTAGCCAAGCTAAATCGGAGCAGGAAACAGGAACGTCAATCTCGCCAGGTCTGTACACAGAGCAGGAACGTCAGCCAGGCCGGGTCAGAACAGGAAGCAGGGACGTCAGCCAATCCGAATCGGTACACAGAATCAGGAACAAAGACTAATGGCGTGGTCAGGCAGTCCGGGGTCATACACTGGTATCAGAATCACAGAACTAGCGCTAGGCATCAGGTACACCACAAAAAGGGCACTAGCAGAGTGACAGCCCAGGGTATAAAAAGGCTGTCACTAGGAGGAGCAGTACAGAGCAGCCAATAGGAGAGCAGTATCAGTGAGATGGACAGAATGTCGCCCAGCTCACCGGCGCCGTGATATAGATATACCATGGAACACAGTGAAGACAGTCATCATCAAGTGGAGAAAATATGGCACAACAGAGACATTACCAAGAACTGGATGTCCCTCCAAAATTGATGAGAAGACGAGAAGAAAACTGGTCAGGGAGGCTTCCAAGAGGCCTACTGCAACATTAAAGGAACTGCAGGAATTTCTGGCAAGTACTGGCTGTGTGCTACATGTGACAACAATCTCCCGTATTCTTCATATGAATGGGCTATGGGGGAGGGTGGCAAGACGGAAGCCTTTTCTTACAAAGGAAAACATCCAAGCCTGGCTGAAGTTTGCAATAACAAACATCAAGTCCTCCAAAAGCACGTGGGAAAATGCGTTCTGGTCTGAGGAAACCAAGATTGAACTTTTTGGCCTTAACTCCAAAAGGTATGTTTGGTGCAAAAACAAAACTGCACTTCACCCAAAGAACACCATACCCACAGTGAAGCATGGTGATAGCAGCATCATGCTTTGGGGCTGTTTTTCCTCAGCTGGAACCAGAGCCTTAGTCAGGGTGGAGGGAATTATGAACAGTTCCAAATACCAAGCAATTTTGGCACAAAACCTTCAGGCATCCGTTAGAAAGCTGAAGAGGAAGCTCACCTTTCAGCACGATAACGACCCAAAGCACACATCCAAATCCACAAAAGCACGGCTTCACCAGAAGAAGATTAACATTTTGGAATAGCCCAGTCAGAGCCCAGACCTGAATCCAATTGAACATCTGTGGGGTAATGTGAAGAGGGCTGTGCACAGGAGATGTCCTCGCAATCTGACAGATTTGGAGCTCTTTTGCAAAGAAGAGTGGGCAAATATTTCTACATCAGGATGTGCCATGCTAATAAACTCCTACCCAAAAAGACTGATTGATGTAATAAAATCAAAAGGTGCTTCAACAAAGTATTGGTTTAAGGGTGTGCACCACTATGCAACCAGGTTATTGTGAGTTTTTTTTATTTTTTAGCTTTCCCCCTCAATGATTTCAGTTTGTTTTGCAATTGAATTGTTCACGTTATAGGTCACATTAAAGGTGGAAAAAGTTGTGACATGATTTATCTTTGTCTCATTATTTAACATCACAAGAACCTAGCATTTTAATAGGGCTGTGTAGACTTTTTATATCCACTGTATATTGAGAAGTATGAGCAATATTTTTTTCAAATATTGGTGGAGTTTAGTGTAATCTAGTAATGGACAAAAGGTCCATTTTTTTTAGGGACATGCCTCAAAAACCTTGTGGTTCATCAATTTATCAAAAGAAATTCCCCTCTTAGAAAAACCTTAAAACTTTCTCCATTTCTCCTACATCAAAACATTTTCACCTATATCTTTCAATGGGTACAAACTTCCCTCTCATTTATTACATATCGGCCACACTTTCATGCCAAAAAATGACGGAACCCAGAAGTGAAATGGAGAAAAAAACAGTTAGAGAAATAGAGAGTCCAGAATGTGATCTTCTAGAGATTTAGTTAAGTAAATAAGGCTAGCAGAGACTCATATAGTTGCCTAAAAAAAGGAGGAGCTGAAAGTACCATGATTCATCCATTGAATCAAAAGAGGTGGAAGAAGTCACCACAATCAGTATGTAAGGGTCTGGGAGCCCACATTTCCCAGACCCAATGATGCCCAGTCCCCCAACATCATCACGTGGCATCTGGGGGAAAACTGTGACAAAGACACATGCCGAACTGGGTAGCAGTGTGAGCAGCACGTCAGCTGCCTGTACCTGCTCCTACTAGCTGCCAGTGTGCCTTGTCATTCTTAGGAGGAGATAATGGGAAGTGTGACCACAAAGGATCATAAGTCACACTTGTCATCCTCAAGCAGTCCCACTACCACACTGCAGCTAGAGACTGGTGGGGTGAGGGTGGGAAGGTGAGGCAGCTGCCGGGAGTAGCTCTAGTATGGACCCTAATGCTGAGGAGGAAGGTGAAGTGAGCAATCAGACAAGAGGTCAAGGGAGCTCATACCCTTGACTCTGTGATTGCAATTCCCCTGGCATTATCCCTCTAGGGAATGATGTTGAAGAAGGCAGAACTGGTTAGTATCAGCACACGTTTTATTAACCTAATAATACTTCTTTTTATGTTTCTTAGGTTTATTTTATAAAATGTTCAATGTTTTTAAACATCTGGACATCAAATGATCACATTTAGTCAGCCCAGGAGCATAATTAAAATTAATTTATAAAACAAGAAGCATTTAGGTAATTCATTTATATGAATTATACTGTATTCATTTTTGTTATCAATTTTTAATCCACATAACATTGTGTTTTCACATAATTTATTGGGTAAATTAAATTAAAATTAATTCATAACATTAGGTGTATTCATCTATTTATTTAATAGTATAAATTGTATTTAATTACAGTTAATTTGAACTATGGGAAACATTTTTAGTTAGCTACAGTTTAATATTGATATTGTATTTATGCAGTTTTGCTATTTTATATTTAACAGTATGTATTATGGTATTGATAATTTTTGCGCTATATTATGGTACATTTTATTATGGGATTTATATATGTATTTGATGGTTTAGATGTTGTCACTCACTACACCTTCTCTATACACCAAAGAGATGTAGCATGCACAGTGTGTGGATATTGCACATTGTTTTATGTTTTTTTGATCCACTAATACCGGCCAGAGATGACATCTTTTCATTTTGTATGGCATGTGCTACTTTTATGTTAGTGTGCACGTCTTTGTTCCAGTTTCTTTATTCTGGATGCTACAACTGATGTTACATGACTGGCTTGTTAATGGATTTTGCTGAAGTTCACATGTTTGTTGCATCCACTAGCAGTGGTTATGGTTCACATTTGGTTACAGTGTGCATGTTGGTTTCATTTCTAGCAAAAGTTACTTTGTTACACTCTAGAATGTGCTGGAGAGAGAGTTTTATGGGGTATAAGAGTAGGAAATTGACATTTTGTGGTTGTTTCACATGCTCATCTCCCAATAGACAGAGAGAGACAGTGAGAGAGAGGAAGATTACCTAAGTGCACTCCAAAAAACAAACCCTAAATGGTCCAACATTCAGGATCAGGAGGGACAAAATAAAGTTAGAAAAATTGTTAATAAATAGTAATAACCTTTATAAGGAGCCTTAAAACCATGAATGGGTGATTCACATTGTAGCTATCTTTAAACTATTGTACATATATAGCATTAAAATAAAAATATTCATGTAGTAACAAGTCTTAGAAATTTGGCTGTGAACTAATTATTTAGTCTTTGGCAAACTTGGTATCTGATTGGTACCCATGTTATGTACAGCATGACTGAATCTATTCTTAATAACCTTAGGTACGTGAAAATGATTCACTGGATGGGGCAGAGGATGATGTTTGCTGCTCTTGCTGCCGATGTCTCAGAATCAGCACTGCAACTAGGTCCAGGGGTATTGCTGCTGCTGGCAAATCGAATATGTCTTAGTCCAGCATCAATTGTTGACTAGGGGTGGGTGAAAGTTGTTGCCGTGTTCCCGTGAGAAATCCTGTCTGCTTTTTCGCTGGAAAGTCTGCTTTTAAACTAGTGATTAAAATCTTCACAGTTTTTCGCCCATTGGCCAAAATTCTTTTCCAATTTTTCAATGGCTAGAAAGTTTCCACTCATTGATTTAAGTGGTGTTCATCTTTTCACTATAAAAATGTGACATATTTGCTGAAGTGAAACACAATAGAAGCAGCTACAGAGCAAGGTAGATGTGCTGTGCTGTTCTGCTGTTATTTGTTTGAAAAATTGAGGCAGGAGAGGCTCATAGTGAGTGCTGTCACTATGAGAAAGTTTAAAAATAGCAAAATGAGGGACAGGAAGGACCCTTATGTGTCCATTGAGTCTGAAGAGGAAGTGAGCACTACTGAACCAATGCTGTCCAGCCCCCCTAAATCACCCTGGTGATTATGATGGTGGAAACGCTGGAGTGAAAGAGACATTGATGGCTTTTTTTAGCAGAAACTGAGACGGAATGGAAGGCAAGGATGAGCATGGGCATCACCATCACCAACACTAGCAGTGAGCTTTTGAAATTTGCAACTGCTCTAATTCCTGCTGCTGCTGAGATGCAAAAGCAGCAGGATGCTAAGGAGCAAGCTAGTGTGCCACAGACCACCGTGGACACAGTGGGAATGGGGTCAACAAGTGATGCGGGACTAGGACAGGTTCCACTTGACAGCAGTAGCAATACTCCTGGTCCTAGTTGCAGTGCTGATTCTGAGGTGGTAGCAGCAACATTATCCTTTGCCATAGACAGTGAAGGGGAATGTGGAGGATGAAAAGAAAGAGGCCATTCTTCTTCATCTGTTCCCTATCCCTCCCCCCTGAAGTCATGCGTGTGGGACTATTTTTCTCTTAGGGCAGGCACAGTGCAGTCATCCCCGACGGCACTGTGCACAACTTGTGACAAGTCAGTGAGAAGAGGAAAGGAAAGAACACCCCTTGGCACAAGCACCCTGATTTCACACATGAAACACATACACCTTGACATTTATGTCAAACATGTTAAAGCCAAACACCCACCACAGAAATCAAGCACCGCTGTTGCTGTACCCCCTGACTCTGCAGAAAGGCAACAAAAGGTGAGGCAGAGATCAAAGAGGAGGAAAAATAGAGAAACCCAGGCACAGACTGGAAGCTTCATGACAAGTGAAACAACTAGCTTGCCATCACCATCTTTTATTGTAATTGATAAGATAATTAGGAATTTTCTCTGGACAGGCAACCCATCTAGAATCCACTCTTAAGTGCCCGGTGAGTGAGGTTGGAATAGCCCTCCCTGATTTCTATAAATATTACCTGGCTGCACAGGGACAATATGCACTGGCATACGTTCTACCTGATACCCTGCACACCTTTCATAAAATTGATGAATCTCTGCTCAAATCGGGTTACTCTTTGACTCTTTGCCACAAGAGAAAAATAGTATGACACCCATGACTTCTGGGGAGAGGGAAAAGGTGGAGAAGAATGGTCTCTGGCACAGCATTGGTGGCAGCAGGAGCAGCACATCTGACAGCAGGCACAGCACTAATGGCAGCAGGTGTTGCACGTTCGACAGCAGATGCAGCATGTCTGACAGCAGGCACAGGCAGCTGACCTGTCCTGCTCTCACTACTACCCTCTTCTTCCTTCCTTGATATTAAATTCCCCAAAATCCCTAGGGGTAATTTAGGGGACTGGCCAGCATTGGGTCTGTAGTGCTCACTTACTCCTCCTCCTCCTCAGACTCAGTGGACGCATAAGGGTCCTTCTAGTTTCTCCTTTTATTATTTTTAACCCGTTCACTTCCAATGATGTGCCCGCACCATCACAGCTGTCCGGTACTTCAGGACCAGTGACAGTCCTGGCAAGTCATGGAATTCAGGGCTCCCCGCTTGGCTGCATGCCACACGGGGAGACCTGAATCAGATTGTGAAAAAAAAATATGCCCCTTGGTCCTCAAGTGCCGGCCATGTGTTCACACACAGGTTGTTAAGGGGTTAAACTTGCTTACAGTGATAGCAGTCACTATGAGCCTCTCCTGCCTCAATTTTGCTAAAAAGTTCACACCAGAACAGCACAGAACTTCTATCTCACTCTGTAACTGCTTCTATTGTGTTTAACTCCCTGAAAAATGTTTTTATAGCGAAAAGGTGAAAACACATTAATCAATTGACAAAAAAATTTCTAGCAATTGAAAAAATGACAAAGAATTTTTGCCAATGGGTGAAAAATGCAAAGATTTGAATTATTATTTTTAAAGCGGATTTTCTAGAGAAAAGCGGACAACAAAGTAGTTTTCATGGGAACACGACAGGACCTTTCACCCACCCTTAATCAGAATACCCAGAACCACTGGGGAGCCTGGATACACCACGAAAAGCCTAAGTCAGATAGTCAAAGGGGTCACTGGAAGCATTAGGAATATGATAGTCTACAAACATTCCCACAGCCCCAGAATCAAGATAGGCTGTTGCCCCACATGACCAGTAGCCCATTGCAGATAAACCAAAACCAGGATGCTAGAAGAGTCAGGAGGGAGGTGGGGCAAGAACATAGGGAATTACCTTCCACAATGCCCTAAGCGTCACGGTTTGTTATGACTCTCGGACACAGAGTTAGGTAAAAACACAACTTTATTGAAAAGTTAAAGAAAACCCTATTGGGTAGCATACACATACAACACACATATAGATATATATATATAGTGAATTTACATAGTAGCATAGACTGGTACACGGAATGAGATACAGGCTCTACCGGCCCTGCCAATACCGGGTAAGGCAACCTTAGGTGGCACAAGATGGTAACAGGTTCTACTGGCCTTCCCAATTACCGGGCAGGGCAGCCTGGAGACTAGTGCAATGAGGAGAAGGCTCTACCGGCCTTGCCAATATACTGGGCAAAGCAGCCTGGAGACAGGTACCACAAATAGTGAAGGCTCTACTGGCCCTGCCAATATACCAGGCAAGGCAGCCATGAGACTAAGACTGCAAGTAATGAGGCTTTACCGGCCTTGCCAATACCAGATAAGGCAACCCAACAATGAATAAAGATGACTAGGTTCTACCGGCCTTACCAATACCGGGCAAGGCAGCCTAGACTGCCGATTAGGATGGCCGTGGTGACTGGCTAGGTGGAGAGACCAGTCACCTAAGATGACAAGCAAGGCCCATAGGATATACAGGATGGAATAGACTGCCAGTCATACATGAATTGATCAATACGAGCAGCGTACCTCAGTCACAACCGGTGCTGACAGATCATGCAACTAGCTACCGGTTTATACAAGGAGCGAACCAGTACCCGTGTAGGGCTGTCTAGGACTGAACAGCCTCCGATAATGTGGAGCATACCAGTACCCGTGTACCAGAATAACTAATGTCCCTACCGGCACCTCAGCTACCGGTTATAGTGGAGCGAACCAGTACCCGCGTACCAGAATAACCAATGACTCTACCAGTGCATCAGCAGTCGGTTACAGTGGAGAGAACCAGTACCCGCGTACCGGAATAACCAATGACTCTACCGGTGCATCAGCAGCCGGTTACAGTCGAGCAAACCAGTATCCGCGAACTGGAATAACCAATGACTCTGCCGGTTATAATGGAGCGAACCAGTACACGCGTACTGGAATAACCCAGGACTCTACCGGTGCATCAGCAGCTGGTTATAGTGCAGTGAACCAGTACCCACGTACCAGAATAAGCAATGACTCTACCGGTGTATTAGCAGCCAGTTATAGTGGAGCGAACCAGTACACGCGTACTGGAATAACCCAAGACTCTTTCGGTGCAACAGCAGCCGGTTATGGTGGAGCGAACCAGTACCCACATACTGGGAAACCAGCAAGTGAATAAAAATGTCACCAAGACCACAGGAGGAAGCAGGCACCCTGTAGACGATACCAGCAGGAACCCAGCCGAGGATGAGGAGGAACAGCTCTGCGGACGGTCAACCGGATCAGGAACGGCAGCAGGAAACAGCAGCAGGTACAGCAACCCCAACCGGATCAGGAACGGATGCAGGAACCAGGCAGCTAGAAAGCAGGAACTAGATGACCACAGGCAAGCAGGAACAGCGACAAGGCCCAGGAAGCACAGGAACTCAATTCAGGTGCAAACAGCATAGAGACAACACGAAAGGGCACCCAAAGGGTGCCCAAGCTCAGTCTAAATAGGCAATGTAGGGCGGGCTGAAGGCAAGCAGCCAATGGAGAGCCCCCTACAGGTAACTGACGTATAAAGGCAGCAATCACGGGCACCGTGTAGTACCCCCTCTCAAAGACCCCCTCTCCTAGAAGAGGGTCTCGGTTTCTGAGGGTACTTAGAATGGAAGATTCGCAGTAATTTGGGAGCATGAAGGTCCTTACTATCTACCCATTATCTTTCTTCAGGACAGTAACCCTTCCAATGCACCAAATACTGCATTTTCCTCTAAGTCTGCGGGAATCAATGACACTCTGAACTTCATACTCCTCCTGACCTTCAACCTCTATAGGCCCTGGCACCACAGGGTTGGTAATATAACGGTTGCAAACAAGAGGTTTGAGGAAAGAGATATGGAACACATTATGAATAAGCATGGACGCAGGAATGTCCAGAGCATACGAGACAGGGTTAATCTTGCGAATCACCCTATAAGGACCAATGAATCGAGGAGCCAATTTATTAGACGGGACTTGAAGTTTAAGATTTCTGGAGGAAAACCATACTCTGTCCCCAACCTGAAAGGAAACCGCTGGTAATCGTCTGCGATTAGCATGGCGCTGATGGCGCTGGAAGGACTAAGTGCCCTCTGAACCTGTGCCCATGTGGAGCGGAGTTGCTCGATATGCTCATTCTGAGCTGGAATCTGCTGTGACTGAAATGAATCCGGGAGCAAACAAGGCTGGAACCCATAATTAATCAGAAACGGGGAGCTCCCGGATGAAGAGTTAACTGCACAGTTCCTGGCGAACTCTGCCCAGGGCAACAGGTCGGCCCAGTTATCATGATGGTCAGTAACAAAACAGCGCAAGAACAGCTCCAATCCCTGATTGGCACGCTCAGCGGCCCCATTGGTCTGGGGATGGTAGGTGGAGGAAAAGGACAATTGTATGCCCATCTGTTCACAAAATGCCCTCCAAAATCTGGATACAAACTGGCTCCCCCGGTCGGACACCAGTACTCTGGGTACTCCATGCAACCTAAATACTTCTTTACCGAAAACCACCGCTAATTCTTTAGCAGAGGGAAGGCCACGGAGGGACACGAAATGGGCCATTTTAGAAAACCTGTCCACCACCATCAGTAGAAAGGAATACCCTCTAGACACCGGCAGTTCTCCCATGAAATCAATGGAAACGTGGCACCAGGGGCGTTCACCATTAGGTACCGGCTGGAGTAGGCCCACCGGGAGGTGTCTAGGGGTCTTGGCGCGGGCACTGGTGGCACAGGCATTCGTAAAATCAGCACAGTCAGCTCTCATAGAAGGCCACCAGAAGACTTGTGAGAGAGACCATAACAATTGATCTCTGCCAATATGTCCTGCAGCTTTAGAGGAATGATATGTCTCAAGCAAACAAGTGCGGAATGGCTCATCAACAAAACACTTGCCCACTGGGGTTTCTGGGGGAGCCATGCCTGTGAGGCCAAAATCTCTTCCCCTAGTGGTGAAGTGATACTAGTACGTAGTATAGTCAATATCCGATCAGGCTGAATAATAGGTGATGGCACCTTGTTTCGGGCTCAAATTGTCTTGACAGAGCATCAGCTCTAACATTCTTGGACCCTGGCAAGTAGGATACAATGACATTGAATCGAGAAAGGAACAGTGCCCACCTGGCCTGGCGTGATGGCAATCTTTTAGCCTCAGAGAGGTAGGTCAAGTTTTTGTGGTCAGTCAATATTAAGACTGGGTTTTTTGTGCCCTCTAGTTGATGGCACCATTCCTTCAAGGTAAGAATAATGGCCAGTAGTTCTCTGTCACCAATTTCATTATGACTTTGGGCCCCGGACAACTTTTTTGGAGAAAAACCCACAAGGTCTGAGAGTTCCTCCTTTAACAGGTTGTTGAGAAAGTACTGCCCCAACCCTAATCTCTGAGGTATCGACCTCCAATGTGAACGGGAGAGATGGGTTGGGATGGGATAACACAGGAGCATTAACAAAAGTGGATTTTAATTTCTCAAAGGCGTCTTCCGCAGCCACTGACCATTGAGATGGATTAGCACCCTTGTGCTTAAGGTCAGACAAAGGTTTAACTATTGTAGAGAAATTCTTAATGAACTTTCTATAATAGTTAGCGAAACCCAGAAATCGCTGGATGGCTTTTAGGCCCTTAGGCCGTGGCCATTGCAGAACAGCCGCTAGTTTCTCTTTATCCTTGGCAATGCTTATGAAACCCAAGAATGGCACACTGGTTTTGTGAAACTCGTACTTCTCCAATTTACAATATAATTTGTTTTTATGTAGGCGGAGCAACACCTCAGACATGTCTTTAATGTGTTGTGACATATTTTCAGAATGAATGAGTATGTCGTCCAGGTAGACAACCACACAGGACTGCAACATATCCCTGAGGATATCATTGATTAATACTTGAAATACTGCGGGTACATTACAAAGACCAAATGGCATGACTAGATATTCATAGTGCCCCTATCTAGTGTTAAAGGCAGTTTTCCACTCATCACCAGCTCTGATCCGGATCAAGTTATAAGCAGCTCGTAAGTCCAGTTTAGTAAAGATTGAGGAGCCCTTTAGCCTGTCAAATAGCTCGCGATGAGTGTTATCGGATAAGCATTCTTAGACATAAGCTTGTTTAGGCCACGGTAATCAATGCATGGTCTCAATTCGCCATTTTTTTTAAAAAAAAAAAGAATCCAGCCCCTGCTGGAGAGGTGGATTTTCTTATAATCCCTCTCTTAAGGGCATCAGAAATATATTCCTCTATAGCTTGGTTCTCATCACGCGACAATGGATATGTGCGACCCCTAGGGGGCACCACCCCTGGAGGCAAATCAATACTGCAGTCATAAGATCTGTGCTGGGGTAGGGTGCCAGCCTCTCCCTTACTGAATATGTCATTGAACTGTTGATACTCATCTGGAAGTGAAGGGGAGGTACACAAGATCTTAACTAGGTGGGATACGCAATGCTCCATACAGTACTGAGACCAAGCCGAGATTTCACACTTTTGCCAATCAAACTGTGGATTATGAAGCTGCAACCAAGGAAAACCCAGAATGACTGCGTAGTGCGGAGAATTAATAAGTTGGAACTGCTGTTCCTCCTTGTGAAGTGCCCCAATGGTCATAGATAATGGCATTGTTTCAAAGGTAACCTGTGCAGGTTCTAAGGGTCTGCGGAACAGCGTCAGGAACGCGGTTTTGGCGCCAATCTCAATTAAGATGGGTGTTTTAAGGTATTTAAACTATGTAGCACGGTTGTGGTATTATCTTGAGGAAGGCCTCAGTGCAGGCCGAAACGTCGATCTGAATAAACCACCTATTCACTGAATAAGAAGACTCCTGTGTGTGCTTTTCAACCCACCCGTTTGCTATATATATATATATATATATATATATATATATATATATATAGTGAATTTACATAGTAGCATAGACTGGTACACGGAATGAGATACAGGCTCTACCGGCCCTGCCAATACCGGGTAAGGCAACCTTAGGTGGCACAAGATGGTAACAGGTTCTACTGGCCTTCCCAATTACAGCCTGGAGACTAGTGCAATGAGGAGAAGGCTCTACTGGCCTTGCCAATATACCGGGCAAAGCAGCCTGGAGACAGGTACCACGAATAGTGAAGGCTCTACTGGCCCTGTCAATATACCAGGCAAGGCAGCCAAGGACTGAGACTGCAAGTAATGAGGCTTTACCGGCCTTGCTAATACCGGAGAAGGCAACCCAGCGATGAATAAAGATGACTAGGTTCTACCGGCCTTACCAATACCGGGCAAGGCAGCCTAGACTGCTGATTAGGATGGCAGCACTGGTGGCCGTGGTGACTGGCTAGGTGGAGAGACCAGTCACCTAAGATGACAAGCAAGGCCCATAGGATATACAGGATGGAATAGACTGCCAGTCATACATGAATTGATCAATACGAGCAGCGTACCTCAGTCACAACCGGTGCTGACAGATCATGCAACTAGCTACCGGTTTATACAAGGAGCGAACCAGTACCCGCATACTGGTGGAAACCTTCAATCTGCCGGGCTGTATAGGACTGAAAAGCCTCCGATAATGTGGAGCATACCAGTATCCGTTTACCGGAATAACCAATGTCCCTACCGGTGCACAGCAGCCGGTATAGTAGAGCGAACCAGCACCCGCGTACTGGAATAACCAAATGACTCTACCGCCGCCTCAGCAACCGGTTATAGTGGAGCAAACCAGTACCCGCGTACCGGAATAACCAATGACTCTAGCGGTTAATCAGCAGCCGGTTACAGTGGAGCAAACCAGTACCCGCGTACTGGAATAACCAATGACTCTGCCGGTTATAGTGGAGCGAACCAGTACACGCGTACTGGAATAACCCAAGACTCTACCGGTGCAACAGCAGCCGGTATCCGTGGAGCAATCCAGTACCCGCGTACTGGAATAACCAATGACTCTACCGGTGCATCAGCAGCAGGTTATAGTGGAGCGAACCAGTACCCACGTACCGGAATAACCAATGACTCTACCGGTGCATCAGCAGCCGGTTATAGTGGAGCGAACCAGTACTCGCGTACTGGAATAACCCAAGACTCTACCGGTGCAACAGCAACCGATTCTAGTGGAGCAAACCAGTACACGCGTACAGGAATAACCCAAGACTCTACCGGTGCAACAGCAGCCAGTTATGGTGGAGCGAACCAGTACCCGCATTCTGGGAAACCAGCAAAAATGTCGCCAAGACCACAGGAGGAAGCAGGCACCCTGTAGACGATACAAGCAGGAACCCAGCCGAGGATGAGGAGGAACAGCTCTGAGGACGGTCAACTGGATCAGGAACGGCAGCAGGAAACAACAGCAGGTACAGCAACCCCAATCGGATCAGGAACGGATACAGGAACCAGACAGCTAGAAAGCAGGAACTAGATGACCACAGGCAAGCAGGAACAGTGACAAGGCCCAGGAAGCACAAGAACTCAATGCAGGTGCAAACAGCATAGAGACAACACGAAAGGGCACCCAAAGGGTGCCCAAGCTCAGTCTAAATAGGCAATGTAGGGCGGGCTGAAGGCAAGCAGCCAATGGAGAGCCCCCTACAGGTAAGTGACATATAAAGGCAGCAATCACGGGCATCCTGATACTAAGCCATGGATTTTTGAGTGTGGTAGTGTCTGGTGGGGCACTGGAGAAGGAAATGACCCTTAGAACCACAGTGTAGACACAGTTCTTGTGAACAACTACCCTGTTTCTCTGTTTCTGAAAGTTTAGAGACCCCTCCCACTTCCATCGCTTCATCAGGAACTGAAAATTTTGGAGGAAGGAGTCAAGGAGAGGGAAAACTTTTCCATTTGCCTCTCCATTAAACGTCTATCTAACGACAAAGAGAAATGAGGTCTTCCAGTGAATCAGGCAACTTTCGATACATTGATGCATCTTTGACCCTTTCTCTGAGACCTCTGCAAAAAACTGCCATCAGTGCCCCCTGATTCCAATCAGTATCATAGACAAGCATACTGAGCTCAATAGTGTAGAGACTGGTAGATCTGGCACTCTGATGTAATTCTAATAATCATGCTTTGGCAGAACACTTTCGTCCAGGCACGTCATACTCCAACCGGAGTGTCTTGAGAAATTTGTCAGAATTTTGAAGAAGAGGAGAGTCCTGTTCAACTAATGTTGAGGCCCAGGCTAGGTCTTTGTCCTTCAACAATGAAATGATAAAAGACACTCATGCAGAATGTGTGTTGAAGCAATGTGAGAAGGTTCGAAAATGTAGTACACACTGGTTGATTGGACTATCAGTTGCACTACCTGTATGTCATTCAGATACTGGAAATTTAGGAGCTGCTATGGCCATGGTGTACCCCAGAGTACTAGCTCTGGAAATTATAGGGTACAGCTGATAATCTCAGCATCTTCAGTATAGCATCCATCTTCCTATCAAGACTTCTTAGATACTTCTTATTAGAAGGAAAGGATTTGTTCTTTTTTTTTTTTTTTTTTTTTTAAAGTTCAAAAGGTTTTATTAGGATAATAGGTCATACAAATGTAAAAGTGATCAAAAGCGAAACACGTCTCAAGTAGACAATAGAAGAAATGAAAAACAAAATTACATAGTTTCAACATTAAATCCAATAATCACATAGTTAAGCAGACATGCCTCATAGTGAATGATACAGTGTATGAGAGGTATATAAATGCAACCTCAAATTCTAGCAATGATAGCAGTAAAGTAAAAGTAGAAGAACGAAAGGAGCGACTATAGGAAGAGAGGTGAAAGCAGCAGAAGTAAAGAGTAATGCCAGCATCAGAAGTGAGAAGAGGAGATGGCCAGCAACTATAAAGTTATACAGTTTAGGGATAGGAGATAGGATAGATACCAGGTAGGGAAATCAGAGGAGGAAAGGTGCAGCGAAAGAGGCGGAACAAGCTAAGGGATGGAAGGAAGGAAGGGACAAGGAAAAGGGTAAGGCAAGGGAGTAGTGGACCATGATGAGATTCAGTCACAGTAAGAGCAGAGAAGTACTTCAGGTCAACCCAAATAGATTGGTCCAGGGAGTGTATTTCAAAATAAAAACCATGGGTTCCAAATCTGTACAAATTCCGCCCAATGTTGAGACGTCTGCGCATGAAGCTTTTGCAGTGCACACACAGACTGGACCCTACCCAACCAAACAGATATGGAGGGGCGAGTATCTGCCTTCCAGAGTAAAGGGATGAGGGGTTTAGCTAGATTAGTGAGGGTATAAATCAGTGCCTTCAGATGATGATTTCTAGATAAAGAGCTGGAAGATCATATGCAAAAAGGAACAGTAGAGGGTCGAAATGAAGCGAGACCTGTAAAATCTGTTCAATATGTGAAAGTATATGTCTCCAGAAATCTACAATACTTGGAAAGCTCCACCAAATGTGCATAAGGGATCCCACATTAGAGTTACACCTCCAACAGAGAGGTGAGGCGACAGGTGAGGTGACATAGAGTGTAAGACCTGAGGAGTTTGGTAACATCTGGTAAAGAGCTTGCAATTACATTCCTGGGTGGGAATATCCAAAGACGAACGGAGAAGGTCTCTAATGATATGATTCCAATGTGTTAAGGGAAGAAATACAGCAAGTTACCTCTCCCAGTCCCTGAGGAACCAAGGCTTGGGGAGTAGAGGGGGGAAGAAGGAGGAATTTATACCACTTACCCATTGGGTGTGTTAAAATACCAGGACTAGAAAGAAGAGAGCTAAAAGGGGAGTCACAGGTAAGATCTTCAACTGGCATAGGAAGAGGATGAAGAAGAAAATGGCGAACCTGTGAATATTGCCAAAATCTATGTAATGGAACCCTGGATTCTATAACAAGGGTGTGAAACGATTTGATCTCTCCACCTCTCACCCAGTCACCAACCGTAGTGAGATTCAATTCACGCCAAAAAAGGAAGGAGCGATCCTGACCAGGTGGAAAAGCGGGGTTCCCCAACAAGGGGGTACGTGAAGATGGAGAAGGAACAAAACTATAAATAAGGTTAAGCCTAGACCAGCAAGAGATCAGATGGCCTAAAATGACATGTTGCATACATGAATCTGGGAAGGATTCAGGGTCTAGCCAACAGATGTGTCTGAGAGATAAATTAGGGGCGAATAGTTGTGAACAAGTCACCCACTCCTTAGAAGGTAAGCACTGGAGATCCATGATCCGGAGAAAAATAGATGCATCGTAATAGAACCATACAAAGTAACAAATAATACACAAAGTAGGCAAGTAAGATGTATTCTGTAAGACAAGTAAATATCATAACTTAAAGATACAACTGTCCCATTTTTTTATTGTAAAATAACCAAAACTCACCTCACCCAACTATAACCCCCACCATATCCCTACTAAACCTGATCCCACCCACCCATCCTCCCTGGGAGACGAGCACAATCCTTCCCACAGTAATTATTGTTAGGCATAGTAAATAAGAACGTAGGCATGAATTAGTTGGTAAAGTACACTGGGATTTTAACAGGCAGCGCATTAAACATATACAACATTTTCGGCAATAAAATCACCTTAGCTAATTTAATGCGCCCGTACCAAGATATATATATATATATATATATATATATATATATATATATATATATATATATATATATATATATATATATGAGGTGTTACAACACTGAACATCCGAGGGACAAAAGCAACGGACTTAAATTCGATTTAACCAGGTCTGACAAGGTCGGAGTGAGGATAACACCTAGATAAGAAATACTATGTGAGGGACAAGCAAAGGGGAATGTACACTGTACTTGTCACTGAGTATGGGACGGGAGAGTCAGATTTAAAATATCTGTTTTACTATAGTTTACTTTGAAGTAAGACAGTTGGCCATAGTATGAAAGAAGGGGAATCAAGTGCGTGAGAGAGAGATCTGGTTTGGATAAAAAGAATAACAGGTCATCTGCGTAGCCGGGTAATTTAGTGGTGGATTCAGATGTTGGTAGTCCATGTATAGATGGGGAAAGTCATATTGTGTTAAGCAGGGGCTCTAGGGCCAAGATAAATAGGATGGGGGACAGGGGGCAACCCTGCATAGTTCCATTAGAAATGGTAAAGGGATCAGCTAGAAATCCATTAACCTTTACCCTGGCTGTAGAAGAAGAAGAGAAACTCAAAATGGAAGTCAGGCAGTTGGGGCCCAATCCAATATGCGACAACACTGCTTCCAGATATGGCCAGGCTAGTCTGTCAAACGCTTTTTCCGCGTCAACAGAAAGAAGGATCGCAGGGCAATATATATCATAGCAATTGCGTTAGCAGTATTATCTCAGGCTTTGAGGATCAGGATAAAGCCTGCTTGGTTAGGATGTATCAAGGATGGAAGAAAGCATTTAAATCTGGTAGCAATGATTTTGGCCAACAGTTTCACGTCTGCATTCAGCAAGGATATGGGCCTATAGCTACTACATTGAGAGGGCTCTTTGCCAGGCTTAGGGATCACTGATATATGTGCTTCTAGGATATGAGATGACCAAGGCCTACCTTTGGCTATGTCATTAAATAGAGAGGTCAGGTGTGGAATCAGAGCTTCTTTAAAAGAACGATAGTACAAGGATGCCAGACCATCAGGACCGGTAGTTTTCCCAGTAGGCGTATGCATTATAGTGAATGCAACTTCTTGTTCTCTAGTTCATCATTTTCTAAGGGGGATAACTTCGGGACTTTAGACTTCTCGAGGAAGGCACAAATAACCACACGCCAAGTGGGTACATCCGATTGAAGCTGGGTGGGTGATAAATTGTACAGTGAGCAATAGTATTGCTGAAAAGCTTCAGCCATCTCTGGGAAGGAATAGCACACCGAACCAGTGTCAGTTGTTATTTTATGAACATAGTGTTATACCTGTTTTATCCTCACAAGCCTAGCTAGGGTTTTGCCGCATTTGTTATGAAGAACATAATGTTTACATTTTTGCCAGAAAAAGGAGCGAGAAGTTTGTGCCATAAGATATGTGGAAAGGGAGTCTCTAGCAGCTATAATAGCAATAAGATTTTCATGATTAGGTCTCATCCTGTGTGCTTGTTCTTTAGAGTGGACACTCGCCAAAAGGCTCTGCATCTCACTATCACGCTGGCAACGTTTTTCTGCACCAAAGGCAATAAATTCTCCCTGGACAAAGCCCTTATGCGCCTCCCAGATAGTCAGGGAAGGTATGTCAGGAGTGTCATTGAGAGCAAAAAACTCTGAAATCTTGGTAGTCATTTTTATCTAAAACAGGAATCATGAAGGTTAGAATCGTTAAGTTTCCAACAGGGTGAGCCTTTCTGAAATGAATAGAAAGAAAATGAAAGCCAGACAGGGGCGTGATCTGAGAGAAAGGAAGGTAAGATCTTAGAGTCGGAAACCAGGTTTAGCAAAGACTGATCTACTAGAAGATAATCTAGTCTGGAGAAGACATTATGACTCATAGAAAAGAAAGTATAGTCCTTCACCGTGGGGTGCATGACGTGCCAGACATCTGTCAGATGTGAAGTATATAGAAGAGAAGAGAGCTTGCAGAGGACAGTGCGTGTGTATTAGGATTTCCCAGAAGAGGTGTCTAAGGCTGGATCGAAAGCTACATTAAGATCTCCACCAAGTATGAGGTGGCCCTCTTTAAAAGGTGCCTAGATAACGGAGCAGTGTATCTAGAAATGGAAGGACTCCAGTGTTTGGAGTATAGATATTGACCAAGGTGAGCATCTTGTTAAACATCTTACCTTTCAAAAACAAAAATCTGCCATCATAGTCAACCACCTCCCCTATATGACACCAAGGAACATTTTTGCTAAACAGTATTGTCACACCTTCCGCTTGGAGGAGGAGGAACCATCCTCTAGGGAAGTACCTATTGATCAAAGGGTGATTAGGGTTAGCAAAATGGGTTTCTTGGCCAAAAAAAATATCAGTTCGAAGTCTATGGGCTTCTTTCAACAACATGGACCATTTTTCAGGAACATTTAAACCTCTAACATTGATAGAGGTAATATTCAAAGAGGACATAGTCATAGAGAAGGAGAACATAAACACTGAGTCCGGTCTATGTGCGTAGGCTCCACCCAAGCATAAGACGGGCTGATGTTGTGACGAGGTACCATGGAGGCTAGGGTCCAACCTCCTTGCCAGGAAGAGAAGGGATAAGATGAGACTGGAAACGGAAACAGATGTGTAAAGAGATAGATGAAAGAGGAGGATGAGACGGGGGGAAGAAACACAAGAGAACAGCTACTAAGAGCATCCACACTGGTAAGACCTTGACCACCAGCGAATGCCTAATATACGTGGGAACCGTGGGGCATGGGGGGGTACATCTCAATGTGCCACACCAGTCATGTAACAACATGTGGGTCAAACACATATATGTGAGTTGGGCCATGGCAGAGAAGCTACAATGAACTCACTACTAAGGGGTAAAGAGACTAGTGAGGGAGAGAAGGATCTATAAGAGATATACATGGGCCTGAGACAGGAGCCAATAGCCGAAACCCTTCTTACCAGGATATAAAACTTGTAGTAGTGGCCAACGTTATCTCTATAAGGAGGCAAACGGGGTAATCCAAGGGGTGAAGTATAGGAAAAGAAAAGGAAAAGAAGGAAGGAGTGACTGAAATAGAAAGTGGGCTGGAGAGAGCAGTATTAATACAGTATCAAAAGAGAGTAGATCTTGGCTGTCACCAAGATCGTCAGGACCATACCACATGCCAAAGGAAGACGGATCAATCAGTCTGCCCACTACAAAGACAGCCAGCACACTGATCCCACCTAGCTAAGCGACCCGACTGTGCAGGACACAGAGTAACAATACACAATGTCTAGACAATCATATACTAGGCAAGGCATCCCAAAGAAAGGAGCACCATGCGGATGTAGATCAGCAGTCCCAACCCCACTCCACATACAGCACAGCCCAATTCTTAGTAGAAATACAGAAACATAGTATATCGCGGATATAGCCCACTAGAGGTATTGGGCATCCCCGGGTCCATCCCAGGATAGTTGCCAATCACACGGCAACCCAGTGGAGGAGCAGAGGGAGGCCAACGACACAAGCAGAGAAAATTTATAGCAAACAGGCAACCCCATCAGGAACACCCTGGATCCAGGCTGTCACTGGGACTGATCCCCAGCCCCGCCAGGGATATTCTAGCGATCGGGGGGGGGGCCCTACCGGCCCTGCCAATATACTGGGCAAGGCAGCCTGGACAAGCAATGAGAAATGGGTGGCTCTACCGGCCCTGCCAATATACCGGGCAAGGCAGCCTATCAGGATACAAGGAGTATACAGGCTCTACCGGCCCTGCCAATATACCGGGCAAGGCAGCCTGGGCAAGCAGCGAAAACAGGTGGCTCTACCGGCCCTGCCAATATACCGGGCAAGGCAGCCTATCGGACTACAAGGAGTATACAGGCTCTACCGGCCCTGCCAATATACCGGGCAAGGCAGCATAACGGAACACAATCTGTATACAGGCTCTACCAGCCCTGCCAATACCGGGTAAGGCAACCCAAGATGGAAATGAATGAAAGTTCTACCGGCCTTACCAATATACCGGGCAAGGCAGCCTTAAAAGAGATAGTGACAACCACTGAGGCCTCAATGACCATCAGATGACAATGACAGTCATAGAGATGATATACAGAGGCTAAATAAGCATAAGTGGTAAATCATGGCATCACAGGAAATACCAGTACCCTCGTACTGGGCAATCAACTAGCTGTCTAGGACAGCTGAGAACAAACAGTATCACTGCCATGTAAGCCGTGAGGCCGTGGAGCGAACCAGCACCCGCACACTGGGAACCAACAGTATCAATGCAATGTAAGCCTTGAGGCAGTGGAGCGAACCAGTACCCGCGTACTGGGAACCAACAGGAACAATGGCAATGTAAGCCGTGAAGCCATGGAGCAAACCAGCACCCGCGCACTGGGAACCAACAGTGTCAATGCTATGTAAGCTGTGAGGCAGTGGAGCGAACCAGTATCCGCGCACTGGGAGCCAACAGTATCAATGCACTGTAAGCCGTGAGGCAGTGGAGCAAACCAGTACCCGCGTACTGGGAACCAACAGGAGCAATGGCAATGTAGGCCGTGAGGCCGTGGAGCAAACCAGCACCCGCGCACTGGAACCAACAGTCTCAATGATATGTAAGCCGTGAGGCAGTGGAGTGAACCGGTACCCGCGTACTGGGAACCGACAGTATCAATGATATGTAAGCCGTGAGGCAGTGGAGCGAACCAGTACCCGCGTACTGGGAACCAACAGGAGCTATGGCAATGTAGGCCGTGAGGCCGTGGAGGGAACCAGCACCCGCGCACTGGTAACCAACAGTATCAATGCTATGTAAGCCGTGAGGCAGTGGAGCGAACCAGTACCCTCATCATGGGAGCAACAATATCGGACAGCCGTAGCCGTACAGTTGTGGAGCAAACCAGTACCCGTGTACTGGGAGCCAACAAGAGTAGAAATGTTGGGCGACCGGAGATCAAAGCAGCCACAGATGAGAGGAAACTGGACGCTGCAGGCTAAACAGGAACCAGCACTCCGATGGTCAACCGGATCAGGAACGCAATGAGAACTGGCAGCAGGAAGCAGGAACGTCAAGCGACTCCAAATGGATCAGGAACAGAACCTGGAACCGCTGAACTGGAGACTCAGGAACTGGACGATCTCAGGATAGCAGGAACACAGCTAAGGCCCATAGGATTTCAGGAACATGATGAAAAATACAGGCAGCCTGGAGACAACACGAAAGGGCAACCAAAGGGTGCCTAGACTCAGTCTAAATAGGCAAAGTGGGGCGGGCTGAAAGCACACAGCCAATGGGAGCCCCGTACAGGTGATAGACACACAAAGGCAGCAATCACGGGCACCGTGATAGATGGTGATCCATCGGTCGTGCTGATCTTTAGGAAAGGAGGGAGTATCTCCCTTAGAAGGTGATCGGTCGATTGGTTGTAAAGTCGACTGCGCTGGTGGTTGAAGCGACAAAGCTTTGCAGAATTCCACTGCCTCAGAAATATCTCTCAACAAAGCAGTGACCCCCTCATGAGTAGCCAGCAAGTGGAAGGGAAACCCCCATCGATATCTCACCCCTAAGTTTCCGAGATGGTCAGTAAGAGGGTGTAACAACCAACGTTTCTGGAGGGTGTGAGGAGACAGGTCATTGTAGAAACTGAGGACACAGCCAGCAAACTTGATCTTAAGCAGCTCCCTTGCTCGCAACATTATTCTTTCTTTTTCAGAGAAGTTATGTATACAACATATTACATTTCGTGGCTTGGAACCAGGGGGACCTTTCTGTCTTAACACACGGTGAGCTCGGTCTATCTTGACAAGCGAACCCTCCGGTAGCTCCAACATTTCCACAAATAATTTTTGTAATGAAGCCATGAGGTCCTTCGAAGGGATCGACTCGGGTAAGTCTTAAATCTGGATGTTACATCTCCGGCGTCTATTATCAAGATCCTCCAGTTTAGTGGTGAGAAGGGCTATAGTATCCTCCTGGTGGGGCAACTGCTGTTCCAACATTTGCATTTGAAACCATGAGGCCTCTCGATCATCTTCAAGGACAGTTATCCGTTGACCAAACTGGTTGAGATCCTTCTTAAGGTCTGAGATCTCCGTCTTAACCACTTACAGATTTTCACTTTTCATGTCTGATAGGAAAGTGCGTATGTCGTCCTTAGTAAGAAAAAGCGCTAGATCATCTCTCGTGATAGTCTTCGGGGATGCCATAGGTCTACAATTCTCCTTATCCGGGCTATTAATAGTCTGATGAGCCAGAGCCAAACGTTCCACTTTATCGTAGTCTTCTTCTGAAGATTATGGGGAGTTCAGAGCTCTATCTCCACTCAAGAAAGGCTTAGGCGGGGGATGAGGGCCTCCCTTGTGTTGTATTGGGAGAAAGTCTGAGATGATCTGGTTAGAGGTCCGCTTTGCTGATTTCTTCCGTCCCCCGTCTATCACGGTGCCCGTGATTGCTCTCTTTTCTTGTCTATCACCAGCAGGGGGCTGTCCATTGGCTGGCTGCCTTCAGCCCACCCTGTATTGCCTATTTAAACCTAGCCTGGGCACCCTTTGGTTGCCCTTTCATGTTGTCTCTATGATGTTGCATATGACCCTGTTCCTGAGTATCCTGGGCCTCTGCTGTGTTCCTGCGACCTGTATTCTACTTGTTCCAGTGCTTCCAGTTGCTGAGTTCCTGCTTTCGTTGATCCGGTCGAATCTCCGCTTCCTGCTGCCAGTCTCCTCCGATGTTCCCGTTGACCGTCTGCCTGCTGGTTCCTGCTTCCATTCGCTGTTTCCTGTCCTCAGACTTTCCTGAGTCACCTTGGCGACATTGTTACCTTGCCGGTTATTGTACAGGGTACTGGTTCGCTCCCCAAGCCATCCGGCTGCCTCAGTGGTATAGCGTCCCACGTACAGGGTACTGGTTCGCTCCTCAAGCCATCCGGCTGTCTCTGTGCCATAGCATCCCACGTGCAGGGTACTGGTTCACCCCTTAAGCCATCCGGCTGTCTCTGTGCTATTGCGTCCCACGTACAGGGTACGGGTTCGCTCCTTAAGCCATCCGGCTTTCTCAGTGCTATAGCGTTCTACATACAGGGTACTGGTTCGCTCCCCAAGCCATCCGGCTGCCTCAGTGGTATAGCGTCCCACGTACAGGGTACTGGTTCGCTCCTCAAGCCATCCGGCTGTCTCTGTGCCATAGCATCCCACGTGCAGGGTACTGGTTCACCCCTTAAGCCATCCGGCTGTCTCTGTGCTATAGCGTCCCACGTACAGGGTACGGGTTCGCTCCTTAAGCCATCCAGCTTTCTCAGTGCTATAGCGTTCCACATACAGGGTACTGGTTCGCTCCCCAAGCCATCCGGCTGTCTCAGTGTTATAGCGTTCCACGTACAGGGTACTGGTTCGCTCCCCAAGCCATCCGTGTGTCTCAGTGCTATAGTGTTCCACGTACAGGGTACTGGTTCGCTCCCCAAGCCATCCGGCTGCCTCAGCATTATAGCATTCCACGTACAGGGTACTGATTTGCTCCCCAAGCCATCCGGCTGTCTCAGTGCTATAGCGTTCCACGTACAGGGTACTGGTTCGCTCTCCAAGCCATCCGGCTGCCTCAGTGCTATAGCGTTCCACGTACAGGGTACTGGTTCGCTTCTCAAGCCATCTGGCTGTCTCTGTGCCATAGCGTCCCACGTACAGGGTACTGGTTTGCTCCTTAAGCCATCCAGCTGTCTCTGTGCTATAGCGTCCCACGTACAGGGTACTGGTTCGCTCCTTAAGCCATCCGGCTGTCTCAGTGCTATAGCGTTCCACGTACAGGGTACTGGTTCACTCCTCAAGCTACCCGGCTGCCTCAGTATATATTGCGTTCCACGTACTGGGTACTGGTTCACTCCTCAAGCCACCCGGCTGCCTCAGTATACATTGCGTTCCACTTACTGGGTACTGGTTCGCTCCATGCACACCTGATTGCTCTATAGTCGTATGGCGTTCCATCTGTGAAGAACATTGCTGAGTTCCACACCCTTCTCTATCTCTGCTGCTGGCGACTTACTTACTGACTCAGCCTCTTTACCATCACAGTGACTGTTTTTCCACCAGTCAGTCACTTTAGTGTGTGGTTGATCTTATCTCCTATCTACAGGCTGCCTTGCCCGGTATATGGTAAGGCCGGTAGAACCTGTCCTGTTTCCTTGGGTTGCCTTACCCGGTATTGGCAAGGCCGGTAGAGCCTGTGTTGTCACCTATCAAATTGGCTGCCTCGCCCGGTATGTGGTAAGGCTGGTAGAACCTGTCCTGTTTCCCTGGGTTGCCTTACCCGGTATTAGCAAGGCCGGTAGAGCCTCACCTCACCAGTTCCGATTCCCTGGCTGCCTTGCCCGGTATATTGGCAGGGCCGGTAGAGCCAATATTACTCTTATTTGCATTGTATTCCTGTCTAATAAAGATATATGTGTGTACGTGTATATTACCCTATGGGGCTGCATTAACTTTTCAATAAAGTTGAGTTTTTACCTAAATCTGCATCTGAGAGTCTTAACAAACCGTGACACCGTCATCAGAACACCGTCAGGCCTCAGCAGGGAGTTAGCTAGTCCTCGAACAGAGGAGAAAGGCAGTTTATTGCCACAAACTCCTGTGAGCCAACAACTCAAGTGGCCATCTTGCACAGTGGTTAGCTCCGCCCCCTGAAAGAATTTGTTCTTGTTGGTCCTGCCTAGCCATAGGTCTAGCCAACTCTTTGGAATCCATAATACTGTTTCGATTATTCTGTAACAGGGTACTCTAGGATTCTGGGTCTAGCAGCTGGCGGTCATCACTAGGGAGCATAGTTATGGAGCAGAGACAGTCACCCTTATCTCTTGCTGAGGCCGAAGCCGGGTAAAGGTGCTGGCCCAGAAGCTAGATGTCTGATTCCGGTTGAGCCATAACCCTGACCAGGATGAGAGTAAGGGTGTAATGGTGTCAAACCAGGAAATCCCAATGTAACAAAAGGCTCCTAAAGCAGATACAGGACCGGACCCTCTAGACAGATCACAGGTAAGAATGATAGGGCTATGATACAGGAATCAGAACAGAAAGAGAGAGCCAAGGAAGGGTGGCACTCAGGTAGCAAATAAGAGAGGATACAGAGGAACCAGAGACCAATGAGACTAGGTACCTCCAGGGAGGTAGGCAACAATAGCTCCTGATGAAAAAGGGTAACACCAGACCTAGTAAACCAAATGGACAATGGATCAAGGTAAGAAGCCTCCTCAATATTCCAGGTCATGCCAAGAAGCGGGCTAAAACAGAATGGCTGAGTCCATCAGAGGATAACCATTAATTAAATGAACCAAAGTGCTAGAAGAAATTCCAAACCACTATGCCCCCTGCTAGTGGGCTAAGACCATTACCACAAGCTGACCAGTATTGGCTAGAACTACCAGGAACTACTTCTGAGGTGGTGTACTCCAAAGCCCACAACCAAAACTAAGGACTCACAGAGCATCCCCTTGTACCAAATATTTCCCTACATGGCGGATGCTGGTCTACAGAGGATGTTGGCCTATGATCTTTCCTAGGTAGAGCTGAGGCACACCATGGGGAGCCAGACGAGAGTGCCGCCAGACCCCGAGTAGAACTGGGACAAAGGAAGTAGGCCCTTAAGGCATTACCAAGGGGTCTGAAGACACAGGGCCTAATAGGCCCCAGGAAGCACAGGAGATAACAAGAAAATCTGAAGTCAGATAGACAAAGGGGTCACCAGGAGCGTCAGGAATATTGGAGGGAGATAATCAGATGGTCAACATACAGGAACCATTGGGTCATCAGGAGCGTCAGGAGTAACAGAGAGTACTAGTCAAAAATACAAGCCAGAAATCACAGAGAGAATCTGGAGCAGGAAACAATGTCAATAAAAGGCCAGGGTTGAACCAGGAATAAACAAAACAGCAGGTACAAGAATAACTACTCGAATAATCGGACGAGTAGGAGCTGCACTGTCAGTGATTTAAACCTAAGGCATCCAATCAAATGAGAGGAAAAAAAGTGAAGTATTTGTGGAAATTAAACACAATAGAAGCAGGTACAGATCAAGGTAGACGTGCTATGTAGGGATGGGCAAAAATTTTCACCTCAAACTGAAATTGACAAATAAAGCACTTTCCTCTTGGCGAATAATTTTCTCACGAAAAGTGCAGATTTTCTGTTTTCCCGCCTTTTTACCCCATTGAAATCAATGGGAAGAAAAATATTTCTCCACCACACAAAAGTTTTATGCAGCCACATGAAAGGCTGTCAGGCTCTCACAGCATGCCATTTTGAGATTGTCAGAGGAGAGATCTATACGTTTTTTGAACTAGAGAAGATAGGAGAATTGAAGTTTAGTTTAAGGAATCTTTTAGGTAGGACATTTCTTCTGTTAGGAGAGTCAGTGGGGCACTCTGGGCAGAATAAGGGAGGAAGGAGGTTGACCCCAAATACTCCAAAATTCCATGTGACTGATTGGCAAGACACAGGCAGCTAGGAACCTATTTGGTTGCTGATCTTGCTGTCATTGTCTCTGTGCTGGGTGGGGAAGTCTGGGGAAAGATGTTGTTGATTTTGTTTTTCAGTTATAATTTTTTGGGACAGATTGTGATAAGACAACAAGGTGGACAACTTATAAAATATATAAGTAAATAAAAAAAATAAAAAAAATAAATAAAGAACTAAATATATTAGGTAACAGTGACAAACCGTTGACTGGGCTTAGGCAAGGCATCATACAGCTCCATCAGTTGTGTTATGTACCGTACAGTAAAAAAACATGTCCAGCAAATGCAAAAGGGGAAGGGGGTGGGGTGGAACAGTGCAGGGATGTGAGAGTAAAGTAGTCGATCAAAAACTGACTGCAGCAATGGTTGCTGCAGAGTGTGAAATCAATGATTATGATCCCTCTCCTCCAAGGGAGTACGCAGTTTGTCAAGGTCCCAGCAAAACTAGTTCCAGCACCACCAGTGCCAGTAGAAATAAAGAACCATATAAAAGACAACAAGTCGCATGCAAGTGTTGATGATGCTGGCAATAGCATAATAGAGAAAGGTGTAGCAGCTGAACCATCTGCTGCATCAGACAGTAAGACAAATAAATACCAAAACATCCGTAGTAGGGACCTTTGATACAGTAAAAGTAATAAGAAATTGTTTGATACTTCCAAAAGCTTAGCGGAATATAAGGGTAGAGGGCAAGAATTCTCAGGTGATGCTGATGCTGCTGAGGAATCAGATTACCTAATGAAGATTTATGATAATGCACATCTAGAATATATCCCTCCACCATCCTTCTCTTGTTGAGAGTGAGGATGATGACATGGCTTTACATTTAGCAGAAAGTCAAAGAATCTTCCACCACTTTTAAGGAGCACTATGCCTCTCTATAAACTGTTTGACAAAGACATTGGAAAGTCTGACCTTGGACAAGCACAGATGTCAAAAAGCACACAGTCACCCTATCAGCCATCATCATCACCTCTTCAAAGTCCCACTGAGCCACACATACCTGTTTTGAGTACCCAGCAACAGCAACACAGGTTAACATTAGTGATGAGCGAGCATGCTCGCCGAAGCTCGGTTCGGCTCGAGCATCGCTCTGCTCGGCACATGGCGGTACTCATACGAGTACCGCATGTGCTCGCCCGCCATGTTCGGGTCTCCTCCCCACACGTTTCGCGGCTGCTGCGCAGCCAATAAACGTGCGGGAAGGCTCTGACATCAGTGTAATGCCAGCAGCCATGTTGGCTGCTGGCATTACACTGATTGGCTGGCCAGAACCCGTGATCGGATGCTGTATAGCACCCGACCAGCGAGTTCAGCTCAGTCTTAGCCAGGGAGAGATGAGGATAGGAAGGGAAAGTCAGTGTAGGCAGAAAAAAAGTTTTGGAACTCTTTCAAGACCCAAAAGTCCTTTTTAGGACTGTTGTGTATGGGGGCAGCATTTATATTTTGTTTGGGGGGGGCACAATTTCATTTTTTTTTGTGGGGGGGGGATATTTAGGTGACATTGTACTAGGTGCACAGGGACAAATATTGTACAACGCAGCGACAAAAAGGGCCATTTTAAACGTGTGCCTAGCCATAGATTATTGTCACATTCTGTTTAGTGTGCAAATTGACAAATTAACGTCACATATTCCGTTCACTGTGCCTAGCCGCAGATTAGCGTCACATTCTGTTTAGTGTGCCTAGCCGCAGATTATTTTCACATTCTGTTTAGTGTGCAAATTTTTCAAATTAACGTCACATATTCCGTTCACTGTGCCTAGCCGCAGATTAGCGTCACATTCTGTTTAGTGTGCCTAGCCGCAGATTAGCGTCACATTCTGTTTAGTGTGCAAATTTTCAAATTAACGTCACATATTCCGTTCACTGAAAATAGCCGCAGATTAGCGTCACATTCTGTTTAGTGTGCCTAGCCGCAGATTATTTTCATAATTCTGTTTAGTGTGCAAATTTCAAAAATAAACGTCACATATTCCGTTCACTGTGCCTAGCCGCAGATTAGCGTCACATTCTGTTTAGTGTACCTAGCCGCAGATTATTTTCACATTCTGTTTAGTGTGCAAATTTTCAAATTAACGTCACATATTTCGTTCACTGTGCCTAGCTGCAGATTAGCGTCACATTCTGTTTAGTGTGCCTAGCCGCAGTTTAGCTTCACATTCTGTTTAGTGTGCAAATTTTCAAATTAACATCACATATTCCGTTCACTGAAAATAGCCGCAGATTAGCGTCACATTCTGTTTAGTGTGCCTAGCCGCAGATTATTTTCATAATTCTGTTTAGTGTGCAAATTTCCAAAATAAACGTCACATATTCCGTTCACTGTGCCTAGCCGCAGATTAGCGTCACATTCTGTTTAGTGTGCCTAGCCGCAGATTAGCGTCACATTCTGTTTAGTGTGCAAATTTTCAAATTAACGTCACATATTCCGTTCACTGAAAATAGCCGCAGATTAGCGTCACATTCTGTTTAATGTGCCTAGCCGCAGATTATTTTCACATTTTTGTTTAGTGTGCAAATTTCAAAAATAAACGTCACATATTCCGTTCACTGTGCCTAGCCGCAGATTAGCGTCACATTCTGTTTAGTGTGCAAATTTAAAAAATAAACGTCACAAATTCCGTTCACTGTGCCCTGCCGCAGATTAGCGTCACATTCTGTTTAGTGTGCCTAGCCGCAGATTATTTTCACATTCTGTTTAGTGTGCAAATTTCAAAAATAAGCGTCACATATTCCGTTCACTGTGCCTAGCCGCAGATTAGCGTCACATTCTGTTTAGTGTGCAAATTTCAAAAATAAACGTCACATATTCCGTTCACTGTGCCTAGCCGCAGATTAGCGTCACATTCTGTTTAGTGTGCCTAGCCGCAGATTAGCGTCACATTCTGTTTAGTGTGCCTAGCCGCAGATTAGCGGCACATATTCCGTTTAATATGAAGAAGGCGGGTAAAAAGGGACGGGGAAGTGGACGTGATCCTGATAGTTCAGGGCGCGGGTCAGGACGCGTAGAAACTGTGCCTGGTGCCAGAGCACAAGACAGAAAGACATCCACCATACCTAGCTTCATGTCTCAGTTTACAGGGCGTCGCAGGACATCACTCTCGAGGTCAGACCACTGCGAACAGGTGGTCGGTTGGATTTCAGCTGATACTGCTTCCAGTCGGTTAAGCACCACCCTGTCTTCCACCAAGTCCACTCTCAGTAGCCAAGAGTCTGGTCAACATAATCCTCACCCTGATCATCCTTCCTCCCACCATAGAGGGTCTGGCCAAAGAAGTGATCCCACACTGGGATATAGTGAGGAGCTCGTCTCATCACCAATCCTTCATTTGAACCTCTCTCCAAGCACGCTTGCAGAGGAACATGAGATCTTGTGCCCTGATTCACAACCTCTAGAGGGTACCCAATCACAAGAAGATGACAGAGGGGAACGGCATTTAAGGTCAAAGGAAGTGGATGATGTGATGATGAGACACAGTTGCCATCAAATCAACCACAATTACTGTCTCAAGACCTTGATGAGGAGGATGATACACAGTTGTCAATGACTGAGTATGTGGTGGGATCAAGAAATGAGGAGGATGATCAGAGTGAGGAAGTGGAGGAGGACTTGGTGGACGATGAGGTGACTGACCCCACCTGGGAAGGTGGAGAGCCGAGCGATGACAGCAGTCCTGAGGGTGAGCCATCTGCAGCACCGCAACAGGCTGGAAGAGGCAGTGGTGTGGCTAAAGAAAGAAGGCGGACCGCACCAAACCGGCCCGCAAATGTTCCACGGAGCACCCCCTTGCGTAAATCTCCCTTGCCAAGGGCTAGGTGTTCCGCGGTATGGCGTTTTTTTAAGGAAAGTGCGGACGACAAAAAAATTGTAGTTTGCAACCTGTGCCACACCAGAATGAGCCGAGGCATGAACACTAGAAACCTCACCACCACCAGCATGATCCGAAACATGGCATCCAAGCACCGTAATAAGTGGGAGGAACGCCCGGATCGCCAATCTGTGTCTGCAGGCCACACCACTGCCTCCTCTTCCCCTGTTTTCGGTGCCGGCCAATCGCCTGTCGAAGGCGCAGGCCCGCATACCTCCCGCCCTGCACCTGTACCATCTGAAGCACCGTCAGCGACCACATCCACTTCCCTGTCCCAGCGCAGCGTCCAAATGTCGTTACCCCAGGCATTTGAGCGCAAGCGAAAATACCCAGCCACCCACCCACAGGCCATAGCACTAACCTCACACCTTTCCAAATTACTGGCCATCGAAATGCTGCCATTTAGGCTTGTGGAGACTGAGTCCTTCCGCAGCCTGATGGCAGCAGCTGTCCCTCGGTACGCAGTCCCCAGCCGCCACTACTTTTCCCGGTGTGCCGTCCCCGCCTTACACCACCATGTGTCCCGTAACACACCCGTGCCCTGACCAACACAGTTACTGGGAAGGTCCACTTAACGACTGACACATGGACAAGTGCTTGTGGCCAGGGACGCTACATTTCCCTGATGGCACACTGGGTGAATGTCGTGGAGGCTGGGAGCGACTCGGACCCTGGGATGGCACAGGTGCTACCCACGCCGAGGATTGCGGGCCCTACCTCCATCAGGGTTTCCGCCAGCACCTACGTTATTGGCTCCTCCTCCTCCGTTTCCACCTCCGAATTCTCTGCGCGCAGCGCCACTCAGCCATCAGCCGGTAGCTGGAAGCAGTGTAGCACTGCAGTGGGGAAGCGTCAACAGGCCGTGCTGAAGCTGATCTGCCTTGGGGATAAACAGCACACGGCCTCAGAGCTGTTGCAGGGGATTAGTCACCAGACCGAGCAGTGGCTCTCGCCACTTAACCTGCAACCAGGCATGGTTGTGTGTGATAATGGGCGTAACTTGGTGGCGGCTTTGGAGCTCGGCAAGCTCACACACGTACCATGCCTAGCGCATGTATTTAATTTAGTGGTTCAGCGATTTCTAAAAACCTACCCCAATTTGCATGATCTCTTGACCAAGGTGCGCCGCGTGTGTGCACATTTCCGTAAGTCATCTACAGCTTCAGCCGGCCTGTTGAAGCTGCAGCAGCGCTTACAATTGCCAGCTCTCCGGCTGCTGTGTGACGTGAGCACGCGCTGGAACTCCACCTTCCACATGTTGGCCCGGCTTTGTGAGCAGCAGAGGGCAGTAGTGGAGTACCAGCTGTTACATGGTCGTCGCCTCTCCGTTCAACTTCCTCTAATCAGAAGTGAGGAGTGGGAATGGATGTCAGACCTCTGTGAGGTTTTATGCAATTTTGAGGAATCGACACAGATGGTGAGCGGCGATAACGCTATTATCAGTGTAACCATCCCACTTCTGTGTCTACTGAAACGCTCGCTGCTCACAATTAAAACCGACGCTTTGCATGTGGAAGAGGTGGAAATGGGGGAGGAAGAGCTTACACAAGGTGATAGCCAGAGCACCCTCACTTCGTCTTCTCAGCGACAATTGGAGGAGGCGGGGGAGGAGGAGGAGGAGGAGGAGGAAGACACGGTTGCCTCCGCTACAGAGGGTAGCCATGGAACTTTATTTCCATCTCTTCAGCGTGGGTGGGCAGAAGAGGAGGAAGAGGATGAGGAGATTGAGAGTCATCCTCCTGGTGAGGACAGCGAAATCTTGCCTGTTGGTACTCTGGCACACATGGCTGACTTTATGTTAGGCTGCCTTTCCCGTGACCCACGCGTTATACGCATTTTAGACAACACGGATTACTGCGTGTTCACCCTTCTGGACCCCCGCTACAAAGAGAATTTCTCATCTCTCATTCCTCCGGTGGAGAGGACAAGCAAAATGGTGCAATACCAGAAGGTTCTTGTCGAAAAATTGCTCCAAAATTTTCCATCTGACAACGCTGGCGGCAGAGTACGTGCTACCTTGGCCAACCGAGAAGGGGAGAAAAGGGGAGCACACAGCAGTTCCGAGAAAGGCAGGGCAACACTCTCCAAGGCGTGGGACACCTTCATGACACCCCGCCAGCACCCTCACCCTGATGCGCGGCCTAGTGTCACAAGGAGGGAAAAGTTTTGGAAGATGGTGAAGGAGTACGTAGCAGACCGTGTCAGCGTCCTCAATGATCTCTCTGTGCCTTACAACTACTGGGTGTCCAAGCTGGACACGTGGTATGAACTGGCACTCTACGCCTTGGAGGTGCTGGCCTGCCCTGCCGCCAGCGTTCTGTCTGAGCGGGTATTTAGTGCTGCTGGTGGCATCATAACAGATAAGCGTATCCGCCTTTCCACCGAAAATGCTGATAGGTTGACACTTATAAAAATGAACAAGGCCTGGATTTCCCCTGACTTCTCCACTTCACTGGAGGAAAGCCCCGGGTGAACATAAAGTGACTTTAGATATGTTATTTACAATGATGGGAATACTCTGTATTCCCATTCACCCCTTCCACCCAAAAAAACGGGTATATGGTTGACTCTTAATCTTCTCATCCTCTTCCATATGCCCTGTGATATAATTTTTATATAGGGCCAGCTCACCAGCGGGCCCTGTGATATAATTTTTATATAGGGCCAGCTCACCAGCGGGCCCTGTGATATAATTTTTATATAGGGCCAGCTCACCAGCGGGCCCTGTTTGACAATTTTTGTATAGGTCAGCTCACCAGCGGGCCTTCTCATATAATGTTTTATTGGGTCAGCTCTCTAGCGGGCCCTCTCATATAATGTTTTATAGCGTCAGCTCACTAGCGGGCCTTCGCATATAATGTTTAGGATGGTCAGCTCCGCAGCAGACCCTCACCCATAATGTTTTAGATGGTCGGCTCAGCAGCAGACCCTCATTCCTAATGTTTTAGATGGTCAGCTTAGCGGCATGCCCTCGCCCCTAATGTTTTAGAGGGTCACCAGCAGGCCATTAATCCTAATTTTTCAAGGGTGTGTATGATGCCCTCCTTTATGTGTAATAAAGGGTGTATTGGAGTGACATTTCAGTCTAATGTTTGACTGCCCTTTCACTTAGTGCATAGGCTTTATGAGTGTTGGACCACTACCTGAACTATTGTACCACAATGTGAATGAGGCCCTCCATTTTGTGATATACAGGTTGTATCGGAGTGCCTCAGGTCCTCCCATTGAATTAAATAGGGCTGGGGTGTTCGACAGAGCAGAAGGTAGTTCTTGGCTTCATCCACTAAGTCACTTCGTCACTTTTACTCAATGGATCAGACCCCGACTATAAATTTTGGACTTAACAAGGGCAAACGGACATGTTGTAAAACCTGTGGTAGCTGCGGCCTCCGTTCCTGAATGCTGTACCTTACCCGGGCCATAACCACGTTGAACACCTGCTTTACGCTGCGCACGTTTCCCTCTTAATCATGGCCCCAGTTCCGAAAAATCGATGACATTTTTTGCAGAATTTGCAGATGATATACAAGTAAATATACAGCAAATACTGTTTGGTAACAATTTTTCGCCTAAAATCGTTTTTATCTTCCTTTTTGTGTGTTTTACGGTCAGTCTGTAAAAATGGCGTACTACGGCCGAAACATCGTTCCCAGCAGCGACGTTGGAGTCCAAGATGCATCCAGACATCCTCCCTATGCTGTCCCTGAACCATTTCTGTGGTGTTTCCATCATTTTCTGACCTTTTCCTATGGACCAGGCACCCTCCCCTCATCAGAGCAGGGGGTGCCTGGTGTAATGCTCGAGGCCTCCCATTGACTTCAATGGGGCTCGGGTGCTCGGCCGAGCACTCGAGCCTCCGGGGGCGCTCGGTCAGAGCACCCGAACACCCGAGCATTGGGGTGCTCGATCATCACTAGTTAACATCCACAATGTTAGATATGACGAGTTCATCTGCTGCTGTAAGCGCTGTACCCTTGACATCTAGTAGTAGTGGCAGTAGAATTGCATCAACAATAGTAGTAGCATATATCACACATGACAGAGAAAGCAAGGACAAATATATTAACAGCAGCACAGATGAGGAGGTGAAGGAGGGATGAGGTGGAGGAGGGATGTGAAGAAAGGGTGCCACCATGTACCCCACTTAGGACCACTGTTATGACCGATAAGTAATGTGTGTCAATAACCTGAGAAGGAGGATAGTGTATGACAATGATAAAAACAATATATATACACAAATCACACCATAACAGTCCACCACCACCATCACTACCATACACATCTGCCACATGAAGATTGTACTTTATTTTTTTATTACTTGATATCATCATGAATATGTGCCACTGTCACTTAAGCAGAAAGCTAGGACAAGTGCATTATGCATGTTAACACATTTTTCAATGCATATGTTGCTGTAGGATTCACAACTTTGACTTTCAGCTCACTTATTTCTAAACTTCAGCCCTCAGAAGAAATAATATTACAGTGGGAAATGTAGTAGCTATAGGAAATATAGGTGAAAAATGTGTTAAAATAGGCGGACAATATGTTAAAATAGGCAAAAAGGAGGACATTTTTGCATAGGCGGAAAGGTGACATTTTTAGTGGGAAAAGCAAAAAATCAGAAAGTTTTCACGAAAAATCATGCGGGAAATTTTTCACACTTTTCGTCCACCCTAATGCTATGCTGTTCTGCTGTTATTTAATTTGAGGCAGGAGTGGCTCATAGTCACTGCTATCACTATGAGCAGGTTTAAAAATAGTAAAAGGAGGAACTGGAAGTACCCTTATGTGTCCACCGAGTCTGAGGAGGAGGGCAAAGTGAGCACAACTGAACCAATGCTGTCCAGTCCTCCTAAATCACCCCTAGGGATCTTGGGGAAATTAATGGCAAGGGAGGAAGAGAAGGGTAGTCCAAGACATGTTGTCCCTGCTGCCACCATTGCTGTACCTGCTGCCACCATTGATGTACCTGCTACCAGACGTGCTGCCCCTGCTGCCACTAGTGCTGTACCTGCTGTCAGACATGCTGCCCATGCTACTGCTACCACCATTGCTGTGCCCGCTTTCAGACGTGCTGCTCCTGCTGCCACTAGTGCTGTGCCTGCTGTCAGACATGCTGCCCCTGCTGCCACCAGTGCTGTGCCTGCTGCCAGTGCTGAACCTGCTGCACCAGTACTGTGCCTGCTGTCAGACGTGCTACCCCTGTTGCCACAGTTCTGTGCCTGCTGCCAGTGCTGAACCTGCTGCTACCAGTGCTGAACCTGCTGCTAGTGTGTCTTGTAATACTCAGAAGTAGGGGTGGGAGAAAAGTGTGAAAAATTTCCTGCATGACTTTTTGCAAAAACTTGCCGATTCTCAGATTATTGACACACATTACTCGGTCATGGCAGTGGTCATGGTGGTAACCCTTTTTCACATCTCCTCATCTGTGCTGCTGTCAACCCTTTGAGTGCCAGAGGGGTACATAATGCATTGTAACGCAATGCGTTGCATACCCCTCTGACACTCAAATGGTTAATAAATTTGTCCTGGCTTTGTCTGCCAAGTATGGTTTCTGCTACCTGATACTCAGATGGTATGAGATGTTGGTTCATTTTTAAGAATGTTAGTCTCCCAACATTGCTGCTTGATGACTGATAGGGTGACTGTGTGCTTTATGACATCTGTACTTGTCCAGGGTCAGACTTTCCAATGGATTGCTCAAACAGTGTATAAAAAGGCACAGTGATCCTTAAAAGTGGTGGAAGTTTCAGCCTTTGACTTTCTACTAACCGTATAGCCATGTCATCATCCTCACTCTCAACTTCATCTGTATCTGAACAAGAGAAGGATGCTGGAGGCATTTATTCTAGATCTCAATCATCATCAATCATCATTAAGCCATCCTCAGCAGCATCATCATCACCTGACAATTCTTGCCCACTACCCTAATATTCCTCTAAGCTTTTGGAGATCTCAAACAATTTATTTTTACTTTTACTGTAGCAATGTTCCCTACTACTTTGATGGCATGTGTTTTGGTGCTTGTTTGTCTCACTATCTGATGCAGCAGGAGATTCAGCTGCTACACCTTCCTCTATTATGCTTTTGCCAGCATCATCAACAGTTGAATGTGACTTTTTGTCGTCTTTATTGTTCTTCTTATATGGTTCTTTATTTCTACTGGCACTGGTGGTGTAGGAACTAGTTTTGCTGGGACCTTGAAAAACTGGATCCTCCCTTGGAGTAGAGGGATCATCATCATTGATTTCACACGCTGCATCAACCATTCCTGCAGTCAGTTTTTGAACTACTACTTTACTCTCATATCCCTGCACTGCTCCACCCCTCCCCCTTCCCCTTTCCCTTGTGCGTTGGCTAGACTTTACTCAACTACACCGTGTTTTTGCCCTGCCTAAGCCCAGTCAGCTTTCTGTCACTGTCACCTAATATATTTATATTTATATATTTATATATATATATATTTATATATGTTGTCTTATCACAGTCTGTCCTAATATATTATAAACTGAAAAACAAAATCAACAACTTCTTTCCCCAGACTTCCCCACCCAGCAAAGAGACAATAACAGCAAGATCAGCAAGCAAATAGGTACCTAGCTGCCAATGTCGTGCCAGTAAGTCACATGGAATTTTGGAGTATTTGGGTCAACCTCCTTCCTCCCTTATTCTTCCCAGAGTGACCTAATGACTTTCCTAATACACACTCACACAGAACAAATGTCCTACTAAAAGATTCCCTAAACTAAACTTCAATTCCCCTGTCTGTCTTCTCTAGCTCAAACAAGGTGTTGCTCTCTCCTCTCACAAACACAGGATGGCATGTTATTAGAGCCTGACTGCCTTTTATATGGCTGTAGAAAATGTGGTGGAGAAAAATGTTTCTTCTCATTGATTTCAATGGGTGAAAAAGGCGTGACAATGCAGAAAACAGCACTTTTCACAGGAAATTATTTGCCAAGCAGAAAGTGCCATTATTCGCCGATTTCAGTTTGAGGTAAAAATTTTCACCAATGCCTACTGGGGGGGGGAGAAGATGATGCCAAGTGTGACACCAAGGGACCCTAAATCACACTTGCCATCCCCAACCAGTCCCGCCAGTGCTAGTACTACTACTACTACTACAAAGGTCCAGCAGTTTTTTAACATTAGTAGTGAAGGAGGGGGTAATCAATATCCTCATATTTCTAGTAACTGTGAGGAGGAAGACTCTGCGGCTTAATTTGATGTGGTTGGTATTAGAAGCAGTAGCAGTAATGTTGAAGCAGCCAGTGGGACTAGTGTTAGGGGAGTGGAAGCACTTGAGAGCATCCAGACTAGCGGTCAAGGGATCCCAACCATTCTTCTGACCCTGGAAGTCCTCCCCTTCCTTTCACTAAAGTTTCCAAGTGGAACATGATCCTGAAGACTAAGAGGTCAGAACTGGTGTTGGGGGAGAGCAGGCACAGAATTAATACCACAACCACCACCACCACCAGCAGGAGCACAGATCAGCTGCCCGTGCCTTCTGCTACTGCTGCCAGTCTGCCTTCTTCAAGTCAAAAAGAAATGCCAAGTGTGACATTAGTGGACCCTCTGTTACACTGCTCGTCACCTCTTCCAACCAGCAGTGAGATGTCTGTAATAGAGCAGCAGCACGTAGGGACTAGTGGTGGTGGTGGTGATGATGATGATGGAGAAGCTGGGGTGGAAGAGACATTGATGACCTTTTTAGCAGAAACGGAGAAGGAATGGGAGACAGGGATGAGGGTGGGCATCACCACCACCAGTAGCAGTGAGACTTTGGAATTTGAGGAATTTGGAACTGCTCTAATTCCTGCTGCTGCTGAGATGCAAGGGCAGCAGGATGCCAAGGAGCAAACTAGTATGCCACAGACCACCATGGACAAAGTGGAAAAGGGGTTACAAGTGATGCGGGACTAGGACAGGTTCCACTTGACAGCACCAGCAATACTCCTGGTCCTAGTTGCAGTGCTGAATCTGATGCAGTAGAAGCAACAGCAGCAACATTATCCACTTTCACAGACAGTGAAGGGTAATGTGGAGGACAAGATGAAAGAGGCCATTCTTCTCAACCTGTTCCACATTTTCCCTCCCCCTGAAGTCATAGGTGTGGGACTATTTTTCTCTTGGGGCAGCAAAGTGCAGTCATCATTTGTGACAAGTCAGTGAGAAGAGGAAAGGAGGGAACACACCTTGGCACAAGTGCCCTGATAACACACATGAAACACATACACCATGACATTTATTTTAAAGCCAAACACCCACCACATAAATCAAGCACCACTGTTGCTGTACCCCCTGACTCTCCAGAAAGGAAATGTAGAGAAACCCAGGCAGAGACTGGAAGTTCCTTGAAGAGTGAAACAACTAGCTCGCCATCACTAGCACCTTCTAGGGTAAATACATCTTCTGCCAATCGAGTTCATCATTACCTTTACCGCCAAATTATAGCCACTCTGTTGATTATAGGATGTGGCACACATGGCAGTGTGATGGAGGAGAATCGCATCCAGGGCATCAAGCGGTGTCTGAGGAGACTCCATCCCGCAGAATATGCTAAGATGGTGGCAGGGAGGGTTCTTCATTATTTTTATACTATCAGCAAGTTGTCATGTGTCCTTAGCGGGGTCTGGACAAGGGGTATAGTGAGAGTGGCAGTACTTAGTTTCTGGTGCACCCAGATGTTATTTACTACATACAATGTGCACATAGCAGTTGCTGATGAGAGCCACAGTTCTGGCTCTCAAGGGAAAAATTTCTATTCTTACAACAACACACCCATGATTTTGGAGGAGGGGCAAGTGGAGATGAATTATTGGCCAACTTATTCTTTTCTCCACATAGACTGGGGGTTACTTATTGTGCAGACGCATCACTGGAGATAGTCATGGCAAGTGGAACCTTCATCATCCATCACCCATGTTACTACTATTGTTGATCCCATACACTTTCAGCTGCCTAATCATCCCACTGCTTAAACAACTCAGCAGCAGCAGCAAGAACAGCAGTTGCAAATTCTGCAATTATGGACTCAAACTCAGGAGAACATTTGACAATGACCACTGGCCACTGGCCAACATGACCTGCTGTCACTAGGCCAGTAGAGCTTTTTTTTCTCAGGGCTTGTGCTTTGAAAAAAGAAAAAAAAACATAGTGCTACAAAAAACAATTAAACAATTTTAGTGGTTTGTTTCTAACAAGCCTGTGTCCTACAAATCAGTGTTTCCTTAGGACTTTTGCCAAACAAGCTTATGCCCTACAAATCAATGTTTATTCTGGGCTTGTGCCTCTAATAAGTCTAAGTCCTACAAATCAATGTTTCCTCAGGGTTTGGACCTCTAGCAACAAATCTAACAAATCATCCTCCTCAAAATACTCAGTCAAGTCAAGTATCAGTCTGCCCCAGTGGCAGCTTATGTCAGGGGGTTCCTGTCTCTATCAGTTTACATATGAATTTCTTATTTTATTTATTTAATTAATTAACTGCCCCCCATACCAGCCAAGAAACACCCCCAAAACAAATTCCCTGGTCAACTGATTCATTCCCCAGACTCCACCCACCAACACAGGCACCTACCTCAGACCCTTTGTATACCATGTCTTATAGGGTATTTTATTTGTTGTTAGGATTTATTTTTTTATTAACTGGCCCCCAATCCCAGTTAATCTCCCCAAAAAAAAACAATCCCTGTTCAACTAATTCTTTCTCCACACCCCACCAACACAGGCACCCTCATGCCCCTTTTGTACTATGCCTTTGGGAAATAAAATAATATGTGTTGTGTGTAAATTCAATGTTCCCATTGATTTCAATGGAATGAGGTAGGCAGCGGAAAATCTGTACTTTTTGTGGAAAATTATTCACAAAGCTGGAAGTGCCATTATACACCGATTTCAGTTTGAGGAAAAATTTTAGTTAGAGATATATATAATGCTCATATGTTCAAATAACAGAAACTAAAATTGAGCTAAGCTTTATGAATAGTTTTTTGAATAACATTTGTCATTAGAACACTTCTAAAAAACATGAGAACGGTCATGAGATGGTTACTTTATTTTTAACAGGAAACTAATGTTTTGATATTGCATGTCATGGTGACAGGTTATAATGTGCCTCTTAATACAACAAAGCTTTGGAAATTAAAACACATCATTCTATTTGTATGTGATACATATGATGTTTGTTAAGTGCTTAATAATATAGTATTTCAATAAAATATTTTGAGCAATTATGTGACAAAATTGTGTAGAAAATATACATGACGTACATCTGCAGGATATGTTCGTGAGTGTATGTGTAATAATATGAAGAACTGAGACAAAGAAAATGATTACGTCTGGAAAAACTCATCCAATTGAAATATAAGGAAACACATAGTTTATGTTACTGTCTGTAATGGTTGCCTAGCAATAGAATCACTTCCAATTTCTCTTCTGAGTGTAGACTGTGTCCATGACCAGAATACTATTTATCTTCATTATACCTAAGTCATTTATGTTGTCAACACTCCCATGACCATCTTGTGTCTCTTAGCTATACATTTATTGCTTAAGTAAGTAGTAGAACAGCAGTAAACTACTCTATTTGGATCATGTCCTAACAATTTAAATACAGTTAAAAATGCATCTTTTATTAGGTATATCCACAAAATAATGTTATTGTAGGTAATGATCAGAATATAGAAAAAGAGACAGGCAATAAAACAGAGGTAGAGAACATGAGATTAAAGAAGTCTTTGAAGCTATGTTTAATTTAATTTTCATATTATTCAGTCATAAATTAAAATAACATGAAATTACAGCACTTGAAATTATTTTATAATTGGATTAGACCCTAGTTTACTGAGATAATGGCAATACAAAAAATTTGGTAAATGAAACATGTGTCTAGCTCTAAGAGGTAGTAAATACAGTTTAGATCTCTAACTCCATCACTACTGAATTAGGGCCTAAAATCAAACACAGCAAAATGTACATTTTTTTTATTTATTTAAAAATTAAAAATATAATTAACCTTTAGGTGCCTCTTGGAGGAGAAAGAGTCTGGTGACTGGACAAATTCTCCCCAGATCCACCTGAAGTGGGGGTGGCTTGTTGTGGTGCTGCTGCCTCAACACTATGGTTAATAGGAATCATCACCTGCCCCATGTTACAGCTGCTGCTGTCTCTACCATCACAATATGAGTATATGATGATGCCAGTCCCATTACCACCACCATGTCTACTACCCATGAGCATGGTGAATAAACCAACCTAATCCTGTGACGTGATAATCAGATGACTCAGTAGCAATAACTAAATTATCAAACATCATAATGTCACTGGTGGGTGGGTGGCATATAATATCACTGGCTATGGCTCATAATTGGCACTGCTGGTAGTAAAGAATCCACATTAGTGATGATCGAGCACCCCAATGCTCGGGTGTTCGGGTGCTCTGGCCGAGCACCCCCGGAGGCTCGAGTGCTCGGCCGAGCACCCGAGCCCCATTGAAGTCAATGGGAGGACTCGAGCATTACACCAGGCACCCCCTGCTCTGATGAGGGGAGGGTGCCTGGTCCATAGGAAAAGGTCAGAAAATGATGGAAACACCACAGAAATGGTTCAGGGACAGCATAGGGAGGATGTCTGGATGCATCTTGGACTCCAACATCGCTGCTGGGAACGATGTTTCGCCCGTAGTACGCCATTTTTACAGACTGACCGTAAAACACACAAAAAGGCAGATAAAAACGACTTTAGGCGAAAAATTGTTACCAAACAGTATTTGCTGTATATTTACTTGTATATCATCTGCAAATTCTGCACAAATTTCATCGATTTCTCTGAACTGGGGCCATGATTAAGAGGGAAACGTGCGCAGAGGCAAATTCTGCAAAAAATTTCATCGATTTTTCGGAACTGGGGCCATGATTAAGAGGGAAACGTGCGCAGAGGCAAATTCTGCAAAAAATGTCATCGATTTTTCTGAACTGGGGCCATGATTAAGAGGGAAACGTGCGCAGAGGCAAATTCTGCAAAAAATGTCATCGATTTTTCGGAACTGGGGCCATGATTAAGAGGGAAACGTGCGCAGAGGCAAATTCTGCAAAAAATTTCCTCGATTTTTCTGAACTGGGGCCATGATTAAGAGGGAAACGTGCGCTGAGCCGACCATCTAAAACATTATGGGTGAGGGTCTGCTGCGGAGCTGACCATCCTAAACATTATATGCGAAGGCCCGCTAGTGAGCTGACGCTATAAAACATTATATGAGAGGGCCCGCTAGAGAGCTGACCCAATAAAACATTATATAAGAAGGCCCGCTGGTGAGCTGACCTATACAAAAAGTTGTCAAACAGGGCCCGCTGGTGAGCTGGCCCTATATAAAAATTATATCACAGGGCCCGCTGGTGAGCTGGCCCTATATAAAAATTATATCACAGGGTATATGGAAGAGAGTCAACCATATACCCGTTTTCTGGGTGGAAGGGGTGAATGGGAATACAGAGTATTCCCATCATTGTAAATAACATATATAAAGTCACTTTATGTTCACCCGGGGCTTTCCTCCAGTGGAGTGGAGAAGTCAGGGGAAATCCAGGCCTTGTTCATTTTTATAAGTGTCAACCTATCAGCATTTTCGGTGGAAAGGCGGATACGCTTATCTGTTATGATGCCACCAGCAGCACTAAATACCTGCTCAGACAGAACGCTGGCGGCAGGGCAGGCCAGCACCTCCAAGGCGTAGAGTGCCAGTTCATACCACGTGTCCAGCTTGGACACCCAGTAGTTGTAAGGCACAGAGGGATCATTGAGGACGCTGACACGGTCTGCTATGTACTCCTTCACCATCTTCCAAAACTTTTCCCTCCTTGTGACACTAGGCTGCGCATCAGGGTGAGGGTGCTGGCGGGGTGTCATGAAGGTGTCCCACGCCTTGGAGAGTGTTGCCCTGCCTTTGTCGGAACTGCTGTGTGCTCCCCTTTTCTCCCCTTCTCGGTTGGCCAAGGTAGTACGTACTCTGCCGCCAGCGTTGTCAGATGGAAAATTTTGGAGCAATTTTTCGACAAGAACCTTCTGGTATTGCACCATTTTGCTTGTCCTCTCCACCGGAGGAATGAGAGATGAGAAATTCTCTTTGTAGCGGGGGTTCAGAAGGGTGAACACCCAGTAATCCGTGTTGTCTAAAATGCGTATAACGCGTGGGTCACGGGAAAGGCAGCCTAACATAAAGTCAGCCATGTGTGCCAGAGTACCAACAGGCAAGATTTCGCTGTCCTCACCAGGAGGATGACTCTCAATCTCCTCATCCTCTTCCTCCTCTTCTGCCCACCCACGCTGAAGAGATGGAACTAAAGTTCCATGGCTACCCTCTGTAGCGGAGGCAACCGTGTCTTCCTCCTCCTCCTCCTCCGCCTCCTCCAATTGTCGCTGAGAAGACGAAGTGAGGGTGCTCTGGCTATCACCTTGTGTAAGCTCTTCCTCCCGCATTTCCACCTCTTCCACATGCAAAGCGTCGGTTTTAATTGTGAGCAGCGAGCGTTTCAGTAGACACAGAAGTGGGATGGTTACACTGATAATAGCATTATCGCCGCTCACCATCTGTGTCGATTCCTCAAAATTGCGTAAAACCTCACAGAGGTCTGACATCCATTCCCACTCCTCACTTCTGATTACAGGAAGTTGAACGGAGAGGCGACGACCGTGTAACAGCTGGTACTCCACTACTGCCCTCTGCTGCTCACAAAGCCGGGCCAACATGTGGAAGGTGGAGTTCCAGCGCGTGCTCACGTCACACAGCAGCCGGTGAGCTGGCAATTGTAAGCGCTGCTGCAGCTTCAACAGGCCGGCTGAAGCTGTTGATGACTTACGGAAATGTGCACACACGCGGCGCACCTTGGTCAAGAGATCATGCAAATTGGGGTAGGTTTTTAGAAATCGCTGAACCACTAAATTAAATACATGCGCTAGGCATGGTACGTGTGTGAGCTTGCCGAGCTCCAAAGCCGCCACCAAGTTACGCCCATTATCACACACAACCATGCCTGGTTGCAGGTTGAGTGGCGAGAGCCACTGCTCGGTCTGGTGACTAATCCCCTGCAACAGCTCTGAGGCCGTGTGCTGTTTGTCCCCAAGGCAGATCAGCTTCAGCACGGCCTGTTGACGCTTCCCCACTGCAGTGCTACACTGCTTCCAGCTACCGGCTGATGGCTGAGTGGCGCTGCGCGCAGAGAATTCGGAGGTGGAAACGGAGGAGGAGGAGCCAATAAAGTAGGTGCTGGCGGAAACCCTGATGGAGGTAGGGCCCGCAATCCTCGGCGTGGGTAGCACCTGTGCCATCCCAGGGTCCGAGTCGCTCCCAGCCTCCACGACATTCACCCAGTGTGCAGTCAGGGAAATGTAGCGTACCTGGCCACAAGCACTTGTCCATGTGTCAGTCGTTAAGTGGACCTTCCCAGTAACTGCGTTGGTCAGGGCACGGGTGATGTTACGGGACACATGGTGGTGTAAGGCGGGGACGGCACACCGGGAAAAGTAGTGGCGGCTGGGGACTGCGTACCGAGGGACAGCTGCTGCCATCAGGCTGCGGAAGGACTCAGTCTCCACAAGCCTAAATGGCAGCATTTCGATGGCCAGTAATTTGGAAAGGTGTGAGGTTAGTGCTATGGCCTGTGGGTGGGTGGCTGGGTATTTTCGCTTGCGCTCAAATGCCTGGGGTAACGACATTTGGATGCTGCGCTGGGACAGGGAAGTGGATGCGGTCGCTGATGGTGCTTCAGATGGTACAGGTGCAGGGCGGGAGGTATGCGGGCCTGCGCCTTCGACAGGCGATTGGCCGGCACCGAAAACAGGGGAAGAGGAGGCAGTGGTGTGGCCTGCAGACACAGATTGGCGATCCGGGCGTTCCTCCCACTTATTACGGTGCTTGGATGCCATGTGTCGGATCATGCTGGTGGTGGTGAGGTTTCTAGTGTTCATGCCTCGGCTCATTCTGGTGTGGCACAGGTTGCAAACTACAATTTTTTTGTCGTCCGCACTTTCCTTAAAAAAACGCCATACCGCGGAACACCTAGCCCTTGGCAAGGGAGATTTACGCAAGGGGGTGCTCCGTGGAACATTTGCGGGCTGGTTTGGTGCGGTCCGCCTTCTTTCTTTAGCCACACCACTGCCTCTTCCAGCCTGTTGCGGTGCTGCAGATGGCTCACCCTCAGGACTGCTGTCATCGCTCGGCTCTCCACCTTCCCAGGTGGGGTCAGTCACCTCATCGTCCACCAAGTCCTCCTCCACTTCCTCACTCTGATCATCCTCCTCATTTCTTGATCCCACCACATACTCAGTCATTGACAACTGAGTATCATCCTCCTCATCAAGGTCTTGAGACAGTAATAGTGGTTGATTTGATGGCAACTGTGTCTCATCATCATCATCCACTTCCTTTGACCTTAAATGCCGTTCCCCTCTGTCATCTTCTTGTGATTGGGTACCCTCTAGAGGTTGTGAATCAGGGAACAAGATGTCATGTTCCTCTGCAAGCGTGCTTGGAGAGAGGTTCAAATGAAGGATTGGTGATGAGACGAGCTCCTCACTATATCCCAGTGTGGGATCACTTCTTTGGCCAGACCCTCTATGGTGGGAGGAAGGATGATCAGGGTGAGGATTATGTTGACCAGACTCTTGGCTACTGAGAGTGGACTTGGTGGAAGACAGGGTGGTGCTTAACCGACTGGAAGCAGTATCAGCTGAAATCCAACCGACCACCTGTTCGCAGTGGTCTGACCTCGAGAGTGATGTCCTGCGACGCCCTGTAAACTGAGACATGAAGCTAGGTATGGTGGATGTCTTTCTTTCTTGTGCTCTGGCACCAGGCACAGTTTCTACGCGTCCTGACCCGCTCCCTGAACTATCAGGATCACGTTCACCCCTTCCCTTTTTACCCGCCTTCTTCATATTACACGGAATATGTGCTGCTAATCTGCAACTTTGCACACTAAACAGAATGTGCTGCTAATCTGCAACTTTGCACACTAAACAGAATGTGCTGCTTATCTGCGGCTAGGCACAGTGAACGGAATATGTGACTTTTATTTTTTACACTTTGCACACTAAACAGAATGTGCTGCTAATCTGCAACTTTGCACACTAAACAGAATGTGCTGCTTATCTGCGGCTAGGCACAGTGAACGGAATATGTGACTTTTATTTTTTACACTTTGCACACTAAACAGAATGTGCTGCTAATCTGCAACTTTGCACACTAAACAGAATGTGCTGCTAATCTGCGGCTAGGCACAGTGAACGGAATATGTGACTTTTATTTTTTACACTTTGCACACTAAACAGAATGTGCTGCTAATCTGCAACTTTGCACACTAAACAGAATGTGCTGCTAATCTGCGGCTAGGCACAGTGAACGGAATATGTGACTTTTATTTTTTACACTTTGCACACTAAACAGAATGTGCTGCTAATCTGCAACTTTGCACACTAAACAGAATGTGCTGCTAATCTGCGGCTAGGCACAGTGAACGGAATATGTGACTTTTATTTTTTACACTTTGCACACTAAACAGAATGTGCTGCTAATCTGCAACTTTGCACACTAAACAGAATGTGCTGCTTATCTGCGGCTAGGCACAGTGAACGGAATATGTGACTTTTATTTTTTACACTTTGCACACTAAACAGAATGTGCTGCTAATCTGCAACTTTGCACACTAAACAGAATGTGCTGCTTATTTGCGACTTTGCACACTAAAAAGAATGTGCTGCTAATCTGCAACTTTGCACACTAAACAGAATGTGCTGCTAATCTGCAACTTTGCACACTAAACAGAATGTGCTGCTAATCTGCGGCTAGGCACAGTGAACGGAATATGTGACTTTTATTTTTTACACTTTGCACACTAAACAGAATGTGCTGCTAATCTGCAACTTTGCACACTAAACAGAATGTGCTGCTTATCTACGACTTTGCACACTAAAAAGAATGTGCTGCTAATCTGCAACTTTGCACACTAAACAGAATGTGCTGCTAATCTGCAACTTTGCACACTAAAAAGAATGTGCTGCTAATCTGCAACTTTGCACACTAACCAGAATGTGCTGCTAATCTGCAACTTTGCACACTAAACAGAATGTGCTGCTAATCTGTGGCTAGGCACAGTGAACGGAATATGTGACTTTTTTTTTTTAAGTCTCTGCCCCCCCAAACAAAATATAACTGCTGCCCCCACACACAATAGTCCTAAAAAGGACTTTTGGGTCTTTATGTTGTTCAAACACACTTTTCTTCTCCCTACACTGACTTTCCCTTCCTATCCTCATCTCTCCCTGGCTAAGACTGAGCCGAACTCACTGGTCAGGTGCTATACAGCACCCGATCACGGGTTCTGGCCAGCCAATCAGTGTAATGCCAGCAGCCAACATGGCTGCTGGCATTACACTGATGTCAGAGCCTCCCCGCACGTTTATTGGCTGCGCAGCAGCCGCGAAACGTGCGGGGAGGAGACCCGAACATGGCGGGCGAGCACATGCGGTACGAGTACCGCCATGTGCCGAGCAGAGCGATGCTCGAGCCGAACCGAGCTTCGGCCGAGCATGCTCGCTCATCACTAATCCACATCTTTTTCAATGCTTGCCTTGCTCAAAGCATAACAACAATAAGCCTAAAATACTTTTTTTTCATTGCTTTCCTTTCTGTAAGTCTGGTAAGAATTATTTGCAATGCTTGCCTTCTTGTAATTTTGCTGCCAATTTTTTTTTCAAAAACATAATTAAAAAATATAAAAGGTTGGATATAGATTGGGAATATATGATGTTGATGGTGATGAATGCCAAGGACTACTTGGCAAATAATATGCAGCAACATGTATGATTCATGTATAACCTCTCAAAGCACTGGACACACTTGTTTTGACTGATGACTAGAGATGGGCGAAAGATGTCTCCTTGTTCCCGTAAGAAATTCTTCAAAAACTATGTTATTGTCTGCTTTTTCGTGAGAAATTCTGCTTTTAAAACAGCGAGTACAATTTCCACAATTTTTGGCCATTGGCCAAAATTCCCCACTAATTTTTCAGTGGCTAGAAAGTTTCTGCCCATTGATTTATGTTGTTTTCACGTTTTTGCTATAAAAACGTTATGTATTCCAGGAAGTGAAACACAATAGAAGCAGCTACAGAGTGAGGTAGATGTGCTGTGCTGTTCTACTGTGAACTGTTTGTTAAATTTAGGCAAGAGAGGCTCATAATGATTGCTATCATGAAGAGCAGTAAAAGGAGGAACTGGAAGGACCCTTATTATGTGTCTACTGAGTTTGAGGAAGAAGAGGAGGAGAAGTAACTACCAGTACTGAACCAATTCTGTCCATCCCCCCTAAATCACCACAAGGGATCTTGGGGAATTTAATGGGAAGGAAGGGAGAAAAGGGAATGGGAAAGGTGGGAGAAAAGGGTAATACTAGTGAGAACAGGACAGGTCAGCTGCCTGTGCCTGCTTCAAGACATGCTGCACCTGCTGCCAGTTTCACCACTGCTGTGCCTGCAGCCACCATTGCTGTACCTCCTGCCAGATGTGCTGCTCTTGCTGCCACCAGTGCTGTACCTGCAACCACCATTGGTGTACCTGCTGCCAAGTGTGCTGCCCCTGCTGCCACTTGTGCTGTACCTGCTTCCAGACGTGCTGCCCCTGCTGCCACCATTGCTGTACCTGCTGCCAGTGATGAACCTGCTACTACTAATACATTGCCTGGTGCTAGTGTGTCTTGTAGTACTCAGGAGGGGGAATGGAGTCCTGCTAGTACTACTGCTGTTAAGTTCCAGCAGCTTGTTAGAGTTAGGAGTGAAAGAGGGAGTAATCAACAATATCCTCGTATTACTAGTGACTGTGAGACTGAGGAGGAAGACTCTGCTGCTGAACTTTATGTGGTTGGTGTTAGTAGTAGTAGCAGTAATAGTGAGGCAGCCAAAGTCAGGTGAACTTTGCCATGTTGCCATCATTTTGCTGAACATGCTAATTTTGTATAACTCTTTCACAGCTTGCAGCTTAGGATAAGCACAATATCAGTTCTTTAACACCTTTGTTTTCAACCAATGGATAGAGCAGCATGCCTACCACCAACATTTGTCAACTTTATTATTCACACATGTACTTTTGGATTATTTTATCTCCGCAAGTGTGTGCTGGCATCACATAGAAGAAGAACTGTGTAATGTAGTTGTTTTAACAACATGACTAAAACGTATGGAGGTGGTAGTGGTGGCAGGTGTGGGTACTCTATGACTAATGCCACCGCCGACATCTACTTCTGTCATACTCCTTTATGCTTTGCATTTTCACAACAGCAGTAGGAGACACAGATGTTATTGTTCCTGAAGGAAATTTTAGCCCATGAGACATCTAAATCACTACTATTATGTTATTATGTGCCCTGTGCATTTGCAACAGGTTTCTACTGCAGCTAATTGTTGAAGATTTGATGTAGCACTGATTTGTTTGCCAACTGGACTATGGCTACAGTCAGTTTTTGTAGTATGACTTTACTATTGCCAGCATGTGCATGCACTCCTCCTACTTTCCCCCTGTACATAGCACATTTGGTGGAGAGAATTATATTATTGCTGATTTTGTATACAACAGAGATGGTAGCATATGACATGACATTCTGTCCATCTGGAAATGATGCATGTCTCTGTCTCTACTATCTGTCATTGTCAGACTCAGTCATAGCTCAGGCCAAGGAATCTGTTGCCTGTCTTTGCTACCTATCCCTAGCACAGACTGACAACATGCAGGAAATGAATGCCTCTTATAAACTTGCACAGTGGGAATACATGGTGAAATTTTCCACTTGAAGATTGCTTTTATATCAATGCAATGAAAAAGGCATAAAAAGCAGAAAAAAATTTACTTTTAAGCAGATTTTTTCTGCGTGGTGGGAAGTGCTGTTTTTTGCTTTTAAGGATAAATGTGTCAACCATCCCTGTTGATGACCTTTACATGGATTAATTCATGAATTTCTGTAAAGTATTCAATTCATTTTTAAATATGTTGCATATGATGGAAGTCTCACAATAGATTTTATTATTACATCACTTCTTATAATATTTCAATTTGTATGTTTATCTTGTAAAAATAAACTTTACTTGTTTCCAGGTGTATTATTAGATAACCAAACCATCTGGGTTTAGGCACAACTAAGGCATAATTATTGCAATTCACAGCACACTCTTGCCATTATTGTTTGGAAGAACAATGAATTATTTCATCAGTGGATGCTGCAGCCTGGCAACAAGACTTAGGGCTCAATTTAATAAACCCCAGTAAAAAATAAAACTAGAAGTCACTGTCAGGTATGCACTTACCTGTGCTATGACAAATTAGACACGTTAGGTGCTAAATCTGAAGCCATTGGAATCAATGAAAAATATTTCACATTTTTTATTCAATTCCATGTGTTGGTTGGTAATATACATTAAGGGACTCCACTTTTTTTGCCAAAACTTGTCCCCAGCGCATGCTCAAAACCATCGACACTGGAATTGAATTCTAAAAAAGCTAATTAAAAAAAGCTAAGTCACCAGTGGATGTATTTATATGGAGCCCTAAGCCCCATAGCAATACATCCAAAGTACTGAAAAGATGTGTGTAATTTAAGAAAAATTAACCCTTTGAGTGCCAGTAGGGTATGCAACACATTGCATATCCCACTGGCACTCACTCACACTAACGCTAACAGCATCCCATGAAAATAAACACTTAACTGTAATCCTGATGTCCAGTGTGGTCTTCAGCACCCTGGTCATCCACTGTAATTCTTATCTTTAATATTCTATCCTCTTTATTGTGATCTTATTTATTCTTGTTCTTCCTTTCTCTTAGTCTTCCAAAAATATTGTGCCTCACTGTCAAAAGAAATAAAATGACATTTGCCCCATAAATTACTGTGCTGAATAATTGGACCCTGCTTCTATTGGCTGCAGAAAAACAGATGAATCCCGTCCCCATATACCTCTTACCCGAGTCACTCTGAGGGCAATTTGAACAGAGACTGGCATTATATGGCTGGGAGGTGCGTAACCCCACATCCCGGCCAATGGAAAAGGGGAACCATTTTGAACAGAGACTAGCCATAAAAAAGCCAGTCTCTGTTCAAGTTTCCCACAGTGTGGATCTGGCAGCTGCATCTGCAGCATACAATTATTGAGCACAGTAATTTAGAACAAAGATAAGAATAAAAAAGATCACAGATGAAGAAGATAGAAGATTACAGTTGAAAACTTACAGTGGATGACAGGTAAGTGTTACAGCTATTGGGTATGGGTGATAGGATAGTATTAGGACTAGTATTGTTTCACTTTATTGTAAATCTTATGTGTAGTGTAGGGTTAGTGTTTGAGAGGGTGACTGTGTTTGCGCTATCGCTCTCTGTTTGACACTGTGTCAAACACCGAACGTTAACTGTTTTCCTTGTGATGTTCCCATTTCTCACTGTGTTTCTACCGTACATTTTTGCCCTACCGACAGTTTTAAAAAGGATCTTTTAAATTGAGCCCTTAGTGCTTTAAAGATCCCAGAGCTTGTAATCTTCAGCTAGGACCTATTACCAGTCCTTCTTGTTTCCTCATTGCTAAGCTGTTTCATCAGTTATTTTTCTTGGCTGGAAATCCATGTTGCATTTTTGTACTTTACATAATGTAATATGATTTTTAAGTATACTTATGTGTAGCATTGATTTTTTGCAGAGAATGCTCAATCTATGAAGTGGATACTTATTTTAATGAATATTGCATAATAATTAAGCTCACTCTTTTATTTTACTCACCCTTCGAATTTTTGGAAGAGTATACACCACCAAGTTATTTAAAAAAATAAAATGAAATAAAATACAAAAAAAAAACACAGTGAGCTGTACCTTGCTTATCAACCGTGTTCAAACACTTATATGTGTATGTGTGTGCAATTAGGAGCACAGTAAAGACTATATTTTGACTACATATACAGAGTAAACAAAAGAAAAAGTCTGTGCATCAGATCTTAATGTTTAAAGGGATAGTAATGGTTAATTTTAAGTTGATTTAATATTGTAGACATTGAAAAAAGATTAGCATCAATGTAAGTCTTATCTCTCAAACCTTTATGGTTTGAGAGATATAACTTGCTAAAGTTACCTTTTCCTAGCTGTTTTACTCACATCTGCCATCTAGCTGACAGCTGCAGATTCCAGTCATTTGACCAGGCAGAGGCTCTTCAGCAGAGCTGAAATCATGCTATTTAGAAATAAATACTTAATTGGAACGATCTACAAAGTGTGCTTGCAAGCCAGGCACACACTGTAGACCATTCCAAATTAAGTATTTATCTTTAGATATTGTTATATCGGCACTGCTGAAGAGCCACATATGGTCAATCGACCAGAATCTGCTTCTGACAGCTTTACAGCTCATCAAGCAGAAAGGGGAGGGACCAGAGAACTTTGTTTTCCTATATCTCTCAAACCATAACGGTTTGAGAGATACGAATAAGTGCAAGTACTCTCTTTTAATTGTATCTGCCATATAGTTAATACTTTTTTCTGACATTACTATCCCTTTAACAATAAATAAATGTTTCACCTGAGTTACCTCTTCTGTAAGCAAAACCCTAGTAAGGGAAATAGAGGTGATATGTATACCTTCCCTAACTGCAAAAACCCCCGTGTGCAAGGAGTATGTCCCTTTTCTTTACATGGCCCTTTTCAGAGCCCTGGATCTTCTCTGGAGGGAATTAATGATATATTTTTGTTTTTAAATGTCTGAAACTGATAGCTGACTAAATGGAACAATGTCAGAAATAAATACATTGTTTTGTTAAGTTTGTAATTTGGACTCCTATCACAATGTATTTTTGGTCTGTTTTCCATCTTCAATAAGATCTGTAAGTACCCCAAACCACCATTGGAGCAAAATCATGCTGCAGCGATTGGTAGCAATCACAGTGAGATGATTCAGCCAGGTCATTATGTTTGATTTGTATATGGGTAGTTGAACAGAAGAATGTCACAGTGGACAGTAAATGTGATTGCTAGTAGTGATATTTTTTTGTTGCCATGGCATTTTGACTCCCAGATTTAGTTGAGACAAACAACCTGTATGGAAAGGCTACAAATGTTATGTACCCATCTGCTAGTAATAAAAAGCTCTATAGTTGCCTGGCAGAAGGACAAAGCAAAACATTGTTGGTGTTGAATATCTGTATTATCGTTTGTTTCACAAACACAAAAATGATCACATACACATGTACTTGTACATGCGCACAGATGAGCACACACAAATACATAACCACCCTCACATCTATAGTTCTATAATCTGTACTTGTGTTTTAGTAATATTATCCCTTTATGAAATTTACTTCACAAATACAATTCTATTATTGCACAATGTATGCTTGCACAGACTTTGTAATCTAAAGAGAAACAAACCTGACAGCGTTTGTAGTCTATAGAAATGAACTACAGAAGTTGGAATCAGAAATAATGGTCAAGACATGTTGAAATCTATAATGAAATTAACTTGTAAACTTTGCAAGCCAAAAATTGAACCAAAGATTTATCCTGCTAGGGGGATTGATACATATTCCCGGATTATATTCCACACACGTTTCACTCACAACTTTTTTCAGTTCAGTAGATATTACTGAATACAAAATTGAGCTATTACATTGCTGCATAAGGGCTAAATTCAATAGGCACCTATAAAAATATATAAAAAGCACTGTCGGTAGTTTCAAGTAACAGTCATGTATGCTATTACCTGTGCTGTGACACACTAAAAAATTTGGAGCTGATTCCCCTAACAAGTGTGCCTAACCACCAACGTGTAAGTAGAGTGTCAAAAAATGAATAAATGCAAAATGAGTGATCCCTACACAAGTGACCCATGGATGTATTCACATAGCGACTCATATCAATACATCCAAAGTACCAAAAACACGTGTGTAAATGTAAAAGAAATTAACCCTTTGAGTGCCAGTGTGGTATAAAACGCAATGCACAGCATTGCATACCCCACTAGCACTCAAAGAGTTAATCCCCGAAAGCTAACACCATCCAAATAAAATAAGTACTTACCTGTAAATCTGATGTCCAGTGGGGTCTTCCTCTTTAATTCTTCTTCTGTAATCTTCTATCTTATTCTTCTTCATCTGTCATCTCTGTCTTCATGTGTCATTTTCTTCTTTGTTTGTTAAAGAATAGGTTAACAAACTCATTCATCGTGAAGCTTATTGGATGTTTATATTACAAACAATGGCACCAGGTAGGCTTAATGAGAGTACTGAGAATATTTATTAAACATCTCTTAATTAGATATTTACATATAATTTATAAATATAAATTATAATTAATTATAAAAAAATATATTTAAAATAATCTCATCACATATACACATTATATTATTAGATTCTAGTTCATTTTCTTAATAAACACATATTTTATTGATTTAGGAGTACTCAAAATTGTTTATATATTTTTTCATTTACAATAGCACACAATAGATCAGTCTCTCTCTCCTCTTTTTTCTTTGGATGCCTTTTTTCCCTGGATGCCATTTTTTCTTTTACCTTCCAATTTTTCATTTTATTCTCTTTCATGTGTTAATATTATTATTTTTGTATATTATTATTTTTTATATATTTTTTCATATACTTTTTTGTTTATTTCTTATTTTCTTTTTTTACTTATTATTTTTATTTTTTATGTTACATTATTTTTATCATATTATTTTATTATTTTCATTGACCAATATGTTAATGTTATATGTATGTGAATCCATGTTACAGGTTGTATTATCGGGTCCTCAATCTTCCCTTTGAATATGGGGTCATTATATACTTAGATTGCCCATTTAAATGCTACAATATCATTTGGGTCACACAAAGAATAGGATAATGTAAGCCCTTTTCCCCTTCCGGGTCTGAGCTTTTGTGTTCCATTTGAATGTGACACTTCAGGCCGATTAACTATTGAGGCTTTACTTCTGGATTGAACACTTGTGTTCCAGTTGAATGGTGCCTTTTAGACTGCAACCCATCGTTCTCTCCGATACTGTTTTTTAGTCACCTTACTTCCCTCTTTCCTCTTTCATGGGGTTCGCTCAATTATCTAGATACTACTTCGGATAACACTATTATTTAAAGGGATAGTAATACTTCATTTTGTCTTTATTTTATTTTGTAGGCATTAAAAAAACATGAAGAACAAATATATCGTATACACAACAAAAGTTTCCCCCTCCTGTCCCTTTTACCTAGTGTAAGCCATCTCTTCTCAGATGTGGAATGCAGTCCACAGACCAGACAGATAACAGCAAGGGACAATATTCTTCCTATTAGAACAATGAAAGTCCTGCCCCCCTTGACAAGCTTTTCAGATTTTTCCTTTATCTTGATTGAAGATTGTCCCTCTCTGCAGTCTACCTGGGCACCTCCTTTCTGCTCTGGCTGATCAGTGTTATATCAGTAAAAGGGGCGGGAGGGGGATACTTTGTCATTGAATTACTCTTGAACTATAACTCTGACAGTATTGAATTAACACTCTCCAAAAATCCAAATACTATGATGATTAATTAGAGCTGCTTTTATTATGAAACATTACTATCCCTTTAAGCCCTCATTGAAATGGAGGTGAGTGATGACCTTTTTATTACATATTTTACATGATATATATGCCTTTGTAGTGTATGAAGAAGGAGATTTTTTTTTCTCCGAAACGCACCCACATATAACTGAGATTATACAGAATGTATGTTTACATTATTTTCACATTATATAACAATTTTTATATAATAAATAGTTTTTACCAAGTGGATTTTAGTTGTTTGCCCTGGGATAAGTGACCGAAATGGGGCGGTTTGACGTTACCCCGTTTGAATTAGCTGTTTGTACCAACAACCAGCACCCCATTACATGAAATGTAAGTATTGGATGATATCTAACAACAGAATTTGTGCAGTTGTATATTTTGGTGGTTTGCACTATTCCTGGGTCTTTACCAAGCAGTATGGCCACCCCTCGTTTTTTCCTGGTGCTGAAGCAAGCCAGACACTGGGATACCTGGAATTGCTAAATTTAGGTTGTGCCAAGGCAACAAAAAATGAGTCTCCTGCAAAAAGACCAATTGGGCTTTATGCGTATCTGCCTCTCTCAAGGCCATGGATTGCTTTTCTGTTGAGTTCAAGCCGTGAACATTTAGGGGTAAGACAGTTAAGTCAGTCAGAGTCATGGTGAGTAGAATATAATAGTACTAAATGACTGCAACAGCCGCAGCTCAAGCCACAGGGGACAGGGACAGGAGCAAGGGGGAGCAGAGAGGCAATAGGAAAAAGAGAGGAAGAAGTATAGTGAAAAGAAAGAAAGGAGAGCTAGAAAGAGCATCCGTAAGAGGTCCAGGAATACCAAAACAAACAATCGGCAGATTAATAGGTAAACATTACGGTAAAGGCCCGAAACCATGGGGGTAAGAAGTGCTATTCAATACACCAACTAAACATTTGGAACTAAAAATGCAAAGTCAACATGCTTTGTTGCAAAAGTAATCAAACACATACAAATATAAACAAATATAAACCTCCGAGATAATGAGAGGTCATATACAGTATAGGTTGGATCGTGTTGGATTGGCCCATGTCCCCCAAGATCTGTCAAGGATACCCCAAGGGATCTCTCCTCCATGGTTATTAAGGCAGAGGAAAAGGGTGAAGGCCTGTGCATCCGAATTATCGCCTTTCAATGCCGTTATACAACGGCCATGGGCACCCAGATCACAAGGGGTTGATACCATAAAGTGGGTTCACCACAGGAGATACCTCAAAACACAGGAAGTTAAGGCGTTCCATGGGTCATGCCACCTTAGAGAGCGCACTTAGGCATACATGTCAACAGTGAGAAGCAGACTCTCGAGCATATAATCGCTACATAAACACATACAATGCAAACTGCCAGCTTATCATCCCATTCACCCCTTAGGGTATATACCTAATTAACCCCCTTTTTTCTTCTCTTCCATTGCTTATTAAATGGAAACATATTAACTACATAATCCCAAGAAGGAGCATAGACCTGAGAAACCAAACCTAATCCCCACCGAGAACCCACCCACACCCGGCACCAGGCGCCTAGGCTGTCGAGCACAGGAGATCTCCCAGAGGGTCAAAGCTGAAAGGGACCAAGTAGACAGGATCAGGAAGCCCCACTGCACTAACAAACAGATTTGGCATAAACATGGGCCCATGGGTCAAAACATAAAAAAACAGGGAATAGTCCACAACCCACAGTTCCACCCCCATCCCTCCATAATACCACCAGATTGTCCATCAGGTTGTCCCTACTACTTGATCTCCAGGAGGGTATCCAAACAGAAAGAAGGAAACTTCAGAACAGGGCCTCAAATGTCAATCTCGGGTTCAGAGATGCCCAAAATAGGGATAATAAGATACAGTTTACATTGATCCCCAGTCTACACCTGGCAAAGCAGGACATCCCTGTGAGGTAGATGACACAGGACCAGCCATAAGCTGCATTCTCTGTCGTTTTACTGCTCTGACTACTTGCTAGTGCTCTCTCCTCTCCTTCACCAGGCCATTAAGAGGAGGCAGTCGGGAAGAAGCCATGCTCATCTCTGGAGGAAAATCAATGCCAAGTGTTGCACAGAACAACTGGACGTCTTCTACAGTCTTCAAAACAGCTAATGTATCCTTGTATGTTGCTGTCAAACTGAAGGGGAACTCCACCCATAGAGCGCAAGTGATCATAAGGGGCTTCAATGCTCTTCATTGCTAAAGGTTGCTGGGTGAGAGATCATTGTATAATTGGATTTGTACACCAGCAAATTTATTTTCCCTCCGCATGATTTTGTACTTGTCAAAGTAGAATCGTAAACAGCAAATTACATCCCTCTGTGTAGAACCATGTGGGCCTCTGGGCCTCAGCTCCCTATGAGCGCATTCAATTGCCACTGGGTGATCCAATTCCTCACCCAAAATATCTGCAAAGAGGAGCTGTAACAATGCTAATAGGTTCGACTATGGTACTGATTCAAGAAGATCCTTAATTTGTTTTATTGTAACGTAAGCCATGGTTATCGAGATCATCCACATGTGCTTGCAAGACATAAATGATTTTGTTTTGTTTAGCTACAATTTGTTCTAAGTTTTGAACATGCAGAGCTCTAGAATTTGTGGTAGTTTCCAAAGTGTGGATACGATGACCTAGCTGTCCTAGGTCCCTACGAAGATCTGCAGTTTCGGATTTAATTGATTTAAGGTCTGATTTTATGTCTAGGACAAAGGCCTTCATGTCTTCCTTAGTAGAGACGCGTGTAAGATCGTCCCTCATGACAGTCTCCGGTGGGGCAATGAGCAGCCATCTATCTGGGTTAGAGGAGAACTTTGGACTGGAGAGGCATATGGATATAGAATCCCGAGAATCATCCGGATTGAACAGGGTAGGAAAAAAGTCGACAGGGGGTAAGGTGATGGGCATGTTCTCCTTTCGTTTTTCAGCCATGTAATCAGTGATCTGCTCCACCTTGGATCTCCCAGCTTTCTTTTTAGAGGATGGCATTAAGAAGCAGGGGAATGTCCGATTTTGCAGACCAAAAGGGGTTGTGTTGGATGCAATATTAGCTAAAAAGTAGGGAGCTCAACAAATAAGCAGCCATCTTCATTGGCAGCTAACTCCGCCCCCCGGCCACATGTATCATTAACAACAGCACAAAGGATGAGGAGGAAGTTGATGAGGAGGGCTGTGGAGTGATGCTTCCATCTACAACTGTGGGATCACTGCTATAAACACTGAATAATGTGTATCAATATTCTGATAATAATGACAACACAATACATAAGACTCAAACGAGATAATGGTAATAATTGCAATAGGAATCATGGTGAGTATTTATAAATCTATAAATGTACAGAGATGTACATTAATCACACAACACCAGTTTACCACTACCATATACATCTGCTACATTCATTTTGGATTTTAAGTAACCATTTTTTTAATATATAAAAAAATTACTTGGCAGCATAGCAGCAGGTTTACGAAAAGGCTGAAAAATATTTGCGTGCACTGTGCTGGACTCAGGTTAGCCAAACACAAGACCTGAGAAGAAATGTATTTGTAGGACTTAAACTTGTTAAACTCAAGCTCTGAGATAAAATTCATGTGTAGTATTTAGGTTTGTTGATCACAAGCCCTGAGCAGAAATTGGTTTGAAGAGGCCTTGGGCTTGCCAAGAACAAACCTTGAGATGACAAAAAACCCTACTAGCCTAGTGCCAGCAGGTCCTTTTATGGTGACCAATTGCCATTTGCAAAATGCAATGGTGGCATTTTGGAATGTGTTACTGCTGTTATTGCTGGTGCTGATTTGTCTACTCAGCAGAAAAATTATTAATCTCCAAGAATCTGGGATCAACAGCAGTGATATGAGAAAGACAATGATGGTTCCACTTGCCACTAGCACCAGTGCTGCACCTGAGGCAGTAGCAGCAGTAGAACTATCCCCCACCACTTCAGGTGTTTGTGAAGAAAAAAGTTTGCCAATAAGTCTTCTCCTCCTTCACCTCCTCCAAATTCATGGGTGTCAGAACACTCATTTTTCCCTTGAGAGCAGGAAAGAACTGTTGCTCAGAAACTGAAATATACAGAGTGTTTGTAGGAAACTTGTGAAATAGGGAAAGCACTGGGAACAATGGACACGTCTTTGCTCATATCTAGCAACTGGCACAACTGCAACCAAACACCTTTATACTTAGGTTCACAATGTCAAATCATCCCCCAAAAACCAAATACTGTTGTCACTATGTTCCTTGTCCACTCTGCTAAGGACATGTGACAACTGGCAGACTTAGTAATAATGATGATGATGAATATTCCCTGCCACCAGCTTATCATATTCTCCTCAGATACTTCTTAATTCCCTGCTTGTGATTACTTTCCACCACATTGCCAAGCGTGGTCAGTGCCCCACACAATGGTCAATGAGTGGGTATAAACTGCCACATCCTCGCAACTACAGAATCGCTATCAGCTGGTGGAGGAGGTAACATTGACAGAGGGGGTAAAAAGAAGAGGAGGAGTGGAGACAGTTTTTACATCTTACTGTGCCCAGACCCTAGCACAAGAAGCTGATGACGAGACAGGTGTTACACTCACAATCAAACTTTCAGGCTCTGGCTTTTTATTTTCACCAATGTTCTTGGTGTCCTTGAGGAGGGACAAGGGGTACAGTGACTGCCGCTCCTAATTTCTTTTGTGGTGGTTTGGCTTTAACATATTGCACATTCAGATAATGGTGTCTGTATTGCATGGGTTTTATCAGGTCATTTGTGCTGAGGTATGTCCCCTCCTTACCCCCCTTTTCACTGACTTGTCACATAGTGCACAGTGCTGTCATTGATGATGATGATTTTACTGTGCTTGCCCCAAGAGGAAATATTCCCACACCCATGATTTCAGGGTGGGGACAGAGGGAGAATAATGACCTCTTTCTTCTGCTCCACAATCACCTTCACTGGGTGGGGCAGATGCTGCTTCTTCTGCCTCGGAATCATAACTAAAACTAGGACCATGAGTTTTGCTGGCAAGTGGAACCTGTAGTAGTCCCAAATCCCTACAGCAGGAACCCAGTTCCTATGTGGCCATGGTGGTCTGTGGCACACTAGCTTGCTCATCATCATCCTGATGCTGAGATAGATGAATGTCTTGCCCTGGCCACTCAGCAGTAGAGGTGGGCGAAAGGTCTAGTTGTGTTCCTGTAAAAAATTAGCGAAAACCATGTGGTTTCTTTTTTGCAGGAAATCCACTTTAAATAAAGCAATTAAAAATGTTGCCGTTTTCACCCATTGGAAACATTTTTTTGCTATTTTTTTCAATAGCTAGAAGGTGACCACCACAGACCCAGTGCTAGCCAGTCCCCCTAAATCACCCCTAGGGATCTTGGGGAAATTAGTTTCATGGGAGGAAGAAGAGGTTAGTAGTGTGAGGAGGACAGGTCAGCTACCTGAGCCTGCTGCCAGTGCTGAACCTGCTACCAGCATGTCCTGTAATTCTCAGGAGGGGGGGAGGAGAAGATGATGCCAAGTGTGACAGCAGGGAACCCTTAGTCAAACTTACCACACCCAAGCAGTCTGGCCACTAGTACTACTACTAATAAGGTGCAGCACTTTGTACAGAGTGTTATCATTATGCTACTAGTGAGAAGGCAAACTCAGCCGGGTCAGGGACTAAAATGTATGTTGTTGGTGTTGGTGTAGCAAGAGTTATTGTTTGGCGAATGGTAGGGGAAGCAATGTAGAACGTCCACACTAGGATTAAGGCAGCCCTCACCATTCCCCTGATCCTGGGAATCCCCTTCTCCTCTCAGCATTGTCCACGAGGAACATGATCCTAAAGAAGACAGAATTGTTGCCTAGCAGCAATAATACCACCACCACCAAGAGCACAGATCAGCTGCCCATGCCTTCTGCTAGTGCTGCCAGTCTGCCTTCTTCAGGTCGCCAAGAGGTGGCAAGTGTGACATTAGGGGACCCTCTGTCACATCTCTCATCACCTCATCCAACCGGTAAGATGTCTGTAATAGAGAAGCAACAGCACGGAGGGAAAGGTGGTTGTAGTGATGATGATGGTGGAGAAGATGGGGTGGAAGAGACATTGATGGTCTTTTTGGCCCACACAGAGAAGGAATGGGAGACAGGGATGGGCATCACTACCACCACCAGAAGTGAGGTTTTGTTATTTGAGGAGTTTGCAATTACTCAGAGAAGCAGGCTAGTATGCCACAGACCACCATGGAAACAGAGGAAATGGGGTCAACAATAGGGATGTACGAAAACATTTGTCTCAAACTGCTTTTTTCACCTAGCTCATTCCATTGAAATCAATGAGAACATTGAATTTACACACAACTCATAGCAAATATTATTTTATTTCCCAAAGGCATAATATAAAAGAGGTGCCGGTGATGATGGAGTGTGGGGAAAGAATCAGTTGAACAGGGAATGTTTGTTTTTTGGGGGGGTTGTTTACTGGTATTGGGGGCAGTTAATAAAAAATAAATCCTAAATACAATAAAAAAATCCATAAGACATGATATAAAAGGGGTCTGAGGAGGGTGCCTGTGTTGGTGGTGGAGTCTGGCAAATGAATCAATTAAAAAGGGAATTTGTTTTGGGGGGGATTTCTTGAATGGTGCTGGGGGGACAGTTAATAAAAAAATAAATCAATAAAAATAAAATAAGAAATTTGTATGTAAAGTGATAGAGACAGGAACCCCATGACATAAGCTGGCACTGGTGTGGACTGATACTTGACTTGATAGAGTATTTTGTAGAGGGTAATTTGTTAGATTTGTTGTTAGAGGCCCAAAACAAAACATTGATTTGTAGGACTTAGACTTATTAGAGGCACAAGCCCTGAAAAAACATTGATTTGTAGGAATTAAGCTTGTTTGGCACAAGCCCTAAGGAAATATTGATTTATAGGACTTAGACTTGTTAGAAACAAACCTCCCAAAAATGTTTATTTTTTTGTAGGATTATGTTTTTTTCTTGTTTTTTTTTTTTTTTTAAAGCACAAGCCCTGAGAAAAAGAAATGCCCTACTGGCCTAGTGCCAGCCATTGTCAAATGTCTTCCTGAGTCCATAATTGCAGAATTTGCAACTGTTGTTCTTGCTGCTGCTTAGCTGTTTACGCAAAATGATGATTAGGCAGCTGAAAGGGAATGGGATCAACAATAACAGTAACATGGGTGATGGATGATGAAGGTTCCACTTGCCACGACTAGCTCCAGTGATGAGCCTGTGGCAGTAACAGCACAATAAGTAGCCTCCAATATATGTGGAGAAAAGATGAAGCTGGCCAATAATTTTTCTCCACCTGCTTCTCTTCCAAAATCATGGGTGTGTTATTATTATATATAAACGTTTTTTCCCTTCAGAGCAGAAACTGTGGCTCTCATCAGCAACTGCAATGTGCACAGTGTGTGTGGTAAATAACATATGTGGACAAAATTGTATCCAAACACCATGATAACAGAACTTAAATACTGCTATTGTCACTATACCCCTTGTCCAGAACCAGCAAAGGACACATGACAACTTGCTGACAGTTTAATAGTAATGAAGAACCCTCCCTGCCAGCATCTTAGCATATTCTGTGGGATGGAATCTCCTCATATGTCACTTGATGCCCTGATTGTGATTCTCCTCCACCACAATGGCATGTGTGGTCAGTGCACCACTCAGTGTGCAATGGGTGGAGACAAACTGCCACATCTTAACACCTACAGAGTGGCTATCATTTTGTGGGGGAGGTAATGATGAACGAGATTGGCAGAAGATGTAGTATGGGGGAACCCTGAAATACATACAAAAACCGTGGAAAAAAACACCATTTTGATCAGATTGAAGCAACCAATAACATTCAACGGGAGTATTTTAAAGGAGCAGACAATATAGGACCCCCATTTACAACTGGATCTATAGGCAGTATGGAGGATTTGGCCCAATTTATTCGTAATCCTGAATAATTGCCGTAGCTATTTACCAAATCTAGGACACGTGGAAGAGACCTAGAGGACTCTCCCAAAAAACAATAATATATCATCTGCATATAATGCCAATTTCTTCTCCCTACTGCCCATCAAAAATACCCTTCCACCATCGGGTCATTCTGGATCAACCTGGCCAATGGTTCAATAGCCAATGCAAACAAACCAGGTGACAATGGACATCCATGTCATGTGCCTCTCTCAAGCGCGAAAGACCCGGACCGGACTGACCCAGTCAAGACTCTAGCAGTTGGGTCCTTATAAAGAAGTTGTACCCATTTCAAAAAAGTTGGCCCAAATCCAAATCTGCGTAATGCACACCAAAAATAACTCCATTCCACAGAGTTGAATGCTTTTGATGCATCTAGTGAGACCACCACTCTGTGACCAACATTATCATGTTTCGTATGCAGATGAGAGTATAGTCTCCTAAGATTATGAAACGTTGATTTCCCAGGCATAAATCCCACCTGATCCAGGTGAATAAGATCTGAGATCACTATATTAAGTCTAGGTGCTAACACTTTAGCCAAAATGTTAGAATCTGATGTAAGTAGAGATAAGTCGATACGAGTCACATTTGATCAAGTCTTTACCCGGCTTAGGAAGCACTACTATTGTTGCTTCAGTAAGGTATAGCGGTAGCGTACCCACATCTAAAGCTTCATACAAAGTGTTAAGCAAGTGTGGAGCCAAAATGTTGGCATATCTCTTGTACCATTCAGCTGGTAACCCATCACCCCCAGGGGACCTACCTGTGGGAAGGGAGTCAATGTCCGCCATAACCTCACCCAGCAAAATGGGAGAATCCAACATTTGCCGCTGGTCAACAGACAAGGACGGGAGTGATATTCCTGCCAGATAATCCTCCACCTGCCGATAGGTAGAGTTGGCTTGTGTCCTATATAAAGTAGAATAAAAGTCTGCAAACACAGCGTTGAAGCCCGTTTCATCATGTATAAGATCCCCAGGTTTGTTAGATATAGTCTTTATGCAACGGCTGCCCTCCCTGGCTCCAACTAAGTGGGACATAAGTTTTCCTGCTCTATCCCCATTTTCAAATAATTTCTGTTTCTGGAACATCACAAAATTTACATTCTGTTCCATTAGCACAGTATTATAAACAGATGAGGCAAGTAAAAAGGAGTCATATGAAATGTCACCTTTGTCAACATCCATTCTTTCTGCCCGCGCTAGCTTCCCTCTCCAAATGGTCTATTTTATCTCTTGTTTGTTTTTTGTGTGTAGCAATTAATGAACCAAGTGAACCTCGTGCCACAGCCTTCGGCGCTTCCCAGACCATTCCCTGCGACACAAAGCCCTCGTTAAAACAGACGTATTCTGCCAGAACTACCCCGTGATCTGCAGCGATATGATCAATAGATAGCCAATATGGCTGAAGTCACCAGCTATTAGTCGAGAAATCACTAGCCACACGGAGACATAGGCGCATTGGAGAATGATCTGAGGCCACTCTAGGTAAATAAGAACAGTCTTCAACCATATGCCAGGCATGAGTAGAAACAAAAGTATGATCAGTTCTAGACAGTGATTTATGAGTGGCAGAGTGACACGAGTATTCCCTAGTATCAGGATGAAGGGTTCTCCATGCATCAGTGAGGTTCATATCCTCTATAATACTTAAAAGTTTAAGTCTAGAAGTCAAATAGTCACCTGACCTGGCACCGATCCTATCCAATGCAGTGTCAGTGAACATGTTTATGTTCCCCATAACAACAAGACAGCGACCAGGCCTTGCAGACACATATAAAAAGCCTCCTGTAGGACCTCAGGCACAAAAGGTGGAGGAATGTAGATAGTCATTAAAATAATCGGAATGTCAGCAATCAAGCAGTCCCAAAAGATGTAAGTACCCAATGGGTCAGACTTCAAATCCAATTCGTATTGTAGGGACTTACTAATCAGAATAGAGACCCCCTTGCATGAGTAGAGAAGGTTGCGTGATAGTGTCGCGCCACCCATAATTTCTTTAGAGCCAAAATTTTACCACCATGTAAGTGCATCTCCTGGAGAAGCAAAATATCTGGCTTGTGTTTCCTGGCATGGTTCAGAATTAAAGATCGTTTAATACTGTCATTAAGACCCCTAACATTCCAGGAGATGATAGTGATCAATTTATTAGCCATCGCCATTAGAATATGTACATGGTGCCCGCCCGTGTCCCAGAAGGTAGGGATATATCCCACTAAAAAATCCTCCCATCCTAATTCCCATCCTTTTACAAAAAACTAAACCCCCCTCCCTGTCCCCATCCAACCCCAATCGGAAGAGGACCCATACCCTAACAATAAACCCTAGGGAAATCCCAAGCTGGACCCGGGACGCCCCCGGCATAATGAACCACACAACTTAAACAGTTGAAATGATGAAAAATATATAACAGCTACAAAACATTTAAGTAGTCCCGTGGGTGCCTATGGTGACTCACACCAACCATATTGCCACACCGTCCGACACCATCAGGTGATTCAGCAATGCAACCGGCACAAGCATCCATATCAAATGTATTTCAATAGATGGAACAGCAATACCCTCTAGAAAAACCCTCACAAGTAACCGATCAACTCAACAATCGAGGATCCATAGCGGTAATCTGCAATGACTCTACCTCCTCTCCCCGGCAGCACAGAACACCACTGCATATCCACAATATCTTAAAACAGGCCAAAAGACCCAGTATAGCAGCGTGGCAGGGGAGGCAAAGTCCGGCCATCTATCCAAAAAAAAAAAAAACACTGCACCCAGCATAAACAAGTGAAATATGAAAACAAACGATTGGAGGTGATAATAAAACATGTGAACCCACTACCTTCACCGATCATAAGGTAGACACCCTACCAATCATGTGAAATACTATATTATAAAGTACCTTTACATAAGGTAGCACGAATGACAGTGGAACATATGGTCCCATAAGTTGTTCCAGGTGCAGCCGGGACATCCCTCAACCCCAGAGGACACCCCCATGCCATAAGGCTCAGGTGGATCTACCACACCGTCCCATAAAGTTCTATATAATCACACCACATGTCCCAAGACATACAGTGTTAAGCATCATATCTGTGCAACTACAGAGCAGAAGCTAACTTCCCCATATATTAACAGGTGCATTTTTGAGTGGGTTCACATATTATATCCTCACACTCGTCATCACAAACCCTCAAGTCAGACCAACTAAAGCATATATATAAATACGCATAGCTCTATGAAACATATCCCCACCTCCAGAGAGCACACATCACACAGCATATCCCTCTATACATTAGCACCCATGTATTGAGATTATTCACATATTACACCAACATAAAGGCCCACACACCCCCCACCTCACATCAGCAAATACATTGAAGCCTAGGATAGGAGTGCATACTCTAAGAACCACAGTGACAACCAAGGGGCACAGTTCTCAAGAGTCCATGGAACATCAACATGTACAAATTAGCATTGTGAAGATTGAGCCTCCAATCATAGACATTACTCCCATCTAAAAAGCCTTGATCCAGTTCATAGCCTCAACCTCAGATGTAAAGAAGGATGTGTTTCCATTGTGAGTCACACAAAGTTTAGCTGGGTATAGCAAGGCGTATGTGATTTCCCTCTCACGCAGTTTGCGGTTCACCTCCTGAAACTTCATTCTTTGGCATTGTACTTCCATTGAGAAATCAGGTTAGATGGAAATAGGGGCATTGTCATGCATAATAGGGCATTCTCAATATTGCATCTCTGTCCCTGTAATTGAGGAGCTTGGCAATCAGGGGTCTTGGAGCCGCCCCCGGGGGCGGGCGCGCCGAGGGAATTCTATGTGCCTTCTCCACCACAAACGAACCTGAGAAACCCTCTGCACCCAACTTCTCTCTCACCCAGCCCTCCAGGAATTGCTCAGGATTGCAGTCCTCGCTATTTTCCGGTAATCCAATAATATGGATATTGCAGAGGCATGATCAGTTTTCAAGATCATCAGCTTTTTTCTGTAGCGCCATAACCTGTTGTTTCAGCGCTTCAAGCGATTCAGTAATAGGGGGTAGAGAGTCCTCCACTGTAGAGACCCGTCTCTGGGTATCCAGCACCTTTACCCTCATATTCTGTTGGTCAGCTCTTAGCAAATTAAATTCCATCTGTACAGAGTCAATTTTAGTGGTTAGGACATTTTGACAATTAGAGATGGCTGCCATTAGTTCTGCGAAATATGAATCAGAGGCCTCCCCAGCATCAGACGAGTGAGAAGGTGAATGTGGGGCCGAAGATTGTTCCATGATGGCCTGAACCTCGCCCTCCTCCATCTGCCTCCTGGCAAACTGACTAAGCCTGGTTTTTTTTTTTTTTTTTAATTTCTTTATTAAGACATATCATAATACAAGTATACATTCTACACGTGTAACATAACTTCCACAATACTTCCGCAATCCATACACACACACTGCCCGTAGACTCCCACTAATTCTCTGTCTATTCTTCATTCCTCTCTTCCCCTATCAAATTCTCCTGTATATGCTTGAACAGGTCATGTTTCAACCATTCTTCTGCCATTTTGCTCGCTCTCCCCATTGATCGACTTATCCACCACAAGCCAGCCTCCATGCTTAATTGAAAATGCAATTGTCTAGCCACCTGTACCCAAGAACCTATCACTGATGTCTGCCAAAATCTTGCTATCACCACCTTAGCCGCTACCATGCTGTGGGTAACCATCAGCCTCTGTGCTCTATCCATATTTGGCCACCCGATATGCAGTAATGCCACCTCCGGTTTCCTCTTCAATTTGACTCTACCCAATATATCTAGGTGGTCAAAAATCTCCATCCAAAATGGCTTCAAATTATCACACATCCACCAAATATGCAATTGTGAGCCGACTTCCTTCTGGCAGCGCCAACATAAGTCCGAATTCTGCGAGTCTATAGCTGCCAACCTTTTAGGTACCCAATACCATCTATTCATTACCTTAAACTGATTTTCCTTAATACACACACAGTGAACTTGTTCACAAACATTCCTATATCCCCAATTCCATTCATCCCTATCTATAGGTATTTTCAACTCAGTGGACCATTTCCCTACCGCTGTCGGGGCCTCATCGTCAATCGTCATCTGAATTAGACCATTGCATTTTGATAACACCTTTGCAACACGATTTCCGTTAAAAATGCAATTTATAGCCCTACCACCAGCTCGATCCCCAATATACAAATATTTTTGCAGAAAATACTTAATACGTATATATTTAAATAGATCCCTACCAGGCAATCCATGTTGGTTCTGCAACAAGTCAAATGGTTTGATCCCACAGCCCTCTAACAAATCTCGTATCTCTACAATACCCCTACTTATCCAATTTCTCAAATCCATCTCCTCAACCCACCTCATCAAATCTTTTACCTGGGCAAACTCTGGTATCCTATTCTCCAGACCCCACCCCCTTTTTATCCTCCTCCATTCCAACAATAAATTTCCCCAAATAAAATTATTCTTGCTCCCTATATTCTTGTAGATTGTACTTGGCATCCAAATCAAAGGGGAGAGAGAGTTGGCAGAAATACTATTACATTCCATTTTATACCATGGTTCTTTCTTATAATCCTCCACTTGCATCATCTGCACATGTCTAACAATATTGGCTTTATAACATTGCTCAATGATTGGTACTCCTAACCCCCCTCTCTTAGTGTTTTTCATTAGCACTTTTATCCCAACCCTAGGTTTCCTATTTTTCCATATAAACCTTCCAAAACTATCCTGTATCATCTTCAACCAAGACTCAGGCATGCGCAGTGGCAAGTGTCCAAATACATAACTCCATTTTGGTAATATATACAACTTTATAACATCAATTCTCCCCAACCATGAAATCTCTATACTCTGCCAGCCATTCAACAGAATCTTTGTTTCTCTAAACATATACATTACATTCTTTTCCATCAAATCCTCTACCTTAGAAGTTAAAAATATCCCTAGATATCGTACTTCATTTAAATTCCAATTAAAACCAAATTTTGCTTGTAACTCTTTACATTCCTTATTACCCACTTCAATAGGGAGAATTGTTGATTTGTCTATATTTAGCTTATAATTAGATACACAAGAATACGCCTCAACCACCTCCAAGAGCACAGGCAGTGACCTCCGTGGTTCCTCCAGAGTAACCATCAAATCATCTGCATACAAGGAAATTTTATATTCCTCACCCCCCATTATACAACCCCTTATTCTTCCATCTTCCCTTATAGCAACCGCCAATAACTCTATTGTCAAGACATACAGCAGTGGGGATAGAGGGCAACCCTGTCTGGTGCCATTATGAATCCCAAACCAATCTGACTTGAAATTCCTCCCCACAATTCTAGCACCAGGTTCACTATATAGCGACTCTACTGCTCTCATCATGCGTCCCTCTATCCCCACCGCTGATAAAACCTCAAACATAAAATCCCATCCAACTCGGTCGAATGCCTTTTCTGCATCAAATGCAATCAACAGAGTTGGCACCCCCCCCCCATTTGCATGGTCTATCACATTAATCATCCTTCTTATATTATGATATGACAATCGCCCTGGTATGAACCCGATTTGATCTGGATGTATGATTTTACCTATCACCCCCTTAAGTCTCTCCGAAATAATAGAAGCGTAAATCTTTATATCTACATTCAGCAGTGATATTGGCCGGTAACTAGTGACCTCCATTGGATCCTTATCTTGCTTGAGTATAGGGACAATATGTGCCTTCAATAGTTCTACCGGGCAACTCGTTTGTTCGCTCAGACCATTAAACATCTGCACCAAATAGGGTGAGATTTCCATCTTAAGTTTCTTATAAAATAATGCACCAAACCCATCCGGCCCCGGGGACTTATTTATCTTCAACTTATTAATTGCATCCATCACCTCCCGTGCTGAGAACTCACCATTCATCCCTTCAACCTCTGCCTCATTAATCTTGGGTAATAAATACTTACCAACAAATTCCTTCACCTGTTGTTTTGTTACTCCCCTGGGTATATTATACAAAGATTTATAATATTTCTCAAAGCACTTCCCTATTTCCTCAGGTCTCATAAATATCTTACCTCCTTCCCTAATCTTATATATAGTGCCATTAACCTGTTTCTTCTTAATCTTATCAGTTAACATCTTCCCTACTTTATTAGATCTATAGTAATACTTCTGTTTCAAAGCCTTAAGTTTCCTGGTCACCCTCTCCTGTTCCCGCGCCGTAATATCCATTCTAATTTTCTTTATCTCTCTCTCATATTCCCCACAAGGAGACAACTTGTTTTTACATTCCATCTCATAAAGAGAGAGATAAAGCCCAACCAGACCTTCTCCTCTCATCCTTTTTGCTTTTATCCCCATCTTAATCAAGTGCCCTCTCACCACACACTTATAAGCACACCACAGTGTAGCCCTTGACTCAACAGACCTTATATTTTCTTTAAAATAATCTCTAGTTACCTCCTCTAACTTTTCTTTATTATCTTTATCCTGCAACAAATAATTGCTCATTTTCCAATCCCTACAGTTTTGCTCCCCCATTTCACCTACTAATTGCCAAATTACCGCATTATGGTCAGACCACACTATATCCTTAATAAATACTTTTCTAATATTATCAACCAAAATGTTATTCCCCATCACCAAATCAAGCCGTGCATATGAATTATGTGCTGATGAATAATGAGTATAATCCCGATCCGTAGGGTGGAAAACTCTCCACACGTCAAATAATTGTTCTTTTCTCAAAAAATTGGTCAAGGCACGAGCATTTCTTACACATCTTGAATCCACACTTTGTCCCCTCCCCAGCATTTTATCTATCAATGGATCCAGTACACAATTAAAATCACCGGCCAATATCACAATTCCTACCGCTATATTTTCCACTCTACCCCATATTTGTTTCAAAGATGACACTTGATTACAATTTGGCAGGTATATATTCACCATTGTATACAAAATATTGTTAATCTTACATATCATAATAATGTACCTGGCATCCCTATCGCATTCCTTATAGATAATCTGTAGGTCCACACCTTTTGTCACCATTATCGCCACCCCTCTTTTTTTCTCCTCCTCAAGAGAGGCGGTGATAACATGTGCAAATCTCTTATCCATTAACAGCTCTGTCCGCCCAATCCAATGCGTCTCCTGGACCATACAAATATCTATTTTTTCTTTACGGATCAAATCATATAACATTGACCTTTTATAGGGGGAATTCAAACCCTGGGTATTTAGAGAGAGAAATCTCATTAACCTTCACACATCTCCCTCCACCACTGAAGTGGGTGTCTACAGACCCCTGTCATTCCTCTACTCACACACACACACACAAACATACGACAATGGGGGGCACCCTCCTCTCCCCTCTTTTCCTCACCCTCCATACTGTACCCCTCTCCCCGCAGAGGGCACAGACCAATTTAAGCTAAACTTTAGCTAGATAGATGGCTCGTTCCCCAGAACTCCCCTTTATTTATCATACATTGCGAGGACTATAGCCTAATGTCCTGTTCTTCAACGCCCTACTGTACCCCCAACCACTCTAAAACTGCAGAAGGCTCAGTGAACCCTTTCCATCCTTCCCTTGAAAAGACCAACAGCTTAAAAGGAGACCCCCATCTAAACTTTATATGTTTAACTCTCAGCTCTCCTATAACCGATGTAATTTGTCTCATTTTATTCCTGGTAGCCCAGGATATGTCTGGCAAAATCCTTATAGAGTCAAATTTTTCTGCCATCTTCTCCTTCGCCCTATATAGATTCCATATCTGTTCTTTCACACTATATAAATGCAGACAGACGATCACGTCCCTTGACGCCTCCTCAGGTGCATTCTTAGATTTATTCAACCTGTAAAATCTGTCCATCATCTCTTCCTGATTACCAGATCTTACTCCTAGAGCAGAAAAATAATCCAACAGAAATTGCTTCAGATCATTACTCCCAATCTCCTCAGGGATCTTACGCAGCCGCAGGTTACATCTTCTTGCTCTATCTTCCAAGCCATTTAGCCTGTCCTCCAAATCCTCACAACGTTTATTCAACTGCTTATAATTATCCTGGATGGATGCCCCTTGAAATTCCAGGGATTCAATCTTATCCTCTATCTTTTGAACATTATGCACCACCCGGGCCATATCTGCCCGTAAATCTTGAGTGCTGGCATTTATCTCTCTTTTAATTTTTTCAAACTGGGCCGCCAGCCCTTTGTCCAACATTTCTGCCCAATCCCCAGCGTGCTCCAGGGGTGCTACCTGCTCTTTAATCTGGCCTTCTGGGCTATTCAGTAGTTGGGAGGGATAATAATCAGACATTCTCTTATCAGCCTTTGAATCTTTAACCTCTTTTTTATTCTTCTTCCCCGACATTGCGGGCTCCTGAGTCTTCCTAGCAGCCATCCCCAGTCAATAATATAGAGGCTAATAATTATCATACATTTCTTCTAGCCCGGCCTGATCTTCCACCACCCTGTGTACCGGCCATTCTGTAATGCTCAATTACACATACCTCCTTGGTGTGCTTATCTATGCAGGGAGTACCTCCGGTCCGTGCTTTCCACAGAAAGCCCACATCCACAACGCCGTTCACTCCTCTGTCCACGGCTCTCTCAGGACCTGCCGCCTTATCAAAGTTCGTCTTATACTTTCCACCGCGGCATCCACACCTCCACCTTCCCTCCGGTAGCACCCCTTCCAAGCTGCCGCCCTCCACAATCCGGGCTCTCCTTTACTACCCTCGGCACCTCCAACCTCCTCCGCCGGCCAACACGCCGACCCGATCAGCAGGGCTCTCGCTCCATACACCACGCCAGCCTCACTCCTCCTGGGGATCACGCGCCATCAGAGCTACGCACGCGTCACCCTCGCGTCATAGCTCCACCCCCTTCTTCCATCTTTTAATAAACTAAGCCTGTTTTTAATGTCACCTGATTTAGACTTTGTATCCATCATATCAAATAACAGGAACAGAGCGACACTATGATAAGTATCGTAGTAGATCAAGGCCGTGCAGTGAGAGATTAGACACCCCGAGATATCTGTGGAGACTTACTTCATAGGAACCAGAGTGTCCAGAGTCATGGTACGAAAATAAGATCACGTAAAGGTAAAACCGGAATGTTGAGTAACCTCAATTATACATGGGGTAGGAGGGGTCATATAAACAGAGTAGAAAGACAGACAGGGATTGGAACGTATATTAATGGCCCCTGTATTCCAGGCAAGTGCTTGTAGGCTAGAAGTATTTGCACTAGGCCCCTCATTGAGCAAAGACTCCACTCTTCACATCCAAACTGGCTAGTGCTGGAGTTGTTAAAAAACAACAACTTGTATGTCTTAAAATGGAGTATCTTTGAATGGCCCAGTCAAAGCCCAGACCTCAATCCAATTGAGAACATGCATCAATATTTACATATTGCTTTTCAACTATCACCATCAAACCAAAAATAGCTTAAGCAATTTTGTCAAGAAGAATGGGCAAACGTTGAAAGGTCCAGGTGTACAAAGCTGATAGAAACTTACTCAAAAGACTAAGTGCCAAATGGACTTCTAACAAGTGTTGACTCTGGGTGAATAATCATGAAATCAATAGATGTCTGTTTTTTGTCAATTAACTTTTGTGACACAATAATATTAGTTTGCATCTTCAACATGTTAAGTATGTTGTGTAAATCAAATGATAAGCTTCAAAACGAAATCCATTTTAATTCCACGTTGTAGCATAACAAACAGTGGAAAAGTCAAAGGGGACTACATACTTATACAAGACACTGCACATGAGCTTTTTAGCTCCTTAAATGCTAGACTGGAGACCTCTGAGCATTTAAAGAGTTAAATGCCCAATTTGAATCAATGGGAATTTAAGGAATTTGTATTTCATCCTATAGACCATTTGGTTTTATTTAGCTTATTCAATACAGTACACATAAGTTACTTACATAAGGATATATTTTTTAATATTAGGACAAATCCTGAAGAAGATGCTGCTAGGTCACCAACTTGCAATTCACAGGTAAATCATACTGTATTCACTGACAAAAAGATAAAGATAAAAAGTGCTAACTAGGGGTGGGCGAAAAGTGAGAACAATTTCCTGTGTGACTTTTTGCGAAAAACTATTTTTCTCTTTTTTTTGTTAAATTTTCCTCCTTTTTGCCTATTCTAACACATTTTTTTTCTATTCTAAGACATTTTCTCCAATTCAGCACCTTTTTTCCTTTGTTTAATATGGTGCAATATGTCCCAGCACAATATTACTTCTTCTGAGGGATGTAGTGGAGAAATAAGTGGCTGAAAGTCAAAGTTGCTAATCCTACAGCACCATATACCTTGGAAAATGTGTTAGCATGTAGAGTGCATTTGTCCTTTGCCCACAACACTAACTTCCTGCTTAAGTGACACTGGCACATATTCGTGATGATGTCAAGTAATGTCTGTCACCTAATATATGTACTTGTTTAATTATTTATGTTTTTTTATTTATTTTTATTTTGTTTTACTTCCTAAGCACAGGGGCAATGCATGCAAAATCAGAAAGCAAATTAGACCCCAGATGCCTGTGTCTTAACAGGCAGTCACACTGAAATTTGGGGTATTTGGGGTTAACCTCCTACTTAATTTCTTACCCAGAGTGCCCCCACACTCCCTTAATAAAGAGAACAAATGTCCTACCTAAAAGTCTTCCTAAACTAAGCTTCAATTCCCCTTTATTTGTCTACTTTCTCTATCTCAATAACATGCTGCTTTCTCCTCTCACAGACACAGAATGGCATGCTGTGAGAGCCTGACACTCATTTATATGACTGTAAAAAATTAGAGAAAACGTTCATGTGGTTGGGAAAATGTTTTCTTCCCATTGATTTCCATGCAATGAGCTAGGCGAAAAAAAGCAGGAAAATGCAATTTTCACAGGAAATTTTTCACCAAGTGGGAAGTGCCATTTCTCGCCAATTCTGGTTTAAGGCAAACGTTTTTGCCCATACCTAATGCTAACTCCTTTGACAGGAAGCAACTATTATTGGGGTGAGGTGTGTAAGAGGTTTGATTTTGGAGGATAGTCATGAAGGTTGCAAACAAGTTAGATGCCTTCCTGGAGCTATAGCTCACAAAGACAGAAGGAACATTTTAAACATTGTTAAGGAAGTAAGACAGGATGGACAGTTGGATGTCATAGTCCATTTATGGACTAATGATTTTTCATGCAATCGAGTGTGGTAAAAGATGTTTTAAAAAAACTAGGTAAAGATCTGCAGCAAGTTGAATCCACTGTCTCTTTTTCAGAGGTCATATCAGTGTATAATGAAGACAATGGTAGGATGCAGTGAATTAGATCCTTTAATTCATGTTTAGGGAAATGGGGTCAAGAGCATGAATTTGGTTTTATTTCTCACACCAGCCCTGTTTGGTGTAACAAGTAACTGTACAAAACAGATAGTTTGCATATTTCTCAAAAGGGAAGAGAGGTTCTCCTCAAAAGGTTCAGAAGTTTAGTAATAGGTATTTAAACTAGTAGAAGAGGGCAATGGAGAGTGATACATGTTAAATCGACGTGTCCCCACAGCATTGCAGAAATTAATTTGGACAAGGTATATCTGTGACACATAGGTCAAAAACTAGCAGGCTTCGAGCTACGTGTATTGCAGTTTTAGGATACCTGAACTCACTGCAATAACAAGTGAGAATGTGGTCTTAGTGGTGATTACTGAGACCTGGTACAATAAAAAATGACTTGGTAATTTCTCTGTAGAAGAGACAGAACAGGTAGAAAAGGAGGAGGGCTTACCATTTATGTGAAAAATAGCTTAAAGGTTAATCTTATACAGGCTATGGAAGAGAACAAAAGAGAACACAGAGACAGGTTGGATAATATTAGAATATGGAATTAAAGGGATAGTATTACTTCAAAATTACTATCCCTCATATTGTAGCCCTTAATAAACTGAGTTAAATGACACCAGCGGGATCTCTCAAACCTTTATGGTTTAAGAGATAGCCACTTTCAAAGTTTCCTCTCCCTCCCTGTCAGTGTTCTGCTGCCAGCAGGGGAATCTGGTCCCGGGACAGGCGGAGGCTCTTAAACAGAGCTGATATCTCATTATGGAAGGAAAAATGATTCACTGAAACAGACTTCTATGTGTTCTTGGTTACCAAGCACACGTAGAAGACTGTTTCAATGAATAATTTTTCCTTCCATAACGAGATATCGGCTCTGCTGAAGAGCCTCCTCTTGATTCAGAGATTGGATTCCCCTGCTGACAGCAGAACGCTGACAGCAGGGGAGAGGAAACTTTGAAAGCGGCTATCTCTTAAACCATAAAGGTTTGAGAGATGCCGCTGGTGTCATTTAACTCAGTTTATTAAGGGCTACAATATGAGGGATAGTAATTTTGAAGTAATACTATCCCTTTAAGATCATTGTGTGATCTATATACCCCCCTGACAAGTAGAGGAGTTATAACTATGATGCAAGTAAAAAGGTTAGATATCATTATGGGAGACTTTAATCTGCCTGATGTGGACTGGATAACACAAGCAGCAGCGTGGTTTAATATAAGGACAGAGGCTGAGTTGCACCACACTGAAACAAAGCTTCTAGATTTTAGAAAGGCTTATTTTCTAAAATGGAAACAGTGTCAGTCTTTAAAAGCATGGAGATATTTAGATGGAGTCCAGAAAAAAGGGATTATCTGAAATGTGTTTTATTAAAGGTAACAGATCATTGCAGTAAACTTCAGTAAGGGTAGAAAAAAGGAAAGCATTGTGGTACTCTGCAGAAGTGGTAAATATTTAAAGGACAAAAAAGGAGCATTTGGGAAATATAAGCAGATGCAAAAGGAGGAAGATAGGTATTTGTAGAAGGTTGGGCTGAAGAAGTCTAAATTCACTATTAGTTGTGTCAAAGCACATGCAGAGGAGAAAATTGCTCAGTCAATAAAAATGGAGGAAAACCCTTTTTATATATATCCAATAAAGGAGAACAATTCAACAAGCAATTGTTAGACTAAAGACAAAATATGGGTGTTTTGTGAATGAAGATAAAGGTTTAGCTGACTGTCTCAATGAATATTTCTGTTCCATTTTTTACAGAGGAAGGAGAAGGGATGGGACCCCTGTTAAAAGAAAGAAATAGTGAGACATGAGATGCATGCATGTTTACAGAGGAAGAAGTTCTACTTCAACTCTCTAAGGTAAAAATAGACAAATCAGTGGGATCAGATGGGATATACCCAAAGTTACTAAAATAACTTAGGCGTGTTCTGGCAAAACCTTTAACATAATTATTCAGTCTGTCACTAATTACAGGGGTAGTTACAGATTGGTAGGTAATAAATGTAGTACCATTTAATAAAAAAGCAGGGAAGAGTATGGCAACTACAGACCAGTAAGTCGTATGTCAGCAGTGGGAACATTAATGGAAATAATAGACCAGGGTGGATCAGTAGATATATCTTACCTAGATTTCAGTAAAGCATTTGACACTACATCTTATAGAAGACTTGTTAATGCATTGCAGTGTTAGGTTTGGAAGTAAAGATAGTTGAATGCATAAGACAATGGCTGAGTGACATGAGATAGAGGGTTGTAGGTAATGGAGAATATACAGAGCAAGGTTGTGTTACTAGTGGGATACCTCAGAGATCTGTACTGTTTCCATTCTTTTTAATATATTCATAAGTGATATTGCAAAATCTCTTTAAGGTAAGGTATGCCTTTTTGCAGAAGATATAAAGATCTGCAAAAGGGTTGGCATTCTTGGGAAAATAAGCCAAATGGTGCATGATTTAGGTAAATTATAAGAATTGATGAGCATGTGGCAGATGCAGTTTAATGTTGAAAATGTAAAATAATGCACTTGGGATGTAGAAATCCAAAGGCAGAATATATTCTTAAGGGTATTGTGCTGTTGGAGGCAACAAAGGAATGTGATTTTGGAGTAGTTGTTTCTGATGACTTAAAACTAGGCAATTTAACAAGTGGGGAATGCAAGCAGGCCACTGGGGTATTAAGCAGGAAGAGGGAAGTGGTCATGCCACTATGAAGATCTCTGGTTAGACCTCACCTAGAGTATTGTTGTACAGTACTAGAGATCCCATCTCCAGAAGGATAGATATTCTGGAGGGTATTCAGAGAAGGGCTACTAAATGGTGAATGGTTTACAGGATAAAACAATATCAGGATAGAAGGATCTAAATATGTATAGCTTGGAGGAGAGACAATGGGTGGGTATGATATAAACATTCAAATACATCAAGGTATTCAACAAAGTACAGGAGGAAAATAATTTCAAAGGAGTAGAAATATTAGGACCAAAGGTCATAATCTAAAACTAGAGGGACAGAGGTTTAGCTATAATATAAGAAAGTTATAATTCACTGAGAGGGGGATAGATAAGTGGTATAGCCTACCAGCAGACATTACAGAGGTTATTACAGTGAGGGAATTTAATAATGCTTGGGATAGGCATGGGATATTTTAAACACAATACAAGACCAAGAACCAAATAAGGCTTGAGGTTTTTACAGTATGAAGAAATAGACAGGCTAGATGTGTCAAATGGTTCTTATCTTATGTCAAATTCTATATTTTTATTATTTGTAATTTCACTGTTGGATGTGAATTGTTGATGTGAATTGTTGACATGATCATATTTTCAGTTGTTCATTTTTTGCATACATGTATCTTAGTGCAGGGTGACCAGACCTCACCGGGGACGCATAGGAAAAATACATACTGCACAGGGGAGGGCTGGCCAGGGGGGCAGGAGGGCAATTGCCCCCTGGGCCACTCATATGCCTGGGCCAGTGGGCCACCGTCTCACACAATCTCTCACTTGATGCTGTAAAGGCTACACTAGTGATAGCTTACAATCGAAATGGAGTTACACAAATGATACCACAGAGCTACAATCCAAGCATAACCCATTTCCATTGTAAGATCTGTGGTATCACTAGTGTAGCTTTACTTACTACAGACCGTACAATGTATCAGTAGTGCAGCCCCATTTCAACTGTAGGCTCTGTGGTATCACTTGCCTTACTTTACAAGGTAATGGCAATTTTAAAATGAACTAAAGGAGTGGGCTGGGGCAGTGGGCTTGAATGATAGTAGAAGCAAACCACTTGATTTTATTTTCCCCCTGGGCCACATGTTGCCAGCCCTCCCCTGATACTGCAGGGCTGCTTTGACTTTGGTGCACTCCTGTAATATGTCTATTTCCTATGTGTCCCCGGTTAAAGGTGAGGTCTGGTCAGCCTACCTTAGTGTGACAAATAACTCCATGACAAGTAAAATATAGTGTGTTTGGAACAAAGTCTGATAAAATGGAGAGTTGAAGGAAGAGAAAGGGAGATAGGAATTAGGAGGAGACGAAGAACAAGGTCAGAAATAAGAAATGTTCTCTGTGTCTTTTTTACTCCTAAAGGCTACTGACAGTACTGAAAATTGAAATGAATAAGAACAAAGATACTATAATTTAAATCTGTATCAGGCCTCTAATGTTATAAGATATAGTTACATTTTAGCTAGAATTTGGACCTTAAAAGAGAACCAACACATCATAATATTAATTCCCACTAACTCTACCATGTCCAGAAAATCCTAATGGCTCCTTTGAAATTTTAACTTGTGCCTTTTACTGAGATCTTCAAAATGTAATGCAAACTGACATAACAGTTGCTGTCAGGACCATAGGACCTAAAATTATGCTCAATATACATGCTAATCTTAACTTTTTATGGACCTGCAATGCAAGGCATTGCGTCACAAAACATTGTGCACCTCTCTGTTAAGTGGTTAAGTAGGCATTATTTATCATCCATTTTTTCAGAGTTGCCTGACCTCCAGCTCTCTTTCAGATTATACACTACTAGTGTAAAAGCCAGTGTACACGGGCCAAGGTCCGGCTGAAGTTAAGAGGCCAGTCCTGCTCTGTATCCTGTCGCCGATGCAGTCATGCACTGTAGAGGCTGGCCAAAAGCACAGAATGTTCCCAGCACAGATATTTTGGGGGTCAGGGGCTCATATGAAAAAAAGGGCACTTCGGATTGACAAAAAAAAAAAATTGTTAAAAGGGCATGAGGTCACTTTGGACAAAAAGGGCAGGTGCTCAAGCCCCCCTTGGTGTCTATGTGTGCATGTGCCTGCAGCACAGAACTCTCAGCATTCTGTGCATTCAGGCAGTCTCTACTGCGCATGACAGCTTCTGACAAACATCCTAGCGATTTATTAAATAGGATTACCTATTTCAATGGCTTGATCATTGTATGTTTTTTTTTTTTCCCATTCATGTTGGAAATAATAGCAACAGATCAGCAATCATTTTTTTTTTTTTACAAATACAGTATGCTTATTTGGCATGCCCATATAAAAGCAAAGATATAAAGACATAAAATAAACAGTGCAAAATGCCTGTCATCTGTTTTTAAAACATATTAACCCATTGAGTGCCAGTTTCTTTGCAATGCATTGCCTACCCCCTGGCACTCAAAGGGTTAATAGTTAACATTACTTATGTGGCCACAAGAACATAATATATTATCTTAAGTTTGCACAAAAAAAAAAAAATTGTTGTTTGCCTTTGAAAACCAAACAGTTGTGCAATGTGAAGTAATGTTTTGTAACCCCCCCCGCTCTTCAAAGGGTTAATGAAAGATCATTGTCTTAATCTATGTAAACAGCAGACCAAAATAAAGAAAAAATGTAAAGGCTGCATAACCAATGCTTATATTTGAAATACAGCATTGACTATTGTAATATTTCCATGACAGACTGAAATGGAATACAGTGTTTAATTTAGGAAGACTGGTAAGTGTTAATTGCAAAGAAATGCGCTGGTCATACAGTGCTGTAATCAATATTAATACTATTAGATTTAACTTAACCTTTTGAGTGCCAGAGGGGTACACAACGCATTGCTCTGCAATGCGCCACATACCCCTCTGGCATTCAAAGGGTTAATATTCAAATATTGCATCTGTGTCTGTGTAAATTTGGTAACTAGCGAATGGAAACATAAGTAGCTGTACCCTCATTAAAACAAAGTAAAATAAACACATTGAAGCAAATCTGCAATGTGCTGGAGATCTCTCTAGCACTTTATGGGTTAAAATCTTGAACTCATGGAGAATTTGGGGAATTTTTACTTGGTCCCCTGATGATGCAATTGGTTTACACCAGTATTATTGTTCGTCTTCTTAAAACATCAGTTGCATTATTTACATATTTCCTCTCTTTAAATCAAATATTTCATTTCTATTTAATTTAGCAAATATCAAAAAAGCGACTGTTTATGTTTACATAATAATTCATTTCAATTAATTTGGCATCATATTCTGTCTTTGCTGTAGCAGAAATTTGTTTTGAGTTAGAGCTGCAAGCTTAGGGTTAAGATATGATTCCAGGTAACAAAAGCCAATGAGAGTACACCGAGATGATGTTTGTGACATCATCTTACAGAGTACATAGAACAGCTGAGGTAGCTTTCAGCTTCAGCACCAGTGCCATTATGATGGATGTTTACATCTCTTCATTGAGAGCCAATTATCTCGCTTTTGTGTGAGGCCCAAGGATCACTCATGCTGCCCGTCTGGATACAGCAGTGTTGGATCTAGCAGAACGAATAGCTTTCCTCTGTGCATGGTAAGAGAGCCTCTTCTTTTTGTCTTCTCTTAGATATTGTAGCTGATGTGTGTAACGTGTATAGGAAAATGCTGGCACAACCCATTGCTTTAGTGTGCTGGCTGACTTAGCTACTGCATTTTGCAGCTTTCACTGCTGAATGATTTAAACAGGCTGTATCTGCATGTCACTTTATTAATGATTGTACTCTGACCTGATCTGCAATATGTGCTATGAACATGCAGTTTCTCTCTGGCATTGTTGAATAAACTATGCTTTCCTTTATGAGACATATGTAGTAGGCTTGCTAATGATTTCTGTAAGAAAATTACATGTGTGGTGCTATCTGGGGTTCTTTCAGAGGAAAGAATGAAATTCATTGTGGCAAGAGAGTAGAATATATGTTGGTTATTATGGATTTACACAGTAAGTTATTTGAGTTCACATATAAGTTGTTATTGCTTTGTTCGCCTTTCGAGGAATTCAGACGGAGCACAAAAAGCACAGAAGCAAAGGGTGGGCTGAGATATGTGACCATAATACCATGTCATAAACTATAATTGTGGATTGCTTTCAGTATTATCCTTTTGAACCTACAATAGTATATTCATCACTTTAATATTTAAAAAAGATCATGCTGCTGTTATATTTTTTCAAGCTTTTTTTATATATATATAATTTTCCAGATGTATTATATTTTGTTTTTACAGAGGCTAGTACGCTATGGAAAAAGTGGTTTAACCATTTGAGTGCCAGAGGGGTATGCAACATACCCTCTGGCATTCAAAGGATTAATTCTGGTGCAAATCATGATCGCCATAAGGACAATGAAAATGTCTCATTATTTCAAATAGTCTTATAACACATTAAATGCATTGGAGGTCTGTCTAGCATTCAAGGGGTTAAAATGACCTTTCAACCAGTGAGAATCTTAGAAATAAATGTTTGTCCCGATGTTGTTTAGTTTGCACCACTTTTACGTAGTACATCAGCCTTACTGTCTTTTTCCAGGTTCCATATTTCTCAGCAGAAAAGCAATATTAGGCTTGTGAGTGAATGTGGATTTAAGAGATTAACAGTGACATTGACACTGACGAATCAGATACAATAAGAGATTTAATTGACTGAATGAGTGCACTGAATGCTGTATGAAGAATTCAATAATCATTGTAGCTTGTCAGGAACTGAACATAAAGAATGAAGGGAGTAGTTTTACTAGTCAAAAGTAAAGTAATGAGCGATGCCATTTGCAAATGCTAAAGAAACAATGTAACAGTTCATTGTATTTTGCATATATTCATTTACCAACTAGCAAAAGTCTGCAAACTAGCATTTGAACAATAACATGTTTTGGGATAAAATAAACCTTATTAGATTGTTTTAGAATAAAATATAATATTTAGCCCCTGTATGAACATTATACAAAATTACAATTTGCATTTAAATTGGATGTTTTTCAGTCTTACAATGGGCATAGAAACAACATCATTGTAACTACTGACTATTAAGTGTCAGGCTGAAGGATACTGACCTCCCTGCCGGTAATCTGAGAGTTAATCAAATCTTAACTTTACAGCCATGTTATGTGTCAGGTGTACTGATGGCATTTTAACTAGGCTTATTCTAGGAAGTGCTTTGGACACTGAGACTTGCATTTACTATACAGTGAGCATTGATTGCTTTTAGAGGATAAAGCAATTTAGCCTTCTAAATGTCTTTCTCTATCAGATTCAGAATATATGTGTGTGCTCTGCTGTTTTACTAATATGTTATTTAACCCTTTGGGTGCTTCACAATTTGATGACTATCCCTCTGTCACTCGAAGGGTTAATATATTAAGATATTTGCTTGAAGAAATAGAAAATCTCGCAACTGCATAATTGTTTTGCTGTAATTTCCAGGATCATGCCTATTTTTATGCATTGTATCAGTGTTTTCAGAAGCTGATGAAGGAGCTGTTTAAATTATATGAATATAATATTTCTGAACAATATTTTAATTTTTTTCTTAACCCTTTAATTGCTAGAGAGATGTGTAACACATTGCTTTGCAATTCATTGCACACCCCTCAGGTCCATAATAGGGTTAATTTATCAGATGGTTCTGTTAATTAGCCACACATTTGTAAAGACAAACTATAACCTAAACAGCAAATCGGCTGTGCTGTTTTTAGTTTTTATTCATAAAATTACACACACAAAAATATCAAAGCTCAGAAGGAAACTTCTTTATTTTTGAAATAATTATGGTTGCAGTTTTCAGACATCAGCACAGTTATCTTTCCTAACATGACACTGAGTTGTATGTCTATTGTATAATTACAAGGTGGTGCTCTTAGGCACCTAGGATTGCTAACATGTCATGGTTTGTGCCATGTAGAATAAAATTGCTTTGCTAAATATGTCTTGAGAATAAAAATGTAAAGGGTTGTATGCAAAAGGCTAAAGAGGCAAACTGAAAAATAGTGGATTAATGAAAAGCACCAATGATGAAAATGATGAGCTTAACCCCTTGAATGCAGGGGTGGTCTCTATTGCTTGCTTCACAGTGTGGGGGATACACTGAGGAGAGATAAAGGGGTGATAAAGCAGAGATCACTTCTTCAGGTCCTATGTTATTTTTTGGAGCATATCCTATATAATAATTCGCTTAAACGTGTGTAACGATGCAGTCATGCTCAGTAGAGACTGCTGCACGTGCTGCAGTCATGCGCAGTATAGACTGCCCGCACCGTGGCTGATACAGAGCTGGACGCTCCTTCGGAGCATGACTGCCCTGTGACCGGCTAGCAGTGGCACTGTGGTCTGTGTAACGGGATCTTCAACTAGTATAATAAGATTTCTCAACTGAGGGAAATCTTAGCTCATTGGCTCTATAGAATAACATAGGAACTGGAGAAGTCATATTCACTTTATTACCTCTTTATCACACCTGCATAACGCCACAGTATGTTGAATAGCTTTCTAGCATACAAGAGGGGAGATGCATTAAGGGGTGATAAAGAGGTGATAAAATAGAAAAGACATTTCCAGTGATATCACTTCTCAATTTCCTATATTATTCACCAGCTTTGGTGATCTAAGTGCATGGGCTCTATAGAATAACATATGAACTGGAGAAGTCATCTCTGCTTTATCACCTCTTTAACACTCCTTAGTACATAACAACCAGTTAGTTTTCTTAAGAACTGTAAAACATTAACTTATAGAATATGGTCACAAGTAGGTAAATTCTGTTAATGAAATATGATATAGAATAATTCACAACCTTTTTGAATACCATCCTCTTAGTATTTCTTCTAAAAGACAGTAATATATAACACCAAAAAGTGGCATGCTGGAAGACACAACTAACAGTACATATAATATTATCAGACCTTTGATGTAAAGTTCTTCGCTAATAATGCATTTTGTTTATTGATTCCTATATGGTGCATGGAACATATTCTGGCACTGGAAGACACATACTATATCGTTAATCAGACAGAGCTTTTCAAAGAGCTTTGCTTACAATACAACAGTTTGGCACTCAAAATAAAATAATATAGTTAATTTTACCAATGAAACTTACATTTTATAGTTACTTATATTTCCCTCAGTGAGGTGTACTCATACTTCTATAAGTATAATTACACCATCAGTTAAAATTTGTTGCAATTTCTGTAATGATATCAGTAATTTATTAGATTGATGTTGTGGTAATTAGTACCTTTAGGCCAGGACTGGGCAACCTGAGGCCCACCAGCTATGGAGGACTACCATTCAGTGTCTGGCTGGGCATAATGGGACTTGTAGTCCTCAACAACTGGAGGGCTGCAAGTTGTCCACCCCTGCTATAGGCTTTCTACAGAACAATGCAAAAATGTATGTGGAAACTATACACATAGTAGTCTGTTAAATTGTTTGGTGCTATACCAGTGCTAAACGAGCTGTTTCTGTACTTTGACTAGCTCCGGCTCTTATACCCTTTTCAAGGAGACATTTCCCATGCCTCTCTTACCCTACCTTTAGGCCTGAGTAGCTGCTGCTTCTTGCTTTTGTAGCCAAACATCAAATTGTTAGACTAAGGACCAGTTATAACTCAGGTGGGGAGGTCCACCAAGGAGTGATAAAGAGGTAATTAAGAGGAAATGACTTATCCAGTGATATCACTACTCCAAGTCCTATGTTATTCTATGGAGCCAATATACTAAGCTTTCTTCAGCTTTGGAGATCTTAGTGCCTAGGCTTTATAGTATAACATAGGAACTGGAAAAGTAATATCTCTAGAGAAGTCATCTCTGCTTTATCTACTATTCATCACTCCTTAGTACATAATCCTCAATGACTGACTTCAAGGGCAAGAAACAGCCACTACTCTGAAGGTATGAGAGGCTAGAAGAATGTCTCCTTGCAAAGAGCAAAAGCACTGGTGCTAATCAGTTATTAAATAAAGAGCAAGTTTGTGCAGTGCTTGCATAGCTTTAATCAATTAAATAGACCGCAAAGGAATACATGTTCTGAACCAGTTTTAGCTCTTTCATTTTAAAATTGACCCTTGTACTGCTATTACCTGATTTATGGTGTGCTTACTGAGCATGTTGGCATTGACTGATGTCACACTTGCTTCTGAAACTCCAGTTATAAACATATTTAGTACTAGGTGTGAAAGAGCAATTTGTTGGTAGGGATGTGTTTACCTTCAACTCAAGGATGGTGGCAGTAGCCTGTACTACAGTCTGATAACCATAGCATATTTGTATAAGGCACATCATATATTTACCGCTTTCTGCCTCAGCACATATTTTTCCCTGTTACATAGGCAGTGTTCACTAAGCTAAAGAGGGACAGTTCTGGAGAAAACCAAGTGTACCACAGGGGTCAAAAATTACCTATATTTCCAATAATTTAAATGGGGCTTTTACCACCTTTAATGAGAGGTCACCAAAACATTGTGAAGCAATGTGTTGGGGATTTCCCTAACATTCATTAAAAGCCCCATTTAAATTAAATTATTGACAATTTTGATATCTCCACTATGGTACAGTTGATCTACTCCAGAAATTCACCTTTTCGCTTATTGAAAACTGCCCATGATCCTCAAACTATCCCATGTCTTCTTTAAAGCTTAGGGAGCATGAACCACACAGAAGAAGAGTGCAAGTGTCACAAATGTTGTTCTAGATATTTGAAACTAGTTCCCTAAAGTTTATGTTTGCACCAAAAATACTGATTTGCAAACTTAATTTAAATTGGACCTAAGTAAATATTTAAGGAAAGACTGTACTCAAATATTTTGCAGCATTGTTTTCAGGGTAAAATCTTCCGGATCTCCAGGTAGAATCTCCATGTAAATGGAAATGGTGTTTGACAACCTCTAGAAGTAACAAAAGTGTAAAGACAAAAGTAGTCCAGAACTGCCTAGAATAACCAGAACAAAAGTAATTGTCAGCATGAGACATTGAAAAGTCAGGCATGGATAGCTTCAATAAAATATAGCTTTCACACAATAATCTTTTTTTTTTATAAAACACAGGATGTCAGGGATGAGCAACCTGAAGCCCTTCAGCTGTGGGAGACTACATCTTACACCATTCACAACTAGTCATTACCTGGCTGGGTATTATAGACATTGTAATCCTCCACATTTCAAGGGCTTCAACTTGCCCACTCCTTGCCTAAGAACACATTGATACTTAAATGTGCAATTTTTTAATACTACATATGTGAAAACTAGAAAGAAGAAATAAGCAAAAGAAGGAAAAAGTAAAGTACGTGTGAAGGAAAACCAGAAAAGAGTGCACAATTTGGCAATTAGATATTAGACATATTAGAAATTATGAGCAAGGGAAATAAAAGAATGAAGAAGAAAAGTAAAAACAAAAAAATATAAATATAAAAATAGATGAAATACTGTTTTGTACATGAGATGCAAATATAAATATCTGTAATGATTATATCACCTTAATAGCAATATATAAAATGTTGTATATCTGTCTCTAAAAAACCTTTTGGTTAATTTTTGCCATGATTACTTTTAACATTTTTGCTGAAATGTTTATTATGTTCATAGTATATATTTTTTACTTGATAATAACCTTATGTATTTTAAATAAAAAATAATAATGACATTGATTAATAACTCAGTTCTGATACTGGAGGAATGTAAATAATCTATCATAATCCCATATCATGTCAAAGATGCAGAGATGGTGTTTTGATCATATCGCCTGTGCTGAAAGGTATTTTTCTGGAAACTGATGCCTTTCACACAAGCAACTAACATCAACACACCAAAGTTCAGCAGGTTCCATCTTTATTTTGTCTAAATAGTAACTATGTAAAGCTGTAGGAGGGAAAATGTAAAGGGTGGTTTATTGGAGTACTATCAAATCTTTCAAGTGAAGTATGGTAGAGGTTGCTATGCTCATTGTCACCTCAAATTATTTATCCATTGGACATCAGATTATAATACTTGACTGATGCTCATGTGGATTGCTCATAATCATCATGTATGTCCCCCACAAGACATGCTTGTCTGGAGAACACAGGAGGTGGTGAGTGAAAGAACATGCCAGATGAAAATGAAGTAGGCGACTACTACATTGCTGTTACCTGTGTGAAAGAGTCCTATATCAGAGATGTTCAGTATATTCAACATACTATTGATTTTTCTAGTGAGATTTTTTTTAGACAATGTACAGATCTATAATTGGATTGGCACTCCGGGGGGGGTAGACCAAATGCATAATGATTTGTGAAAATCTAAGGATATATATATCTAAGTGCAAAGTGCAGTTAAAAGAGAAAATAGAGGTGGAATATAGGCTTAATGATAATTCACTGATAACAACAGCAGATAAAATTAACTTGGAAGTTCATACCTAAAAGTAGGAAAGAAATGCATTAAACAGTGGGAATGCTAAGAAAGGATTGTCTTGTATATGAAGAGGAAGTAGGAGCAGGAAGAGAGAGGTACTAATGAATTCCACCATATACATCGGTGTTAGGATCTAACCTGGAGTACAAAGCACAGTTGTTTATGCAATATATACATCAGAGATAGTTAAAAAAGAGCCACTAAAATGATGCTCTTCATGGCAAACTTAAAGGGATAGTAATGTTTCACAAAAACAGCAGCTCCAATTAATCTTCATAATATTTGAGCCATAGACATTGTTATTTCAATACTGTGAGAGTTGTAGTTCAAGAGTAGTTCAATGTGGAATCTGGTCCACATATCAGAAAGCTCACAGCAAGGGACAATCTTCTCACTGTGAGAACAATGAAAGCCCTGCCTCCCTTGACAGGTTTCTCAGGTTTTTCCCTTATGCTAATTGAAGATTGTCCCTATCTGCAAGCCATCTGGTCACCACCCTTCTGTTCTGAGGCAAGCAGTGTTACATCTGTAAAAGGGGTTGGAAGGGGATATTTTATCATTCAATTACTCTTGAACTACAACTCTGACAGTATTAAAATAACACTCTCTATGGCTCAAATACTATAAAGATTAATTGGAGCTGATTTTATTATGAAACATTACTATCCCTTTAACAAAATTGACTCAAGGACCTTAATATGTATAGCTTGCATAAGAGGAGGGAGAGGGTGATATGACAGAAAAAGAGTGGCACTGGATCAAGAGAATCTAAAGTTAGAGAGTGGAAGACTCAGAGATAATGTGCACATGTAATGGTTTTTAGAAAGAATGGTGGAAACAATGTGGGAATTAAAGAAATGTCTTGCTATCTTGCTTTCTATTAGAAAGGAAAATGGTCAGACTAGATGGACCAACTCTTATCTGTTTTGAAATATGTGTTACATTGATTGTAGATATTACGATTTATACTATTAATTTACCATGTGTTTTTATCTTTTCTTTCTAATCTTTTTTTTTCTTTTCTTATTTCTTTATTTTTTTTCTTTCTTCTTTATGAATAATATGTCTGTTCTAATTGTCCAGTTGTACTTATTTCTGATTTTTATTCACACATAATCCCCACTCTCCTTTTTTATCTTTACTTTTTAAACTAGTTTCTAGTTTTAAATACTCATATATGTATTTTTGCAGTGTTCCATAATTAAGTACTAATGCATATAAGCTCATTGGTCACATCCACACTGAGTTTCTGGATGAAACATGACTTTTAAGTATGTAATGACTAAGCAGTTCCCCTGTTAAAAATAAAGGACAGTGGGCTAGATTCTACTGCAGGTGATAAATGTTAACAACTTTTTTATCAAACATTTTCCTATGAAGTCAACGGGGAAAACTGGAGATAAAAGCAATGATAAAATTAGCACCTGTAATAGAATCTAGCCCTGTATGCACTAAGAAAACAGGCACAATTCTGGTGCAAACAAACTGTACAATAAGGGAAAATGTAATTTCTCAATAGTTTCACTTATTTAAATTGAGCTTTTAATCTTGTGAATGAGAGAGAGATTTGCTCCAGAATGTATCCTTTTTTTTAATAATATATGTGGCCAAAAGTTTCATTAAAATGTTAGATGTATAGAAGTTCTTGACTCATTGGTTGTCTGTCTTGTTTTGTTTAGCACACCCTAAAACACAGTCTGGAATTTTCAGGGCACCCCTAATAATTTTGGTGATTTTGTGTATGGCAAAATTAATAAATATTCTTAGGTCTCACAATCAGAATCACTACAATTAATATAGCATGTATAAAAATGTCCACAAATATGCTTTTAAAATGCAACTTTCACTTCTTTGTTATAGTCTTCATGGAACAAGTGCCAAAGCACCCTGACTGAGAACTAGTCTTTAAAGGGTTAGTAAAGCAAAGATTTCCCTCACTGACCAAAACGATCAAGTCTGCCATCTAGCTGTCAAATTTGGAATTCGGCCTGCGGACCGGTCGTGGCTCTACAGCAGAGCCGAGATCACGAGATATAAGAAGAACTATATCATGCGAATAGTCTACAAAATGTGCCTGGTTTGCAAGCACACTTTTTAGACCCTTCCAATGAAATAGTTATTTTTATATTTTGTGATCTCGGCTCTGCTGAAAAGCCAGCGGTTGATCTGCGTCAGGATTCCAAATCTGACAGCTAGATGGCAGATGTGACTGTTTTGGTCAGTGAGGGGAAACTTTGCTTGTGAATATCTCTCAAACCATAAAAGTTTGAGAGAAAAGACTTATATTGTTCATGTTTTTTTAATGCCTACAAAATAAAATAAAGATAAAACGAAGTATTACTATCCCTTTAAAGGGATAGTAATACTTAAAATGTAAAAAACAATTAAACTTTGAGTTGTAATAACTTTGAATAAAACACCTTTCAACAGTGAGAGTACCCTTTTATTTTATGCAGGTGGATAAACACTACGATACATTTTTTTTTACATATTAAGTATTACTCTCCTTTTAACTCATCAATGTTTTATATTGAAACTGAACTGGTTTGCTAACTTTACTGCAGATAATCACCCTGCTCAATTTACTGCAGACTATCACCCTGTTCAATTCTATGAGCAGTTAATTTTGATAATTTGAAAACATTATTCCAAATAATGTTTTAAGTAGTTACATTTTGTGAACAGGCTCATAAGCAGCATGGTGACTGAGTAGCTCATCACTATTTCATTTACAGAACAAAAGAAATAATGTATATTTTAAAAATTAAACATAAAAAGTCTAATCTGTACACATGAAACTCCTCTTCTTTCTTTTTATATTAACAATTAAAATATAAGGAAGCAGTGACTGTTTCCTTGTTTGTACCCTGCCCTTAATGCCTACATTCTTTTTTCCATTAACCTTACATCATAAATTGAATTTAAGTTAAAAAATAAAGGTATGCCAGAAAATTGCACAACAAGCAACAACTTTGTACTCTAAAAGCTTTTAGTGCAGTATCTGAGAATAGTTCAGAATTCCTTTCATTCACAATGCTTAATGCCTTTGTAAAATATATAGTAACAGGTAACAGAGTACTATATATTCCTTGATACGTGAGTGAAAAAAAAATCTATATAACTAAGCTATAGAGTTATTGGCTAACACAGTGGAAATGTGAATTAACGTTAATGCATGTCTAGCTAAAAGACTTTAGTATTTATACAGAGAAATGTATCATAAGGTTAGTGTGACTTGGCTTGTTAATTTGAGTATGAAAATGTGAAGATAGACACTGATATGCTATGTTTCTTATTTACAAATCATTTAATATTATTCCTCAGCTGGTCATGTTTAAAAAAAAAAAGCATTAAAGGGATAGTAATACTTCATTTTACCTTTATTTTATTTTGTAGGCATTAAAAAAATATGAAGAATGATATAAGTCTGATCTCTCAAACCTTTATGGTTTAAGAGATATTCATAAGCAAAGTTTTCCCTCCCCACCCCTTTTACCTAGTGTAAGCAATCTCTTCTCAGATGTGGAATCCAGTCCATAGACCAGACAGATAACAGCAGGGGACAGTCTTCTTTATATGAAAACAATGAAAGCCCTGCCCCCCTTGACAAGCTTTTCAGGTTTTTCCCTTATCTTAATTGAAGATTGTCACTCTCTGCAGTCTACCTGGGCACCTCCCTTCTGCTCTGGCTGAGCAGTGTTACATCAGTAAAAGGGATGGAAGGGGGATACTTTGTCATTGAATTACTCCTGAACTACAACTCTGACAGAATTGAAATAACACTCTCCAAAGTCCAAATACTATGATGATTAATTAGAGCTGCTTTTATTATGAAACATTACTATCCCTTTAAGTATACTAATTTATATGAAAGGTCAGATGAACAATTCCAATAAAATAACTCCAACAGTCAAAATACTGAATGTTTGCCAATGTATTAACCAAAAAGTCTGCATGCAGAATAAAACCTTTTTGATTGCTTTTATTTATTATTGCTTGCTTTATTATAGTTATTTTATAAGTAGAAGTTAAGACATTAATAAACATTAGCACACCTTATTTAAAGTGATAGTACTACTTAACATTCAATATATTTAGTTCTGTAGATACTTAAAAAATTAATTAATTGTGCCGTTTCTGATCTCCCAAACCTTTCTGGTTTGGGAGATATCAGTCTGCAAGGTTCCCCCTTTCCTCCCCTTGTGCTGACATCAGATTTCAAAGTTACAGACAGAGATCTCAGCTCTTCAGCAGATCCGTGGTCACGGTAGTTACAAAGAAATACTTCATTTGAACAGTCTACAATGTGTGCCTGGTTTGCAAGCACGTGTTTTAGACCATTCAAATGAAGTATTTCTTTGTAACTACCGCAATCACAGCTCTACTGAAGAGCCACAGGACTGTCTATGGAATGGGATCTCTGTCTGTAACTTTGAAAGCTGATGTCAGCACAAGAGGAGGGAAGGGGGAGCTTTGCAGACTGATATTTCCCAAACCATAAAAGTCTGGGAGATCAGAAATGGCGCAATTAATTTATTTTTTAAGTATTTACAGAACTAAATCTATTGAATGTTAAGTATTACTACTTTAAAACTCTTATCAACTATTTAGTTTGTGAATTGTCATGCAGATACTGACTATTCATTGACTAGCAAGAGCATATTATAAATACAAGCTTTCAAACATTAAAAATTATGTTCCTTATTAAGGTGTTTATTAAGATAGTGATCAATGAAATGCATTTGTGTCACAATACTGCCACCTGTTAGTTCACCATGGTATAAAAAAAAATGAAATGTATACATCCAGTGGGTTAAGTGCATTGAAAGAAATTTTGTAAAGTAAAGTAAGCCATTTCAAGTATGACTAAGTAATGTTATTTTGTAAATGAAGACAGAGCATGAATGGCAAGTTTTAGAGTGAGGAAGAACTGTGTTTAAAGAGTGTCAAACTGCATTCCTAAACAGACCAAGACAGTGCAGGTGTTCCTATTTCCTAATATTGCAAAAGTGTTTCAATCATTAATGCAGTAATTCTGGCTGAACCACCAGTGCAATATCCAGGATATCCCTTGACTCTTTAGTCATGCAGTCTGAGATCACTGTAAGCAGACATTTAAAATAGCCGTATTATTATTTTAATATTAAATAAAATAGTCATATTAATAATTTTTTTCCATGTTTTACGTTAGATAAAAATATATCTATTTTAGTTTTATCTGTTTATAGTATTTTTAATAAGAGCTAATTATCAGCTGCCGATGAGAACCCACTAAGAGAAATGTACAAAGCTGATTCAGCAGGTACAAAAAATGCAGATGGAACTGTTTTTGTATACTGATTGTTATGGGTTTAAATGGCCTTTATGTGCAATTTACTCCAAGGGGTGGGAAGTGTTAGAGTGTCTGGGTATGTCTTGGCATGACCTTCCTCTGTGCCCTGTCCTAAGCTATGTGCTAACAGGGTACAATAAAAATCAGTGCAAAGCTCTTTCTTCAGCTATAGGGATCATGTGAAGGGCTTGTTGACATAACTGTTGTATGGTGGCAGTGTGCACGAGTGTGCCTTAATGAATATACACATGCAGACATTGATTAGCTAACCTATATGTAAACACATCTCATGCACTCACTGGCCGAATCATACATTCCTCTTACTATATTTAATTAGCTATCCCTGATTCAAAATGTAATCCACTCTTTAAGGATTTTCTCATTCTGGATTGTCAGACAATTTGACTGCTGCACGCTCTACTTCTATTTTCTCCAAAGAGTACATGTAGATTTGGTTACCAAGTGACAGGTCACTGACATCCAAGCAGGATTGACTGGACACACCTATATATTAGCATGGTGGTGGATGTAAAATTATTTTGTTTTCTCAGTTATGAGTAATGTCTAAAAAAGCTATTTAAATTATTGTGAAAAATATTTTTAAAAAAATTAAAGCAAGTGAAAGTATTTGTATACTAATTTTTTTATACTGAAGAGACAAAATGAACTGTACAACAAATTATCCAGTATTAAAATGTTACTGTGTGGTAAACAGATAGACATGTAGTTATTATGAGAATTACACATTTTTTCAAACAGTGGGATAAACCTTATACATTTGTTCTGGAGGTGACAAAATGGGTGAAGCCATATGCTCAAAATGAAAATAGAGCAATTCTAGGACAAACCAAATGCACCATAATTAACCAGTTTAAAGTTACCATTGATTGAATAGGTCTTTTGAAGCCGTTGAATGCTAGAGAGGTCCCCAGTGTTTTGTGGAACCCAGTTAAATTAATGAGGATTTTCTGTTTTTAATTGTTCCCTAAGGTACAGTTGGTTTCTTCCAGAATTGCTTAACTTTAGTCTTTGTCTACATCACACAATGATTATTACTGTGCTACTTGCACTTTCTACTTATCTATGGAGGAAGAACAATTAACCCCCCCCCCAATGCTGCAACCTTTGTGCATGTAAAAAACTGCTATATTTTGGTAAAAATTGTATATAGAATTGATTGAAATCACCATTACTAAAATAGCGCATGTGCTAGATACTTTTAAGCAAGCAACCACATAGCTTATGAAAGTACCCAAATAAAAACAAAATTTTCTGAAAACTGTATTTTTTTCTCTTGTTTCCAGATAGCAGTCTATCAGTGATGGCGAAAACAAGGATAGTGATACAATTTAACCCTATCTCTTCATCAGGAAAGACTGGAGGAAGGGAACTAGGATGCTCTCTGTCTCCAGTCTAGGCTATATTGTTCAGCATACAGCAAACTCAGTGCTCTGTATGCTGTATAACCCTTATTCAAGGTAGTAATAGCTCCCTCCCAACAGTCTTTTCTTCTACAGGGACAATGTTAAATTGCACAATTAGCCCTGCTTTCAATGTCCCTAACAGGAAGCTATCCAAACACAAAAGATGCAATGTGTTCAATGTCAGCTGATATGAAAGCTGTAAAAAAAATTTATAGTTAGAATTACTTTACATATTAAGCAATTGCAAGATATGCTGTCAGTATACAAAAATCACTATTTGCTTATATGTGTAGCTTAATATGTAACATAAATAAACAACCAAAAATAACCCTATATACATTCTGTTGGGGTATCCAATTGATTTTACCATGAAAGACTTAATGGATATCCTATATTCTATTTTCTTACTGGAGCCAGATGCCTAATAACCTGACAGTGAAAAAACATGACCATCCCCCATTATGTTTCTAAAGTAAAACAAATGAATGGCATAATAATTTTAGAAGAACAGCACCATTTTATAAAAATAAAAAAGTTCATTTATTTGTATTTCTATGTAAACCCTGGTTTTTGGAAAAAAAAAATATACCGGATATAACTTTTATTTAAATACAATAAATAACAGAAATAAGCAAAAAGAAATATGGACAAAACAGTTCTAAAAAAATTGTTTACACAAAAAAATCCACTTCAACTAATTATGTATTATTTATACTATAAAAAGTGATGGTTTAATTAGCTTTGGTGTTAGGAGATTTTATACTATAAAAAGTGATGTTTTTAATTAATTTTGGTATTAGGAGTTTTCAGACAATGATATTCATTCTTATAACTGGCATATGTTACACAAATCATAATAAATATATATATATATAACAACATATATGAGAACAGAAAGCCTTTGATTAGCAACATAGTGTGAATAGTCTCACAAACAATTTTGTTGATCCCCTGACATAAACTGTGCAAAAATGGAGGAAACAAGAGAGTACATGATCAATAACAATCAGCAGTTGGCAACCGCTATTAATCAGTTAAATTATTTCTGTATGGAGTCTGTGTTCATCAGAATATCAACTACAATACAATAAGAGAAAATGTTTTTGGTTTTTTTAAACAATTATTGTTTCTGTGCTATAATGTATCACAGCCACATAAGTATGTACAACATGACCTAGCTGAGAACACCAGGATATGACTAATATTATACTCCACCTGACACAAATTTGCATTGTGATCAATATTGCATAAATTGGTCTAGACAGAGTATAATCCAGTGAGGTCCATGTAATCTTAACATGAAGGACTTCACATTTACAGTTTATCATATGGTGAATCTAGATCACTGAAACATACCTTTTGCATAGAGAAGTACATGAAGCACACATTGAATTAGTTGAATTCTCACTACCAGGATATGTTATTTGCAGTAACTCTTTCAGTGCTGGGTTACACACCTGTATTCACCTTAGGGGAAACACTGTCCTTTTCCCACTGAGATTCTTGTGCATACTCTGATATTGTCTATTTTTGTGCATAACTCAAACAGCAGACACTTAAACTTATTTTAGTAAAATGTATACCCTTTGCATGCAATCAGTCATAGGAGTTTAGTATCAAAAACTCTTTTATTTGACTATATGCCTAGTGGTGTTTCTGAAGAATAATTTGCACAATTAAATTTAATATAATACTTGATAGCATTGTTCCATCTAAAATAAGCACAAGTAAGTAACCAAGCACGAAAATCATTAAAGAGGACCGTTTCAGTGATTGAACTGGGTCTCTCACCTTTGCTCACCTTTCACGGAGTCCTGCTTGGCAGGTTACTGTATCACCATAGTGAGATTGGTGAATGCATTAGGCCTCTAACTGGAGAAGTATAGCTTAACCCCTTAACGACCGGCGGTCCTGGGACGTTTCCGTCCCATAAGGACTGCATAGGACCACTTGGACGCGCCGGTACACGTGACCTGTCACGTGTATCGGCGCGTCACTATGAGGCCTGACAGAGATCCCTCCGATGTTGGAGCGGTCAATTTCAGGCCCTATTTTTACTTACAGCGCTCCCGGTAGAGTGCTGTAAGTAAAAAGTATGTGACTTACTATGACCATCATCGGTCCTTGAGTATTTCAAGGACCGTGACGGTCATAGTACGTCACATGTCGTTAAGGGGTTAAGCTATTTTGCTTTAGAAGTAAGGTTTCATGACTCATAAGTGGACATTTTGGATTTTAGAACAAACAGTCCCCCCCATTTCGCAGAGTCACAATATTCATTCTCATTCTCTGTTAACCTCAGATAAAGTTTTTTGCTCCCCAGAGGGGTCATAAGAGAGTCTCTTTCTTGGATGAAGAGGCTGCAGGGAGAATGGCCCATATTTATAAAAACAAACTGGAATTATTTTAGAGTAAACCAACTGTACCACAGGGAACAAAATGAAAATTCCTGAATTCCCAAGCACTTGATTATAGATTTTTAACCTCCTGGATGTCAAAAATGTCTACAATTCACTGCTTCACAATGCATTGGAGACCTCTCTAGTAGGGGTAGGTGAAAAGTGAGAACAATTTCCTGCATGACTTTTTGCAAAAAACAGACTATTTTTTGTGAAAGTTTCCTCCTTTTCACCTATTCCAGCAAACTTTTCATCTGTACCAACACATTTTTCTCCAATTCTACATATGCTTTCTCCTATTCCAACAGATTTTTCTCCTATTCCAACACATAAGCCTGAGGGCTGTAGTGGAGAAATAAGTAGCTGGAAGTCAAAGTTGTGAGTCCTACAGCAACATATACCTTGAAAAATGTGTTAGCATGCAGAGTGCACGTGTCCTTTGCCCACAACACTTACTTCCTGCTTAAGTGACACTGGCGCATATTCATGATGATATCAAGTAATTAAAAAAAAAATAAAGTACAACCTACAATGTGGCAGATGTGACTGGTAGTGGTGGTGGGAGACTGGCGTGGTGTGATTGGTGGGACCTTGACAAACTGCATCCACCCAGGAATGAGAAGGATCATCATCATTTATTGCACATGCTGCATCAATTATTGTTGCAGTCAGTTTATGTACTAAGACTTTACTCCCACATCCCTACACTGCTCCACCTTTCCCCTTCCCGCTTGTGCATTTGCTAGACATTACTCAGCTACTGTGTGTGTTTTACTCTCAGTCACAGAGCTCCCAGTCAACTGTCTAATATATTTATTTGCTTACTTATTTCTGTATTTTTTATTTTTTTTAAGCTGTCCACCCTATCTTATCACAGTAAGTCCAAATATATATATATATATATATATATATATATAACTAAAAAACAAAATTAAGAACTTTTTCCCCAGACTTCCCCAGCACAGAGACAATAAATGTAAAATCAGCAAGCAATTTGGACCCCAGCTACCTGTGTCTTGCCAGTGAGTCACACCAAATTTTGGTGTATTTGGGGTCAACCTCCTTCCTCCCCTCTTCTCCCCCATTGTGCCCCCAGACTTCCCTACTACAGAGAACAAATATTCTACCTAAACGACTCCCTAAACTAAGCTTCAGTTCCCCTTTATTTGCCTATCCTCTAGCTCCAAAACGTGCTGCTCTCTCCTCTCACAAACACAGAATAACTGCTATGAGAGCCTGACATCCTTTTATATGGCTGTAGAAAACTTTCATATGGTGGAGAAAAATGTTTCTACCCATTGATTTCAATGCAATGAGGTACACGAAAAAAGTGGGAAAATAGCATTTTTCATGGGAAAATTTTGCCAAGTGGAAAGTGCCATTTTTCAATGATTTCAGTTTGAGGTGAACATTTTCGACCATCCCTACTCTCAAGCATTCAAAAGTATAAAACTTCAGTTTAATTTAACTGGAATTTTCATGCTTTGCTGCTGCTGGTTCACCTCAGAATAATTCCAGTTTGCTTTTATAAATAGGAGCCAGTGATCCTTCAAAGCAAAAGACTATTGGACCATAGACAAAGCCAGTATACTCTGAAACATGTCAATGGAGTTATTTTGTATTATTTGTAGTAAAAGTTTATGTCATGTCATCATACTCATTCCACTTCCATGTGAAGGTGGGATTGGTAAATGACTATAGGTTCATCCAACTATGTATGTTGGAGTCCTAAACGTTAGGGATGGGGATGAAAACTGTTGCATGAAAAGAGATTTATACATAAAATTGCACTTTTTGCTTTCCACCAAAATACCCCAAAAAAGTGCAGTATTTCTGCTTTCTTCTACTCATTAAAATCACTGATGATAATGTTATTTCCTCATTTTGTAAAAGGGAGTGTGTGTTTATCACATTTTCAATATGTGTTAGGTGAGAGAGAAAGCTGATGAAATCAAGGACTCTCAGCCTTGTCCCACTGGTAGCAACTGAACTACACATTCCAACTTCCCAGCATTTTTCTACTGCACTGGTAGCCATAGAATCGCATATACTGACCCCCCCCCCTAGTCTTTTTACCACAGTAGCCATAAAATCACACTGACTGAGTCTGACCCCACAAGAAGTGCGGCAGTAATCACTGAGTCATAGAAAGCATAGGTGGAAAATTATATGGTTCACACAGAAAGTTATTGGGGTTTTCTATGTGCTGAAATTTCCACAGAAAAATTCCTGCAGGAAAAAAACAACTTTTCACCTATCTCTAATAAATATATTACCCTATGAGGTAACCCACTATGCTTTTTTGTCTTCTTTTAGACACTGTCTAATAGTATGAGTGATTTTATTTAATTATTTACGCATATATATTTTTAAATTATTTCATTTTACCTGCTTCAATGCCTGCCCTAGACTTAGTTTTGCTAGAAAAAAGTACCTGTTACTGTTTGAAAGGTATTAGCAAGAGGAGAATGAAAACTCTAGCCTAAAAAAAGAGAAATGTGCAAACTGTACTTTATACCTCCTTAAAGGTACTGCTCATTGAACAACCTCCCATATTGTCCCACTGGTAGCCACAAAAACACAAATACTGATGCCTCAGCCTTAACCAGCTGTTCTAATATGCTGCCATAAACTGACACATATTGACCCCTCATAGTAACCATAGAACCACACATACTGATCTCCCAAGTCATAGAACAATGTGAGGCCTTCCAGCTGCTAACAGACCACAACTCTCATAATTCCCCATAAACTGAGGAGCTGTAGTCTAGCAGCAGCTGAAGGGCCTCATGTTGCCCACCACAGTCATAAAATCACACATTCTGAACCCAAAGCCTTGACCCACTATATGAGTCCCCCAGTATTGTAGTCCAAAATTTTTGGGCACAGAGGAAAACAGCAACGTTCTTGTGGCTAAATTAAGAGTTTTGTTTTTGAGAAAAAGGCAGAAATGTTATGGGCTTTCTACACAAGGGAATTTCCATGAAAAATTAGCAAATTCCTCAGAAATGTCGCTTAAAAAAAAGGGGACTTTTCACTCCATCCCTGGTATTAGCCAAGCATTGCTAAGGTAACAGTATAGTGTGAATCCTATAGTAGGTACATTTCTTAACATTAAGAAATAACCTTTCCCCACATCTCTCTACTCTCCTCCCCCTCTCTAGAATATATGTTACTCTATATCACACTGCCACTCTCTCCTGTGCAATCTTACACTTTACCAACCTTATCCCATGGAGACAGAGTGGAGCATCAGCTTAGAACATTCCGATAACCCTTACTGAACCTATAACTGTTTTATACCCTGTACTAGCCTCATTGTAATGTTTCCTAGCTCATTTGATTTTGTACACATGCTGACAGTATGGTATTGTACGTTGCTAATTCGAAATAAAGCTTTTGAAATGTATTTTAAAAAAAAAGTAGAGCCCTTTTTTCAGTTCTGCAGCACTTTCTATAAACAGTTATTCCTCCAGAAGCCAAGTCTGAATTATCATTATTCACTGGAAGCAAATAATTTTGCCTGCATATAGCACAATGTGCTCCTCTCTTTCACCAGTTTTTAATACTCTAATTAACTAAACAGTCTGAATTACAGTTGTTTGGTGCTCTACCACTAAAGAGATCAAGATGTGATATGGAGCACATAGTTTCCTTACCCTCTATAGTAGAAATCTCAGGGAAGTCACTATCCCTGCTCATACTCTTGCTGATGGAAATAAAATGTTGCACCTGGCTTATAAATACAGGGTCAAAAATAAAGGCTCTTTAACCCTTTGAGTGCCAGAGGGGTACAGAATGCATTTCTTTGCAATGCATTCTGTAATCCTCTGGCACTCAAAGGGTTAAATATTCTGTAGGCATACCCATTTGATTGAGCCAAATGCCTTGTCAGCTTCAAGAGATTGCTAACAACTGGTTTATATTATGAGTGGTGGCATTCCCTATCATGAAGAATACACATAATATGATCAGTCACACAACTATGCAGATCAGCCAAGACCTTCATTAAAATCTTAACATCCTCATTCTATAATTATATTGGTTTAAAGGATTCATACTATTTGGAATCCGTCATTGGCTTAGAAAGCACATTAATATTAGCTTCATAGAGAGTTTTCAGCAACTGCTGAAGCATAGATATTTTTAAGCTGAGCAGGATGTATATATACATTTTTTTATCACTCTAAAATCAAACCATCCATCCCTAGAGCTTTATTGTTCACAAATGGTTTTATTGCAAAAAGTGGAGACATTCAGTTCACAAAGACTCACTCCAATTTGTCGATTTTCTACCACCTTGAATAGTCTAGACCATGATTGATCACTATTGACTGGAAAGATGTGCTACTCAAGATAAGATCACCAATTTTATTTTTTTTAATATAAATATTTAGACAGTCAGCCAGAATAATAGTTGCCAGGGGTTCTACCACCAGAGAGCAACATGGGGTACCATAGTTTCCTTATTCTCTGTAGTAGAAATAATTGCTCATGGTCAAATATAAATGTATTTGTTGATTGTAGGGGGTTGATGGTACTACTTCAAAACCATTACCACACTTCATAAGATGCACCAATTATATTGGTCCTTTAGTTAAGCTTTAATCTTAAATATTAAAGGGTAACTATACAATGATTTAATTTGTTTAAAAAATTACTAACTCCTCTATCAGAGTGTCATGGGTTCACTTTTGCTAAGGCATGGTCATTCTATGTGCTTATGTCTATGATAAGTAGTATGGAGACTATAAGATGGACATTTACTGCATGAACTTATCCAAAACTGATGCCACCTATTTCTTCTATTTTCTTTTCTTTTTTTTTTTTTTTTTTCTTTTATAAGTTTTATTATAATCTGAAAAAATTACAAGGTAACAATCTAAGAAATGTAGCATGTAAACATTACATACAAAAGTGTAGAGTAAATAAGATAGCACAATCATAACTTCAATTAGTCAATAAAGAATGAATTTAGTGAGGTCTCCATAAGTTAACGGAGAGAAGTTGATGTCTCACAATTCCTCAAGTAGTACTATGGTGATAAAGTGGTGGAGACAGAAGCGAATAGTGTGTCAGTAGGAAGGTAAAAGGGGGGGTGAGGATGGAAGAGAGAGTGAGGAAAAAAAAAAAAAGAATAACAAAGGTAATAAGCTAGTGTCTATTATGCCAGGTGAGAATACTGAGACGTTGACCCATGGGGGGGGGAGGTAATATTAGTGACCAAGGAGTTGTATACAAGAAACAGTGTGATTGGAATGCCAAAGGCCTCAAATACATTGTGGCAGAAGTATTTAAAAGAATTAAGGTTGGAACCGTGTAGAATATCTGGACGTGGTCCAAGGTTGCTATTTGGCTGCGTATTTAGCAGTAGTCTTGGTGGTTATGGCATGAAGCCTATTCATCTTAGAGATTGAGTCCACCAATTGTGTCCATTATTCAATGGTGGGGGGGCTCTTGGATAGCCAGTGTCTAGGAATGAGTCGTCTGACTGAAGACAGTAAGGAAATCAATAAGGCCATTTCTGTTTTTTTAAGCTTTGGAAATGGAGGCGAGCAACAAGAAAAAAGAAAAATAAGTGGGTTTAGAAGAATCTGAATAGCTAGTACGTCTGAGATAATCCCAGCCGCCTGAGTCCAGTACGGCTGTATTATCGGGCATGTCCACTATAAATGCGTCAAGGTTCCTACCTCTTTTAAACACCTCCAACATTGGTTAGAATGGTCCGGATATATGCGCGATAGTGTAACAGGGGTTCTATACCAGCGGGATAACAGTTTGTAATTGGCTTCCTTGGTGGCAGAGTAAAGAGGTCTAAGATAACTTAGCCTAAAGATCGCAGACCAGATCTATGTGAATATTTTGTCAATAATGTTAATACTGCTGCTCAGAGCATTGTTTGGGAGGCTGCAAAGGCGAATGCAAGGGGCTCCTTAATATCTCTTACAGCTATGCAAAATAGACTTGGGTCTAGGGAGGTGGAGACATTGGAATCGGATGCTGCTGAGGTGGAAAAACAGTTTGTGGAAAAAGGGGATTCGGCCTCTTATACTAATTTTGTTTCTTGCTCATTAAAATATTCTATAAAATTGTCTGAACTAAGTGCCCGCCATGTTTTTTACTTGAAACAAAATATTTGGGGACAAGGCAGGGAAGCTAATGGCTCATCTTGTTTGTCAAAACAGGGGGACTCTGTTGATTTCTTCACTCCGAGATCCCGGGGTTGAACTGGTACTAGACCCACAGATGATTAACTCGCGATTTTGGTGCTTCTACTTTCGTCTATATGAATCTCGATTGACCTGCTCTGAGTCTCAAATTTCTTATTTTATTGATCAATGTGGCCTTCCGCAACTTTCATTTGATCATAAACAAATGCTGGATGCTCCTATACTTCTGAGAGAGGTGGTGGAGGCTATCCATGGTTTGCCGGCAGGCAAGGCATCGGGTGTGGATGGTCTTCCTGCAGAATGGTATAAAGAATTTGTGGATGTCTTGGCCCCCCATTTATTGAATACCTTTTATACTGCTATTGACGATGGACATCTTCCGGATTCGATGAATAATGTTTCCATTATTGTATTGCCCAAACCAGGAAAGGATCTGGAGGTTTGTGATTCTTACAGGCCCATTTCCTTGTTGACTAAGGATGCTAAAATTGTGGCGAAAATCCTGGCTACCAGATTAAATATGGTGCTGGGAACCATAGTAAACGAAGATCAAACTGGCTTTATCCCAGGTAAATCGACATCACACAATCTTAGAAGGTTATTTATGCATCTGCAACTCCCTCACGATACCATGGGGTCTCAGGTGATAGCATCTCTCGATGCATCTAAGGCCTTCGACTCTGTCGAATGGCCATATCTTTGGCACGTGCTCCAGGGATTTGGGTTTGGCCCATCCTTTATCAAATGGATACATATTTTATATAGTAATTCCAAGGCTTCTGTGGTGGCGGGTGGACTGAGTTCACAGTCCTCCTCCTTGCATCGTGGCACTAGGCAGGGCTGCCCACTCTCACCCGGCCTGTTTGCTTTGGCCCTGGAACCCCTGGCTGTTCTAATTTGTGCAAATCCATTGATTAGAGGACTCAGTGTAGAAGGCAGAGAGGAAAAGCTCGCATTGTATGCTGATGACATCCTGCTTTTTTTAGGTGATGATAGGAATTTCTTGGAGACCACATTACAGCTGGTGGTCGATTTTGGTACATACTCCGGATTTCAAATAAATTGGACTAAGTCCTCTTTGATTCCGATTGATAGTAATCTACGGGAATCTTATCCAACTGACAGCCCGCTTTCGTATGTGGCTGAGTGTACATATTTGGGGATTAGGGTGGCAGCAATGACGGACTTCTTTTTGGAGATGAATTTGGTACCTAATATTCAATATTTTAATGACAAAACAATGGCATGGCTTCATCTGCCCTTAAATGTTATCGGTAGATCAAATCTTATTAAAATGATTTTTTTGGCTACGTTTTTTTATGTTTTTCAAAATACGCCATTCCCTATTCCTAAAAGATATTTCCGACAAATAGATAAAATTATTTCACATTTCATATGGCGGGGGGAAGGGGGTCAGGCTAGACTCAAACTAAGTACTCTCATGAGACCCAAACGTGAGGGGGGAATTGCCTTGCCCAATTTCTATAGGTACTACTTAGCAGCACAATGTCGATATGCGTTAGATTTTGTTTCTTCCCAGCCTCACTTCCAAACTACTCAAATAGATACACTATTGTTACAGCCTGCTTATAAGCTGCCCCAGTTTTTGCATGGAGTCCCCACAGTTTTTAAAATTTGGACTCCATTGGCAACAACCCTACATGAGGCGTGGGTGGAGATGAAAAAGCTATTGGGATATATTGTCATGGATCCAGATACCCCCTTATGGGGCGCCGCTGGGCTACACCATCTACTTGGCAGCGATTTCGGTCCCTTGTGGGCTAGATTTGGGATTACTAACCTTGGGCAGTTATACCAGGATAATCAGCTGAAATCCTTTGCACAATTACATGATGAGTACCGTATACCGCATAATCTCTTTTACTCATATTTATGTATTAGGCATGCTCTTCGAGCTCAGTGGGGTGATCGAGCTCCGATGATTTCTATGTTCCTGCTTCTTACTAGATTGATGATTCTTGAGCCTTTGAGACCTCTTTCTTTCATTTACCAGTTGCTGGAATCTCACATGGGGTATCAGGAGTTCCCTTCATGGAACAAATGGGAAATGGATGTGGGTCCATTAGAGAATTGGGAATGGGATTTGGCTAAAGCGGGACCAGCACTAGTGGCGACATTGACTAGACACCAGATGATACAGTTGAGTATTCTACATAGAATTTAATATACGTCGGTCAGACTGTGTAGAATGGGGCATTCTAGTACCGACTGTTGTCTTTGGTGTGATAATGTTCAGGGCACATACTTACATATGATCTGGGAGTGTCCTGGAGTCAGGAGGTTCTGGAAAGAAATAATGCATATTGTGGCCCTGGTGTTGGGGAGACCTGTTCCTGTGACTCCAAAGATTTGCTTACTGTCTGTTTTTCCCGATGAGATTGAGGATGCAACTGACAGATCTCTACTGAGTGAGCTCTTGGTGATGGCGAGAAAGGTGGTGGCCTTGAACTGGATGTCAAATAGAGTTCCCAATTGTAGGGCGTGGATAAACCTAGTCTTACAATACATTCCACACTATAAATTGGTTTACTTACACCTGGGTAATCCAGCTAAGTTTGAAAAGATCTGGGGTAGATGGCAGAACTGGTGGACGAATAGAGCAGATAATACTGTGGCACCTGATGATGTGCAACTTACTGGTGATGGTTGATTGAGGTCACACCTGCTTGTTGCGTGGATGGCTGTGATGTATAATTGATGAGAGATACTGTGTATGAACCCTGTACTTGCTGGGATCTAGTGAAACTGCTGGCTGGTGGGCGGTTGGGGGTTGCTGCGGGTTCAGAAGAGAGAGGAATCGGGGTTGGGGGGTATAGTAAAATTTAAGTTAGGTTACATTTTAGGAGTTTTGGTTATTGGAGGTTAAAATAATAATAAAAACCTCAGGTTGACTCTGTACGCCCTACCGATATGCATATGTTTTTTTCATTGCTGCAAATGTCTACAAATGTCTAAATACTTTTGCTGTACCTGAACGATTATACATGTATTTTTAAAATATATTTGAAAAAAAAAAAGACTACAGATCAGGTTGTCGGCGACAGGTTCACATCCAGCTCTTTTTCCCATAAACGTACAAAATAGACATTTGAAATCAGAGTTGGAAAGGATAGTAGAGAGTAGCCAAAAGAAAGTGGACGGAAGGTAGTGGGTGGGAAAAGACGCTTTCTTCAAATGGGGATAATTTCCGAGGAGTGAACCATTGCAGACTTCGCCTAATCTGAAAATATTGCCACCAAGGAACTCTTGTGTTACCATGGATTGACTGAATTTCCTGAATAGTAGGAAAGACAGAATCACCATACAGGGTGCCTAACCTGTCTATATGGTTATTTTGCCAATAGGAGAAGGACTTTGAGTCAATACCAGGTGGGCAGGAAGGGTTACCTATGAAAGAAGTGAGTGGTGAAGGATAAGGAGCATGCACCCGACAAACCTTGGGGTCTTGCCAGATTTGTAGTAAATGACCTATTATTTTGTGCGAAGAGCAGGCGGAGGGTATCAGATTAGGTGGGGTCCATAGAAGTTGTACAAAGTCTATCTGGCCCATCGTGTCCAGCATATATTCTGTCCAGTGTTTTCTGGAAGGCAAAAAATCAAAGATTTTAGCTATTCTGGAAGCCTTGTAATATGTCTCAATGTCAGGTAAACCCAGACCGCCATATTTGGGGTGTCTACACAGAATCTCACGCCTAATCCTAGGGTGGTGATGTTCCCAGATAAAGGAAGATATTAACTTGTGTAGGCGATTGAAAAAACTAGAAGGGAAAGCTATCGGAAGAGAGTTAAACAGAAACAATATCCTGGGGAGGACTAACATCTTAATGATGCTGATGCATCCGATCCATGATAGGAGAGGCGTCTTCCATTGAGTTAGATCAATTGATATAGAGACAAGTAAGGGGTTCAGATTTTGATCAGGAATAGAGGAAATCGTAGGAGATAAGTGAATTCCCAAGTATTTGATTCCGGTGTCGGACCATTGTAAGGGACTACTCGTTCGGAGAGGGGCAAAAATGGATGGGTCACTATTTAGCACAAGAGCCTCTGATTTATCATAATTTATCTTGGCCTGAGATATGAAACAATACTCATCTAAGAGCCTGAGTAGTGGGGGGAGCGAGTGAGAGGGGTCTGTGAGAAAGAACAGGACGTCATCGGCATATGCAGCTAAATTGAAGACATGTTTGCCCGATGTTACTCCTTTAATATCAGAGTGTTGGCGCACAGAGTTTAGTAAAGGTTCTAGAGCTAACACGAAAAGGATCGGCGAGAGAGGGCATCCCTATCGGGTCCTGTTTGATATGCGAAAGGGATTTGATAACATTCCATTAACTTGCACTCTGGCCTAGGGTTTGGAGTAGAGACCCAAAATTCCCATTAGAAGCATAGGCCCCAATCCCATTTTTATAAGCATTTCTCTCAAGTATGACCACCTTACCCTATCAAAAGCCATCTCTGCATCTGTGGACAGGAAGACAGAGGGGACATTTTTACCATTCAGCGAGTGTATTAGGGAGATTGCCAAGGATGTGTTATGGTGTGAATAAGATGGTTAAGATGTGGACTTAACCTATTAGCAAGTATCTTCGCATAGTCAACATTTAATAAGGAGATAAGTCTATAGCTGCTGCATTGAGAGAGGTCTTTATTTGGTTTTGGCAATACTGTTATATGGGCCATCAAAGTCTGCGGTGCGAAAGGGATGCCCTCCAAAACCCCGTTATAAGTAGAAAGCAGAGAAGTGATTAAAGACGAAAGAAAGGTTCTATAGTATGTGAGAGGAAACCCATCTGGGCCTGGACTCTTCCCAGAAGGCATTTGTTTAATGGCTTTGCTAATTTCAGCTTCAGTTATGGGTTGTTTGAGGTCAGTCTGAATAGAGTCAGGGAGGGTACACAAGGAGGATCTCTCTAGAAAGTCCCGCATCTTAGATACTAAAGAGTTCTCATTAGAACTTGAGGAGGTGTCTATGTTGTATAGGGCTTCGTAATACCTGCGGAAAGCCTCCGCAATATCAGGAAAGGATGTAGCCGATTTATTGTCTGGAGACGGATTCTGTGCACAAAGATCCTACGTCTATGTTTCTTAACTAGCATGGCCAATAGCTTACCACACTTGTTACCGGCAACATAGTGTTTATATTTCAACCATTGAAAAGATTTAATAGCATTCTGTTGTAGTAGAGCCTTAAGTTCCTGTTTTAGTGCTGTTAAGTGAGCCAGGTCATCAGGAGAAAGGGACTTTTTGTGTTTGTTATCTGCTAAGAAAATCTTGTTCTGCAGGTCCGTGATATTTTTCCTATGTTGCCTCTTTTTGTGCGCTCCTAGTTTTATAAATAAGCCACGTAAAACGCTCTTATGAGCTTCCCATACCATAGGTGGTGATACCTGCCCATTTGAATTTATTGAGAAAAATTCCTCTAAGCTACGTCTTAGATCAGAAAGGGACTCTGCGTCCTGTAACAGAAGTTCATTCAACCGCCATGAGCTAAAGTAGGTAGGAGAATCTGACATCTCTATGGGAAAGGCAACCTGCGAATGGTCAGTCCAAGCAAGGGGTTCCATATCTGCCGATCTAAGACAATGAAGCGAGGCTTGTGAGATAAAAAGGTAGTCAATGTGACTGTATCTATTATGGGGAAAAAAGAAGAAGGAGTAGTCCTTAGTTGTGGGATTGAGGACTCTCCAGGTATCGATTAAAGTTAATCGTGATATACAGTCACGGAGTTTCCTCAATTGGTTGTGACGGAGATGTGAAGTACCAGTTGAGGAGTCCATTATAGGATCCAGTGCCACGTTAAAGTCCCTTCCTAGAATGATCTGACCATCAGCATTTTCTTCTAGTAGAGTGAGCATCCTGGATAAAAATGATAGCTGATTCGATGTAGGCGCATAAATATTCAAAAGAGTAAAGCATTTATTATACAATAAGCCTTTGAGAAGAAGAAATTGTCCTTCCGGGTCATTAATTTGTTCCACCAGTGTCCATGGAACATGAAACTTAAATAGAATTCCTACACCTCTTTTTTTAACAGAGGCAGATGAAAAATAAGAGGTTGGGTATGTGTGATTTGAAAATTTTGGGGGTGCTGTAGCGTTGAAGTGTGTCTCCTGTACAAATATTATGTCTGCATGCGATCGCTCAAATTCTTTGAGAGCAATTGATCTTTTGCCTGGAGAGTTGAGGCCCTTGGGGTTCGCTGTTACAATCCTAAGTGGGGTCATGAGAACTGTCCCGGTTCCCCCGCCCATGGGTCCATCCATCCCAGCCATCCAGCACTAGCAGCCAGTCCTTAATGTAAAAAAGGAAAAAGATGAGAAAATGAAAAGAAAGGTAAAGTGAGAGGATAGGGAAAGCAATCCACCAACTGAGTTGTAAGACCTATGACTTGTGATGCATTATAGACATTCCGAGTCAGAGAGTAACATACCAAGCAATCACAAGAGCAATACATGCGGAGCGTAAATAACAAAACATTTGACAAAATAAGAACAGGTATTTGTGACATTTCGTGTAAGTAAATAGAGAGAAACTCCTCCAGAGCTTCATTAACTAACAGGTATAAGGCAAGGGAATGGTAGTATCAATTGGAGGTCTCCAAGAGAGCAATAGAGGGACCAATATGTCGAGAGTACCTTGGGAGGCTTAAAGGGTTGATAGAGAGTTGCAGATGGTTGTTGAGATATGTCAAATATAACGACAAGTGTGAAAAGCGAATGAGGGAAAAGCTGTTCTGTCAGTATGGTCATTATAAAATGGAGGGAAAGGGCAGGAAAATGGAATAAGGGACAGTCAGATCAACCGTAATGTGATATTGTATGGGGGTCTATGATTTCTACTGTCTTGTCTTGGGGTTCAGTAACAGCTAGGGAAAAGGTAAAGGTAGAAGGCTGGAGGAACAGTCTGGTCTATCATATTATGGAAAATGACAGGTCAATGAGGTCAGCGAGGTCCACCATCCTATCCAGGGTCCCGACATCAGTTAGGGAAAAGGTAATAGGGCGGGGGGAACAATCAGGTCATCCTTAATATGTCTAATTACAGAATGTCAGTGAGGATTGCCGACCTATCCAAGGTCACAGCATCTGTTAGGGGAAAGATAGTTAAATGGGTGGAGAGTGGAGCAGAAAGTCCGTGAGTAAGAAAATAGAGGAACATGTTGTCCCAATGTGTTCCATTTAATGATGTTTCAGTATCAGTAAAACAGAGTCATATAGTAATATGTCAAACAATTATGCAGAAAGAACCAGAGAATTACGGAATAACCGCTCCGGAGAAATCTAAGCCAGACAGAAGTGTAAAGTGTACATGATGTCTGGCCTCCCCTGATAATACCCCCGGAGAGAAGAACAGACTGGAGGTATTAAGCAGTAACGAAAACAACAGTAACAGAAACATAAACAAGGCAGTCAATGTTCACAGTTGTACAAACCAAACAATAAAGAGATACATGCCACCCATGCGAATGGAAGCTACAATAATTTAATTGCACTAGTTACTCCACCCGGTCCCCTCTCCGCAGTCCAACCCACACTGCCACCGAGTGTGCGGAAACCTATGGCTGCATCTTAGTTGACAAACTGGGGGGGAAACCCAGCCGCAGGACGGGTCCGAAATGCCGAGGAGGGACAGACATAGGGAGGGATATGATGGAAGTCAAGTAGCGACTGAGGTGACTATAAAAGGAACATATCTTAATAAACAAGTACAGTCAATGTAATAAACAGAAATCCCGGCACAAGCCATTTGGCTGAATGGGCAGAGGAGCATAGAATAGGGTTGGCGCAATCTCCCTGAAGCACCCCCTGACTACAATTGACCTAGTGAAACAAACTACTGGCAAAGGGACCAGTTATAACTATCCAATCTCTAACCCTAAGAATAGTAAAAGTGTTGTAGCGAGTATATAAGTGGCTATACCAAATGACTTATAAAATGTACAGTCCGGCTACCAACCATTAAAGTAGTATAAGACTAGTAGTTGACGGAGGCCCCTATGAGCTCCTTACCCTCAGGTGTCCAGAAGAAGGAGTCCACTTTGTAAATCCAAGGTCAGCGACCGAGGGAATCGGAGTAGGTGTTAGGATAGAGTCCCAATACAAAGCAGGTTTCAGGATAGAGTCCCAATGCCAAGCAGGTGTCAGGATAGAGTCCTGATACAAAGCAAGTCAGTCCAGAATACATTGGAAGAAACAGCTCAGGTCCAGGCTTCGGATGTCGAGCGCCAGTTGTTGTTATCTAGCCTACGTAGTTTCTTCTTCTTTTCAAGAGAATGAGTGGACCAGTCGGCTCTTTTATTAGATTTCTGAGCCTGTGAGGTGTCCATTTGCGTGGACAACACCGGAATTGAGATGTAGGCAACAAGCCGGAATCTCCTCCGGGGAATAAAGAACAGCCACTTTCCCGTTGTGAGAGATGTGAAGAGAGAATGTAAAGGGACTGTGCCTTTAAGGCAAGTCCCCCATGGAGCTGTTGGGAGCTCCGGTTTATTTTAGGGATTGGGTCACTTTAAGAGTTGTGTGGGAATTAAATAAATAAATATTTGGAAGTTGCTGGAAGCTTTGCCCTTCCCGCCCGGGCTGGCGATTGGCTGGGGCGAGTGTGGCTCGTGCAAGTCTAGCTGGTTTAGGCGCGAAGGGCAAATATAAATACTGTGCCAAGTTGCTATCTCTTTCAGGTTCCTCAGAAGCGTTCCAGGCTGCGGACTGCACAGACGCTGTGTGGCAGAAGATTTTATTTGGAGGATGTCTTCTGAATTGGACTTACTTTTCTCCAAGATGCGGGAGAGGGCATGTTCCGTAGGAGGGGAAGAGTGGCTGAGGCAATGCCTGTGTGATGCCCCTTCCACGTCCGGAGCAGCTGACCTGTCTGCGTCGTCTTGCGTAGCGGGGGAGGAGAGAAGTAGGCAGCGGCGGATAAGCTTGTCTCCGCCTCAGTCACCTGCCGCATCTGACGTCGCCATGATAGGAGGAGACTTCATATCGGATCCTTTACAAATCAGTGGAACACAGGATGAACTGTGCGTTCCACCAACGATTCCACCTCACAGAAAAAGACAGCCCAGGAGAGTTTACTCTCCTGATGATAGGAGAGAGCCCAGGAGAAATAAGAGGAAAAGGATTTCTGACAGACAGCAAAATAGAGAACTCCAGACAGAGACTGTGACAGCAAGCCCAGCTCCAAGCACTTCAGCTCCAATATTGCAGGCAGCAGTTGGAACGGCTGGTGAGTATAATGACAAGACAATTAAAGCTAATGCTCTAGGGGATGTTTTAAGCTCCCTAGCCGGGATTTTGAAGCAGCTTCAGCCCAAGTCTGCAGAGATAGTTAAAGTATGGGATGTGTCTGAGCCGGCTGATAGTGTAAGAGCTTGTGAAGCGTCAGCAGGGTTGCAATCCAATAGTGATAGTTTAAGGAAAGAAAATTTGGAAAGTGTGAATGAAAGTTGTTTGAAAGAAGCATTTGCTTGTCAGTCATCACCGTTAGGTTTCCATTTGTCAACACAGATTAAAGAAAAAATATGGAAAGGGGAGTTTTTAGATATTCTGTCTTTACTGCCAGCTTCTAAGGAATTTATTATTAAAAAGACTGATGAAAAATCTGAGGTTGACAGAAGGAGGCCTATCCCGCGCACTTTTCATAATTGGCTTCAGGCTTTTGCAATATTTGCAGCCGTAATGGGGGAAAAGCACCCAGAGCTTTGCTCAGGGCTTTTTCAACATTTGGAAATTGTTTTAGAAGCATTCAGAACCTTTGGCGGGTTTGCGTGGTTTCTATATGATGAGCAGGTGCGTCAGAAATTGGCAGTACATAAGGCGATTTCTTGGGGTCATAAAGATGTAGTATTATGGGTGTCATTAATGTCGCAACAGGCTTCTGGTAATTTACAGAGGAATAATTCATCGTTTCATGGGCAAAGTTTTAAGAAAGGGGTTTGTTGGGCTTTTAATGAAAGTCAATGTAAATTTCCAAACAATTGTAAATTTAAGCATGAATGCCTAACTTGCGGAGGAAGTCATCCTAATTTTTGCTGCTTTTGGAAGCAAAGCCCAACAACTCCAGCAGTGCAAAAAAGCGTTATTTCAAAAAGCAGTCACCCCAGTGAGCTTGACAGGAATGTTGCCTTGGCTAGGAGCCTATCCAGACAGGGAGACGGCAATGCTACTCAAACGGGGTTTTGAACAAGGTTTTATTTTGCCTATTCATTCTGATAAGAAATTTCAGTGGGTTGAGAATTTGAAATCCGCTGAAGATTATCCAGAGATAGTAGCGGACAAAATTCAAAAAGAAGTGGATTTAGGCAGAGTGGCAGGGCCTTTTGTTGATACCCCGTTTGAAGAATTCAGGCTATCTCCTTTAGGTGTAGTACCCAAGAAAGAGGAGGGTTCCTTTAGGCTAATTCACCATTTATCTTTTCCTCCAGGAGCCTAATTGAACGATATGATAAGTGAAGAGTTGAGTTCAGTTACATATACTTCGTTTGAAGAGGCTCTTAGGATAGTTAAAAGATGTGGTCCAAATGCTCTTTTGGCCAAGGCAGACATTAAGTCTGCTTTCAGATTGTTACCCATCCATCCAGACAGCTTTGGTTCGTTAGGTTTTCAGTTTAAAGGTTTCCTTTATTTTGATAAGTGTCTCCACATGGGCTGTTTGTTGTCCTGCGCATATTTTGAAAAGTTTGCTGGTTTTATCGAGTGGGTAGTTAAAACAAAGAGTGGTCAGAATAGTGTAATGCATTACTTGGATGACTTTTTGTTTGTGGGCCCAGGGGACTCTTTGATTTGTAAGAGATTGCTGGACATTTTTCAGGAAGTATCTTTGGAGTTTGGGGTTCCCCTGGCCCACGAAAAAACAGTGCAGCCTAGTACTGAATTGATTTTCCTGGGTATTACAATTGATTCAGCTAAAATGGAATTTCATTTACCTGAGGCAAAAGTGATTAAATTGAAAAGTCAAATTTGGCTATTGTTAGTTTCCAAGAAGGTAACTCTTAAATTTCTTCAGTCGGTCATAGGTTTACTAAACTTTGCGACCAGAATTATGCCTATGGGCAGAATATTCTCTAGGAGACTTTCGCATGCAACTGCAGGCTTGAAATCTCCCAGATGTCATGTCAGAGTCTCTAGAGAAATGAAATCGGATTTAACCGTATGGTTTAAATTTTTGGAAACCTATAATGGCAAGACTCTTTGGCAAGATGAAAGAGTTTTTAACCCTGACATTAATTTGTACACGGATGCAGCAGGCTCCTGTGGTTTTGGGGCCTTTTGGGACGGGAGATGGTGTGCTGAACCCTGGCCTGATGCCTGGTTTCAGGCTGGGTACACTAAGAATCTGACATTATTAGAGCTTTTCCCAGTGGTAGTAGCTTTGGATCTGTTGGGTCAGGCTCTATCTAACAGAAGGATCACAATGTACTGTGACAATCTTAGCGTAGTGAATGCAGTTAATAATTTGTCTGCAAAGTCTATGGAAGTTGTTTCTCTTCTAAGACACCTGGTTTTAAAATGTTTATCGTTTAATATCTGGTTGAGAATGAAACATATTACAGGCTTTAATAATTCGGTAGCTGATAGCCTCTCCCGTTTTCAGTTTGCCAGATTCTTTCAGTTGGTGCCGGAGGCGGAACATCAGGGAGAGACATGTCCAGATCACCTATGGGAGTTAATTTAGGAGACCTGGGTGAATATATAGCCAAATCAGTTGCATATTCAACGTGGACTGGTTATGTAGTAGCATGGAACGGTTGGTTTCAATGGGCTACTGATAATGCTTTGGATCCTTTTGAGAGTGAAGAGGTTTCAATTCTGAAATTCATAAAATGCTTAATTCACAGGAAATTGTCAGGTTCCACTATCAGAAGTAGGTTAGCTGGTGTTAATTTTTTCCTCAAGCTGTTAGGCAAGAAGAGCTGTACTGGGAGTTTTTTGGTTTCACAAACTTTAAAGGGTTATTGTAAAGATACAATGTTGCCAGATCAGAGGCGTCCAGTGTCATTTCCTTTGTTAATAAATTTGTTAGGCTGTTTGAGTTCAGTTTGTTTTAACTCTTTTGAAGAAAGTTTATTTAAAGCGGTGTTTCTTTTGGCATTTTTTGGTGCATTTAGGGTTAGTGAGATAGTAGCCAGAAATAAGAATGTGGATAGTTTCTTGTTATTTGAACATGTTGTGGTTTACGATGATCGTATAGTGATTTTCATTCAAAGGTCCAAAACAGATACTTTAGGTAAAGGTCAATACATTCGTTTAAATGCTTTAACAGGTTCAGTGTTGTGTCCAGTGTTAAATGTGAAGAATTTCTTACTTGTTAGACCGAAAGTTAGTGGTAGCTTTTTTGTTCATAGTGATGGGACTCCTTTGTCTAAGTTTCAGTTTTACAAGGTCTTTTCTTTGTGTTTAGGCAAGTTAGGCTTGTCGAATAAAGGTTTTTCTCTACACTCATTTAGAATAGGGGCTGCAACGGAAGCCTCATGGTCCGGGGTGTCTGAGAGGGATATTATGAAGTTAGGAAGGTGGAAATCTAAGCGGTTTAATTTATACATTCGTCCTCATTTACTGTTTTAGTGTTTGTAAGTTTACGTTTTTCCTTTTAGGGTAAAAAGGCACAAGAAATTTGGATTTTAGGACACTCATTTGTTTTTTGGGCGTGGAAAAGGGCTTTGGTACGTGGTTATTCGGAAAATCTAGGACTTAGCACTAATATTTGCAGACTATGGTGGCACGGTAAGCGAGGTATGCTTTGGGAACATTTTGAGTCTGAGTTTGAATTTTGTGCTCATAAGTTTCCACTTCCTGATGTGATTGTTATTCATTTGGGTGGGAATGACATTGGCTTTGTCAAGTCTCTGGAGCTCTTATTCAATGTTAAAACGTTTTTATCTAAACTTTTAGAACAGTTTCCCAATGTGTTTTTATGTTTTTCGGAAATAATTCCAAGGCTATGTTGGTTGCCTGACAAACATATGAAACCTTTGGAGAGAACAAGGAGAAAACTTAACCGTTTCTTGTCTAAAGCTTTTGTCAGCAGTGGTGGTGTGTCATACAGGCACATTGATCTGGAGGATGGTGGTTGCGGCCTGTATAGAAATGATGCTGTGCATCTTTCTGACATTGGTTTAGACATTTTTAATTTGGGCTTGCAAACTCTTATAGAATCAGCGCTTTGAGCTATGGGGGGGCTCAGCCCTTGGATGTTCAAGGGCTGGCTGTGGAGGGTTAGTTAATTTTGGAAAATTTGGTAACTTATGGTGAGCTCCTGGCTGGTAGGGCGGAGCTTTTTGGTTTTGGTATTTCAAGGGTTTATCTGGCTGGTTATGGCGGATAAACGGTGAATGGTATTATTTTAGTTTATTTACTTAAGTGAGTTATTTATGTTTAAGTAATTATAATAAATACTGCGGCCTTTCCACCATCCTCCTTGTGTCAGTGTCTTTTATTGGGGTAAGTGGGGTTGTGGGTTTGGGAATGCGAACATACAGTCTCCATGTAAAGGGACTGTGCCTTTAAGGCAAGTCCCCCATGGAGCTGTTGGGAGCTCCGGTTTATTTTAGGGATTGGGTCACTTTAAGAGTTGTGTGGGAATTAAATAAATAAATATTTGGAAGTTGCTGGAAGCTTTGCCCTTCCCGCCCGGGCTGGCGATTGGCTGGGGCGAGTGTGGCTCATGCCAGTCTAGCTGGTTTAGGCGCGAAGGGCAAATATAAATACTGTGCCAAGTTGCTATCTCTTTCAGGTTCCTCAGAAGCGTTCCAGGCTGCGGACTGCACAGACGCCCGCCCGCCCACCCATTTTGTGTTACGTTTAAAAAAAAAAAAAAAAGTGTGTATAATATTAATGAATTTTGTGTTTATTAATAAAGTTTATAAAAAAAAAAATAATAATAAAATAAATAAATGAAAGAATAATAATAAAATAAATAAATAAATAAAATAATAATAGATAAATAGAATATGTTAAATAATTTATATGTTTGGGTTGTCGCAGTATTGGAGGGTTAGTTAATTTTGGAAAATTTGGTAACTTATGGTGAGCTCCTGGCTGGTAGGGCGGAGCTTTTTGGTTTTGGTATTTCAAGGGTTTATCTGGCTGGTTATGGCGGATAAACGGTGAATGGTATTATTTTAGTTTATTTACTTAAGTGAGTTATTTATGTTTAAGTAATTATAATAAATACTGCGGCCTTTCCACCATCCTCCTTGTGTCAGTGTCTTTTATTGGGGTAAGTGGGGTTGTGGGTTTGGGAATGCGAACATACAGTCTCCATGGGAAACCCCATCTATATTTAATGTGGAGAGTGTGTAGGTGGTCCGTTATGGGTTTTAGTGCTCTTCGTTGTCGAAGTGTCTGGGGAGAGAGATCTTGGTATCGATGAATCTCAGCTCCAGCCAACTGAAGATGGGGGTGATCTCAGCTCTTTCGCATGATCCGATCCTTAAGTGCAAATCTGTGGAAGCAGGCTATGACATCCCTCGGAGGGCCCTTGGGATCCTTAGGCCTTAGGGCTCAATGAGCGCGTTCTATAAGAATATCCCCAGCCAGGGTATCACACAGAATTGTGGCACATAAGGAAGCAATTGTAGAAGACAAATCCTGTGGCTGAATCGATTCAGGTATGTTCTTAAATCGAATATTGTTCCTTCGACTGCTATTTTCAATGTCTTCCAGTTTGGAAGAGAGTTGTTGAAGCATGTCAGCTTGGTCCGCTACTGTCTGCTCCAGATATGCAGCGTTCGTAGCCGCTACCGTTTTTTCATCCTCCAATACGTTGATGCTTTGAATAATTTGGGAGACTGTGTCCTTCAAGGTCCCAAGTTCTGCGTGCATCGTCTCCTTAATTTCATCCACATATGTACATATGTCCACCTTGGATACCAGTCCGGATATGAGACCCATAAATTCTGTACTGGTCAGCTGTAATTCAGTCGGTAAAGCGGCCATGCTCCATGCTTCTTCTGCTCTATTATAGACATCTCACCGGTTGGAGGAGGTGATGAGAAATGAGACAGAGGGTCCCCTAATGTCACACTTGCCATTGCTTGGAGACCTGAAGAAGGCAGACTGGCAACACTAGCAGCAGGCATGGGCAGCTGATCTGTGCTCTTTGTGGTGGTGGTATTATTACTGCTAGGCAACAATTTTGCCTTCTTTAGGATCATGTTCCAACTGGACAATGCAGTGGGGGGAACAGGACTTGCAGGGAGGGGTGGGCGAAAAGTGAGAAAAATTTCCTGCATGACTTTTCACTAAAAATGTATGATTTTTCTTTTTTCTCGAAACTTTTCTCCAATGCAAAAGTGTCCTCCATTTCTCCTATTCCAGCATTTTTTTTTGCTTATTCCAATACATTGTTCTCCTATTCAACACATTTTTTTCTCATATGCAACACATCTTCTCCTATTCTAACACATTTTTCTCCTATGTTTCCTATGGTGCAACATTTCCCGGCACAATATTACTTCTACTGAGGGCTGTAGTGGAGAAATAAGTAGCCGGAAGTCAAAGTTGTGAGCCCTGCAGCAACATATACCATGAAAAATGTATTAGCATGTAGAGTGCATTTGACCTTTGCCCACAACACTAATGTCCTGCTTAAGTGACACTGGCACATATTCATGATGATATCAAGTGCTAAAAAAATAAAGTTCACCCTTCGATGTGGCAGATGTGTTTGGTAGCGGTGGTGGGGGACTGGCGTGGTGTGATTGGTGGGAACTTGACAAACTGCATCTACCACAGGAGGAGAGGGATCATTATAATTTATTGCACATGCTGCAGCAACCATTACTGCAGTCAGTTTATGTACTACGACTTTACTCCCACATCCCTACACTGCTTCACCTTTCCCCATCCCGCTTGTCCATTTGCTAAACATTACTCAACTACTTTGTGTGTTTTACTCTTTATAGTACACACAACACAATTCTCAATGTCGTCTGCTGTCTATAAAGTTTGCCTCAGTCACAGAACTCCCAGTCAGCTGCTCCATCTTTCCCCCTCTCACTTGTGCATTTGCTAGACATTACTTAACTACTGTATGTGTGTGTTTTTACTCTCTACAGTACACAACTGATGGAGTGTGATGTCTTGCCTTGGCCCTCAACAAAATTCTCAATGTCATTTCCTCTCTATCAAGTCTGTCTTAGTCAAAGGGCTCACATCAGGCTCCCAGTCTGCTGTCTAATATATTTATTTCTTTAATTATTTATGTATTCTTTTAAGTTGTCCACACTTTCTTATCACAGGTTGTAAAAAATATATATATAACTAAAAAACAAAATCAAAAACTTCTTTCCCCATTCTTCCCCATCCCAGAGACAATACAAGCAAAATCAGCAAGCAATTTGTACCCCAGCTACCTGTGCCTTGTCAGTCAGTCACACCAAATTTTGATGTATTTGGGGTCAACCACCTTCCTCCCTTCTCCACCCAAGAGTGATCCCAGACTCCCCTAATACAGAGAACAAATGTTGTACCTAAAAGAATCCATTAACTAAGCTTCAATTCCCCTTTATTTGCATATCTTCTCTAGCTCAACAACATGCTGCGTTCTCCTCTCACAAACACAGAAGGGCATGCTGTGAGAGACTGACACCCTTTTATATGGCTGTAGAAAAGTAGATAAAACTTTCATGTGGTGAAGAAAAATGTTTCTTCCTGTTGATTTCAATGCAATGAGCTACATGAAAACAGCATTGGATTTGTAGTGGTCACTTCCTCAGACTCAGTGGACACATAAGGGTCCTTCAAGCTCCTCCTTGTATTGTTTGTAAACTTGTTCATTGTGATAGCAGTCACTATTAGCCTCTCCTGCCTCAGTTTTGCTACTAACACAGAACAGCACAGCATGTCTCTCTCGCTCTGTAGCTGCTTCTATTATGTTTAACTTCCTGGAAAATGGCACTTTTTGTAGTAAAAAGGTGAAAAACACATTAACCAGTGGGCAAATGATAAAAATGGTGAAGATTTTAATCGCTGTATTTAAAGTGGACTTTCCCATGAAAAAGCAGACAACAACGTGGTTTTTGTGAATTTTTGCAAGGGAACACAACAGGACCTTTCACCCACCCCTAGGTGGAATAGCAAACGTGCCAGAATATTGGTGGATAACATGTGGTTGTTTTCTTGAAAACTGTGGTTTCAAGGAACTAACGTCAAGTGTTGCAACCCACTGGCATATCAAATGTCACAGATAGTTTTAAAGGACAGCTATGCCAGAGTAACACAAACAGCCTGCTAGCAATTTTTTCAAGCTATAAGACTGCAAACAATTGTATTCAAGGCTTATATTGCTGTGGGCCTAAGCCTGCTAACAATCCATTACATTGCTTGGGAAAGCAGAACCTCCTGCCCGTCATCTTCATTATGTTAACATGGAGGTCCCAACAAGTCAATTATTATTTTTTTTTTTAAAATACTTATGTTGCTGTAGGACTCTGCTAACAACTTTTTCTTTCAACTGTTAATTTCTTTACTTTATGCACTGAGCAGCAGCAGTAGTATTGCAGAGGGAATTCTCACTGCTATAGAATTTTTTTTTACTATTGGAATTCCTGTGAAAAAATGGAACTTTTCACCCATCTGTTGTAATTGTTTCTCCTTCCATTTAATTTTGGAGTTGTTTGATAGGCAGGAAAGAGACACATTTTTTCTAAGCAGGATCTGATGAAGCTTCCTTCTTTTGAAGAACTGGCTGACCTTTTCAACAAGGACATTCTTCATCTGCATGGAGTTTGAAACCAACTTGTTGCTGAGAGACACTCATAGTTCATCAGCTGAGAATTAGTATTTTGTTTTTTCAGTTTACCACTTCAGATTAATGAGTCAATCACCTAAATCATAATCTCAGCAGCAGTTAACTTGAAACATATCCTTCCTTTGGTAGATTTGTTTTTATAATACTTTATTTCAAGAATATTTGGATTGAGCAACATTTTACACCTGAGGTTATACCCCTGGACCTTTTTTCTTGGACCTACTTCTACCGGAGTTAAAGTTGTGAATTCCCATGACTTTTCTTCTGTAGCAAGGCAAATACAGAATCAAGAACAAATACACCAAATACATATCAATGATCTATCACAAACAGGCAATGGTAATTAACAAATTAAAAAGTAGCAACTAAACATGGAATCAAGTTCAACATCAGGTTCACACCACTGATAACTAAAACAAATGAAAAAGAAACCTATTTGAATATAGAAAACCACCAGATTGCCTGAAAAACAAAGAATTATCATAAAAAACACCCAACCAAACAAACCATGATTAAGGTTACAATATCTAATAATCAAGGAGCAAAACCAAAGAATAATACACAGAAACATATTTTAGGAGATCCAGTCTGATAACATCAAAATAGTATTGGTTATGTCAAGAGTAGAACAAGATGTGAGAAAATATATAGACAGACATGCACAAACAGAGACAAATGGAGGAATTTGCAGAGGAATCCATGGAGGAACTAAAGGAAAATAAAAGATGGGACATAAAAGAAGGAATCAGGACAATAATAACAAACAATAAAGGGCATATAAGCAAGCAAAATAATTTTGAGATATTCACTGATATTACAAAGACATGATTTCCCTATTAGCAGAACTTTTAACAAAATAAGAACACATAAAATATCCCAACATCATCTACAGTGTAGATCTGTCACGTTTTTAAGAACTCTCAGACAATTTGGTAAGGTAAAATCAGCTTTATTAAGAATAATAAATAACACAAGATCCCTTCACAGGTCCAGATCCGGACAGTACCAAGGCACTTCCCAAATCTGACACAGGTCAGGGTACATATAAGCAAAACAGGCAATAATATAGAAGCAGGAACAGATGATAGGAACCTGGAACTGAACCTCAACAGTACTACCTAGGAAGTGGCCCAATAGCAGAGGTAGGTACTGCAGGGCAGAATCCCCACCAGAATTTGGGGACGAGTGAGCAGACAACCAGAACACTGAGAAGTGACACGGGCTCTGGTGACAGGGGACCGCACCGACTGACAATAGCCTGCCCTAGATAGAGACTACAGAGACCGGAGATAGGACTGACAGAGTGGACAGGGAAAATCCCTGAGGCCTGACAGTAGAGGAAGCTCAGGCAGACACAGGCACAGGACTAGCCCAGAGGACTGAGGTAGACACAGGCAATACAGACAGGCACAGGCTACACTTCAGGAGATATAGATAACCGGAGACCACACTGACAGGCACAGGCTTACTCTCAGGTGATATAGGTAACCTCAGGCCACAGTGACAGGCACAGGCTTACTCTCAGGCGAATAGGTAACCTCGGAACACACTGACAGGCACAGGCTCTATCTCTGGAGATATATGTAACCGAAGGCAACACTGACAGGCACAGGCACAGGCTCGAAAGCTAGCGTAGTCAGTGTGACCTGGAAATGCACAGAGAGCTCTATAGAGCTACAACCTAGATCGGTACCAGAGAGCGCTAGTAAGCCACAGTCTGAATCGGTACACAGACAGCGGTAGTGAGACACAGCCTGGATCGGTACACAGAGAGCAGAGTCAGCCAAAGCCTGGATCAGTACACAGAGAGCGATAGACAACCACAGCCTGGATCGGTACACAGAGAGCGGTAGTCAGCCATAGCCTGGATCGGTACACAGATAGCGATAGTCGGACACAGCCTGGATCGGTACACAGAGAGCGGTAGTCAGACAGTCCGAACTGGAAACAGTAATATGGCAGTGAAGACAGGAGCAAGGTCAAGCAAAACCGGATCATACACGGAGCAGGAATCACAGCAAAAAACATCAGGTCAGGAACACCACGAAAGGGCGCCAAAGGGTAGACAGGACTGAGTTTAAAAAGGAAAACACTGGGAGGAGCAGAACCCAGTGGCCAATAAGAACCCAGCAGGAAATAGGCAGGAAGTAGCAATGTCGACAGAACGTGAGATCACGGGCACCGTGATAGTACCCCCCTCTCAAAGACCCCCTCCCAGCAGAGGAGGTCCAGGCTTCTGCAGGAACTTAGCATGGGACATGGACCATATCCCTTCCAGTGCACCAAGTATTGGATCTGCCCAGGGAATTTACGCAAATCCAGAATACTGTGCACCTCATACTCATCATGATCATGTATGCGCACCGGACCTGGGACTGCAGGGGTGGTGGTATAGTGCTTACACACCAAAGGCTTGAGAAGGGATACATGGAACACATTATGCATCTTCATGGATGCCGGTAATTCCAAGGCATAGGAAACAGGGTTGACTCCCGGAACGGGCCCACAAACCGGGGAGCAAATTTGCTGCAAGTGACTTGTAACTTATGGTTCTTGAAGGACAGCCAGACCAGGTCCCCCACCTGGAATACTGGGGGGCAAACACTGGGTGGAGCAGAACCCAGCAGCCAATAAGAACCCAGCAGGAAATAGGCAGGAAGTAACAATGTTGACAGAACTTGAGATCACGGGCACCGTGATAAGATCCTGCATTTAAGCAAACCAGCTTGAGACCAGTCTCAATCCCACACAACTACATGGTCCTTTAGAATTATTAATGCACATTGCAGATGGTGATGAAGGATGTACTTGATGTTTCAGAGACCCATACATTTCAGGAAAAATATGTCAAAGCATGAAGGGAGTCTTACAGAATAAAGGATTTGTATTTAGAACAGCTTACAAAGGAGAAGGGCTTGCCATACAAGACAGACTATATCAGATAAGCCATATAGATATTAGGTGACCAACAAATTTATTAACAACTAGCCAATAACCCCAGTAAAAATTCTGAAGACCAATTATAATTAAATATCTCAAAAGTAATGTATTACAATTAATTAACAATTATTTACAGCCATATGTGAAATATATTTCATCATTCACAAGAGATTCAACACATGTAATAAACAAATTTAAAAGGATAGAGTGGGAGGATGAATATTTATGGGTGATGTGAGTGTGACATGATGTGACTGTATACGATTATTTAACATCAAGCCAGAGCAGAAGCTGACAATAATATCTTAAGGAAAGATACTTCTTTGTTGAATGAACAAATATGAATTATCCAGTTTCTAATTTGAGTAATTCTAGAACATAACCAGTTTATGTTCAATAATGTATACTAATGTCAAGTAGGTGATACTTATATGAGAACTAAATTTTACCCATTCCTGCCTCCACTGTCCACTGGTAGTCACAGATCCCCCACATATGCAGTTTGATACTCATTCTGGTTCCAATACCCACTGGCTATCACAGATTCTCACATACAGTCAGATCACAAGCCTAGTTCCACTGCCCACATGAAATCACATATATTCACATACACTGTCTGCCTCCCAAATGATTCTAATGCTCACATTTAGTCCCATATCCCTGCATACACTCTCTAATCCCCTCAACCTTGTTTCACTGGTAGTCATGTTATTGCCCATATACTTCCTGCACCCTCTGATTTTCTCCACTGGTAGCCATACTCCTGGCACCACCTATGGTAGGTCAGCTCATACCAGGTTGGCAACAATTAAACAAAATACCATAGTACTGAAAGATTTTAGTATATTTGAAGTGACTGAAGTGTAAAAAGTGTGTTTTTTTTTCATTTGGCACTACTTGCTGGAAAGAGTTTTGCACATTAGTCTAATTTTAAAAAGGCAAATTACCCCTCATTTGATGCAGGTGAATGTCCATTTTCACAAATGTTATGTCTTATTGACCCTTTCTTCATATCTGTAATGTATGTATTTATTTATGTATACCTTTTTTATGGCACCACACATTGTATGCAGTCTTACAATAGTAGTATGGTACAATAAATTAATGGAGATAAAATATGTCTTGCAGTCATATATACAATAGGAGAGAGAGAGAGGTCCCTGCCCCAAGGAACTTACAGTCTTCATGGGTAAGAGGAGGCAGACCCACATGGTATGAGGGTGTCAAGTGCTGTGTGAGTTTGCCAAAAGGCAGTAATGGTTAAAAAAAACAACAACATCATTTTAGGACAGGCAGGTAATTTCAAATAAGAAAACAAGCAGGTGTATTTTTGTGCTTCTGACAACCCATACCAATGGGGTACAATTTTTTTGGATGGTAGAAGGTACAAAATACAGTTCAAAGTTCCGTGGTTTTCAAAGGCTTTACCATCTTTGACGTTGTGGCACTGTACTAATAATCCCAGCATTACATTTTGGAATTGACTGTGCACACCTGCCTAGAGGCTTTCAGCCAAAACTACCCTAATTTGATTCAGGTGAATGTCCACATTCTAAAATGGTATGCAAACTTTTCCTTCATATCTCTAAAAGTTATGACCATTTTGATCTAGACAGCCTATTTAAAAAAAGAGCACATGTAGGTTTATTTTTGTGCTTCTGGCAACCCCCTACATTATGTCAATCTATACCAATCAGGTGTCATTTTTCTTGGATGAGGTTGATAAATTATGCAGTAGGAAATTCCATAGCTTTAAAACATTTTAGTATAGTAATGGAAATGTAAAGCATGCCAATGTTTTTCTTTTTGGTTTATGTCCTGGAAACAATGTGCATACCATTTGATATGGTGGATTATATTCTTTTCAAAATGGTATATATTGTCTACCTTTTCTTCATTTCTGTCGATGTCACAACCATTTTAGTGTAGGCGAGTCATGTTTGAAAAAAATTTAAGACAAGTAAGAGCTTGTAGTTGGTGTATTTTGTCCTTCAGGTAAAATACACACACACACAGTATGTCAACTCATACCAGTGAACATTAGATAATGAATACAGTAGGAAATTCCACAGTTTTCAAAGATTTTGTACATCTGAAGCGGTGGAAATCCAAAACACAAAAAAAAAGCCAATTTTTTTTCTTTAGCTCCTCTTCTGCAAACATTTGTGCACTTCAACCAAAAAAGGCAGGTGTCCACTCATTTGATACAGTTGGATATTTAATTTCAGGATATATGTGCTTTCATAGTTATTGAGATAATTTAGGTTAATGTCGTCATGTAACCATTTGAATGTACATTGTAGTACATAAAGTTGAAAATACCATTTTGCTCTCCTGATAATTAATTTGAGGTCTGTCAGGTCATGTATGTAGGCAAAACTTTCACATATTTTACTCAAGGGATTCAGGGCTTTTAAAAATAATAAAAAATTTCACAACCAGCATAATTTTTTTTTTAATTTATGACATCATAGCTTGTTGCACAATGCAAAACTTACTTCATGTAAGGCACCATACAAATTCTCAATTCATTCTGAAAAAGCAATACATAGTTTTCTATATGTAACTAGAAAGTTAGCAACAGGAATCATACCTAAATAGATGGATAGCAAAAATGCTGAAAATGTGTCTGGCCTACAGTGTCTAAAAATCGCCCAAGCCTCTGGCACTCAAAGGGTTAAACCAACGTGTTCTGCCTTGATTTGAAACAAATGTGTATATGTATGGAGATTTGAAAATGTACCACAATAAAATGTTATACTGACCATGAAGGCGAATAGACATGAGAGAAAGCGAGAGAATCCACAGACAAAATTACATTAACCATATCCTTACATCATGTTTGCTAAATGAGTTAATACATTCACAAGAGTAAACATAATCTGTTGCTGAGAATCTAAATAAGAAGCAAGATATTGTATGCCTTATTTTTGTTTATCTCAAAGCTGTGAAAGCAGTGCAGGAAAAAGTGATTATAATGATAATATAAATGAATGTACAATACAATACAATAACATTTTGGAATACTGGGGAATTTAAAAAAAGACATGAGCAAAATTGAGAAGACTATGGTTTTGAGTTAATCATGTGCACATATAGATGCATTTGCAGTTTCCTGGTGATTTTTCATACTCCTATATGTTGACTTTACTCCATGGCAGGGTGATGGTTAGATATGTGTGTTGTGGAATAAGTGAGTCTATCCCAGAATATTCTAACTGACCTTTGGAGAAGCAATAAAATTAATATAGTAGTTACTATGGTGACAAATTGTGGGGCATGTGCATTTGCTAAGACACCTATTTAAGTTCCAGGAGAACCAATGCCAGCTTTCTCGCTATGTGCCCTTGTGGATACTTAGGGGTTTAATATGATACTATTGATAGATATATGGTTTAAGAGGAATACTCCTACAATAAAGATTAACTTTTTACATTTTTCATAATATAAACAGGCTATCTAACAGTCTTCTTGTAATCGATGTGAATGCATATATCAGCACAGTGATTAAGCTTATTATAGTGACATTTTGGTACTCATTTTATATATCTTTTCAAGAGTTACAAGTACTTTTCTTTTTCACTGCTTTAGTACTAGGTATTGAATGAGCACTCAGGCACTTGTCACAGGGTTGTTTCCAACTCTGTCTCTAGATTGCTGCTTGAATTCTTCACAAACACTGCATCCATTCACATCGTATAAAATCTAGCACTGTTTGGTCAAAAAAAGCAAGAAAAATATGCATTGTTATTTTATCATGTGTATCATCAAACTGTCTTTAGTAAAGCAGATAAGGATGATGGTCTATGAGACTAGGCATATGTGGTTTGTAGAGTAGTTAATGTTGTGATTAGCCTTTTTTTCTTGCTTTGGATTGTTAGACGCAGGGACCATGGAGTTAAATATTTTGTGAACTGTAAACTCCACCCTATCCTCAAGCAAGTTTTACCCTCCCCTCTGACCAATCATCAATTTTTCTAAGTGCTTCAGGCAAAAAAGTGTAAGGCTTCTTTCTCCTGAAGAGTTTGTTAGGTTCCTTATTTTATTTTAGGGTGTCCTAGAGACAGTGAAAAGCTGTTCCCTGGATACTCTCCATCACTAAATAGATCAAATATTTATATACCAGATCTGGTCATGCTCAGGTCTGCTTGTTTGGCCACCTGGTCATGCCCAGGTATCACTGTTTGGCTACCATGGGGCAAGGGTTTGGGTCAGTATGTGACATTCACTGGCTACCAGTGCAATGGGAAAAGGATGTGTGGTTAGCATATATGGTTCTATGGCTACAGTGGGATAAGGCTTGGGGTCAGTATCTGGGATTCTATGGATTTCAATGCAGGGGGACAAGACTGGGGTGTCAGTATGCAAGAGTCTATGCCTACAGTGTGACTAAGTGGGGGATCAGCATATGCTGTTCTATTGCTAATAGTGCTGTGGGAAAAGGCTGAGGTCAGTATGTTTGCAGAGAAAAATTTAGAAAGCTGCACTTTTTGCAGGAATTCATACAAGAGTATGAACTGTAGACTTCTCAGTCATTTTTACTTGTCCAGTATGGTTCAGCTTGTTGGACCCAGAATGAATGAGTTTTTTTAGTTGTACACTAGCATCAATTATTTAAATAACTATACATATGCATGTATATCTTTATTCATATGGCTCCACTCAGTGTACTCATCAGCATTTACAAAAGTAGTAGTTTCAATAAATAAATGGGGATAAAATAAGTATCACAGTCATAGAAATGATAGCAGAGTGGTCCCTGCCCCAAGAAGCTTATAGTCTATATTAGTCTGGGAGTAGAATGTGAGTTGCCTAGATCAAGAGGAACCTAAAGAAGCTCAGAAGAATGCACATATAGTCCATTGAGAGTCAGGAAGGATTTTTTTTACCTGTTTGGGGCTTAATTGGAAATAGCTTCAGTGTTTTTTTCCCTTCTCCTGGATCAACCAGGGTGATATGGCATAGGCTAAACTTTATGGATGAATGTCTTTTTACATCCTCATTAACTATGTTACTATTTTTACTATGTTTTTTGGTACTCTTATGAGAGGAGATGTGCATGGAATTTTGGTGCTAGACTTATGGGTGGTATCAAACTAGGGTTCCCATAAGTGCAGGCGTTCCTAGGACAGTCATGGATTTTCAGATCATGTCCCAGTGTCCTGGCTAAAGCTAACTGGGTTTATTAAATGTCACAGATTTCTACCTTGTGGGCATGTCATTTTGCAATTTACTGACTGTCAAAAATCAAAGTACCTTTAAAATGTTGAACTTGTGAGGCATAGATACTATACAATCTGTATAAATGTGAAAGAGGAATTGCACTCCACAACTACCACCCTGCACAACCATGTACTAAGGTCTTGAGAATCTGCATTCCTAAGGACCTTAGTAACCCTGCTTGTTTTCTGCTCTGTTTGTTTCTACATAACTGTGTCTGCTGCCATAACAAGGGAGGTCTGGCAAAGGTTAAACTTGCTGGATACTTGATTTTAACATCATAAACTATGTAACTGAATGTAAGACATCATCAAATCATTATAAACATGATATGAAAAATGAGAGAGAATTGTGAAAATAATGTTCTAATCACGGAGGTGGGTTACCGATAAGCTGTGTAAATTACTAAAGCATCTTTTGACAAGTGACCACTTTTCAGTTTCAAAATTATAGGGTCCTAGATCAGATTAATATGCACACTGAAATTCCTCCTCTGTAATGGCTCAAGAGAACTAGATGTGAAATTCCTGAATGGTGGTTAGTCATAGAACAAGCCATTTATTCTTTTATTTTTATTGAAAATGTCACACATCCTTGATTGAATCTGAAATCCATAGGTTTCCTAACAAAATAATTTATACTAAAGACATGGATGCATTGCTCTTTTTTTGCCAAGAGACAAAAGCTGTTCCTTACTGATGAGGCCACAAAAAAGAGTGAAATGTACATCTGGGGTTTGCTAGTGCTCTTACACAGAAGAGATATGTCTAGAATTTTGGTGCTGGACTGTCACCATACGAAGTGTCAGATATGCATGTGGAAATATCTCTACTTTAATAACAAATGAGAGGTGAAACATGAAGCTTCTAGAAGCTGACAAAACATGCAGCAAGGTAGGCATGCTTTTATTTGTTTTTGGTGAATATTTCACACGTTTGTTTTGAAAGAAAAAAAGTAGAACTCTGAGAGGCTGATTTAATAAGAACAACTGAAGCAATACTGTAGCAACAATGTACAACATAGGGGACAAATAAATTGACAAATTCCTATTTATTTAAATTAATTTCAATTTAATCCTTATTCCAGCAGGGTCCTCAATGATTTGTTTCACATTAAATCTGAGACTACTTTAGTATTCAAGAGGTGTAATTCATACAGTCCTGAGGTTTTGCTGTAGCCAAGTTAAATTTATTTAAAGTTGATTTTAAAAATGTAATTTGTCAAAATAGTTTGCCCCACCAAAGTGAATTTAAGATTATTGAACCAGTCTCAGTGACATCTGCAAAAACTTTCTATGTGAACCAGAACTTTAGACAACTAGTTTTTTTACTCTCTGCTGATAATCAAATCAAAATGTATTCCACAACAAAGTTAGACATTTTTTTGGGGTGAACTTGATATAGGTTTGACATAAAATGTTGCTTACACCCAAGACCATGTGCTACATATATCAGTCAAGTTGTTCTTGTTTCAAAACTGTTTATGTTCAGTATCTTATTGCATCTTTCATGAGGAATGTAAACTAATTATGTTGAATAAAACTATTTATTAGTTTAATACAGTTTAACATAATACCAATACACATTCTGGTATAACTGCTCTTAATTACCATCTTCATGAGTTAGGCCATCTTGATCTCAGGAGTAAGTTCCATTAGTTTGCATGGTCATCTTTGTTTAATTAAGGCAGAAAGTTACAAATAAGAGACTAAAATCATGGACAATTGGTACACTACATCTGTATATTCAAGCTGATGTATTACAGTGCTTATTTTCTGATCTCCAGAGTTTGAAAGTGGCTTTTAGCTAATTATTCTCTTCTAGTTCTGTATTCATAGCATGATCTCCCCAGAAGCAATAAACCACAAGTTCACATTTTCATGACACTGGGTTTTATAATCACTGATAACATTCTCTAGATAGCTGAGAGCTGAGTGCAGTTCTCATAGGATTAGACAGTCAGCCAGCAGACTGTATTTGTCTAATTTGACTTTGCTGATACTAACAATAATTAATGCACTTTTAACTGTGAATGCGTAATAAGTCATTCTCTACCTTAAAGAAACTTAAATATTAACATTACGGTTCTTATTTTTATTTAAAGCGATAGTAATACTTGTTTTATGTCAGGTTTGATATTGTAGTTATTAAATAAATAAAGCAAAGCATATAAGTCTTTTTGCTATATCTTTAATAGTTTTAGTGTAATCTCGATGTACAGTTTACCCCTCCCTCCTCTTTTACCTACGTCAGCACTCTAGCTGGCAAACATAGATTCCGGTCTGCGGACCTAACGGCTCGTCTGGACAGCTGAAATAGCAGTGTATACAGAGCAAATCTTCATGACAACAGTCTACTAAGTGTGCCTGGTTTGCGGCAGTAGACCGTTGTCATGAAGATTTGCTCTGTATACACTGCTCTTTCTGCTCTCCAGACAAGCCGTCCGATCCGCAGACCAGAATCTAAGTCAAATTGTTCTTTGTATGTATGGAGTCTGGGGACTTCAGGGAGTGTGGAGAGAGAAAGGTACAACCCCCCCCCCAAAAAAAAAAATTGTTCTGACTGATAAATGAGTAAAATGTAAAGGGATAGTAAAGGGATAGTAATACTTAAATATTACTAATCCCCATATTGTAGGCATGTTAAAAAGAATTTAATTGTCCCCATTGTCATCTCTCAAACATTTATGGTTTGAGAGATAACCGCCCACAAAGTTCTCCCCTCCCTCCCCCTTACCTGAAGTCAGCATTGTAGCTGACTGCAGGGATATCCGGTCTTATTTGCATCAGGCGGCTCTGCAGCAGAGCCGAGATCGAGTTAATAAAAAATAATTATTTTACTGAAATGGTCTTCTATGTGTGTGCTTGCAAACCAAGCACATGTAGAAGACCGTTTCAGTGAAATAATTATTTTTTACTAACGCGATCTCTGCTCTGTTGCAGAGTCGCCTGACTGTCGTACGACAGGCTTCCCCTGCAGTCAGCTACAAAGCTGACTTCAGGGAAGGGGGAGGGAGGGAGAACTTTGCGGGAGGTTATCTCTCAAACCATAAAGGTTTGAGAGATGACACTGGGGAGAATTACATTCTTTTTAACATGCCTACAATATGGGGATTAGTAATATTTAAGTATTAAGAAGGTGATCCAAATTCCTACTTGAGCTGATTGAGCCTTTACTGTGACTGAATCACAGGTAACTTTGCAGTGTGATACATCAGACACCCAAGAGACAGACACATACAACTTACTTTTCACTCCTACAAGAACAAAAAGAAGATGGACAAGCATCTAAGGAAATGTAGTAGTGCTGCACAGTGCACACTTACATCAACTATGATAGGGCACAATCCATGTCTTATTGCCAGCTGCTGATTCTGAACCTAACAGGTATAGGCGAATACTGTATCATAAAAATGAATACTGCATTGTACTGGGAGAAAATAAAGCTGCTGCTAAAACTTTGACTTTTGACACATATATAGGCAAAGAGGGGAAGAAGATATCACAGTTGCAGGGACCAAGTATGTTATTTATTTAATTATATTTTGTAGACACTAAATAATGACATATACAGTTTATTAAAAAAAACAAAAAAAAAAAAACATCTAACTACTAGATGAAAGAGACAGCAGGGGCCCTGATATGATCAGTGACTGAGGCTTACAGTGACAGAAATGCACAAACGTTTTTACTTCAAAAGAGTAACAGGAGAAAAATGGTACTTCCTGTCTAGCTGCAGGGGGAGTGAGGCAGGAACAAAGGAGATTTACCCCAAATATCCCAAAATTCTATGTAACTGACTGGGAAGACACAGGCATCTGTAATTCAGGTTCCTTCCTGGTCTGGCTGTTATTATCTCTGTGTTAGAGTAGTCTAGGGGTGTGAGAAGGGAGCAAAGGAGAATTACCCCAAATACCTCAACATTCTTTGTGACTTGCTGGGAAGACACAGGTGATCCAAGTTGCTTCCTGCTCTGGCTGTTATCTCTGTCATATTGTAGACTGGGGAAATAAGCAGTTGAACAGGGAATGTGTTTTTTTGTTTTTGTTGACAGGCACAGGAAGGACAGTAAATACAACAAATAAATAAACAAAGTAAGATAAAATAATAATTGACTGGTGACCCTGATGTGTTCTGTGACCGAGGCAGACTGATACTAGACAAGTAATTTTTAGTGGGCTAAGGCAAGACATCACAGTCAGCTCTAATGTATACTTTACAGTAAAAACACACAGTAGTTGAGTAATGTCCAGCTAATGTACAAGGGGTAAGTGGAGAGGGAAAGGAGTTGGAGCAGTGCAGGTACATGTGAGTAAAGTGGTAGTCCAAAAAACTGACTGCAGCCATAACTGCAATAAATGATGATTATTCCTCTCCTCTTGAAGATGATGTAGTTTGTCAAAGTCCCTCCAAAATTTCCACCACCACCATCACTGCACCAGTACTACTAAAAAAAAAATGTAACAAAAAGTTGCATTTTAGTGTTGGGATAATGGAAGAAGATGTAGCAACTAGCAGTTCAATCAACTGACGCGTCTCACAGTGAGACAAACAAGCACAAAAACACCTGTCTTGAAAGTAGCAGTAAACGTTGTGAAATTAAAAGTAAAAAGAAAATGTCTGAGACCTCTAAAAGCCTAGACGAATAGGGGTGGGCAAAAGTTGTCACCGTGTTCCCGTGGGAAATTTCTCGAAAACCACGTTGTTATCCGCTTTTTTGCGGGAAAATCCATTTTAAAACTAGCGGTTAAAATGTTCACATTTTTCGCCCATTGTCAAATTTTTTCCCCAATTTTTCAAGGGCTAGAAAGTTTCCTCCCATTGATTTATGTTGTTTTCGCACTTCCACTATAAAATCGTGACTTTTTGCTGAAGGCAGACACAATAGAAGAAGCTACAGAACGAGATAGACGTGCTGTGCAGTTCTCTTGTGATATTTTGCAAAAAGTGAGACAGGAGAGGCTCATAGTGACACCTATCACTATTAGCAGGGTAAAAAATAATCAGTGGGGGAGCTGGTGTTGTACCTGCTGTCAGAAGTGCTGCCACTAGTGTTGAACCTGCTGCCAGTGTTGAACCTGCTGCCACCAATACTTTGCCTGCTTCTAGTGTTTCTTGTAGTACTCGGGGGGGGAGAAAATTATGCGATGTGTGACAGCAGGGGAACCTCTGTCACTTTGCTCGTCACCTCCTCCAAGCAGCAGTGAGATGTCTTGAATAAAGCATAGAGTTGCTAGGGACTAGTGGTGGTGGTGGTGGTGGTGGGGAAGCTGGGGTGGAAGAGACATTGATGGCCTTTTTATCAGAAACTGAGAAGAAATGGGAGACAGAGATGAGGATGGGCATCACCACCACCACTAGCAGTCAGCTTTTGAAATTAGCGGAAATTGCAACTGTTCTAACTTCTGCTGCTGCTGAGATAAAAGGTCAGCAGGGTGCTGAGGAGCAGGCTAGTGTGCCACAGACCACCGTGGACACAGTGGGAATGGGGTCAACAAGTAATTCGGGACTAGGACAGGTTCCACTTGCCAGCAGTAGCAATACTCCTCCTGATCCTAGTTGCAGTGCTAAATCTGAGGCAGTGGCAGCAACAGCAGCAACATTATCCGCTGCCACAGAAAGTGAAGGGGAATGTGGAGGACAAGAAGAAAGAGCCTATTCTTCTCCACCTGTTCCCTATCCCTCCCCTCAGAAGTCATGGGTGTGGGACTATTATTCTCTTCTGGCCGGCACAGTGCAGTCATCATCAACAATGGTACAGTGCAAAATTTGTGACAAGTTAGTGAGAAGGGGAAAGGAAGGAACACACCTTAGCACAACCGCCCTGATAACACACATGAAACACAGACACCATGACATTTACTCCAAACATGTTAAAGCCAAACTACCGTTACAGAAGTCTAGCATTAACATAGTAACATAGTAACATAGTAGATAAGGCTGAAAAAAGACATGCATCCATCAAGTCCAGCTCATGCCAATAACACCCCTGTTGATCCAGAGGAAGGCAACAAAAAAGCCCTCTGGAGCAATTTCCAGTGTAGGTGTGTGTGTGTGTGTGTCAAATAGTTCCCCGGCTCAATATCCTATTTGCTTTGAAGCCGTCTGTCATAACTGTCAATATTATTCTGTGCTAGATAGGCATCCATTGCTTTTTTGAATGCAGTTACATTATCTGCAAGCACAACATCCGGAGGCAAAGAATTCCATAGCCTTACCGCCCTTACTGTAAAGAATCCCTGCCTGTGTTTTAGTCGAAAGCGCCTTTCCTCAAGTCTTAATGGATGACCTCTTGTTCTTAGCTCAGCTCTTTGCATAAATAATTCATTGGATAGTTCTTTGTATTGACCTTGAATGTATTAGCATTGCTGTTACTGTACCCCCTGACTCTCCAGAAAGGTGGAGATCAAAGATGAGGAAGAATAAAGAAACCCAGACAGACACTGGAAGTTCTACGAAGAGTGAAACAACTAGCTCACCATCAACATCACCTTCTTCCTCTAAGCTAACAAGTACATCTCCTGCCAATCCACCTTATTCATCGTTATCTCCCCTGTCAAATGATAGCCACTCTGTTATGTTAGGATATGGCAGTTCATCTCTACCCATTGCACACTGTGTGGTGCACTGATCACACATGCCAGTGTGGTGGAGGAGAATTGATACCAGGTCATCAGGTGGCATCTGAGGAGATTCCATCCCGCAGAATATGCTAGGATTCTGGTAGGGAGGGATCATCATTATTATTAAACTGTCAACAAGTTGACATGTGTCCTTAACGGGGTCTGGACAAGGGGTACAGTGACAGCGGCAGTAGTTGGTTTCAGGTGTCATGGTGTTTGGATACAGTTGTGCCCCCAGATGTTATTTACCACACACTGTGCACATTGCAGTTGCTAATGGAAGCCACAGTTCCTGTTCTCACACCCATGATCATTTTGGAGGAGGGGCAGGTGGAGAAGATTTAATGGCCAACGTCTTCTTTTCTCCACATATACTGGGGGCTACGTATTCTTCTGCTATTGCATCAGGCTCATCACTGGAGCCAGTCCTGGCAAGTGGAACCTTCACCATCCATCTTCCATGTTACTGCTATTGTTGTTCCCATTCCGTTTCAGCTTCCTAATCATCCTGCTGCTTAAACAACTCTGCAGCAGCAGTACGAACAGCAGTTGCAACTCAGGAGGACATTTGACAGTGGCCACTGGCCAACATGACTTGCTGGCATTAGGCCAGTAGGGCATTTTTATTTTTTTCTCAGGGCTTGTGTTTTGAAAAAAAAATTAAAAAAAACTAGTCCTACAAAAAAAATAAACAAATTTTGGGGGGTTTGTTTCTAACAAGCCTAAGTCCTACAAATCAATGTTTCCTTAGGGCTTGTGCCAAGCTAGCGCAAGTTCTACAAATCAATGTTTCCATAGGGGTAGGCATTAGCGAAATTCTTCCACTCATATATTGATTGCAGAAAAACTGTAGAGCATGACAACACCGACATGCACCAGCTGGTGAAAGATATGGTAGCGTGCTTTTAGCAAGATCCTCGCATAGTGTTCATTAAAAGAAATGAGGAATAAATTCTTGCTTTGCAATGGATTGCGTACCCCTCTGGCACTCAAAGGGTTAAGAGGCCACTACCTCACTGCTCCATGAGATGCAGTCTTGCTTCGCTTCACTCACGCAATGCAATCATGAGCATTAGATCTACTGCTCATGACTGCATCGTGACAAACATCCTAGCGAATTATTATATAGGCTATATTTAGATTAGCAAGCAAATAGGTCCCTAGCTGCCTGTGTCTTGCCAGTCACATGGAATTTTGGCGTATTTGGGGTCAACCTCCTTCCTCCCTTTTCCCCAGAGTGCCCCACTGACTTTCATAATATGCACTTACACAGAACAAATGTCCTACTAAAGATTCCCTAAACTGAAGTTCAATTCCCCTGTCTGTTTTCTCTAGCTCAAACAAGGTGCTGCTCTCTCCTCTCACAAACACAGAATGGCTGCTTTGAGAGCCTGACACCTGTTTATATGACTGTAGAAAACTTTTGTGTAGTGGAGAAAAAAATTTCTTCCCATCAGTTTCAATGGACGAAAATGACAGGAAAAAGCAGAAAAACTGCACTTTTCATGGGAAATTATTCATCAAGTGGAAAGTGCCATTTTTTGCCGATTTTAGTTTGAGGTGAACATTTTTACCCATCCCTATTCCTCAGGGCTTGTGCCTAAAAAGTGAAAGTTGTACAAACCTAAAAATCCATATTTCCTCAGGGCTTGGACCTCTGACAAGTCTATGTCCTGCATATCAATGTTTCCTCAGGGTTTGTGTCCAAAAAGTGTAAGTCCTACAAATCAAGGTTGTTTTCTCAGGGCTTGTGCCTAACAAGTCTATTTCCTTGTCACATCCTTACTGATTCCCCCTCTGCCTCGCCTCTCACCGTTCCTGTGTCTTGTCCCCACTCTGCCGCTCTTCGGTCTCGTGTATTACCCTGCCTGTGTGTCACAGAGTGACTGTGAAATAACGACACTGACAAGTACAGATACAGTAAAATCAATATCTTTATTAAAATAAGAACAGAAAAGATATGGAAACCACTTTCCCAACCCTCACAGGACCAGGTGTGGAGACAGTGCACAAGCACTTCCCCAACCCTCACTAGCCAGGTATGGAGACAGCACAGGATCCACTGACTGAAGGGATGCTGATCCTGATCTGGCTACAGAGTGTAATAGTAGCAAGGATAGCAGTAGCTGCTATTGTAGGTGAAGAGGAAACACCCACGCAAAATGAGAGTAACTCTCCTAGAACGCTAGGGTAAACCCACAGGCGATGGTGACTAGAGATACCCCAGAACACTAGGGTAGCGAAGGCAATGGTGACTTAAATCCCCAGAATGCTAGGGAATACGCAAAGTTGCTAACCGTTGGTAACGAGCAGAATAGAATAGCCAGAGCCAATGTCCGGCACAGCGGGAGGATACTGAGCACAGCTTGTACCATCTACAGCACGGTCTAGCGAGAGAGCAGATGCAGTCAGGCCAAGGTTCGGAAACAAAAGGATAGTCAGTCTGAGCCTGAGTCAACACAGTGTAGTTAGTCAGTCAAGCTAAGGTCAGTACCCTATCGGATAGTCAGCCGTAGCCGGGGTCATCACAGTGCGGGTAGTCAGACAGAGCCAAGGGTCAGACCAGAGAGGATAGTCAGATGGAGCCAAGGGCCAGAACGGAGAGGAAGGCAACAAGTCAAGGATCAAAATGTAGCCGGAATCAAACGTAGCCATAGGTCATACACGAATCAGAGCATAGGAATATCACAAGAGCTAGCACACAGGTACACCATGAAAGGGCAAAGGAGTACTGGCAGACTGAGGCCTAGAAGGCCTAGCAAGTAGGCAGAGATTCACTCTGGCAATTACCATAGGGCTATAAGAATAGCAAATGATCATAAGCGTGACACTCAGGAAGTGATAGACAATGTCGCCCACACATTGCAGCAGAGCCATCAGAGGGCAATCACGGGCACCATGATACTGTGACCTGACCAGCCCACGCCTCTGATTTGGTACCTGCTTCTGCAACCATCCTGTGTGACCCAGACAGTATCCAGACCAATCTCCTGTTTCCTGTTCCCGAGTATCTGCTGTCAGGAGGTACCAGTCCTGAGAGATTACTACTGTTCCTGTTGGAACCTGTTTCTTTCTGGGATAGGGGTTGTATAGTTTGCATAGAGGGGATTATCAGGGTACTCCTTGGGCTCATCTGAAGGAGGCCAATCTAGCTTTGTGGCTAGCAACTTTATCCATCCAGGTCGCAGCACAATCCCCATTGGGCAACCCACGCTCCCTAGCTCCGACCCCTAGCACTGCACCCTAGCATCTTGCTCCTCTATCCCTTGTTGGAGGAGTCTGATCTTTCTAGCAGGGAAATGGAATTGCTCTTGCTGTGGTGTTAGTGAAATGGCAGAGAATCCATGGGTGCGAATTTCTGCAGAAAAAGTAGAACATCATGCAGTTTTAACAGAAATTGTCCTGGAAACAAAGCAGGAATGGGGTGTTCACCAGTAGGTGGTGAAACTCGAGAGCCTGTTGTTTGACTCAGCGGCCAGTGATGTTAGTTCCAGTTTATTTGAACGCAAGAGTGACTACTTGCGGTAAATCCAGATATACTATACTCAGAGGACCTTTTTCTCTGTCCTTTTTATATCTATTTACAGTCATCTGGAAGAATGAAGTGCAAAACTCTCCTTGGACAAGCTGAAAATGTAAGTTCTGAGGACTATATTTAGGACTGGACTATGTATGTACTGTATATGTGTGCTTGTTTGTATGTATGTATTTTTATAGTGCCATAGTACACAGCACATTAAAAACAGGAATGATAGTACAAACAAAATATAAGACAGGAAAAGAGCATCAAGCTAAAGCATGGTTATTGCATTATTAGTGGGGGATAACTGCAATCAATTGAATCATGCATTTGGAAGAGAACCCTATTCTGAAGAGATTACAATCAAATTAGTAACAATGACAGCATACAGAGACTGTAGGAGGAGGAGGAGGTTATTAGTGCAGGTACAAGGCTTTTGTAATCAATGTGCATAATGATTTTGATGAGAATCTTGATGTGCAGAAAGAGAATGTTATTACTGAGTAGTGCTTCTAAAAAAAATTAGCTCCAATTAATCTTTGTAGTATTTGGGCCATGGAGAGTGTTATTTCAATACTGTCCGAGTTGTAGGTCAAGAGTAATTGAATGATAAAATATCCCCTCCCGCCCCTTTAACACTGCTCACCTAAGAACAGCAAGGCTGTTTGGATGGATCGCAAAGAGGAACAACCTTCAGTGAGCATAAGAAAAAACCTGTCAAGGGGGCAGGGTTTTCCTTATGCTCACAGTAAGGAGGTTGTTCCTTGCTGTGAGCTGTCTGGTCAAGCAACCAGATTCCACATCTGAGGGTAGGTTGCTTACACTAGGTAAAAGGGGCAGGTGGGGGTATTTTATCTTTCAATTACTCTTGAACTACAACTCTGACAGTATTGAAATAATACTCTCCATGGCCCAAATGAAATGAAGATTAATTGGAGCTGTTGTTTTTATTAAACATTATTATCCCTTTAAGCAGGTGGTATTCTATGGACACTTGGAAAGGATGATTTAATGGAGATAGCGAGTACATTTCATTGTCGGACAGCCAGTGAAAATGTTTGTAGCTCAGAGATGGCTCGAGTTATGAAAGAACTGGACAGAAGAAAACTTTGAGCAGAAGCAGGTGGTGATACTGTGTCTGAGTCTTTAAGGTGGTAAGAATTTAGAGTGGAAATCACTGACATTATTGTATTAATTAAACTCTGAAAATGCATGACATTCATAAAGTAATTTGGACAAATTGAGTAACTGGGAAGGCAAATGGCAAATGAGATTCAATATAGACAAGTGTAAAGTTATGCATTTTGGGTATAATAATGAAAATGCAACATATAGTTTAAATGGTGTTTCTCTGGGGAAATCTACAAATGAAAAGGATTTGGGAGTAATGGTAGACAATAGACTTAGCAGTAGCATGCAATGCCAGCTGGCAGCTGCAAAGGCCAATAAGATATTGGCATGTATTAAAAGGGGTATTGACTCAAGGGAGGAAGATATAAGTATGCCTCTTTAAAGGTCCATGGTAAGACCCCACCTAGAATATGCTGTTCAATTCTGGGCGCCCTTTCTGAAAAAGGACATTAAGGAACTAGAGAAAGTGCAGAGGAGGGCTACAAAACTAGTAAGGGGAATGGAAAGTTTTAGTTATGAAGAAAGGCTAGTAAAGTTAAACTTGTATACACTAGAGAAACGACATCTTAGAGGGGATATGATAACACTATATAAATATGTTCGGGGCCCATACAAAGGGCTCTCCAAAGACCTGTTCATTAACAGAACAGTACATAGGACAAGGGGCCACCCGCTTAGACTTGAGGAAAGGAGATTTAATCTACAACAGGGGAAGGGTTTCTTTACCGTAAGGACAATAAAGGTATGGAATTCACTGCCTGAGGAGGTGGTGCTATTGAATACATTAGATGCCTTTAAAAAGGGCCTGGATACTTATTTAAAAAAGCATAACATAGAGGGCTATGTACGTTAGTATTGGGATTAATATTTACTTAAGGCTTGTTGATCCAAGGAGAAATCTGATTGTCATTTGGAATCAAGAAGGAATTCCCCCCTCCCCATTCAAGGCAGAATTTGAAATTGCTATATTGAGGGTGTTCTTTTGCCTTCTTTTGGATCAACAAAGGTAAACAGGAATAGGAAAAGGGTTGAACTAGATGGACGCAAGTATTTTTTTCAACCTAAATTACTACGTTACTATGTTACTATGTATGTAATTATTTTTGTGATGGATTAACATACTTTTTATTTCATATTTATATGCTATGACATTCAGAACTTTTGAAAAAAAATCATTTCAATGTCTTGGCCCTTTATTTGTCCAAGACAAAACAACATTGAAGAGTAGACCCATATATAGCTAGATTATAAAATAAACAAGTCAGCAAAAGCACCATCAGCATAACAGTGGTGCAGCAATTGAGCAGTAATTCCCATTACCTTCTGAATGGTGACACTGTTCAATTTATTTAAAAACATGAATGATAATTTAGTAAGGCTTGTCATATTAATATGTAGTCATGGAAACCACAGTTCTAAGGAACATTGATATACTTTAATAAAGTTACAAACCTTTCTCACAAAGCCCTGTGACTGAAAATCATGAATACAGTAATTTCAGCGCACATTGTTTACACATCCAATGCTTGTTATAATAAGTAACATATCTTCATGTAGCCTTGAATGTTATTCTTAATATAAAAATGGACATAGCTTTGAGTATCAGTAGCTTGTTTGTGTTTTTTCTTTGTACATTATTTATGCTTGCTGGTTGGTTGGTTTATAACTTATTAACCAAAACACTTCTTCCTTGTGATTCTATATAAGTGTAAAGATAAAGATGCAAGTTTTTCTTTCTCTTTCTTTAGAATTTTGACCTTTTAAAGTCAATGTGTCAGTAAATAGATGCATTATTTAGATTAAATTGTAAAGGACTGTGTATACTTTTTGCGCTATATAAATAAACATATTCATAAAACCTGGAAACTGTATTTACTGCTGCACAGCCCTGACCTCCATTTCATATCTTCTGAACCTTATGGTTTCTCACATAATGGATAAAGTAGAAGCAACTATTGTGTTTGCAAAATGTCTTCCATTTTGACTGACAACTAAAGACAATTGAGGTAAAGTCTGTGGATCATGTTAATTGTGGGCATCTGATGAAGCCAGGTACATATAATTAATGTTTATATTGAAGATCCTTATATGAAGGGAACATGTAATTAACAAAACATGTAGCAAACCGAAAAAAACATTGAATTGTTCATCTGCATCAGTTTGGAGTACATAGAGCCTTAAAATTTCCTACTATAGATGCTGACTCAAAACATAAACAAAACTTAACCTTATTAAAGGACAATTAACACTGCCTAAAATGATTTTGATTCCTTATTTCTGAATTGGCAGAGAAGCTGCCAGTATCTTGATAAACACCCTTATGGCTGAGGATAGACCAAAGGGGAGCTCCCTGAACTGGTAATGATATTCCAGTACAACAAACCTCAAAAACCTTAAGTCTCTTGGCCTTATGCTGATATTTTAATAGGCATCCTGAAAAAAAAGCTCCTACAGGTATTGCTTTCATCAATGAAGAAGTTGATTCCACCTTGTAATGTCTCAATCTTATGAACTTTTTCAAGAGCTTTAGATGCAGAATAGTACTGAAATCGCATGAGGCTTTTGTTACTGATAATAAGGCAGAATATAAGCTTGTGCACTTCTGCTCACAATGTACCAGCTTTACTATATTCTTCTTCAATAATTCCAAACTTGTATCCTTCAATGCCTCTGATCTGACTGTTAGGGCAATCTTGAACTCTAGCAGATACCCCAGTTTTACTATATGATGCACCCAGTAATGTAGCTTTGATATATTTTTCCAGGCTTGAAGAACATATCCAGAATTGTTGCCTAGCAGCCATAATACAACCTCCACCACCAGAAGCAAAGATCAGTTGCCTGTGCCTGCTGCTAGAGCTTCCAGTCTGCCTTCTTCAGGTCAATAGAAATGGCAAGTGTGACATTAGGGGGACACTCTGTCCCATTTCTCATCACCTCCTCCAATCAGTGAGATGTCTGTAATAGAGCAGCAGCAGCACAGAGGAACTGTTGGTGGTGTTGATGATGATAATGATGGTGGAGAAGCTGGGGTGGAGATTGCAACTGCTCAAATTCCTGCTGCTGTTGTTGAGTTGCAAGGGCAGCAGAATGCTGAGGAGCAGGCTAGTGTGCCACAGACCACCATGAACACAGTGGGAATTGGGTTAACAAGTTATGCGGGACTAGGTCAGGTTCCACTTGACAGCAGCAACACTCCTGGTCCTAGTTGCAGTGCTGATTCTGAGGCAGTTTCAGCAACAGCAGCAACATCATCCCAGCCAGTGAAGGGGAATTTGGAGGAGAAGAAGAAAGAGGTAACTCTTCTCCACCTTTCCCATCCCCCCTGAAGTCCTGGGTGTGGGACTATTTTTCACTTGGGGCAGGCACAGCTCAGTCATCAGCGACAGCACTGTGCACAATTTGTGACAAGTCAGTGAAAAGGAAGGAAGACGCCTTGGCACAACCACCCTGTTAACACACATGAAGCACAGATACCATGACATTTATGTGAAACATGCTAAAGCCAAACACACACCACAGAAATTGGGCACCACTGTTTGCCATACCCCCTGACTCTCCACAAAGGCATCAAGAGGGATGGTGGAGATCAAAGAGGAGGAAGAATAGAGAAACCCAAGCAGAGGCTGAGAGTTTGATGATGAGCGAAACACCTGGCTCGCCATCGTCTTTTTGCTCTAGGATAACTACATCTTCTGCCAATCCATCTTGTTCATCGTTACCTCCCCCATTCTGTAATCATTCTTCTGTTTAAACAACTCAGCTGCAGCAGCAGCAGCAAGAACAGCCATCACAAATTCCACAATTACATCAGGGCATTTGACAATGGCTAGCGCTGTCACTAGGTTAGTAGGGCATTTTTATTCCACAGGGCTTGTGCATAAAAAAGTAAAAAAATAAATAAAATAAAAAAAACAGAGGCCTACAAAAATAAATAAATAATTTTTGGGGCCTGATTCTAACAAGCCTAGGTTCTACAAAACAATGTTTCCTTAGGGTTTGTGCCAAACAAGCCTAAATCCTACAAATAAATGTTTCCTCATGGCTTGGGCTTAACACAAGTCTTATTTCCTACAACAAACAATATTTCCTCAGGGCATTGGGCCCAACACAAGTCTAATTTCCTACGACTAATCAATGTTTGCTCAGGGCTTGTGTCATTAGTAATAAATCGAAGTCCTACAAATCAATGTTTTTTCAGGGCTTGGGCCTATCACAAGTCTAAATCCTACAAATATTCCTCTGCAAAATAATCTATGCAGTCAAGCATCAGTCTAATCTAGTCTCAGACTACATTAGGAGGTCCCTGTCTCTGTCATATTATGTGCCATTTTCTTATTTTATTTTTTTATTAACTGTCCCCCCAATACCAGTCAAGAACTCCCCTAAACAAATTATTCTTTCCCCAGACTCCAGCCACCAACACAGGCACCTTCCTCAGACCCCTTTTATACCATGTCTTTTTTGTATTGTATTGTATATTTTATTTATATAGAGCCAACCAGTGTACTTGGCACTTTACAGTTTACATTTGATATAGAAGGGGTACAATAAGTGCAGTGATTAAGTGCTTCTAAAGACAATCATAAGGGAAACAATAGGTGAGTATACATGAGGATGAAAGGTCCCTGCCCCCTTGCAATCTAAGTTTATGATGGGTGGCCTACAGATACGATCTGGTAGAAGAGGAAGTGCAGTTTTTGGCATATGAGATGCTGTTTTCATATTACATTGTTGCTATATTTAAAAGGTGCTCTTTTAGTTTAGATTTAAAGTTGTTGAGGGTTGATGCTTGGCGAATACAGGGTGGTAGGGCGTTCCAGACGTAGGAAGCAGCAAGTGAGAAAGCTTTCAATCGTGAAACAGCGATAGTGGTTAAAGGGGCAGAGAGTCATCCACCATGTGTGCTGCGTAGTGGACGTGCAGGAATATGGCAGGGTATCAAAGATGAAATATAAGGCGGAGATAATTGATGGAGAGCCTTGAAGGTACTGAGGAGGATTTTGAATGTGATACGCTGCTTTATGGGAAGCCATGACAATGATTTTAATAGTGGTGGGGTGAGTACTGTTCTGGAGGAGAGGAAGAGTATTCTGGTGGCTGAGTTAAAACCTGATTGAAGAAGAGTGATATGGTTAGAAGGAAGATCAATAAGTAAAGAGTTGCAGAAGTCCAGGTGTGAAAGGATAAGAGCATGCATGAGGTTTTCTGTTGTAGAGTGAGAGAGGAATGGCCGGATTTTTGCTATATTCTGAAGAAAGAAGTGACAGGTTTTGGTTACATCATTAATGTGGGTGGAGAAGGAAAGAGAAGAGTGCAAAGTTACCCCGAGGCAGCGGGCCTTGTCTACAGGGTAAATTGTGGAGCCTTCGACAGTTATAGAGAATGGTGGTGGAGGATTTAGGAGGGAAGATAAGGAGCTCAGTCTTGGACATGTTAAGTTTTAATTGACGAGGAGCCATCCAGGAAGAGACAGCAGTAAGGCAATCTGAGACCTGCTGCTGTATTTCAGATGATATTGAGGGTGTGGAGAGATATATTTGCGTATCAACTGCATAAAGATGGTAGTTAAAGCTGTCACAGAAACCACCAGGCCCCTGGCTTCTGGAGGGGCCTGAGGGCCAGCCTCCTGCCCACAGACTATGGACCTAGCCCTGGAACAGGGTATGGCCTCCCCCTAAGACTAACCTCTGCCCTATTTGCCCCTTGCCATGGAGGATCCTTAATCTACTCTCCAGTCCCCTCTTGGGGCTATGTCACCCTGTACTTATTGGGGGTACAGAGTGACAAAGAAACCCAGTGAACATTCTTCCAGCCTTGTCAAAGGATATCAGACTTCCCAAATGACTAAAATGTAAAAGAAGCTTCAACACCTCATCCTGTTTTGTGTATTCTGGTCCCTCTGTAACACTTGTACCCAGCCCTATTCCTTTGTCCCATTGTATAGTTAACTCACTCAGGTCTGGCCCATTGTATCCTGTTGTCACCTACCCATTGTCTCATCACACAGTATGTTTACACTCCCCTTGTGCTCAGTGTACTCCATGTTTATACTGAAACCACCCTCCACCCATTGACCCTTTTGTAAAGATGTGTATTCCTACTTCACCATTGTGCCTCTTTGCATTCTTTGCCCCTTCACCAAAAGCCCCATTGTATTGCAGTACCTGTGTCTGATTGGATCCAATATGGGTGGATAACTTGTGATGGGTGTATTTAAACCCTGTATGTTTCACAAAAAAGCAGTACTTGTCTTAACCTACACTGGTGTTGTCTGGTGGGGTAAGCTTGCTGTATCCAGAGCGCGTTCACCCTACACTGAGTCTTGCCTAAGTGACTGGGTGAATGGAGCTATGATCCTGGTTCCTAACTGGAAGAGATCCTGAGTGTTGTCCTGGATTAAGGAAACACAGTTTTGGCAGAGCTACTCAGTCTGAGTACGGGTATCTGTCACAAAAGCCAAAGGATTTTATCAGTTGTCCCAGGGAGAGTGTATACAGAGAAAAGAGAGGAATGGTCCCAGAACAGAGCCTTGGGGAATACCTACTGAGAGGGGGATTGGAGGTGAGGAGGTGTTAGAGTATGTTACAGAGAAAGGCTGGTGAGAGAGATAGAAGCCAGGAATGTGCCAGGCCACAGATGCAAAGTGATAGGAGAACCTGGGAGAGAAGGGTATAGTTGACTGTGTCGAATGCTGCTGATAGGTGTAGGAGGATAAGAATAGAGAAAAAATGACCATTGGTTTTTGCAATGTGGAGAAAAGTGGGCCAAAAGCAGTGGGTCCAGAGCATTATGGAAGTTGAGGAAGGTAAGTAGAGGAGAGTAGGCTAGGAGCTCAAGGAGCTTAGAGGCAAAAGGCAAGAGGGATATGGGGAGGTAATTGGATGGGGAGGTGGGGTCTAATGAACTTTTCTTGAAGATTGGAGATACTATTGAATGTTTGAATGAGGAGGGGAAGATGCCAGAGGATAGAGATGAGTTGAATACATGCGTTAGCATGGGAACTAATGTGCATGACAGAGGATTGAGGAGGTGGGATGGTATAGGATCAAGGGAGCAGGTGGTGAGTGGTGATGTGGACAGCAAAAGGGAGACCTCTGATTCTGTGATTGCAGTAAAGGAATCAAACAAGTAGGATGGAGGATCAGGAAGATACAATTGTGGAAACTGAAAGGGTGGGATTGTTTGATGTATAATGTTAATCTTTTGTGTGAAGAACTCTGCAAAGGCTAGAGGGGTTAGGGAGGGGAGGGTAAATGATGGAGGGGAAGGGCGAAGGAGAGAATTGAAGATACAGAAGGGGAGCCGTGGGTTAGATTTGTGAGTATTGATTAGTGAGGAGTAGTAGTGTTGCTTGGCAGAGGATAGAGCAGTATTGAAGCAGGACAGGAGGAATTTGTAGTGGATAAAGTCAGCGTGAGAGTGGGACTTCCTCCACAGGCATTCAGAGATGTAGGTACTGGAGAGGAGAAAGCGTGTTTGTGAGTTGATCCAAGAGCATGGGTTTGAGGGGCGTTTGTGACAGGCCTGGAGGGGAGCATACAGATTGAGTGATGAGGAGAGGAGGTTGTTGTAGTATTCTATATGTCTGTCAGGTTCAGAAAGAGTGTAGAAGGTGGAGAGGTTTGAGTGCAATGCAGAAGATAAGGCAGAAATGTCTAGTGAGCGAAGGTTGCGGGTGTAGTGCGGGGCCGTAGTTGGTGGCGAAATGAGGGATAAGGTTGCAGAGAAGGTTATGAGATGGTGGTCGGAGGGTGTGAAAGGAGAAATGGAAAAGTCTACTAATGAGCAGTTCTTTGTGTCTTTTGTTTTTTTAATTGTATTTATTTTTTACTTTTTTATTAACTGCCCCTCCAATCCAGTAAACAACCCCACTAAAAAATTCCCTGTTCAACTGATTCTTTCCCCACATTCCACCAACACAGGCACCCTCATGCCCTTTTATACTATGCATTTGTGTGTAAATGCAATGTTCCCATTAATTTTAAATTAAATGAGCTAGGCAGAAAAACAGCACTTCTCATGGGAAATTATTCACCAAGTGGAAAGTGCCATTATTCACTAATTTTGGATTGAGGTGAAAAATATTGTCCATCCCTAGAATAGAGCTTGTGTCTATTTCGTCTGTCATCTATCAGTACTCCTAAATCTTTCTCTAATGAGGATTCCCCAAGTAGTTTCACATTTAGTGTATATGTAGCATGTTTGTTTCTACAGACCAAATGCCTAACCTTACATTTATCTACATTAAGAACTCAATTCAAGCTGGTAAAACAGCTGGTGAGGCAATGTTGGTTAATGGCCTATTAACTAAAAGTGCTATCAGAGCAATTCAGTTGCCCTACCAGCTGAAACCACAATGGACATTAGACCACAGAAATGGACTTGTTAGTAATGGGAATATCATAGGAAAAGAGATAATGATCGGTGCTTGACAGACTGTCAAGCACTGCGCATGAGCTCAAACACAGTCAACCTCCCAAACACTAACCCTGCACTACCCCTAAAGTGAAGTGCAACAGTACTACCCCTAACACTAGTCACACCCACAACTGTAACACTTACCTATTGATATTAGCTAGTTCAAATGCTGAGTTACTTTTCAGCGACAAAAGGACAAACAAGCTCATTCTTCAATGATTGTGTCTTCAACTGTTTCTTTCAAATTAGATCAGTTAGACAGAATGTTGGGGTACTTGGGGGAAACCTTCTTTGTTCCCTGGTCACACCTCCAGACACATCCAACACATGGATAATAACAGCTAGATCAACAAGGAATGTGGACTACAGCTGCCTATGCCTTTCAAATCAAATCAGCCATACAGAATGTTGGGGTATTTGTTGTCAACATCCTTTGTGCCTTTCTCACACCCCCAGACTTCCCCAGCACAGAGGTTATAACAGCCAGATCATGAAGAATCTTGGATAATAGCTGCTTGTGTCTTGCCAGTCAGTCACACCAAATTGTGGGGTATTTGTGTCAACCTGATTTCTCCCTTCTTCTCCCTCAGAATGCCCTCAGACTCCTCTAAGACAGAGAACAAATGACTCCCTAAACTAAGCTTCAACTCCACTTTCTTTGCCTATCTTCTCTAGCTCAAAAATTAGTTGCTCTCTTCCTCTTAAAAACACAGAATGGTATGCTGTGAGAGCCTGACACCCCTTTTATTTGTCTGCAGAAAAATAAGAGAAAATTGCCATATGGTGGATAGAAATTCAGTCTTACCATTGACTTAAATTAAATGAACTAGGCAAAAAAGTAGGAAAACTGAACTTTTTGAGGGAAGTGCCAATTTTTACCTATTTCTGTGTTGAGGAGAAAATGTTTGCCCATCCCAGCGCCAGCGCACCACGTCTACAGACTAGTTATCAGCAGGTGGGGAGTTATTGACAAAGGCGTTATGCCAGAAGCAGAGTGGCATGCCATGAGAGCCTGACACCGCTTTTATTTGTCTGCAGGAAAATAAGAAAAAATTGCCATGTGATGCATAGAAATTCAGTCTTCCCACTGAGTTCAATGCAGTGAGCTAGGCATGAAAAGCAGGAAAACTGCACTTTTTGTGGAAAGTGCCATTTCTTGCCTATTTCTGTGTTGAACTGAAAACTTTCACCCATTCCTAGTCAGCGCACTACACAATGTGCAATGGGTGGGCACAAACTGCCAATCGTCACATCTGCAGACTAGTTATCAGCAGGTGGGGAGGTATTGGAGACAAAGTTGTTATACCAGAGGAGGAGGTGGAGGGTGCTCGGAATGCCAGAACAGGGATAGTGTTTAGATCTTCCTGCACCTGTTCCCGGGACCAGAGCTGTTTATATGATGGTGTAGCAACAGAGCCACTGTACAATTTCAGGCCACTGTGATATTGCACCTAACAAATTCAACTCTGGGCTGTAATAACATTTGAATAAAACACCTTTCAGCAGTGGGAGTACCCTTGATTTACTCAGGGGGATAAACCCTACAACATTTTTTTTTTTTACCTTTTAAGTATTACTATCCCTTTAAACACAAAATATCCTATTTTTATTTCTTCTCTCTGAAGTCCTTATGAATGTATCTGATTCACCTCAATGAGTAGACAGTGCTAGACAGTGTGCTCCCTAATAACAATTACCAGGTGCATCTATGTTAGGCCATGATAGAAGTACTGCTAATCTTTTAAGAACACGAAACATGACTCTACTATTTCATTTTTTCTTCAAGCAGTCTTTCTCTTTCCCTCTCTGGATTATTCCACCATCATTGTTTTGTATGCCTCTCCTCTCTTTCAGTTCTTAAGGAAACTATCCTGACTGAGAAACCTTCAGCCCTCAGTAAATTTTTATAACGCCCTTAAGTTACCCATGCACTTTCTTCTGAATCTGTGAGACCAATCCTCTGATTTTCCCCAAGTACTTTTTGATGTCACTTGTATCACCATAGTAATGTGTAAATATCATGACATTGTCCACAACAGGATGCACCGAGACAAACAAATATCTAGAAATCAATAGGGAGCTGTAAGGTCCCTGCAAAGCACATAAAATATTCTGAGGATAAAATAAAAAAGGATGTGTGTGTATGTGTGTGTAGATGTGTAGGAGTATGTGTGAGTTTGACCTATATATTGCCTAGAGACCGGCCCCATTTTAGTGCTCAAAGCATAAGGGATACTGCACTTGACAAAAAATTAAGCATACTATGACTAACTTTTACTGTCAAGGGAATCAGTATTGGCAAATACAGTAGAATTGTGCAAGAGGGGCATGGATTCATTTTTAACACATCAGTATACACAGGGTTATAATAGGTTTTTTTTCAGGAGCTAGGAAATTACTTAAACTGAAATATGATTAATAGCTATTAGCAGACATCAAGATAGAAGCTATTATGAATTCTGACCTCAGACAATTAACAACTAATTAGATTTTTTAGCATCTCTTTTAAACATTTAAAATGAAATTATTTAACAATTGGCATAAAAGACAGATTTACATACAGTATATGGTGTTCTACCATTTCCCTGGAATAGCATCTAGTTTTATATGGTAGAATTTTTACAGTACAGTTATGAAATGTTAAAATAAATCACACACAGATATCTAATACTAGCCAGTGCTGGGGGCTGGTTATAACCCTTTGAGTGCCAGAGGGGTACACAACTCATTGCTTTGCAATGTGTTGCGTACCCCTCTGACACTCAGAGGGTTAAGACAGAAATGTATCATCATTTTCAGTGAATAGAGAATGAGACATTTTAACATTTTTTCTTCTGTGACTGCATAACTTTTGTGAACATTCTCACTTTTCAGGAAATTAAGCAAAATTTATCTTGACGTTTTAAAGTGTTAGTAATGTCTAAAAAAAAGTTTTTTGCATTTAGAAGAGCTTAAAAAGCTGAGCTAAATGCAAAAAACCGTATCTCTCAAACCGCTATGGTTTAAGAGATACGAGCATTTAAAGTTTGATTTCTCCTACTGACAGCTGTAAAGCTGTCAGCAGGAGATCCGTGTCGGTCGACACAGAGGCGCTTGAGAAGCGCCGAGGTCTCGTTACTTACACAGAATCCCTTTATTGGAATGGGCTAAAACGTGTGCCTGAACACTAGGCACGCGTTTTAGACCATTCCAATGAAGGGATTCTGTGTAAGTAATGAGATCTCGGCGCTTCTCAAGCGCCTCGGTGTCGACCGACACGGATCTCCTGCTGACAGCTTTACAGCTTTCAGTAGGAGAAATCAAACTTTAAATGCCCGTATCTCTTAAACCATAGTGGTTTGAGAGATACGTTTTTTTGCATTTAGCTCAGCTTTTTAAGCTCTTCTAAATGCAAAAAAACTTTTTTTTAGACATTACTAACACTTTAAACAAAATAATTAGCTCTCTTTCTCAACTATATAAACCACGTGGATGACTTTTACTGAAAGCCTGTACAAGCAAAAATCAGTGCAGTACTAACTCCAAAAGCCAAATGCAATCTTCTTTCTTGGTGTTGTTTCTGCTATGAACTGATTTATACTTTGTTTAATTTTAAGGATCATTTATGTTTTATAAAAACGTAAATCTATTTTGTGCATAAAATATCCTTTACATTATCTGTGACTAATAAGATGATAATTAGGATAAGTGCTGATAACTGTTGAAGCTAACAAAGTAAAAAGAAATAACCACATACTAGCCTTGCACTTTGGTCCATCCCTCCCCCAAAAGATTCCATCTCTATCATAAGAGCAATTATAATGACTTTCAAATGCTTACATATATGACTATGAGTGTGAGGAAAGAAGGCAACATATATTTCACCAGGAAAAGATTCTCAACCAATCTCCATAGACTTTCAGACCAAACCCTGCAATAAACTGATTGTCTGTCAAAGAAAATGAACCTATAGCACATTTAAATTTGTCACAAAGGATGATGTTTATAACACAAAGGATGATGTTTATAAGCTCCCAACAAAAAGGAGACATGGAAATGCTTTTATTGAAAATTAGGTACCCAGACTCAAAAATAATGGTCAAGCCCACCTGGTTACGCTGATCCATGTTTGGGGCCTGCCTGTCATGCATGTATGTCTAACATTGTGGTATTGCTACTCCCATGCCCTTTCTCTAATCTCAGTTCCTCTTTTATACTGTCTACTCCATTATGTGCCTTTTTCACCTTCCCCCCTTTCTTTATTTAAAGTCTCCTCCCCCTAATGTGCAGTTCATCTCTGTTTTAATGTTTGCCCCCCAAGGAAAAACACAGCCCAGTGGTCTAGAAACCCAAGCCTATCCTGCCTACATAAAGTGTTTAACCATCCATTTAACTCTTTAATCTCCTGTTACCTTTCTGGTTTCTGGTGTTCATGTGGTACATGTAGTATTTCAGAAAATACAGTATTAGAGGTCCTTCCGTAAACTTGTGACTAGGGTTGTTCGGAAGGTTCCATCTTGTTCCTGCAAAAAACCCTGTGAAAACCACATGGTTGTCTGCTTTTTCACGTGAAAATCTACTTTAAATAAAGCAATTAAAATCTTCACCATTTTCGCCCATTGCCAAAAAATGTTTGCTATTTTTTCTATGGCTAGAAATGTTTTGACTCTTTAATGACATGTTTTTCACCTTTTCTCTAAAAAAGTGATGTTTTACAAAAAATGAAACACAATACAATCAGCTACAGAGTGAGAGAGAGGTGCTAGGCTGTTGTGCTCTGAGTTACTAGCAAAACTGAGGTCAGTGAGTCTCATAGTGACTGCTATAATTATGAGCAAGTTTAATAATAATAAAACGAGATGCTGGAAGGACTGTTATGCGTCCAGGAAGTGACCACTAAGAGCATTGAAGGGTCTGGATGCTCTGATTCCCCAGACCCAATGATGGCCAGTCTAAGGAGATCAAGCAGCTTGTACAGAGTGTTAGGAGTGAGGGATGGGGTGATCAGATTCATGTGGTTGGTGTTAGCAGTAATAGTGATGATGAAGCAGCTGGTGGGACTAGCATTAGGGGAATGGTAGGAGAAGTAATGTGGAGCAGCCAGACTAGTAGCTAAGGGTGCCCACATTCCCCTGAACCTGGGAGTTCACTTTTCCCAGTCCCCACGGCATTGTCCAGATGGAATATGATCCTGAGGAAGCCAGAACCGGTGGCTAGCAGTAATAATGACAGCATCACCAGGAGCACAGAACAGATGCCTTTGTCTGCTCCTAGTGCTGCCAGTCTGCCTTCTTCAGTTCAACAAGAGATGTCAAGTGTGAGATTAAGGGATCCTCTGTCACATGTCTCATCAACTCCTCCAACTGGTGAGATGTCAGTAATAGAGCAGCAAAGCATGGAGGGACTGGTGGTGTTGGTGGTGATGATGATGGTGGAGAAGCTGGGGTGGAAGAGTCATTGATGGCCTTTTTAGTCCAAACTGAGAAGGAATGGGAGGCAGGGATGGGGATGGGCATCACCACCACCACCAGCAGTGAGCTTTTGCAGAGTTTGCAACTGCTATAATTACTGCTGCTGCTGAGTTGCAAGGGCCGAAGGATGCTGAGGAGCAGTCTAGTGTGCCACAGACCACCATGGACACAGTGGGAATGGGGTTAACAAGTGATGTGGGACTAGGACAGTAGCCATACTCCTGGTCCTATTTGTAGTGCTGATTCTGAGGCAGTTGCAGCAACAGCAGGTACATCATCCCAGCCAGTGAAGGGGAATTGTTATGGTTGGCAAGCAAAACCAGGAGTCAGATGGTATAGTTAAGATAACCTTTATTTTGAGAAGAATAACAGTAATGCAATATATATATATATATATATATATATATATATATATATATATACACACAGTGGGTGATCGAAGAGGCGAGTACTGTATCAGGAATAGCAGTCTCCCAATATCTCCACCACACTGTCCGAGACAAGGTTTCAGCCTACTGGAGTCTCGAGGTACGGTAATGCCCAGATCAACCTGCATTCAGTCTAGGAGAGGAGTCTATATCGTATGCAACACGAAAGCTACTGACTCAAGCCTGCAGTCAGTAGCTAGGAGTATGCTAGAGCTCCTGGTCAGTACTAGGAAGGATGTCTGAGGAACGGAACCAACACACGGAGCAAACAGACAGGGCCTTCTAGTAAGGACCAGATAGGATAGTCAGACGAGCCAAGGTCATACACAGGGCGGGTAGTTAGACAGAGCCACAGGTGTGCACCAGGTAGGATATGCACTGAAGCGATAGAATGCTGGATGCATAGTGGACAGATCCCCAGGTCAACACCAGAGTGAGTAGTCAGACAAGCCTAGGTCATACATGGAGCGGGTAGTCAGCCAGAGCCATAGGTTTGCACCAGATAGGATATCCACTGAAGCGATGGTATGCTGGATGAGCAGTGGACAGAGCCTCAGGTCAACACCAGAGTGGGTAGACAGACAAGCCTAGGTCATACACGGAGCAGGTAGTCAGCCAGAGCCACAGGTTTGCACCATAAAGGATATCTGAGCCAAATCGGAGTGCACAAGGAGAAAAGTCAGACAGAGCCACAGGTCAACACCAGAATGGATGGACAGACAAGCCGGATGATACACAAGAATCAGGAATACAAGATAATGAACTGCTCAGAACAACAGCTTAAGGGTAACTGAGTCAGGAATCAGTCTGCCCTTTAAACCCCTCTTCAGGAAGTAAGTAGGAGGAGCAGCTCAGAGGGAGGAAGTAGGTAGTTGGAGACTACAGACCTCAAACACATATAACAGAGGCCTGCAGCATTCTAAAGCCTCATGTCTGCAGATGACTCATCTAGCATTGATGTGTCTAACCGCTCGTGGAAATGACACTGGAGCGTCATTGTAAGCATCGCCAGAAGCAGCGGCGCTACAAGGCACTGTGACAGAAATGTTGAGGGGAAGAAGAAAGACGCCATTCTTCTCCACTTTTCCCCTCCCCCAGAAATCCTGGGTGTGGTACTATTTTTCACTTGGGCAGCCACAGTGCAGTCATCAGTGACAGCACTGTGCAAAATTTGTGACAAGTCAGTAAAAAGGAAAAAAGAGGGAAGGCGCCTTGGCACAACCACCCTCATAACACACATTAAACACAGACACCATGAAATTTTTTGAAACATGTTAAAGACAAACACCCACCACAGAAATCTGTCACCACTGTTGCTGTACCCCCTGACACTCCCAAAGGGCATCAAGAGGTGAGGCGGAAATCAAAGATGAGGGAGAATAGAGAAACCCAGCCAGTGGCTGAAAGTTTGATGATGAGGAAACAGCAGTTATTTTGCTGCTGCTGCCTCAGGAACATCACTGGAGCTAGTAGTGGCAAGTGTATCCTTCATCATCCATTATCTATGTTACTGCTGTTGTTGATCCCATTACCTTTGAGCTGCCTAATCATCCTGCTGTTTTAACAACTCAGCAGCAGCAGCAGCAGCAGCAGCAGCAAGGACAGCAGTTTTATATTCTACAATTACACCAGGGTGTTTGACAATAGCCAGTGGCTGCTGGCCAGCACAAGATGACCTGCTGGCACTATGCCAGTAGGGCTTTTTTTTTCCTCAGAGGCCTACAAAAAAAAAAAATTTTAGGTGGCTTGCTTCTAACAAGCCTAAGTCCTACAAATGTTTCCTGGCTTGTGCCAAACAAGTCTAAGCCCAACAACTAATCAATGTTTCCTCAGGGCTTGGGTCTCTAACAATAAGTCCTATAAATCATCCTCTACAAAATACTCTATCCCGTCAAGTGTCAGTCTCAGCTTACATTACAGGGTCCCTGTCTCTGTTACGTTATGTACCAATTTCTTACTTCATTTATTTATGTTTTTTTATTAACTGCCCCCCAATACCAGTCAGCAAACCTCCCCCAAAAAATTCACTGTTCAGTTGATTCTTTCCCCAGTCTCCCACTACCAACACAGACACCCTCCTGAGACTTCTTTTATACCATGTCTTATGGGTGTTTTTTTAATTATTTTATTTAACTTTTTTTTTAAATAGCTGTCCCCCCAATCTCAGCCAAATGCCTTTTGGAAATAAAATAACATTTGCTATGTATTGTGTGTAAATTCATTGTTCCCATTGATTTCAACGGTGTAAGTCTGGCGAAAAAAAGCATAAAAACTACACTTTTCACAGGAAATTATTTGCCAAGCAAGAAGAGCCATTACTCACTGATTTTGGTTGAGGCGAAAATATCCTCCCATCCCTACTTGTGACCTAAATTTATGAAGTCATAATTAATGGACCACTATGGACCACTGATTATGTAATTGATACCAATATGTTCCATGACAGCTGGGCCATGCCCAGGCCCTCCCAGTAATCTATCAATCCAATCTACCACATGCTGAACCCAAACACCTGGGAGACAGTAAACTGTACAAATGATGACAGACTACCATATCTGTCTTCCAAATTATAGAATCATTTACCACCCCAGCTGCCTAAGTCTGCTTGCATCTTAGATCCCATCACTACTAGAGAAACTCTTCTCCAAGCTGTTAGAAGGGAAAGTCCTCCCCAAAAAAGGGCATTCCTGTGCTGACACCAGCAATATTATTACTCAAAGTAGAAAATCTGTTTGTGTGTGTAAACACAGGAGTGACCTTCCTGTTCCTCCTTCCATTCTTGTTATGGCTAACTGTGACTAATCTAGATACCTCCCACTCCTTTGTACAGTATCCACCCCCCAGTATTTTTAATGAACAAGTATTTAGTTACTCAATGAATATTTGCTACAATGTTTCATCACTGTCATTTAACCCTTCGAATGGCAGAGGTGTACCCAAGGCATTGCATTGTAATGCCTAGGATACCTCAGTGGCACTCAAAGGGTTAAGTAATTGCCATTCCCCACAAGTATTCTCTCTCCCTTTTCTCTATGTAACAGATGGCCACCAGTTATAACCCAGCAAAACACCCACCTCAAATACAGTTTGCAATCACTTGTTTTTATCCTCCTCCCTTACAGCACTAATAAATAGTGATGAGCGAGCACCCCAATGCTCGGGTGTTCGGGTGCTCTGACCGAGCACCCCCTGAGGCTCGAGTGCTCGGCCGAGCACCCGAGCCCCATTGAAGTCAATGGGAGGACTCGAGCATTACACCAGGCACCCCCTGCTCTGATGAGGGGAGGGTGCCTGGTCCATAGGAAAAGGGCAGAAAAAGATGGAAACACTACAGAAATGGTTCAGGGACAGCATAGGGAGGATGTCTGGATGCACCTTGGACTCCAACATCGCTGCTGGGAACGATCTTTCGCCCGTAGTACGCCATTTTTACAGACTGACCATAAAACACACAAAAAGGAAAATAAAAACGACTTTAGGCGAAAAATTGTTACCAAACAATATTTGCTGTATATTTACTTGTATATCATCTGCAAATTCTCCCAAAAATTTCCTTGATTTTCAGAACTGAGGCCATGATTAAGAGGGAAACGTGCGCAGAGGCAAATTCTCCCCAGAATTTCCTTGATTTTCAGAACTGAGGCCATGATTAAGAGGGAAACGTGCGCAGAGGCAAATTCTCCCAAAAATTTCCTTGATTTTCAGAACTGAGGCCATGATTAAGAGGGAAACGTGCGCAGAGGCAAATTCTCCCAAAAATTTCCTTGATTTTCAGAACTGAGGCCATGATTAAGATGGAAACGTGCGCTGAGCTGACCATCTAAAACATTATGGGTGAGGGTCTGCTGCAGAGCTGACCATCCTAAACATTATATGCGAAGGCCCGCTAGTGAGCTGACGCTATAAAACATTATATGAGAGGGCCCGCTAGAGAGCTGACCCAATAAAACATTATATGAGAAGGCCCGCTGGTGAGCTGACCTATATAAAAATTGTCAAACAGGGCCCGCTGGTGAGCTGACCCTATATAAAAATTATATCACAGGGCCCGCTGGTGAGCTGGCCCTATATAAAAATTATAGCACAGGGCATATGGAAGAGGAGGAGGAGGATGAGAAGATTAAGAGTCAACCATATACCCGTTTTTTGGGTGGAAGGGGTGAATGGGAATACAGAGTATTCCCATCATTGTAAATAACATATATAAAGTGAGTTTATGTTCCCCCGGGGCTTTCCTCCAGTGGAGTGGAGAAGTCAGGGGAAATCCAGGCCTTGTTCATTTTTATAAGTGTCAACCTATCAGCATTGTCGGTGGAAAGGCGGATACGCTTATCTGTTATGATGCCACCAGCAGCACTAAATACCCGCTCAGACAGAACGCTGGCGGCAGGGCAGGCCAGCACCTCCAAGGCGTAGAGTGCCAGTTCATACCACGTGTCCAGCTTGGACACCCAGTAGTTGTAAGGCACAGAGGGATCATTGAGGACGCTGACACGGTCTGCTACGTACTCCTTCACCATCTTCCAAAACTTTTCCCTCCTTGTGACACTAGGCTGCGCATCAGGGTGAGGGTGCTGGCGGGGTGTCATGAAGGTGTCCCACGCCTTGGAGAGTGTTGCCCTGCCTTTCTCGGAACTGCTGTGTGCTCCCCTTTTCTCCCCTTCTCGGTTGGCCAAGGTAGCACGTACTCTGCCGCCAGCGTTGTCAGATGGAAAATTTTGGAGCAATTTTTCGACAAGAACCTTCTGGTATTGCAACATTTTGCTTGTCCTCTCCACCGGAGGAATGAGAGATGAGAAATTCTCTTTGTAGCGGGGGTCCAGAAGGGTGAACACCCAGTAATCCGTGTTGTCTAAAATGCGTACAACGCGTGGGTCACGGGAAAGGCAGCCTAACATAAAGTCAGCCATGTGTGCCAGAGTACCAACAGTCAAGATTTCGCTGTCCTCACCAGGAGGATGACTCTCAATATCCTCATCCTCTTCCTCCTCTTCTGCCCACCCACGCTGAAGAGATGGAACTAAAGTTCCATGGCTACCCTCTGTAGCGGAGGCAACCGTGTCTTCCTCCTCCTCCTCCTCCTCCTCCTCCGCCTCCTCCAATTGTCGCTGAGAAGACGAAGTGAGGGTGCTCTGGCTATCACCTTGTGTAAGCTCTTCCTCCCCCATTTCCACCTCTTCCACATGCAAAGCGTCGGTTTTAATTGTGAGCAGCGAGCGTTTCAGTAGACACAGAAGTGGGATGGTTACACTGATAATAGCGTTATCGCCGCTCACCATCTGTGTCGATTCCTCAAAATTGCGTAAAACCTCGCAGAGGTCTGACATCCATTCCCACTCCTCACTTCTGATTACAGGAAGTTGAACGGAGAGGCGACGACCGTGTAACAGCTGGTACTCCACTACTGCCCTCTGCTGCTCACAAAGCCGGGCCAACATGTGGAAGGTGGAGTTCCAGCGCGTGCTCACGTCACACAGCAGCCGGTGAGCTGGCAATTGTAAGCACTGCTGCAGCTTCAACAGGCCGGCTGAAGCTGTTGATGACTTACGGAAATGTGCACACACGCGGCGCACCTTGGTCAAGAGATCATGCACATTGGGGTAGGTTTTTAGAAATCGCTGCACCACTAAATTAAATACATGCGCTAGGCATGGTACGTGTGTGAGCTTGCCGAGCTCCAAAGCCGCCACCAAGTTACGCCCATTATCACACACAACCATGCCTGCTTGCAGGTTGAGTGGCGAGAGCCACTGCTCGGTCTGGTGACTAATCCCCTGCAACAGCTCTGAGGCCGTGTGCTGTTTGTCCCCAAGGCAGATCAGCTTCAGCACGGCCTGTTGACGCTTCCCCACTGCAGTGCTACACTGCTTCCAGCTACTGGCTGATGGGGGAGTGGCGCTGTGTGTAGAGAATTCGGAGGTGGAAACGGAGGAGGAGGAGCCAATAACGTAGGTGCTGGTGGAAACCCTGATGGAGGTAGGGCCCGCAATCCTCGGCGTGGGTAGCACCCGTGCCATCCCAGGGTCCGAGTCGCTCCCAGCCTCCACGACATTCACCCAGTGTGCCGTCAGGGAAATGTAGCGTCCCTGGCCACAAGCACTTGTCCATGTGTCAGTCGTTAAGTGGACCTTCCCAGTAACTGCGTTGGTCAGGGCACGGGTGATGTTACGGGACACATGGTGGTGTAATGCGGGGATGGCACACCGGGAAAAGTAGTGGCGGCTGGGGACCGCGTACCGAGGGACAGCTGCTGCCATCAGGCTGCGGAAGGACTCAGTGTCCACAAGCCTAAATGGCAGCATTTCGATGGCCAGTAATTTGGAAAGGTGTGAGGTTAGTGCTATGGCCTGTGGGTGGGTGGCTGGGTACTTTCTCTTGCGCTCAAATGCCTGGGGTAACGACATTTGGACGCTGTGCTGGGACAGGGAAGTGGATGTGGTCGCTGATGGGGCTTCAGATGCTACAGGTGCAGGGCGGGAGGTATGCGGGCCTGCGCCTTCGACAGGCGATTGGCCGGCACCGAAAACAGGGGAAGAGGAGGCAGTGGTGTGGCCTGCAGACACAGATGGGCGATCCAGGCGTTCCTCCCACTTACTACGGTGCTTGGATGCCATGTGTCGGATCATGCTGGTGGTGGTGAGGTTTCTAGTGTTCATGCCTCGGCTCATTCTGGTGTGGCACAGGTTGCAAACTACAATTCTTTTGTCGTCCGCACTTTCCTTAAAAAAACGCCATACCGCGGAACACCTACCCCTTGGCAAGGTAGATTTACGCAAGGGGGTGCTCCGTGGAACATTTGCGGGCCGGTTTGGTGCGGTCCGCCTTCTTTCTGTAGCCACACCACTGCCTCTTCCAGCCTGTTGCGGTGCTGCAGATGGCTCACCCTCAGGACTGCTGTCATCGCTCGGCTCTACACCTTCCCAGGTGGGGTCAGTCACCTCATCGTCCACCAAGTCCTCCTCCACTTCCTCACTCTGATCATCCTCCTCAAGTCTTGATCCCACCACATACTCAGTCATTGACAACTGTATAACATTCTCCTCAACAAGGTCTTGAGACGGAAATAGTGGTTGATTTAATGGCAACTGTGTCTCATCATCATCATCATCATCCACTACTTCCTTTGACCTTAAATGCCGTTCACATCTGTCATCTTCTTGTGATTGGGTAGCCTCTAGAGGTTGTGAATCAGGGCACAAGATGTCATGTTCCTCTGCAAGCGTGCTTGGAGAGAGGGTCAAATGAAGGATTGGTGATGAGACGAGCTCCTCACTATATCCCAGTGTGGGATCACTTCTTTGACCAGACCGTGTACGGTGGGAGGAAGGATGATCAGAGTGAGGATTATGTTGACCAGACTCTTGGCTACTGAGAGTGGACTTGGTGGAAGACAGGGTGGTGCTTAACCGACTGGAAGCAGTATCAGCTGTCATCCAACCGACCACCTGTTCGCAGTGGTCGGACCTCGAGAGTGATGTCCTGCGACGCCCTGTAAAATTACACATGAAGCTAGGTATGGTGGATGTCTTTCTTTCTTGTGCTCTGGCACCAGGCACAGTTTCTCCGCGTCCTGACCCGCGCCCTGAACTTTCAGGATCACGTCCACTTCCCCGTCCCTTTTTACCCGCCTTCTTCATCTTACACAGAATATGTGACTTTAATATTTGAGTTTGAAAACTTAACAGTATTTCTTATTATTCTGCAACTCTGCAGAGTACACAGAATAGGCTGCTAAACGGCGGTGATACACACTGAATGGAATATGTGACTTTAATATTTGAGTTTGAAAACTTAACAGTATTTCTTCCTATTCTGCAACTCTGCAGAGTACACAGAATAGGCTGCTAAACGGCGGTGAAACACACTGAATGGAATATGTGACTTTAATATTTGAGTTTGAAAACTTAACAGTATTTCTTATTATTCTGCAACTGTGCAGAGTACACAGAATAGGCTGCTAAACGGCGGTGAAACACACTGAATGGAATATGTGACTTTAATATTTGAGTTTGAAAACTTAACAGTATTTCTTATTATTCTGCAACTGTACAGAGTACACAGAATAGGCTGCTAAACGGCGGTGAAACACACTGAATGGAATATGTGACTTTAATATTTGAGTTTGAAAACTTAACAGTATTTCTTATTATTCTGCAACTGTACAGAGTACACAGAATAGGCTGCTAAACGGCAGTGAAACACACTGAATGGAATATGTGACTTTAATATTTGAGTTTGAAAACTTAACAGTATTTCTTATTATTCTGCAACTGTACAGAGTACACAGAATAGGCTGCTAAACGGCGGTGAAACACACTGAATGGAATATGTGACTTTAATATTTGAGTTTGAAAACTTAACAGTATTTCTTATTATTCTGCAACTGTACAGAGTACACAGAATAGGCTGCTAAACGGCGGTGAAACACACTGAATGGAATATGTGACTTTAATATTTGAGTTTGAAAACTTAACAGTATTTCTTATTATTCTGCAACTGTACAGAGTACACAGAATAGGCTGCTAAACGGCGGTGAAACACACTGAATGGAATATGTGACTTTAATATTTGAGTTTGAAAACTTAACAGTATTTCTTATTATTCTGCAACTGTACAGAGTACACAGAATAGGCTGCTAAACGGCGGTGAAACACACTGAATGGAATATGTGACTTTAATATTTGAGTTTGAAAACTTAACAGTATTTCTTATTATTCTGCAACTGTACAGAGTACACAGAATAGGCTGCTAAACGGCGGTGAAACACACTGAATGGAATATGTGACTTTAATATTTGAGTTTGAAAACTTAACAGTATTTCTTATTATTCTGCAACTCTGCACAGTACACAGAATAGGCTGCTAAACGGCGGTGAAACACACTGAATGGAATATGTGACTTTGATATTTTAGTTTGAAGACTTAACAGTATTTCTTCCTATTCTGCAACTCTGCACAGTACACAGAATAGGCTGCTAAACTGCGGCAAAGCACACTGAATGGAATATGTGACTTTGATATTTTAGTTTGAAGACTTAACAGTATTTCTTCCTATTCTGCAACTCTGCACAGTACACAGAATGTGCTGCTAAACTGCGGCGACGCACACTGAATGGAATATGTGACTTTGATATTTTAGTTTGAAGACTTAACAGAATGTGCTCTAATCTGCAACTTTGCACACTAAACAGAATGTGCTCTAATCTGCAACTTTGCACACTAAACAGAATGTGCTCTAATCTGCAACTTTGCACACTAAACAGAATGTGCTCTAATCTGCAACTTTGCACACTAAACAGAATGTGCTCTAATCTGCAACTTTTCACACTAAACAGAATATTTTTTTTTTTTTTTTTTTTGTTTTTTTCCCCCCACACAAAATAACCTGCTGCCCCCACACACAGTAGTCCTAAAAAGGACTTTTGGTTCTTTTTTTTCACAATTTTTTTTTTTCCTCCCTACACTGCCTTTCCCTTCCTATCCTCAGCTCTCCCTGGCTCAGACTGAGCCGAACTCGATGGTCAGGTGCTATACAGCACCCGACCACGGGTTCTGGCCAGCCAATCAGTGTAATGCCAGCAGCCAACATGGCTGCTGGCATTACACCGATGTCAGAGCCTCCCTGCACGTTTATTGGCTGCGCAGCAGCCGCAAAACGTGCGGGGAGGAGACCCGAACATGGCGGGCGAGCACATGCGGTACTCGTACGAGTACCGCCATGTGCCGAGCAGAGCGATGCTCGAGCCGATCCGAGCATCGGCCGAGCATGCTCGCTCAACACTACTAATAAACACAGCTAAAACAGACAAACTGTCATTCTAATCAATACACATGGAAGTCTCCCACTAGGTATCTATTTTGGAAATGTAGATGCTTATGCAGCCCAAAAGCTTTATCCTTTACTTTCTAAAATAATTTTAATGTGTTGTTCATTACGTGGATATTATATTTTGTCAGCTTTTCATATTATTTTGGAAGTAAATTTTTTGTTTGACGGGATTTTTTTAGATAGTTTTGTGGGGCAGTTAGGGCACTGCATTTGAAACTAGTTATGGTATTCTCTAAATTGGCAATTTAAAATGAATACAGTAGCCTGTATTAGATTATACCCAAAGTGGTCAACATAAGCAAAATTCCCTGTTAACCCCTTAAAGGAGCAGTACACTTTTTTTATGAAAGCACATATTTTACAGAGCATTTCCTGCTGAATAAAACAAGGTCACTCCCATAGCTGTCAGATGTTTTATTCAAAAAATGACAACAATTTAACCACTTAAGGATTGGCATGCGCACGTGTGGCCGGCACTTGAGGACCACGGGGCTTTTTTTTTTTTTAAGTTCCGGTTCAGGGCTTCCGGAGTGGTGTGCAGCCGTGCCGGGAGCCCTGAACTCCATGCCGTGCCAGGACCGTCACTGGTCCTTAAGTGCCGGACCGCCTTGACAGTCCTGGCACGTCAATGGTCATTAAGGGGTTAAATAATCAGGAAGTGAATTTACTGTCTTTACTTCCTGATAGTTCTAAGTGACAGGAAGTAACAGGCAGTTTCTATCACATTCTGTGGAAAACATTATGTCTCTGACTTTTCTGACTTTCCTCTCCATTAGAATCTAACAGGAATTCTAATTAGAATTTGACCACTAGAGGGCACTGCTAATGTAAAAAAAACATGGATTTAAACTGTAATAACTCTGGAAATATAAATCACTAGGCAGTGGGAGTACCCTTATTTTACTCAATACGAAAATCCCTACAATATGTATTTTTTCATTTAAAAAAAGTTTACTGCCCCTTTAAGGATCAATGTCCCATTTATCAGTGGCACCCTTCCTAGTAGTTCATCATGAGAGTTTTTTATAAATGGAATTGTCCCTTTAATTTGAATTGAAGGGGTTTCAGAAGTGATAGCACCCCAGTCTACAGCCAGGAAACTCATACTGGCTGTGATTCTAAACCAGTGCCTCCTGGCAGAGAGGAGAAAGACAATCTGATAGTCTCTTCTCATTTTAGATTTCATTTTAGCTCATTATAATGCAAAGCACTTCAATAATAAGGGTGTGAGAGGCTTTGTATACACAGAGCACTTCCTGAAACAAGCATATATGAGATCCCAAGTAGAGATGGGGAAAAAGTCCTATTTTTCCCCTCAGCGAATTTTCATGGAAAGCTCACAATTTGATGATTTGCATAGAAATCTAATACAATTTCCACCTATTCCCTAAGCCCCCATAATTACCCCATGATAACTTTGCTGGTTTCTCTGTTTGCCCAAGGCATTCCACTTTGGTTCAGACTCAGTATGTAGACTTATGGGTACCAACACAGTACAATAAAGCTGGAATGTAGAGATCGGTATGTGTGGCTCTATGGCTACCAGTGCAGTAATAAAAGGCTGAGGGTTCAGTATGTTTGCAGCAGAAAAAATTGGGAAAACCTGAGGATGACTAAAATTGCAGTTGTTCACAGTTTCTTTCTATCTATCTTTCTTACTACAGAAAGGCATTTCTGATTTTCTGTAATAAGAATTTATGAATGGGGTTGACCTCAATGTGCCTCCTGTGCAGCAGGCATATTTTGTATATATGAAGGGCATGTCTCAGATTGAGGGGATCAGGTAGTTGCAGATATCCTATACCCCTTATTACATTAAAATGGGACATATCCTGATGGCCGACCAAGATGGAAGTGTAAGTCCCTCACTCTGGGGCAATCATATCTGAACCTGCCCTCCCAGTCAATATTCGCTTCCTCCAGACCTTCCTACACTGCCCTACCTATCCCCTAAAGCCTTCCAAGAAAAAATCTGGTGCCTCACTAATTGTTCTGGCCTGATGCAACCTGATGGAGGCAGACCTCATTTGGGAAGCCTGCTAACCACCATGAAAGTCCCCCCCAACGTACTTCTGTGCAGAATCCAGTAGAGAGATGAAACAGTTCACCCCCTTGGTAGATGTGATAGAAGAAGCCACCACAGGAGCTTCTACCCATATTCATATTTTGGAACAGTTACTTGCAGAGCAACAAGACACCATCTCTCTCCTGATCCACCGCATTGACCACCTAGACAATAGGAGTTGATGGAACAACATTCGCATATGCTACTACCCGAAGACTACCGAGGGTAAGGACCTCACATCTTTCATGCAAGCCCTATTCGCCTGCATACTCCAGCACCCTGATGGAAACCCCATCCATACTGACTGCTCACATAGAGCCCTACTCCCAAAAGCATCAGAGGCAGACAAGCCTAGAGATATTATATGCAGAGTGCACTTCTTCAAGTTCAAGAAAGCTATTATGTCTCAAATGCCAACTCAAATGTCTCACTGACCACTTTCTTTTGCTCAGCATCAAATACAAGTTGGGATTCCCCTTCAGTCTTACAGCTCAACATAATGATCTCACAGCCTGTTTGAAAGTTGAGAATTAAGTGGCAGCCTTTTGCAATGCCCTGTCAATCCCTATACCTTCCCCACCACCTGAGGCCAATAGTTCAGCTTTCCCTCTGGCTTGGCTCTCCACCCCTAGGGAATACACCTTTTATGATATCTTGGCTTCCTGTTCCAGAAATGTCCTCTACATTCCTCTTTCACATGCGATTTATTGATATTTATATAATTACTTATGTTGCCTTCTGTATTTGCGTACACCCCACAGAGGTTGCTTGCTCATGCCATTTGCTCTGTCCCCCTTCCCTCTCACCACTAATATATAATTCCCCCATGCTAGTGCTTGTGTTGATACCCATATCATCCCCAGGTACCCAACCCAGCCTTATGCTCCGGCCTGCAGAGTGACCTTCTTGAGGACTGTGGATTTTAGTCGCTCAAAATTACAATATGTTGGTAATGCTCTTTTGAAGCTTTTAATAAGGTTCTTTGCCAAGGAATATTTCATTTTATGTACCTTGGTCATTGCTGATGACCCTCTGTCCTTATGTTATAGCCCTCCTTGCTTGTTAATAGCTAACCTTCCTTTCTCCTATACCCCCCTTACCCCTCCTCTCTGCCCGTGGCCCTCTACTTCTCCTCCCTTATTTCCCCCACCAGTCTATCCTCCCCACTGTCCCTTGACTTTATCCCCCCTCTCCACACCCTGGCCTTAACTGGTCCAAATAAAAATCCTACAGAGAGTGTACTTCATATTGGTGACAGACTACTTAGGGTGTTAGAAATAATGACCTCTGTGACAGATGATCCCTTGTAATTGATACCTTCATACACCTTATTTGGCATTGTCCTGTGGTTCTTGCATTCTGGGAAAGGGTGTTTACTTCTTTGCCAGGACTTTTGTGTAGACCGATCCCCCCAATGCCAAAGTTGGGTATCCTTTCCATTTTTCCTGATGGCCCTGACTCATGACCTGTCAGATCCCTCCTGCATGAGACTCTAGTTATGGCATGTAATGTGGTTACAATGGCATGAATGCCTGCTACTCCATCATCCCATAAACATTAGATAAACCTGGTTACTCAGAACATTTCTCATTACCACCTTATCTTTGCTCATCGAGGGACTCCGCACAGATTCCATGACATTTGGGGTGTTTGGTTGTCTCATTTTGTGCCTGGCTTTTTTCTGTGATGGTGTGTCTTTACTCTGACCACTTGGATATGTGGGCAGGATGTGTATGGAGTGCCGGGGGCCGTGGTGGTCCCCTTGAGATGTGAGAGAGAGCTAATCCCCCTTTTCCCTTCCCTCCCTTTTTTGCGGGGGGGGGGGGTTGTTTCAGGCTTGTTTTTATATAAAATTACAAAAATATTTTGAGCTGCCTTGAGGAGTTATATTTGTATTATTCTGGCCCTATATAATTTCCTGTATTTATATTACTGTTTGTACTAATACTTGGCTGGTGCAGTTGTTCTATTTCTGGCTCTGTTTGATCTTGATCTGTATTTTGAGAATGTCTCTTTCAATAAAAATATTTTGAAGAACTGTGATCTAAGCAATGAAGAAATACTGTAACACGAAAATATACATACGGACACCATTAAAGCTGGACTTAGCTAATGAACAGAAGAGAATAAAAGTGAATGCCAGTGTGTCAGCTGCTGCATGAGCATATGATAGGCTATAGTACTAATGCTGTAATTTAGTGATTCTCAACTCCTGTCCTCAGGACCCACTAACAGGCCAGGATTTGATGATTACCTTTTTAGAGCACAGGTGAGTTAATCAATGTGAATGAGCCTCTGATCTCCACACTTGTGCTCTAGCAGAGAAATCCCTAAGTCCTGGCCTGTTAGTGGGTCCTGAGGAAAGGAGTTGAGAAACACTGCTCTAATTGGTAGCATGAGTTAATAACGAAACTGAAACATCATATAATCAAAATAGCCCAAAGCATGATGAATTGTTGTAGAGTTAACCACTTGAGTGACTGAGGAGTACACAGTGCACTGCAAAGCAATGTGTTGCTTACCCCTCTGGCACTAAAATGGTTGAATACTGTAGTTTGCCCTATGGTTCATTCTTGCATTTTTTCTGCAGGAATGTAACACTATGGTCAAACACCAGAGAGGAGATGCAGTAAGGGGAGATGGCAAAGTGTGTCTGGTGATGTGTAGTGATCACATCACCATGGAGAATATGACATAATTTGTCATATGCACTAAGAATGTGCTATGCAATCAGAAGGGGAGACAATTTGACCATTAGCATATACTTCTGTATTAAATGTGTCTATGTGTAGGGAAATGAAGGGAGAAAGCAGAGAGAGCCTTCAGCATCAAGAACAGCAGCCCTCATTCAACCCTCTTGCTGAGTGTAGGTGATTTGGACACATTCCGCTTATATCCATATTCTTACCTTTGTCACATGAAAGTTTTGAGCAAGCCAGCACATCTGATATATTTCTCTAGTAATTTCATTACTATTACTCTTATAAATAGGGACACCTCTTTACATTGAGAGCGAGATGTTCAAAAGTTATCATAATGAAAAAATTGTCGGATCATTAGTTGGTGGTAAAAGAAGGACAATATTTGCAGAAGTAAATCCGTCATGTTTGCAAATGCATCTAAACAGTTAAAAAGAACGGTAATAAGACATTGATGAACATTGCCTTTACAGGTTCTGATGTTAAAAATTGTCTTTGATTTTGTCTTTGAAAAGAACATTTTCAAAGAATCAAAGACATTTTTTGTGTTTGAAACGACAAATTGTTAACAGTACTTTAATTTATCTTCTCCAAGTTTAGACCATTTTTAGTTTGTCGGGAAAAAATGACTTTAATCAGACAATAAAGTATCGTTGAAATGAATATTTTTTTCTGAAAATGCCTTACAATATGGTGGTAGATTTAACCACACCCACTTTTAAGACAGCTTTTTCCCTTTGCTGGAGATGGCGGAATTTGATGTAAAAAATGGCGGAAACTTGGCGGACCATGGTGTAAGAACTTTTTTATTCTGATTACAGACGATTTCAGTTAGTGTTGGGAATTAACAGGTTAATACTCAAATAATACAGATTGAAATACACAATGAAAGCTTTCGCAAGAGTATTTGTTACCAAGTGAATGGCATTCTAAAATCTTTAATCTGCTAAGGATACCTGAACATTAGAACCTAATGAAAGCTTTATACATATCATGTATACAAATAAACCCTTCATGATTAGAAACTCTGAGCTGAAGGTAACAAATAATGTATATATTTTTGTCTACCTGCTACTATCCAACCACTTTCCTATCCCTCACATCCACCCTCTGTAAATAATTTACTTTCCCTAGCTTTCATCCTGTCTCTCTGCCTTTGCATTTTCTACTTCACACCCCTGTATGCACCATGTCTCACTTCCTTTCCCTTCTCTGTCTTCTACTGGCCTCCCTGTTGCTACTCCTGTTATTGGATTTCCACCCAATATTAATTGCTCTCATCCCACTCAGTGCAAGTTCACCCTGTTTGAAAGCAGGTCCTTCTGTTTATATTACACTAGTTGAAGAGCCCGTTACACGGGCCACAGTGCCACTGCCACTGCTGCGCGTGCTGCAGTCATGCGCAGTAGAGACTGCCAGCGCCGCGGTTGATACAGAGCTGGATGCTGCTTTGGAGCACCCAGCTCTGTATCAGCAGCGGCGCGGGCAGTCTCTACTGCGCATGACTGCAGCACGCGCAGCAGTGTGTACTGCGCATATCGCGGCATTACACACGATTTAACGAATTATTATATAGGATATTTTAGTTTTTTATTAGGTGTTTTGCAACACGTTTACACATAAGAATTTATTATAGGTGGTTTTAAACATTAGATAGGATGTGAAGCTACTAGATGGGAAAATAATGTGTATTAGATGATAATATGTATTAGATATCAATATGAATTAGGGAGGACTCTCTGATGTACCATGGCAAAGTAAGTGAGCTTAACCCCTTAACCCCTTAAGGACCGGAGGTTATGGGACATTTCCGTCCCATAATGACCGCGTAGGGGCACTTTGACGCGCCGGTACACGTGACCTGTCACGTGTATCGGCGCATCACTATGGTGCTTGAAAGAGATCGCTCCGATCTTGGAGCGGTCTATTTCAGGCCCTATTTTTACTTACAGCGCTCCCGGTAGAGCGCTGTAAGTAAAAAGTACGTGACGTACCATGACCGTCATCGGTCCTTGAGTAGTTCAAGGACCGTGACGGTCCTGGTACGTCAAGGGTCCCTAAGGGATTAAGGACCAGCAGTCCCGGGGTGTGTGGTCCTTTAAGGACCAGATAGGGAATTTCGGAGTGCCACCCCACGTGACTGATCACGTGTGCCGGCACGCCGAACGAGGGACTGAAAGAGATCGCTCTGGTCTTATAGCAATCAACTTCAGTCCCCGGTATTACTCACCACGCTCCTACAGGAGCGCGGTGAGTAAAAGTACGTGACGTACCAGGACCGTCACTGGTCCTTAAGTGCCGGACCAGCGTGATGGTCCGGGTACGTCAATGGTCCTTAAGGGGTTAAACATATTTTGTCCAGACTATGCAAACAAAAACCTCATTATTTTTAAATTTATGAATACATTGGTATAATGTATGCTTTATCCCCTTGAGTGCCAGAGGGGTGCACAACATTTTGCCTTGCAGTGCATTGCTATCCTTCTGGCACTTAAAGGGTTATACTGGGTTCACATTTGGATAATCTGTACTGAGAAGCTCAGGTTTGTTTTTTGAATATTAAAGGGATAGTACTGTTTCATAATAAAAGCAGCTCCAATTAATCATCATAGTATTTGGACTCTGGAGAGTGTTATTTCAATTCTGTCAGAGTTGTAGTTCAAGAGTAATTCAGTGACAAAGTATCCCCCTCCCGCCCCTTTTACTGATGTAACACTGCTGAGCCAGAGCAGAAGGGAGGTGACCAGGTAGATTGCAGAGCGGGACAATCTTCAATTAAGATAAGGGAAAAAGCTGAAATACTTTTCAAGGGGGGCAGGTCTTTCATTGTTCTCATAGGAAGAAGATTGTCCCCTGCTGTTATCTGTCCAGTCTATGGACTGCATTCAACTTCTGAGAAGAGATGACTTACACTAGGTAAAAGGGGCAGGAGGGGAAACTTTGCTTGTGAATATCTCTTAAAACATAAAGGTTTGAGAAATAAGACATATTGTTCTTCATGTTTTTTTAATGCCTACAAAATAAAATAAGGATAAAACAAAATATTACTATCCTTTTAATTGCTGTCTACATTCCCCCCACATCAATTACTGATCCAGGGCCCCCCACTTTTCCTCCCTCTAGCCACTTCCACACCTAAGAGACAGCTGAAGGCTTCATACAGCTGGCAGCATGTTTGCCTTTGCTTCCTTAGCTGCTCTTTTCTCCTTGGACATCCTCTCCCCATTGGTAAATGCATTAGTACCCTGTTAGGACCTGCAAGTCCTGACAGGGCAATATCATACTTTCAAAGCACAAAGGTCTGACTTCTGTCCAGTTTACCTATATGGAGTAACACTGAGGATCACAATTATTCCAAAGGAGTTTCCTCTTTGTGCATCAAAAGGAGAGACTGTTTGTTTTTATCTGTTTAATTTATTATGTCACTTCTATCAGCTTTGTACGCTATGCTGCATTCTATTTGTCTTTATTATTCAGGTTTTACATCTTTTTTTTGTGAAGGGACACAACAGTGGAAGGGTGGATGTTTTATGGCCAACTGGAAACCCCTTTTACATCTAACACAGAATCATTATTTATTACTGTTGGGCTGCCTGTTCTCTTTCACAGTGACTCATTGGGGCTACTTCATTTCAGCCGTGTCTCTGTATTATTCACAACCATATTGAAAGCAGCTTCAGCGCAGATTACATGTTACTGTGCAAGTTGCACTTTCAATGTACCCAAATGTAATTTTAGCATCTCTTCTTAGGGACATTTTCTGCTTATATGTTACAGTTTGTTTGTCCTTTCTAATTGCTTTAGATTGGTGGTTTGATCAGCTGCCATTACTTTCTGATGTGACCTCTTTGAGAAACTTAATCTGCAGTTTTTTGAAGATTTTGGCTCCCCCTGAGCTAGTTGATGGGAATGTAGTCCAGCTCTAAATTTTTGAATACCATTACATACAGCAAAATAGGTAAGGTAGAACAGATCACTGGTTAGTCACATAATTATGTCAAACAAGTGTCTAAATCATAAGCGTCCACGTTTTTTTTTCTATAATGGGTCACATGGTCAAAAAGCAAGTGTGTGGGCTGTAATATGTGTTTTATTGATAATTATGAGGAATTATATAGCCTTTTAGCTATGAATCTGTTATTGATTAAGTCAATAACAATATTGATATTTAACAGACATCTGTTGGTGAACTGTATGTCTGAAGATGTTGGAACAATCAACTCCATTAGCAAAAGCTGCTATCAGAGCTTAGTGCATGCAGCAATGCGCACCATTAACACAACATGAAAACAACAGTGGCTCATTAACTTGAATTTCCAAATGCAAATTAGGCATTATAGAACAAAATCCTAAACCTGTTGAAGGCATGGGTGATTCATGGTGATGTCAGTGGATTGTCAGATTGGTGGCAGATTCACAGGGATATGATGGCAAACACACTTTAGTGCATGCTATTGATATGGCATTAACACCACTTCACCACATATCGCCATCCTGGATCCTTATCACCTCTTACTACATCTGCCCCCTGTAGTGTGATATAATAAAATGAAAGTGTTATATACAGGCCAGATAATATACTCATGAAGAATAGTAAGCAGTTCCATAAAACATATATAATTTTCCTGCCTCCAGAAAGTAGAATAGCCCAAATAAATGACTACTCAGTCAGAAGGTCCTTCTATGCCCTAGAATATGTTATTCCAACAGCTGAGATGGAAGCTGCAACAATAACCTCCATTGCTTAAATATAATTCTACTGAGTGCAATTGTTAAAGATTTTATACTGTTCTTTGACTAAAAAGATACAAAAAATACACCAGCTATGAGATAAATATTGAAGTTACATTATTAGAAAATAAGTTATTCATAGCAACTGGTAATTGGTAACAAAAGATATAAAATAGTTATAGCCCAAAGCGTGTACCTGTATCTCATCCTAAATGACCTTTTCTAATACATACAGCATCAAATGCATTATCAGATGTCTGCTTCACACCAAATTTCTTGTTTACATCTGATTCTAACTTTTGAGACTGATGATTATCTGAGTCAATTGTCATAACCAAGCCTTAGAGCCATGCATCAACTTCACAGCATATCTGTAAACAACAGCAGATTCTATATCTGGATCCTGAGTTTGTCAAGTAGCAGTCTCCGTCGTATTTGAAGGAATTTATAAGTATCATTTTTACCACTATCTTAGCAACTCCATTCATTCCTTCTAATTGATTTCTTTGCATTTGAATGCAATGCAAATCTATTTACATTTTAAGGAACAAAGGCAGCAGAACTGGCAGTAATAATATATGAACATTTCAGAGTGCAATAGGTAGCAAATACAAAGTTAACACTTTGGATGCTAGAGATCTTTCCACTGCATTGCAGAACAATGTACTTAAGACACCTACAGCAATAAAGTAACAAAAGTCTATACAAAGGTACCAAAAAAGTTGTAAACAATGGGATCAAGCTGGTTAGAGAGAGAGATCAGTTGGTTAATGTACCAGCTGTAGAATCTGTTCAAACCTCAGCGTCACAGGTTTTATTCCTGGCAAGTCAAACTCAGCCTTTCATTTTTCTGTGATAGATGAAATGAGTACCCAAGGCCAGGACATTCTTAAAAGGATAGTAATATTTCACAAAAAAGCAGCTCCAATTAATCTTCCTATTGGGGCCATGGAGAGTTATTTCAATACTGTCAAAGTATTAGTTTAAGAGTGAATGATAAAGTATCCCCCTCCCACCCCTTGTACTGATGTAACACTACTCACCTCAGAGCAGCAAGACTGTCCTGGATTGCAGAGAGGGATAATCTTCAGTGAGCATAAGGAAAAACCTGTCAAGGGTGGGCAGGGTTTTCCTTATGGTCACAGTAAGAAGACTGTGCCTTGCTGTTACCTGTCCGGTCAAAAGACCAGATTCCACATCTGAGGGGAGGTGACTTACACTAGGTAAAAGGGGTGGTTGGGGGAAACTTTATCATTCAATTACTCTTGAACCACAACTCTGACAGTATTTAAATAATACTCTCTATGGCCCAACATTACTATCCCTCTTAAAATTAAATACAATATCATTTTATCCTTCTGGTTAAATATTTCCATAAAAAGAAAATAAAAATTGTGTTTTATTATTTAGCATTTTCCTCGAGGTATGTACTAGAGCATATGAATACTTGACTGCATACCAGCACACCTCTACTTGTCCCACCCTCCTTATAGACTTTATTGGGGGCATCAGAATCACTCCTGATGCCCCCTCCCTCGGCTATTGATTTCCTAGCCAATAACAATTGTGACAAGGTGTGAAAATTAGCAGCATTTCTCTGAAGAAACAGATTCTGTCAAAGAATATAACCTGCTCTTCACCTTCACTTTTACCTGAACTTCCATGCATCAAACTGATGAAGGGATTGGAAGATCTGAGTTATAAAGAGTTTGTTTACATTAAAGAATACAAGTCTATAGGGTGAAATGATTACCATTTACAAATATATTAGAGGTCAGTACAAAGACCTCTCCAATTAATTATTTATTCAAAGAACTGAGCTAAGAATGAGAGGTCATCCATTAAGACATAGGAAATGCACTTTCTACTAAAACAAAGGCAGGGATTTTTTCGCAGTAAGGGCGGTAACACTATGGAATTCTTTGCCTCAGGATGCTGTGCTTGCAGATACTGTAACTGCTTTAAAAAAAGTAATGTATACCTATCACAGAGCAATATTGAGAATTATAAAAAGCTGGCTTCAAAGCAGATAGATTATTGATCCAGGGAACTATCTGACTGCCATTTGGAGTAAGGAAGAATTGTTTTTACCCACTTGGTGCTTAATTGGAAATTACTTCAATGTTTGTTTATTTTTGCTTTGCCTTACTCTGGATCAAAAGGGGTGATTTGGCATGGCATGTCTCTTTTCACACTCATCAACTATGTTGTATTGAATTGTATTGTATATTTCTATTTATATAGCGCCAACCGGTGTACTTGGCACTTTACAGATTACATTTAATACAGCAGGGGTACAATAAGTGCGGTGATTAAGTGCTTATATAGACAGTCATAAGGGGAACAACAGGTGAGTATACATTAGGATAAGAGGTCCCTGCCCCGTAGAGCTTACAATCTAAGTATAGGATGGGTGACATACAGATACAAGCTGGTAGAGGAGAAAGTGCAGTGTTTGGCTCATGATAATAATGATAATGTTTCCATATTATGCTATTGCTAGAGATAAAAGGTGATCTTTTAGTTTAGATTTAAAATCGTTGAGGGTTACTATGTTACTATGTTATTATGAAAAGGTGTGATGATCACCAGCATCTCTCTGAGAAAAAAAGATTCTGTCAAAAAATATAAAGATATGCTGCTTATAGATTGAGTGGAGGGTTGCATTGTGGTGGATGAGAAAGCAAAAAGTAGGGCTATAAAAAGTGGTAGAGAGCATAGCGAAAAAGAAGTCAGAAAAGGGTCTATACTCGGAATGGATGCAATTTTTCTCCTCAAACTGAAACCAGAGAAAAATTGCACTTCCAGCCAAGTAGGACATTTTTCTCAAAAAAAAATGCTGATTGCATTTCAATCAATGATAATAGTGATCCCCCCACCATGTGGCAAATTTCCATTCCTTTGCATAAATAGTATAAAAGGGGTGTAATTCCCACACCATGTCATTATGTGTTTGTGAGAGGTAGAGAAAGCAGCACAATTTTTCACTTAGTTAGGATAGGCAAATAAAGCAAAGTTGCAGTGTAGTTTAGGGAGTCTTATAGGCAGGGAATTTCTGCTCTGTGTCTGGGGAGCCTCATGGCACTCTGGTGGAGTATTAATGGAGAAGGGAGGTTAACCCAAAATCTTGGTTGATTGAGACAAGCAACTGTGATCCAAGTGCCTTCCTGCTCAGACTGTTATCTCTTTGTTAGGGAGTCTGGGGATGTGTGAAGGGAACAAACAAGATTTATCCCAAATATCTCAAAATATGTGACTAAGAAGAGAAGGGCAGCTGTGATCCAAGTTCCTTTCTGCTGACTATGCGTTGTGTTAGGGGCATCTGCAAGTGTGTAAAGGGAGCAAAGGAGATGTATCCCAAATTCCCTCACATTTCTGCTGGCTGTTATCTGTGTTAGGAGAGTGTGTGGGAAGAAATAGTTGCACAGGAGTGTGTTTTTCTGTTGACTCTTATATGAACAGTAAGTAAAAAATGAAAAAGTTTGAGATGTTACAAGGATGCTGATGTGAGTTGTGACTGGGCAGGTATCTCCTTTTCCTCCTGAGAAGGCTGTTTGTGAAGGTGACATAAAAAGTTCCACCACCCCATTATTATTAATAAACCATTTAAGAACACTAAAGATGACAAAAAGTCACATTATAGTGTTGATGGTATAATGGAGGAAAGTTTAACCATCTGCTACGGCTAACAGCCAGAGTAAAAACACCAGTCCTCAAAGTAGTGGAGAATATACTGAAAATCCCTCCAAGGAGAAAAGTAGAAGGAAATAGTCTGAGACTTCAAAAAGCCAAGGGGACTATAAAGGTCATGGAAGAAGTGACAGGAGATGCTGAGGATGGCCTAATTATTGATGATGATATTGATCTAGAATATATACCTCAGCATCCTCCTCTTAGTCAGATACAGATGAAATTGAGAGTGAGAGAGATTGTGACATGATCAGAAAATTACCTGAAATGCAAAGGCTCAATCTCCCACCGCTGAAACGTTGCCCTGTGCCTGTTCATAAACTGAGAAATCAGTTGGAAAGTCTGGCTCCAGTCAATTAATAATGCCTACAAATGCACAATCATCCTGTCAGTCATCATCAGCATTATTAATTATCACTGTTTCCAAGTCCAACCCTCAGCTAGCCACACACACAAAGTAATCAGCAACATAGATCATCATCAACATCCACAACCTTTTCTGCTGTTGGAAGTGCAGCACTTTTGACACCAGCTAGTACAATTGCAACACGATGACTCCAAATTTGCTGTTGGAGATTAGGGGTGGGCAAAAAGTGAGAAAAATTTCCCCATGACCTTTCACTAGGGATGGGTGAAAATTTTCGCCTCTCACTGAAATAGCTGAAAATGCCACTTTTGGCATGGCATTTAATTTCTTGCAAAAAAGTGCCAATTTTCTGCTTATTCTCACTTTTTTTACCTAGCTCATTCCATTGAAATCAATGGGAACATTGAAGTTACACACAACATATAACAAATATTATTTTATTTCCCAAAGGCATAGTATAAAAGGGCCAGAGGGTTCCTGGGTTGGTTGGGTGTAGGGAAAGAATCAGTTGAACAGGGGATGATTTTTTGGGGGGAGTTGTTTACTGGGATTGGGGGGCAGTTAATAAAAAAATAAATCCTAAATAAAATGTAAAAAAAAAACCCCATAAGACATGGTATAAAAGGGGTCTGAGGAGGTTGCCTGTGTCGATGGGTGGAGTCTGGGAAATGAATCAGTTGAACAGGGAATTTGTTTTGGGGGGTTTCTTGACTGGTATTGGGGGACAGTTAATAAAAATAAAAACTAAATTAAGACATTTGTATGTAAAGTGATAGAGACAGGAACCCCTTGACATAAGCTACCACTGGGGTAGACTGATACTTGACTTGATAGAGTATTTTGTAGAGGATGATTTGTTAGCAGCACAAACCCTAAGGAAACATTGATTTGTAGGACTTAGGCTTGTTAGAAACAAACCCCCAACATTTTTTATCTTTTTTGTAGGACTATTTTTTTTATTTACTTATTTTTTTCTTTAAAGCACAAGTCCTGAAAAAAATATAAAAATGCCCTACTGGTCTAGTGCCAGCAGTTCATGTTGGCCAGTGGCCAGTGTCCATTGTCAAATGTCCTCCTGAGTCCATAATTGTGGAATTTGCAACCCTGTTCTTGCTGCTGCTGCTGAGTTGTTTAAGCAGCAGGATGATTAGACAGCTGAAAGGGAATGGAATCAACAATAGCAGTAACATAGGTGATGGATGATGAAGGTTTCACTTGCCACGACTATTTCAAGTGATGCTCCAGAGGCAGTAGCAACACAATAAGTAGCCCCTAGTCTATGTGGAGAAAAGAAGAAGTTGGCCAATAATTCTTCTCCACCTGCCCCTCTTCCAAAATCATGAGTGTGTTGTTATTAGAAAATAAATTTTCCCTCGAGACCAGGAACTCTGGCTCTCATCAGCAACTGCAATGTGCACAGTGTGTGCAGTAAATAACGTCTGGGGGCACAAGTGAATCTAAACACCATGACACCAGTTCCCTTACCCTTGGTAAATTTGTTTAGAATTTATTAACTTGCATAGTATGTGTGCTATTAAGCAGGCAGTAGTTTTAGAAAGGGTTCGAAGAACCAGCTGATTTAAGGGTAAATACCTAGTCCTATGGTACTTTCAGTCCTTCCCAACTGGGGTAAAATAATAAAAGCTACCTGTTGCAAGGGTATAAATTAATTCCATTAAGAGCAGATAATCAGGATGGACCCAGGACTTTAGTCAAAGGTTGTGTATGTAATGTTACCCATAATTTGTAAGACATGGGACAAATCCCTCAAATATGTAGGGAGACCAATAACAAGAGGTTGTAGGTATTGATTTACCAGATCCTATAAGTTCTCGTTTAATGAGCTAATGCCCGATACTATGGGTCTGCCTGCCGGGTGCACCAACGACTTGTGAGTCTTCGGCAGATGGTGAAATATAGGAACCACCGGTTCCCTAATCACCAAAAGCTCAGCCTCCCTGCTGCTGATGCACCCGGTGGTAACACCCAGTTGGATCACTAGCTTTAGATCCTCCACAAACCCTTGATTAGGGTCCCATTTTAGCACAATGTAAGTGTCTGAATCTGACAATTGTCTGCAGGCCTCTGCATGGTAATAAGTTTTATCTAAAACAACCACACTTCTCCCTTTGTCAGAATTTCTAATGACTATGGAATCATCCCCATTCAAGTCTTTCAATGACATAAGTTCTTTCTGTGTTAAATTATTCCTGTCAATATAAACGGTCTGTTCTAACTTGGTAAGTTCCTTTTCAACCGTCCGCTGAAATATATCAATAAAGTTACCTCTACATTGTACAGGATAAAAGTAGACCTGGATTTAATGTTAACAAGAAGTCGACCAGTGGTAGTGGTCCTCCATCCCAAGATCACACACGTACTCCACCAGTATGGTCATTTAATGAACAATGTGTCTTGTTAAATCTACAGTCTATGGGTGCTGAAAGTATTAGCGACACTACCACTGGTCGACTTCCTGCAATGTTGGCAGCAAAGGCAGCACGTCTAGCAGCAGACACAGGCACTAGTACTACCCTTTTCTCCCTCCCTTCCCATCTTTAATTGCTAGTTTTAAAGCAGATTTTCCTGAGAAAAAAGCAGACAACAACAAGGTTTTCTTGAGGGAACAAGGCAAGAGATTTCGTCCACTCCTCCTCTTCACTAAAAACCTACAATTTTTCTTTTTTTGCAAAAGATTTCTCCGATGCAAACTTTTCCTCCTTTTTGCCAATTCCAACACATTTTTTGCCTACTTCAGCAAATGTTTTACCTATGTTTCCTGTGGTGCCACATTTCCCACCACAATATTCATTCTTCTGAGGGCTACAGTACAGAAATATGTTTCTGAAAGTCAAAGCTGGGAGTCCAACAGCAACATATGCCTTTAAAATATGTGTTCCTGCTTAAGTGATACTGAAACTGAAAATGGTCATGGTAAAGCTTTGTAGCTACCAGAGGTGATCATTGTATGGTCAGAAATTATACCATGTTTACACTTGAAATATTCCAGGGATCCTAATGCTCTTGACAAAAGCAGAGTTAGGTTGAAGATTATGTTCTATTATTGTACTGTTCTGATTGGGTTCTCCAGATATAAATTTGTTTTGAATTTATTAACTTGTATAGTATGTGCGCTATTAAACAGGCAGTAGTTTTAGAAAGGGTTAGAAGAACCAGCTGATTTAGGGGTAAATAGATAGTCCTATGGTGCTTTCAGTCCTTCCCAACTGGGGTAAAATAATAAAAGCTATCTGTTGCACGGGTAGACATAAATTCCATTAAGAGCAGATAACCAGGATGGACCCAGGACTTTAGTCAAAGATTGGGTACGTACTTCCCTGAGCTTATGGGACCAGCTAATGGACTACAAAATCAGCTATTAGGATATTGTTTTTGGTTGGTATTTAAATCATGTTAATGGTTAATAATCCTGTGGCTAATTAACAAGTTGTTTTGTATTTTATGTTCAAATATCCACTCCCTTTGCCTGTGACACTAACCACTTGCTTGTACAACACTGACATATATATTCTTGGAAAATTACTGCAGCCTTGGATATGTCAGTTGTGTGCAACACATGAAGTCCATCTTTAAAACCTATGATTTTAACAAAAGAATAGGGCTGCATGCCAAGCACCAGCATTTTGGCAAGTTTGCCATTCCATGGGTATAAGTTTTGATTATTTTTGTGCATTTTTTAACTCAGTGTGTCTGGGTTGGCAACATGTAGAATAAAAGTTGTCTTTGTTATTTAAACAAGATAACTAGCAGTGGTGGTAGTGTGCCTGCCTTGCAGTGAGGGTAGGGACTCCATGACTCTTGTCACCTCCAACTAACTTAGTCATCCTACTTTGTGCTTTGTATTGCCCAACTGCAGCGGTAGGAGAAGTGTGTTATTGTTACAGAGGAAAATAATGTCCCACTCGCTAAGACATCTGCAACACTACTATTATGTGCTATTACGTCGCATGCACTTTTAGGAGTACTTCTATTGCTGCTAGTCACTACATTTCTGATGTGCTGCTGGTGTGTCTCAGACTTGTGGCAGTGCTTTAGGAGTGATATCAATGTGGGTATGTTTGATCCCTGCTCACATGTTTTTCTCAAAGACAGCAGATAACAACATGTTAAGCTTTTGGATAGAAAGTGAACTAGCTCCATACTGGAGATTTCATAAACTGATGGATTCTTGAGGGACTTCTACTACTACTACTGCTTCAGCTGCTAGATGTTGTAATAACACTAGCAGTAGGTGTGAGTGGAGCTAGACTTTGAACAGCAGCAGAATCACTCACATCTAGAGTGTGGTGTTGACCTGCATATACAATAATAATGAGTGTGGCTAGGTTTAGTTGGACTTGGACGTATTGATGGTATTGATAATTTTTACAGTAAAGTACATGGCAAAACTGTTAGTGTGTGGAGTGATGTTTTGTTTGTCTCTGTCCAGTTGGATGTACAAATGGCCATCTAAACAATCCAATAAATCAAATATTTGTATACTCAGCCTAGGGATGTGTATGTTGTGTTGTGTTAAGCCATTTTCCCTGAGGGGACTGAAAGCGTTTGGCTTTATATGGATGCAATAAAGTAACCTTTTTCTTCAAACTTCCATGAGTGCTGTCTCTCACGATGCTGGGACATCCCTAGGCTGAGTATACCTAAAGATATTTTATATATATATATATATATATATATATATATATATATATATATATATTCACATTTTTAGTTATAGGCCAATCTTTCTTCTAAACTATGATTTTAAAAGTTTGTCAGTACACTGTCAAATAGGTTAAAACTTCTTTATATCATAGACTTTGGCTAGTTAGTTTTAGTGCTAATACCTTTAAATTTATACACATTTTCTTTTGTAGTTTATATGTATATACTCTATATATCTATATATATATATATATATATATATATATATATATACTGTATACATACAGCTACTGCAGGAAGAAGGCCTCCTCAGCAAGCCTCCAACAACTTCAGTCCTGTGCCTTTTGCTGTCACTGTGTACCAACAAATTTGGTAATTTCCTTTACTCATCTTGTCTTTGTTCTTCTTCTTGGGAATCTAGTATTAAGTTTGTTTGGTCCATCTACCATCAGGTCTTCTTGCTATGTGGCTTGCCCATTTCCTTTTCAGGAGCTTTACTCTTTCAATTATGTCATAGACTTTTGTTTGCTGACAAACCCATGCACACTTTTTTGGTCTCTTTTTGTTATGTTGAAAGTTATCACTTTGGCATTCAGTGTCCATGTTTCACAGCCATACATAAGAACTGGGAGGACTCATTTATCAACAACCTTTCCCTTGAAGCAGAGTTGTAAATTTGTTTTAAAGATAGTACCACTAAGTTTTCCAAATGCTTGCTATCTCAATTTTATTTGTCAATCAATTTCCATCTTGGTGTTTCCATATGTTGATATTTCCTATCCAAGGTAAACATACCAGTCAACTTCTAGTTCTTGTCAATCTACTATGATTTTCCTTCATATGGTAAGTTTGTTAAACATGACTTGTGCTTTCTTGATATTCATCTTCAGACCCAAATGTTTGCTTTCCTGTTGTAGCTCTTCAATGTGTTGTTGCAGTTCTTCAGGACTGCTGGCAAAGAATATGATATGGTCTGCAAAACATAAGTGATGTAGGTAGCCTCTGTTGAGCTTAAGTCCTTTTTTTGTCCCAATTTAGTTTGAGGAAAATTTCTTCTAACCAAGCATAAAATAGTTTTGGGAGATTGTGCCTCCTTTTTGGACACCTTTTTATATGCTGATTTGGACTTTATCATTGTTGACCTGTCATGATGTAGGTGCATTATCATATATTGATTTGATATTGATATAAGCACTATCTATTTCTTGGTTTGACAGGGCATTGATTATTGCTTGCTTTTTTACCGAGTCAAAGGCCTTTTTATAGTCAATGAAGGCTGTGCATAATGGAAGGTTATATTCATTATGCCACTCTATAACTTGTTGCACTGTCTGGATATGGTCCATTGTACTGAAACTGCTCCTGAAGCCTTCTTGTTCCTTAGGTTGTGCCTCTTTAAGTATTATGTCCATTCTTCTTGACAGTACCTTTGTGAAAACTTGCAGACCACTGACAGTAGGCTTATTGGTTGTTAGTTTTTTAGATCTGCCTTATATCCTTATTAGGATCCTCATCCTCAGTAGGATGACTTCTTCAGTAAAGCCGAGACTATGCCATCAGGAGAATATACTCCTGGAATGTTACCCAAGGAGCACAGATCAAAGCTAAGACACCAGACTAAATCAATACAAAATTTTCCAACCTGCACTGGACCAGTGTGGCAAATTATGACCCAGTTCCTCAGCATGTCTTCACAACAAAACCAATAGCCCCCATTCCATGGATGCTTGTGAGCTATGGCAGCAGGAAAAACAGCTCAATGGCAATTGGTGCTAAGAATTACCAGGTTCTGTGAAGCTGCCTTTGGTCTACAGAAACTGGAACAATTAACATTCAAACTCTGCAAGCAGTTTCCTGCCCTCAAAAAAAAAAAACATGGCAGACTCCCACACACACACTGACCTCACCTGGACCTCTCCTATGGCCAGCACCTGCTCCTGTTGTCATTGGTACTGCCCTCAAATGCTTAAATTGTAAGGTAGAGCACAACACAGCAGCAGCACTGGGGGACCATCCTACAACCGTTCACACCATACACTTGGATTTTGTATGAAGAAAACACAGTGCAGCACTGGGGGGACCATCCTGCAACAGCTCGACACATAGCGGTGCAGGTACTTTCCTCAAATGTCTCCACTGTAAGGTTGTGCAGGACACAGCAGCAGCACTGGGGGGACGTCCTATACCCATTGACACCATAGACTTTAATATCGTGCACAGAAAACACAGTGCAGGGGGGGGCACAGTCCTACAACTGCTCACAGCATACAGTTGCATATTGTGTGTCATGCACACATATTGTGTGTCATGCCTGTCTATAAATTGTTTGAGAAAGCCATTGGAAAATCTGGCCCTGGACAAGCACATATTTCAAAAAGCACACAGTCACCATATCAGTCATCATCAGCATTGTTGCCTCTTCAAAGTTTAAGTCACACTCAGCCACACACACACCTGTTTTGAGTACCCAGCAACAGCAACACAGGTTATTAACATCCACAATGTTAGATATGACGAGTGCCTCTGCTACTGTAAGTGCTGTACCTTTGACACCTAGTAGTAGTGTCACGGTTTGTTTTGACTCACAGACACAGAGTTAAGATAAAAACCCAACTTTATTGAAAAGTTTAATAAGAACCCTCACGGGTCCTGAACACACACATATGTTACAGACACACGACAGATTCAAGTAGCATAGAATACAATGATGCAATACATATATACGCTCTACCGGCCTTGCCAATATACCTGGTAAGGCAGCCTGGGGACTGGCACAACGAGATGAAGGAGGCTCTACCGGCCTTACCAAAATACCAGGCAAGGCAGCCTAGAAGTAGCACAAGAGGACTGAGGAGGCTCTACCAGCCTTGCCAATATACCGGGCAAGGCAGCCTGGAAACTGGCATACGAGATGAAGGAGGCTCTACCGGCCTTGCCAATATACCGGGCAAGGCAGCCTAGAAATAGCACTGAGGATTGAGGAGGCTTTACCAGCCCTACCACTATACCGGGTAAGACAGCCTAAGACAATAGTGACACTGAGTATTGGCAGCCCTACCGGTGCAATAACGGATGTAGCAACAGCAACCGGTGATAGCGTGGAGCGAACCAGTACTGCGTACTGGACAACAAGGAAGCCCTACCGGTACTATAACGAAGGCAACAAGTAACCGGTGTTGAATGGAGCAAACCAGTACTACGTACTGGACCAACACGGAGGCCCTACCGGTGCTTTAATGGTGGTAAAACAAGCAACCGGTGTAGAGTGGAGCAAACCAGTACTGCTTACTGGACAACACGGAGGCCCTACCAGTGCTATAATGAGGCAACAAGCAACCGGTGTAAAGAGTGGAGCAAACCAGTACCGCGTAGTGGACAACACGGAGGCCCTACCGGTGCTATACAAAGGTAACAGGCAACCGGTGTAAAGAGTGGAGCAAACCAGTACCGCATACTGGACAACACGGAGGCCCTACCGGTGCTATCACTGAGGCAGCAAGCAACCAGTGTAAAGAGTGGAGCAAACCAGTACCGCTTACTGGATAACACACAGGCCTGACGCCTGGAATCAGCGGTACCACCGTAGGAAGAACCTAGCGGTCAGAATGTCGCTGAGGCCACTGGAGTCTTGCAGAATGCATCCAACACAGGATCCAAGAACAGGAGTGACAGCCAGGCCGGGACAGGATGACGGAGCAGCAACGACAGCCAAACCGGGTCAGGAACGGAAGCAGGAACGTCAGCCAAACCGGATCAGGAACGGAAGCAGGAACGTCAGCCAGACCGGATCAGCACACAGGAACAACTCTGGAGTATAAACTGATTCTCTGGGTAGGTACACCGATGCTGGAACAGTAGAGGATTCAAGCAAGCCCCAGTGACACAGGAATCCATCTGCAGGCTATCACTGACATAGAGACACCACAAAAGGGCAGTGAAAGGGTGCAGGAACCCAGTCTATATAGGCAGTACTGGGCGGACTAATCACAGGCAACCAATGGAGCGCCCCCAGAGCCAGCAATCACGGGCACCGTGATAGTACCCCCCTCTCAAAGACCCCCCCTTCTGGAAGAGGGCCCTGGATTCTGATGGTATTTAGAATGAAAAATAAGCAGTAATTTGGGGGCCAGCAATCACGGGCACCGTGATAAGTAGTGGCAGTAGAATTGCATCAACATCTAGCCCCAGAAGTAGTAGCAGCAGCCCCACCTCAGGAACCCATCATTCCATGAAGTCCTCAGTATGAAGATACTTCTCTCAGGATCCTCAAGCTAAGCATGTTGCTATCTGTTGTCTATTCAAAAAGCGCGTGAGCAGGGGGAAAGCAGCCTCACACCTAGGCACCTCCTCTATGAGATCCACACTGAAGCACAACCACAGGTCTGACTGGGAAACACACTATCAGCGGGCTAAAGGTGCCACAACTAGCAGCAGCAGAAGCACTTTAAAATGTTCCCATTGCTCTAGGGCAGAGAAAAGAAGTAGTGACGTTATTTATGTGTCAGAGCGTGTGCTACTGCCAATGCCAACAGGTAGTTTAGCCCAAATAACACCTAAGTCTCCCTGCAGAGGAGTCTGATGACTCTGGCTTTGCTATAGGAGATGGCAAGTGTCATAAACTGCCCACACATGTGCCTCTACCACCACCACCACCACCACCTCCTCTAGTCATGTTGTTAAAGCAATAAAGTTTCAGGCTTCGTCTACCATGTCCTGCCAAACTACACTGACTGAGTTCCTGGGAAGGAGTCAAAAACTTCACAAAAACAATCCCAAATTATGCCTGTGGAATGGCAAGGTTGCCAAGATGTTGTCAGTGGACATGCTGCTGTATTCTTTTGTAGAAAACTGAGGTTTCAGAGAACTGATGTCATGTGTAGATCCATGATGGAGTATCCCAAGCCACAGTTATTTTTCCAGGATAGCTGTGCCTGAATTGTACAAGCAGGTGGTTAGTCTGGTGGGCAAAGGGCTGAAAGTGCATATGGCAAGAAAATCCACGTGACAACAGATATGTGGACAAGTGGGAAGAGCACAGACTATATGACTGTGACTGTTCACTGGATTTCCCTCCCAGAACTAATATTGGACAACACTAGCTTACAGTGTCAGGTGAAAGCCAGTAATATTGCTTCTAGTTCTGGCAGTGTGATTAAAAGGAAGCAGCAGCAGGATAGCCCATACCATCATCATGCCACCTTGTGCATGCACAGTTTCCAGAGACAGTCCCACAAAGCTGTAGATGTTTTCAGTAAGCTAGAGCTAGATAGAGGAATGGCTTGTACCCCACTGTTTAAAAGCTGTTCTTTTGTCTGCTGATTTGAGAATAGGTGGTATGGTACATGTGCCCTGCTTTGCCCATGTGCTAAATTTAGTTGGGATCAGATTCCTGGCAGAATCCATAACCCTCAAAAAGATGTTTACTATTGCCTGTAAAAAGGGAAATTGCTGTTAATGTAGTATACTTGGATTTTGTAAAAACCTTTGACAGAGTGCCTCACAACAGGTTACTGCATAAATTAAAAGGCTTCGGTTTGGGTGGTGTTATCTGTACATGGATTGAGAACTGGTTAAATGGTAGATGTCAAAGAGTTGTTGTAAATGGAACTTTTTCAAATTGGTCTAGGGTTATAAGTGGGGTGCCGCAGGGTTCATTCCTGGGACCAATGCTTTTTAATTTGTTTATTAATGATCTAGAATTGAGAATTGAAAGTAGCATCTCAATCTTTGCTGATGACAATAAGCTATGTAAGGAAATACATACAGAGCTGGATGTGTTTCCCTACAGAAGGATTTAGATAAACTAAGTGAATGGGCAGAAAAGTGGCAGATGTCATTTAATGTAGATAAATGTAAGGTTATGCATTTGGGCTGTAGAAACAAACTTGCGACATATACTCTAAATGGGAAACAACTTGGGAAATCCACATTAGAGAAAGATTTAGGAGTACTGATAGACAGTAGACTTCATAGCAGTGTGCAGAGTCACTCAGCTGCTGCAAGAGCAAATAGAATACTAGCCTGCATAAATAGAGGTGTAGAAGCAAGGGATGCTAATATTATCCTACCTCTGTATAAATCCTTGGTTAGGCCTCATCTAGAATATGGAGTACAATTTTGGGCGCCTGTTCTAAAAAAAGACATTACTGAACTGGAAAAGGTGCAGAGACGTGCAACAAAACTGATAAGGGGATTGTAGGATCTGAGTTACAAAGAGAGACTAGCCAAACTGGGTTTGTTTACATTAGAGAAGAGACGTCTAAGGGGTGATATGATTAACATTTACAAATACATTCAAGGTCAATACAAAGAACTATCCAATGAATTATTTATGGAAAGAGCCGAGCTAAGAACAAGAGGTCATCCATTAAGACTTGAGGAAAGGCGCTTTCGACTAAAACATAGGCAGGGATTCTTTACAGTAAGGGCGGTAAGGCTATGGAATTCTTTGCCTTGGGATGTTGTGCTTGCAGATAATGCAACTGCATTCAAAAAAGCAATGGATGCCTATCTAGCACAGAACAATATTGACAATTATGACAGATGGCTTCAAAGCAAATAGGATATTGATCCGGGGAACTATCTGACTACCAGTTGGAGTCAGGAAGGAATAATTCCCCACACACACACACAGGACTACATTGGAAATTGCTCCAGAGGGCTATTTTTTTTGCCTTCCTCTGGATTAACAGGGGTGTTATTGGTATGGGCTGGACTTAATGGACGCATGTCCTTTTTCAGCCTTATCTACTATGTTGCTATGTATCTGAACCTATTTTAGTTGCTTCTACAGTGCACACAACGCTCTATATTCCATACAAGAACGTAACAACCTGCCCCATCACCAGCTGAAAATGGAGGTCCCTACCAGGTTGAATTCTACCATGTACATGATAGAGCATGTGTACAAGCAGAATAAGGCCATTAGGGAATACACATTGCTTTAGAGGGAGCCTCTTTGTCACCTGGCCAATGGCAACTAATGTGTTATGTATGTGAGCTACTGAAACCCTTTGAGGAGGCAACCATGCTGGTGAGTCGCATTGGGGCAGGAATTAGTGAAATTCTACAACTGATATTTTTATTGCAGAAAAAAAATGAGGAGTATGGCTGAGGAATCTTACCATAATGACAACACAGACATGCACTAGCTGGAAAATGACATGTTAGTGTGCTTTGAACAAGATCCTTGCATAGTGTCCATTAAAAGCAATGAGGAATACACTCTTGCCACTTTGCTGGACCCCTGCTTCAAACACAGAATTTCTGCCAAAGGGCCATCAGCAGTTTGTCACAACAACGAGTCATGATCAGCAGCAACTCTCTAAGGAATCTGATTCTGTCAAGGAATATCGAGGCTTGCTTATTGATCGGGTGGAGGGGTGCACTGTGGAGTATAAGAGGGAGAAAGTGAGGGCACAACAAACATCTAGACAGTATAGTTAAAAGGAAGACAGCAAAGCATTTCAACCAGAAGACGCAGCTACATCATTAACCAGAATATCTCATTAAGAACACAGGGCAATTCAAGGGTCTCAGCAGGGGTGGCAAAAACCCAACAATGGTGGTGGTGGTGGCAGCACATCTCTTTGGGACTTGATCCCTGAGTATGGGTTGATAACTAACACAGAGGAACACCGTGTAGCTTCTAGAAGTGATCCCACTGCATATGAGATGGTTTCTGCATACTTGCAGGATAGCTACGTTTTAGGCAGAAACAATGACCCCATGGAATACTGGCAAACAAAGCAGTGTGTGTGGCCAGTATTGAGATGTACTGTAGTGGAAACCCTTAGTTTGTCCTCCAGCAAGCGTTGAGTCTGAGAGGGTTTTCAGTGAAGACGGTTATATCGTCAATGACTGCAGGACACGGCTATCAAGCAGCAATGTTGGGAGACTAACATTCTTAAAAATGAACCAACATCTCATGCCATCTGAGTATCCGGTAGCAAAAATCACACATGACAAACAAAGCCAAGACAAATATTTTAAGAGCCACACAGATGAGAAGATGGAGGAGGGATGTGAAGGAGAGTTTCCACCATCTACCCTACTTGGGACCACTGCTATGAGCGACAAGTAATGTGTGTCAATAATCTGAGAAGGAGGATAGAGATTTGATGCAAACATGACAATAGTAAAAACTATAGACATACACAAATCACACCATACCAGCCAGTCCCCCACCACCCCCACTACAATACACATCTGCCACATTGTAGGTTGGACTTTATTTTTTTATTACTTGACATCCTCATGATGAATATGTGCCAGTGTCAATTAAGCAGGAAGTTAGTGTTGTGGGCAAAGGACAAATGCATTCACAACTTTGACTTTCAGACACTTATTTCCAAACTACAGCCCTCAGAAGAAGTGATATTACAGTGGGAAATGTAGTACCTATAGGAAATATAGGTGAAAAATGTGTTAAAATAGGCAAAAAAATCTTAAAATAGGTGAAAAGGAGGAAAAATTTGCATAGGCGAAAAGGAGAAAACTTTCGCAAAAAAAGCAAAAAAATCAGTAACTTTTCGTGAAAAGTCATGTAGGAAATTTTTCACACTTTTCGCTCACCCCTAGCTAGCAGTTTAAAATATAAAAGGACAACAGGTTGAGCTATAATAACTTTGAAATGAACCATCTCTTAACAGAAATATTAACCTTGGTTTACTCTGCAGAAAAAGTCCAATGTTTTTTTGTTTCACAGTAAAATATTGTTGCTCCCTTAATGTTCATTTTTGAGACCATTAGACTCTTTAAAACCAATTATTAATTCAGGAACTTGGGGTTGGGTACTAATATACTTAATGATCTATAGCAGATATATAGCTGTTGTGATTTTGAAAGTATGTATCAGATACAGTATTATTCTAAATATATAATTTATTCTCTCCTTGTATCTACTTATGTAAATTTTTGCATGGGGTTTATTAAAGTCTATATGTTGTTTTAATCAATCACTCTATCATGAAATTCTCACTATTGTAGTTTAATTGGTTTATTTGCTTGTCTCGTCCATCACAAGTTTTAATTAGTATTTTTGCTAAAATAAAAACTATGACAGGTAGGAGCTAAAAATTAGGGTCCCAGCAATGGTTAGGTACCTTAGAGCACCTGCAAGGATGTATTAATCAGCCCAACAAATAAGTTAATGTGTCTTGTACATAATATAATGTCTACCCAATTAAAGCATCTATAGTCTTCTATCCATGGGCTAAATTTAAGCTAAGTACATACTGAAGTATAGAAGTCCTCATGTCTATCATTATCCTCTTTTTCAGCTCTGTGATGATGACCAACTTATTGAAATGGTGGAAAACAGTGATAAATTCCATGTTCTGCTCTCATTACTACCCCTAATTCTGCTGGATACTCCCTATTAAGAGATTTGGTAAGTTTACTAAGCTTCCTAACAGCTAACATGTACACAAATCACAAATAGTGTCCAGTCCCTTCACCCTCTAGCCTATATCGACTAGCCAACCTATTATTATTATGTATTTGTAAAAGTGTCAACAACTACTGCAGTAGGTGTATTCTTTATAGCTAAATTGTTTCATGGATATTACATTTGTTGTTTTCCCCATCTTGTATCATAAAATCTGCCTGTCAATATTCATCTTGTGAAGGAACTCTAGATCTAGTCATATATAAAGCAATAATTCACTCTTCCGATCTCACCTAGTTTGATAAAATGCACCTCTAATATACCTTTTGCTTATATTACTGCTAAATGTATACATAATTTATATTAATTTATTTCCATATATTGTTCATGTATAAATATATACCAGTGCCATGGTTCATGGAAGTAAATACCCTCTAATTAAGGATGACAGTTTGCACTTTATCCTTTTAATCACCATTTAATTTCAGAACAAATGTGCTGGAGTACAGAGCCAAAACAACAAAATATGTGTCTATGTCCAAATACTATAATATGGGATATTTCCCACAGATCTCCATTTAACGCTGGTGAAGTGATATGCTTTCACTCCAGAAATATACATTGCTTTAATCCCCCCAGGCCTCCATATAGGCACTTAGGTACATAATTACATAGTAAATTAGGTTAAAAAGACACACAATATAAGACAGAAAATCAGAATTACATAAGCCTTCCCAATTCCAAAATGGGAATTTTGTTTACCAGAAGTTCCTGTTTTATCTACTAATACACAGTATAACCCTGCATGTTTCCTTCTGCTATAAATGCATCTAATCTACTCTGAAATATATCTATTGTATCTGTCATGACCACATCCTTTATCAATCAATTCCACAATTTAACAGACCTTACTGTAAAACACATTCTGCTGAAGTTGAAACCTCTTTTTCTTTAATTGTTAGGGGTGGCCCCATGTTATTTGAGCAGATCTTGGAATGACAAGGTCACTAAAGAGATTCTTTTATTGATCTTGCATATATTTATACAATGTAATAAGATCCTCTCTTAGTCGTCATTTCTCTAAAGTAAATAAACCAAGATTTGCTAAACAGTTTACATACAAATCCTCCATTCCATGAATTAATTTTGTAGAGCTTCTCTGTACTCTCTGCAGCTCTAGAATATCATTTTTCAGAACTGGTGATAAAAACTGCACTGCATATTCATGGTGAGATCTTACCAACAATGTGTACAGTGGCAAAATTATAGTATTTTGCTTGAATACCCCTTTTTATGCAGACAGTACTTTATTTGCTTTTGCTACAGATCACATTCCTTATTAGATGAATGACATACATTTGAAACTGATTTTTGAAGTAGAATTGTCACTTTGTGAAACATATGTGCTTTTGGAAGAACTTTCAAAATAAGCTATATTTACTTTTCTTTTTTATTTATCATTAATGCCACTAAGACAGTACTGGCAGGCATGTCTGCCAGATATTAACATTTAATACTACCATACAAGAGAGGCATGACAAGTGCAAGTTGACAACAAATTATACTTAGTTACTAATTATTGGGACTGGTGTTCCCTCAGGTACTGCTCAGTCATGTTCTTTCTGCTATGTGCCATTATTTAGGAGACATTTTCATGTTCCTCTTATCAGTCTTGCTCTACACACATACAGTCCATTACCAAAATGTCAGACATATATTTACTGCATGAAACATACAGAAAAAAACTCCAAACATACATTTTGTCCACCAGGGGCCTCATCATTGGGGTACAGGTGTAAGTCACTAGCCACTAGGAAAGTAAGAGCCCATGCCTATGATAACATTCAATTTGGGGAGACTAGGAACAGACTGATATAAATATGGAGATTTTTTCTCTGCAATGGCACTTAGGAGTGAAAAACATCACTGAGCAGCACCTGAGGGGAGTACATCTGAAAAATAAACAATTAAGTTTTATTCATTCTCAGTGTGCTCATGTCACACTTCTCAATTTCTAGAAGGACATCCTAGGCATGAACTCTTGCTTACATATAAGAACCAATAAAAGCCAAAAAGCACATGTGGGTTTTTTCCGTTTAGTGACAATTTTCATAAGTTTCAGTTGGACTGGACTATCTGTGTACAGGACCATACAAATACAAAAATTGAAACATGTTTTTTTCAACGGCAAATGGGAGCGAAATGGGAGTGACTGAGCAGCAACTAAGGGATCCTCAAGAATAAACCACTTGGGCACAGTTCTCAGTATGTGCTTGAAACACTTTTTTTTAGAAACATTCCCCACAGCTCTCCAGCTGCTGTTTAACCTTAATGGCTAATTTGCACAAAATGCCAAATAAATACTTTTAATATAACATTTACATTTGAATTAAAAATAGTTAACACAAAATAAGGGGTTTGAAAGCTCTTTCAAAACCACACATTTCTTAGGAATATAAATTTAGTGTCTGACTTTCTTAAAGATGTTCAACATTGTTTAAAACACCTTGATGGCATTGTAGCATTGCAAAACCAGCACCAGTATATGAAATAATATTCTCTTTACATATCTAATTAAAGAGTTTATTGATATTTTCCATTTACGATTAAACAAATTGGTCACTGTGTGCTTCATAAACAGTTTTGCAGAACTGTTTGGTTGCCTGGTTCAAGCTCACAGTAGCTGAGTCAAATTCAGTTAAAGTCTGATACAACATAAAATGCTCATATTAGCATTTTATTATCCCAATTTAGGCTTCATCTAAGAGAAGAAGCACAATGTCCATTGTGAGGTTCACAATTTCAATTTATTAATCCCATAAAAGACCTTTTTCACTGAGAACAATACATTCAATAAGACCATTTCATGTTTTAAATCCAAAACAATCAAAAATAACTCCTCAAAATGTTTATCTTATAAATTTCATATTAATGCATTTTATTGTTTAACCCCTTCGCGACAAAGGACGTACATGTACGTCCTCTGTGGGTGTCACTTAGTGACAGAGGACGTACATGTACGTCCAGGAAATCCGGCTCCCCGCGCGGCTGCACGCCGTTCGGGGACTCCGGATTCTTTTAACAAAAAAAAAAAAAATGTTAGACGGGCGTTAAGTGACGGCCGCGTCTGCACGCGGCCGTCACTAAGGGGTTAAAGTAATAAGTAAAAAAAAACTATTTTATTATAGAAACATTTTGGAAAATGTGTTTCCTGTATAACATAGAGCTATCAGACTCCCGATGAATATATACGTTATTTCACCATATTTCACCAATTTTAAAGCACAAGAATCCTAATTTAATTGCTAAATTGATTTTTTCTCCATAAAATGCACCTTTGGAATCCTTTTGGAGTGCTGTAAAAAGCTCACAAATGACTCAAAAACAAGGCTCAAGAAGCCCAAGGGACGTAGTCAGACATTGGTTGCTTCCTTTTGGCCGAATAAGGCAGTGCAAACTGGTAATCAATAAACCGCCCAGGCCTCTGTCTTATACTCCTCGTCCCTGAGAACACTTACGACTTCCACATTAGCAAGGTTATCCTAACCTTTGCCAGTTTTCATGAAATTCACTGCACTGACTTACCACCAGTTTAAAAAAAATAAATATAACCCACACCACTTTCAACTACCCCATCCGCACAAATATTAATCCCTCAGTTTCTTGAATGCAGTGATCTCATTGCTCCAGCAATAGAAAGATTTGCAATCTGTAAAAAGAAATCAAATATATTTTAAATATTTTTGCACACTTCATTTTGCTGGGAGATGACCCTTTCCTGTTGTCAGTGATTTGCTGGGGATGAGGTTATTCCAGTACATTTCAGTTCCCTGTGCAATAACCCCATCTCCCAGTCAATGGGAGCATGGGAAAATATTTAGATAGGGATTGGCTGATCCAATGCCTGATTATTATTTTTTCACAGTGGCTTGGGTAACAGCCCAGAAAGAACTATTGAGGGGTTGATATTTATTTGTTTTTATTAGTTGCAGTGACAGTGACAGCATTTTTTATATATTTTTCTTTGTTTCTGTAGGTATCTGGACAATAGGTTGAGTGTGGTGCTTACACAGCTGGACCTCCAAAAGCCAGGTGATTATGGGATTTTAACTTCAAAACACACCCAAAACATAATTTCCTCACAAAGCTCTGCAGGTGAATGTAGGATAATGATTTTGCACTAAGCAGGTGCTTGAATTACTGTTAGGTACCTATGCCTGCCTAACACAAATTTACTAAGCCGTGTATGGCCAACCTCCCCTTAATGCCACTTGCTTGAAAGAGGTAGGCAATGGGGCAGTCTGTGTGCATTTCAGGGAGTTGCCTTTTTCAGTGGCAAAATCTATACCATATATTAACATGGCTTTAGACAACTTTGTCACAATCACAGAGAAATTCCTTGTGCATGCAAGATCTTGCTGGCATTTAAGTCCTACAATGGCATACATTCATGCCAATGTGCTGCTGGCCAATTCTGGTTTCTGCTGTTGTCAGCTAGTGGAGGAGTCAGTAGGGTCCTGTTCATACACAGGAAAAAATATTCATGTAATCTCTTGACTCTGAAACACTGTAGTCCTTCCATAAATGTGTTTTTTAATTAAGATGATGGTTATTGTTGATTCCAGTCATAATTATATATAATATTGCATTGCTTGCATCAAAGAGGGTTAAGTAATTAGAACGTTTGAGTGGAGTTCACTTACTTACTAACATCTTATTTTTAACTCTTCCAATAAGGTATCGCTCTGTGTTAAAGCCCAATTAAAGCTATTACTTCTGTAATGGGTGATGGTGAAAATGTTGACTATTAGGGTGAGGGGATGGTCATGAAATGTTGTTCCTGGGCCCAAAAGTATTCCAGAGTATGGAATACACTTATCCAGGTAAGGCCTTCTGCTAGATAAATTAATATCCATTGCTAGGTTATCGTCAGCCTTTAATTTTGGGTCTACAGATCATGACATTTTTCAAGCACAGTGAGCAATTTAATTAACAGTGCCATATTCCCATTCAATTGCATCCTTTAGTCGTTAACATGCGTTAAGGGGCCCACTATAGTGGGTGAAAATCTGCACCCAGTTTATTGAGCACAGAGTCCGTTAACACATGTTTAGTCCTGCTGACGCAGGAATTGAAGGGGAAAAAAGTCCCCAAAAAACTTAGGGCTTAGGGTTAGGGCCCCATATCAATACATCCACTGGGGACTTTTTCCCCTTCAATTCCCAAAATGTGTGAAATGTTAGTAGAATTAACTCTATGAGTGCCAGTGGTTACCCCCACTGGCACTCACAGGGTTAATCCGACTAAGTTAAAAAAAAAAAACACCATTAATCCTAATGTCCAGCGCAGTCTTCAGCACCCTGGTCAGCTACTGTTCTTCTCTTTGTCTAGCTTCTATCTTCCTTCTTTTTCAGTCACTCCAGCTTTTGTCTTTTTCTCTTTTTCTGATCCTCTTCTGTCTACTTCTCTTTTTCCTGGTTTCAAATAATGACCTGCAAAGAGATAACAAATGAAACATGAAATATACGCCAAAACCATGACTTGAATATATGTGCATAATTTAACGCATTGCACAGCAATGCATCATGTGCCTCTCTGGAACTCAAAGGGTTGAAGTAGTGCATAGTGTCCAAGTCGGCAGGCAATATGGCCCACATTCGAAAAGTCTGTGTCCCAATCCATTTCACCCATAAAAATTATTTGTCCCACACATCAGCACATCAGTTTTTTCAGGGCTTGTGTTTAACAAGCCTAAGTCCTGCAAAACACATTTTCTCAGAGCTTGTGTTAAACAAGCCTAAGTCCTACAGAACACATTTTCTCAGGGTTTGTATGGAGTAGGAAAACCAGACTTACTGATGTGCTGATGGATCAATGTGTTTCACACCATATGGGTGTTTACTCATGATCAGAAAAAAATGTCATTGTCGACAATCAACTTTTGAATCATCAAGTGCCAATTAGGATTGAATAGGTGTAGAGTATCCAATCAGCACAGTTCCACTAGTTGGCCATTACAAAGTTGCATGATGGACTTAAAGGCAAAGTTTTAGATATTAGGTGAAACATAACACTCTGCCTGAGGATAGAGGATAACTCATAAACCACAGTGAATTAAATGCCCCGTGACACAGACAAAAAAAAAATATATTCTACAATCCTTGTGTTACTTGGAGATAAGACCATTGGGTCACAAGTTAAAAAGAACATTTATTATGAGTTTTAATGTCTGGGTCTGAAAACATGATATAATACTCCACAGCAGCTACAAGGCACCATCCTAGACATGCAGATTGTATGTGTAAGAGAACTGTCAAATCTATGATTCACAGTACAAATGATTAACTATACTTCGCACCTAATCCCTGTCCCTTGCAGCTATGTAAACAATCATCAGATAATTAAAGGCAATGATGGATAATACCAGCATATTAAAGAAAAATGTCCTTGTGGATATCTATTGCCCACCATGAAGATCCAATAGAACTCATCTAAATCTCCTTGCATTCCCATAATAATATGTTCTAAGGCCTACGTTAATTGTTTGGAAGTTATCTTGAAGATTCATTTTGACATGGGAAGAAACAAAAGACTTAAATTCCATAGATGCTCATTGAAATGTTCCGTTAATGTTTTTTTGCTTTTCCCAACATATTGTAATTTACATTCAATACAACTGAGTAAATAAACATTTCAAGTGGTGGCACAATTAGTATAGCTTCTCATTCTGGTGACAAAAGTAGAAAAGGTATTCAAAGAATTGATAAATCTACAAAAACTGCAACGACTTCCGTATCTATAGCATCCAACAGTTGATAGCCAATTCAATGTCATCCTATCTCCCTGCCTACTATATAGGCTAGCTGTGACTAAAGTTGAAGATTTTTTAGGAATGAACCTAAAACCAATTTGAATCTACCCCTGCAGTTTCTCATCTCCATTTAAAATCGGCAAATATTTCTTAAAAATGTTGTTAATTACATTAAATTCAAAACTTTTAGGGGTACAAAAAAAAGGTTTTCAGTTTGATGCATAATATTGATGTCCTCACTAACCTTATCCTTTTTATATTTAAGAAGGCCTATCTTTTTCTTTGCTTTTGCTATGGAGAATGCCCTATCTAGCATCCATTTTGGATAACCTCTTAGAAGAAATCTATCATAGAGACTTTTTGATTGGCAAAAAATGTATCTTCAGTGGAACAAATACATTAGAGTCTTATAAATTGAGTTGACCAATTGGGATCAACTACCGCTATAAAAACGTGACGTTTTCACTGAAGGCAGACACAATAGAAGCAGCTATAAAGCGAGATAGACATGCTGTGCTGTTCTGCTGTGATATTTTGCAAAAATTGAGGCAGGAAAGGCTCATAGTGATTCCTATCACTATGAGCAGCAAAAAGAAGAACTGGAAGGACCCTTATTATATGTCCACTGAGTCTGCGGAGGAGGAGGAAATAACTAGTAGTACTGAACCAATGCTGTCCAGTCCCCCTAAATCACTCCAAGGCAGCTTGGGGAATTTAATGAGAAGGGAGGGAGAAAAGGGAATGGGAAGGAAGGGAGAAAAGGGAACGAAGAACGAAAAGGGAATAGGAAGAAGGGAGAAAAGAGAATGAGAAGGGAGGGAGAAAAAGGTAGTACTAGTGAGAGCAGGACAGGTCAGCTGCCTATGCCTGCTGCAAGATGTGCTGCCCCTGCTGCCAGTGCCACCATTGCTGTACCTGCAGCCACTAGTGTTGTACCTGCTGCCAGATGTGCTGTCCCTGCTGTCAGTGCCACCACTGCTGTTCCTGCAGCCACTAGTGTTGTACCTGCTGCCAGATGTGCTGCCCCTGCTGCCAGTGCCACCACTGCTGTACCTGCAGCCACTAGTTTTGTACCTGAAGCAAGATGTGCTGCCCCTTCTGCCAGTGCCACCAATGCTGTACCTACAGCCACAAGTGTTGTACCTGCTGCCAGTGCTGAACCTGCTTCCAGTGCTGAACCTGTTGCCACCAATACTTTGCCTGCTGCTAGTGTTTCTTGTAGTACTCGGGGGGGGGAGAAAATGATGCCAAGTGTGACAGCAAGGGACCCTAAATCACACTTGCCATTCCCAAGCAGTCATGCTAGTGCTAGTACTACTGATATTAAGGTCCAGCAGCTTGTTAGCTTTAGGAGTGAAGGAGGGGGTAATCAACAATATCCACATATTACTAGTGACTGTGAGACTGAGGAGGAAGACTCTGGGGCTGAACTTGATGTAGTTGGTGTTAGTAGTAGTAGCAGTAGTGGTGAAGCAGATGGAGTGATAGGGGAAACATTTAAGAGCGTTCAGACTAGCGGTCAAGGGAGCCCACACCATTCCTCTGGCTCTGGGAGTCCCCTTCCCCTCACTACAGTGTCCAAGTTGAACATGATCCTTAAAAGGCCAGAATTGGTTTTGGGGGAGAACAGGCTCAGAATTAATATCATCATCACCAGCAGGGGCACAGATCAGCTACCTGTGTCTGCTGCTACTGCTGATAGTGCTAGTCTGCCTTCTTCTTCAAGGCTGTCACAGCTTACCTTGGTTTCAGCGGCTGTTCATGCCGCATGGATGATGCAGGAATATGGCAGTGGTTGGACTCATCAGAGCAAGATGCGTCATCTGCAGGCACGAGGATTCAGAGTGAAGTAGACCTCTGTTTTATGCCATGCTTCCTGTAGTCTCCTCCTACCTACTTCCTTCCTCTGAGCCTGCTCCACCTACCTACTTCCCGAGGAAGGGTTTAAAGGGCAGTCTGAGTCCTGACTCAGTTGTTCTTGTATTTTTGTACAAAGCAGTTCTGTGTCCTTGGGCTCTGTGTATGACTTGTCTTGTCTGACCATCCAGTCTGGTGCTGACCTGTGGCTCTGTCTGACTATTCTTCTGCCTTATCCTTTATAGTGGACACCCAATCTGGTGCAGACCTGCGGCTCTGGCTGTCTACCTGAACTGTGTATGACCTGGCTTCTCTGACTACTCTCTCTGGTGCTGACCTTTGGCTCTGTCTGACTATTCTTTTGATTGTTCCCTGTATCTAGCAGACACTCCATTTGGTGCGGACCTGGGGCTCTGGTAGACTAGCTCTATACTGACTGCAGGCTTGAGTCTAGTATCTGCTTTTGCTATACTGTCTGCAGACGAGAGTCTAGTATCCGCTTTCACAATACTGACTGCAGGCGTGAGTCAGGAGTATTCCTCCCTCTACAGATCAAGACTCCATGTTCCTGTTCCTGCTCCTGTTCCATTCCTGTTCCAGTTCCTGGTTCCAGCAGAGACTACCAGTGGCTTAGGCCTGGTCTCTAGCAGTGTGGTCTACCTTGGTAGTTTACTATTCCTGATAGTAGCACTTGCTGGCTGTGACCCTTTGCTTGTTCCTGCCATCTTACCTTTGTGTGCTACATTACGTGTATTTCAATAAATTGCATTTTACTCTACCGTACTGACTCCCGAGTTGTTCTGGGGAAACTGAGAGAGTACGCAAGGGCCATGAATTCAGGCGGTAGTAGTAATGCAGTTTTTCAAAGCATCCTGGACAGGATGGAGGCACTGGATCAATGTATTGACCAATTGTCTTTTGCCATACAAACCTTGTTGCAGCTCACTGTGCAACTTGAACGCATTAACCCACAAGTGGTGGCCACCCCCACTCCCACCCTGGCACCAGTGGTCCAAACGTCTTCTGATGCAGGCATGATCAAGGGATTGTCAGGTTCCACTCAGCTCCCACAGCAGTATGGTGGGGACCCAGATTCTTGCAGTGGTTTCCTCAATCAACTCGGCATATACCTTGAGATGGTTCCGCATGCCTTCCCTTCTGAGAGCAGTAAGGTGGGCTTTCTGATATCTCTCCTCGCTGGCAGGGTGTTGGACTGGGCTAATCCATTATGAGAAATTGATAAGCCCATTGTGTATAACTTTATGGAGTTTGTGGACTCCTTCAGGAAAATTTTTGATAGGCCAGGCCATGTGGTCTCGGATTAAAAAAACATCATGACCATTTGCCAGGGAGCATGTACTGTGGCAGACTACTCTATTGAATTTCGCACCCTGGCTGCGGAGTAGGCTGGAATAATGTGGCCTTGGTAGCCGCCTTTTCCCAAGGACTTTGTGATACCATGAAAGATGAAATTGTGGCACGCAATTTACCTAATGATTGGGACGAATTGATTTCATTTTGTATCCTGATTGATACCAGAATTAGGGAGAGACCCTCATTTAGGGAGAGCTTGCGGAGGTCATCAGGCAGATTGTATTCTCGTTTTTCTGGCCCACCCTATCCTCCCTCGCCTCCCATGCCTCCTAGGTTTGTCTCAGACAGTTGTGAACCTAAGCAAGTTGATGCCATAATCAGGGAATGACACTTGTTTCGTGAGCGCCTGTGGAGGCCTCCAGGCAGATTGTCCACTCATCTTTCTGACCCACCCTATCCTCCCTTTCCTCTCACGCCTCCTGGACTGGTCTCTGAGGGTAATGAACCCAGGCAGGTGGGTGCTACCCAGCTTTCGAAGGAGGAGAGGGCCTTCAGGAGGAGGGAAGGACTTTGTCTGTACTGTGGGAATCCTAGACATTAGTTGCAGTCCTGTCCAGTCCGTCCGGGTCAGGGACAAATCATTGGTGGCATTTCACTATCCCCAGAAAATATTTCGGAAAAGCCCAAGTTGAAGGCTTGCATTTTTTGGGTAGATAAGTTCATCTCGGTTCCAGTGTTTCTGGACACGGGGGCCGCTGGCTGTTTTATTGATGCAGAGTTTGCAGCCAGTAATAATATTTCCTTGCTGCCTCTTGCTTCTCCTCTGGCTGTAGAAGCCATTGATGGGTGACCCTTGCAGCCCTCAAATATTACGTATGAAACCGCCTTGCTAACTCTGAGGGTGGGAGCCCTCCACACTGAAACCCTGAAATTTCAGGTAATTAATTCCCCACATTGTGCCATTGTCCTGGGGTTTCCTTGGGTGCAGAAACATAACCCTAGGATGGATTGGCACACATGTGACATTGTGGCCTAGCATCCACAACGTACTAAGTCTTGTTTGTCTTGTCCAACAAGACTTACTCATGCTAATGCTCCACTCCTTCCGGAGGCTTATCAGACGTTTAAGGATGTCTTTAGCGAAAGTCAGTCCAGGGTCTTACCACCACATAGGCCATATGGTTGCTCTTTGGAGCTTTTGCCTGGTACCATGCCTCCCAGGGGCCGTATCTATCCCTTATCTGTGGAGGAGAACAAGGTCATGGAGGATTATGTTTCTGATGAGCTGGCCAGAGGCATTATTCATAAATCCACATCCCCTGCTGGTGCTGGACGGAGAGCTACGGAGAGCTACGTCCGTGCATTGACTTTCGTGATTTAAATAAACTGTTGTTTAAGAATGCTTATCCCATACATTTGATTACTGAACTCTTTGACCGTGTCAAAGGGTCTAAATATCCACCAAACTAGGTGAGAAAAAAAGAAGGGCACAAATGGAAGACAGCCTTTAATACCCGGAGTGGGCACTATGAATACTTGGTTATGTCCTTCGAACTGTGCAATGCCCTGGCTGTCTTCCAGGAGTTCATTAATGATGTCTTAAAAGAACTCCTACAAAGTTGTGTGGTTGTTTATTTGAATGACATCCCCATTCACTCTCCAACACTAGAGATTCATCGCTCTGATGTATCCAAAGTCTTGAGCCTATTATGTGAGAACAACTTGTTCTGCAAGCTGGAGAAGTGTGAATTTCATAAGCCCCAGGTAACGTTTCTGGGGTATATAGTTTCTGCTTCCGGGTTCGACATGGATCCTCAAAAGTTGCCTGCTGTACTGGAATAGCCTCGTCCTATGGGACTCAAAGCGATCCAAATATTTTTATTTTATTACAGAAAATTCATAAAAAACTTCTCTACTATTGTCAGACCACTAACTGACATGACTTGTAAAGGGGCCAAGACCTCTGAATGGTCCCAAACAGCAATCTTGGCTTTTGAAAATCTGAAGGCAGCCTTTGCTGCAACCCCGATATTGGTGAATACCAATCCCTCCCTGCCCGTTACCCTGGAGGTTGCGCTTCCAAGATTGGAGTGAGCGACCTGTTGTCACAACCCTCCGCTCCTGGTGAGGTCTTACGCCCTTGTGGGTATTTCTCTAGAAAACTGTCCAAAGCAGAGATGGTATATCAAATAGGGGACAGAGAGTTGCTTGCAATTATCCTGGCTCTGAAAGAATGGAAGCACCTTTTGGAGGACATTAATCTCCTATCCTAATTTTGACCGACCACAAGAACCTCATTTACCTTTCTGAGGCTAAGAGCTTGTCTTCCAGGTAAGCTAGATGGGTGATGTTCCTTTCCCGTTTTAATTTTGTAGTCTCATATCTTGTTGGCTCTAAAAATGTTAAGGCAGACGCGTTGTCTCGCCAGTTTTGCATGCCTTCCAGGGAGGAGGTTCCACCGTCCCTGATCATTCCGGCTGATCATATCCTTGCTACCATACGAACCTGTATTTCTTCCCCTCTGGGTGAAGAGATTTTGGCAGCTCAAGCTTCTGCCCTTGCTGAAAAGCATGATGGATGGTGCTTTGTTCCGGTGCAGTTGTGCATTAAGCTGTTGGAGACCTATCATGCCTCAAAAATTGCTGGCCACATTGGTTGCGACTAGTGATGATCGAGCACCCCAATGCTCGGGTGTTCGGGTGCTCTGACCGAGCGCCCCCGGAGGCTCGAGTGCTCGGCCGAGCACCCGAGCCCCATTGAAGTCAATGGGAGGACTCGAGCATTACACCAGGCACCCCCTGCTCTGATGAGGGGAGGGTGCCTGGTCCATAGGAAAAGGGCAGAAAATGATGGAAACACCACAGAAATGGTTCAGGGACAGCATAGGGAGGATGTCTGGATGCATCTTGGACTCCAACGTCGCTGCGAGGAACGATCTTTCGCCCGTAGTACGCCATTTTTACAGACTGACCGTAAAACACACAAAAAGGAAGATAAAAACGACTTTAGGCGAAAAATTGTTACCAAACAGTATTTGCTGTATATTTCCTTGTATATCATCTGCAAATTCTGCAAAAAATTTCATCGATTTTTCTGAACTGGGGCCATGATTAAGAGGGAAACGTGCGCAGAGGCAAATTCTCCCAAAAATTTCCTCGATTTTTCTGAACTGAGGCCATGATTAAGAGGGAAACGTGCGCAGAGGCAAATTCTCCCAAAAATTTCCTCGATTTTTCTGAACTGAGGCCATGATTAAGAGGGAAACGTGCGCAGAGGCAAATTCTCCCAAAAATTTCCTCGATTTTTCTGAACTGGGGCCATGATTAAGAGGGAAACGTGCGCTGAGCCGACCATCTAAAACATTATGGGTGAGGGTCTGCTGCGGAGCTGACCATCCTAAACATTATATGCGAAGGCCCGCTAGTGAGCTGACGCTATAAAACATTATATGAGAGGGCCCGCTAGAGAGCTGACCCAATAAAACATTATATGAGAAGGCCCGCTGGTGAGCTGACCTATACAAAAATTGTCAAACAGGGCCCGCTGGTGAGCTGGACCTATATAAAAATTATATCACAGGGCCCGCTGGTGAGCTGGCCCTATATAAAAATTATATCACAGGGCATATGGAAGAGGAGGAGGAGGATGAGAAGATTAAGAGTCAACCATATACCCGTTTTTTGGGTGGAAGGGGTGAATGGGAATACAGAGTATTCCCATCATTGTAAATAACATATATAAAGTGACTTTATGTTCTCCCGGGGCTTTCCTCCAGTGGAGTGGAGAAGTCAGGGGAAATCCAGGCCTTGTTCATTTTTATAAGTGTCAACCTATCAGCATTTTCGGTGGAAAGGCGGATACGCTTATCTGTTATGATGCCACCAGCAGCACTAAATACCCGCTCAGACAGAACGCTGGCGGCAGGGCAGGCCAGCACCTCCAAGGCGTAGAGTGCCAGTTCATACCACGTGTCCAGCTTGGACACCCAGTAGTTGTAAGGCACAGAGGGATCATTGAGGACGCTGACACGGTCTGCTACGTACTCCTTCACCATCTTCCAAAACTTTTCCCTCCTTGTGACACTAGGCTGCGCATCAGGGTGAGGGTGCTGGCGGGGTGTCATGAAGGTGTCCCACGCCTTGGAGAGTGTTGCCCTGCCTTTGTCGGAACTGCTGTGTGCTCCCCTTTTCTCCCCTTCTCGGTTGGCCAAGGTAGCACGTACTCTGCCGCCAGCGTTGTCAGATGGAAAATTTTGGAGCAATTTTTCAACAAGAACCTTCTGGTATTGCACCATTTTGCTTGTCCTCTCCACCGGAGGAATGAGAGATGAGAAATTCTCTTTGTAGCGGGGGTCCAGAAGGGTGAACACCCAGTAATCCGTGTTGTCTAAAATGCGTATAACGCGTGGGTCACGGGAAAGGCAGCCTAACATAAAGTCAGCCATGTGTGCCAGAGTACCAACAGGCAAGATTTTGCTGTCCTCACCAGGAGGATGACTCTCAATCTCCTCATCCTCTTCCTCCTCTTCTGCCCACCCACGCTGAAGAGATGGAACTAAAGTTCCATGGCTACCCTCTGTAGCGGAGGCAACCGTGTCTTCCTCCTCCTCCTCCTCCTCCGCCTCCTCCAATTGTCGCTGAGAAGACGAAGTGAGGGTGCTCTGGCTATCACCTTGTGTAAGCTCTTCCTCCCGCATTTCCACCTCTTCCACATGCAAAGCGTCGGTTTTAATTGTGAGCAGCGAGCGTTTCAGTAGACACAGAAGTGGGATGGTTACACTGATAATAGCGTTATCGCCGCTCACCATCTGTGTCGATTCCTCAAAATTGCGTAAAACCTCGCAGAGGTCTGACATCCATTCCCACTCCTCACTTCTGATTACAGGAAGTTGAACGGAGAGGCGACGACCGTGTAACAGCTGGTACTCCACTACTGCCCTCTGCTGCTCACAAAGCCGGGCCAACATGTGTAAGGTGGAGTTCCAGCGCGTGCTCACGTCACACAGCAGCCGGTGAACTGGCAATTGTAAGCGCTGCTGCAGCGTCAACAGGCCGGCTGAAGCTGTAGATGACTTACGGAAATGTGCACACACGCGGCGCACCTTGGTCAAGAGATCATGCAAATTGGGGTAGGTTTTTAGAAATCGCTGAACCACTAAATTAAATACATGCGCTAGGCATGGTACGTGTGTGAGCTTGCCGAGCTCCAAAGCCGCCACCAAGTTACGCCCATTATCACACACAACCATGCCTGGTTGCAGGTTGAGTGGCGAGAGCCACTGCTCGGTCTGGTGACTAATCCCCTGCAACAGCTCTGAGGCCGTGTGCTGTTTGTCCCCAAGGCAGATCAGCTTCAGCACGGCCTGTTGACGCTTCCCCACTGCAGTGCTACACTGCTTCCAGCTCCCGGCTGATGGGTGAGTGGCGCTGCGCGCAGAGAATTCGGAGGTGGAAACGGAGGAGGAGGAGCCAATAACGTAGGTGCTGGCGGAAACCCTGATGGAGGTAGGGCCCGCAATCCTCGGCGTGGGTAGCACCTGTGCCATCCCAGGGTCCGAGTCGCTCCCAGCCTCCACGACATTCACCCAGTGTGCCGTCAGGGAAATGTAGCGTCCCTGGCCACAAGCACTTGTCCATGTGTCAGTCGTTAAGTGGACCTTCCCAGTAACTGCGTTGGTCAGGGCACAGGTGATGTTACGGGACACATGGTGGTGTAAGGCGGGGACGGCACACCGGGAAAAGTAGTGGCGGCTGGGGACTGCGTACCGAGGGACAGCTGCTGCCATCAGGCTGCGGAAGGACTCAGTCTCCACAAGCCTAAATGGCAGCATTTCGATGGCCAGTAATTTGGAAAGGTGTGAGGTTAGTGCTATGGCCTGTGGGTGGGTGGCTGGGTATTTTCGCTTGCGCTCAAATGCCTGGGGTAACGACATTTGGACGCTGTGCTGGGACAGGGAAGTGGATGTGGTCGCTGATGGTGCTTCAGATGGTACAGGTGCAGGGCGGGAGGTATGCGGGCCTGCGCCTTCGACAGGCGATTGGCCGGCATCGAAAACAGGGGAAGAGGAGGCAGTGGTGTGGCCTGCAGACACAGATTGGCGATCCGGGCGTTCCTCCCACTTATTACGGTGCTTGGATGCCATGTGTCGGATCATGCTGGTTGTGGTGAGGTTTCTAGTGTTCATGCCTCGGCTCATTCTGGTGTGGCACAGGTTGCAAACTACAATTCTTTTGTCGTCCGCACTTTCCTTAAAAAAACGCCATACCGCGGAACACCTAGCCCTTGGCAAGGGAGATTTACGCAAGGGGGTGCTCCGTGGAACATTTGCGGGCCGGTTTGGTGCGGTCCGCCTTCTTTCTGTAGCCACACCACTGCCTCTTCCAGCCTTTTGCGGTGCTGCAGATGGCTCACCCTCAGGACTGCTGTCATCGCTCGGCTCTACACCTTCCCAGGTGGGGTCAGTCACCTCATCGTCCACCAAGTCCTCCTCCACTTCCTCACTCTGATCATCCTCCTCATGTCTTGGTCCCACCACATACTCAGTCATTGACAACTGTATATCATCCTCCTCATCAAGGTCTTGAGACAGTAATAGTGGTTGATTTAATGGCAACTGTGTCTCATCATCATCATCATCCACTTCCTTTGACCTTAAATGCCATTCCCCTCTGTCATCTTCTTGTGATTGGGTACCCTCTAGAGATTGTGAATCAGGGCACAAGATGTCATGTTCCTCTGCAAGCGTGCTTGGAGAGAGGTTCAAATTAAGGATTGGTGATGAGACGAGCGCCTCACTATATCCCAGTGTGGGATCACTTCTTTGACCAGATCCTCTATGGTGGGAGGAAGGATGATCAGGGTGAGGATTATGTTGACCAGACTCTTGGCTACTGAGAGTGGACTTGGTGGAAGACAGGGTGGTGCTTAACCGACTGGAAGCAGTATCAGCTGAAATCCAACCGACCACCTGTTCGCAGTGGTCTGACCTCGAGAGTGATGTCCTGCGACGCCCTGTAAACTGAGACATGAAGCTAGGTATGGTGGATGTCTTTCTGTCTTGTGCTCTGGCACCAGGCACAGTTTCTACGCGTCCTGACCCGCGCCCTGAACTATCAGGATCACGTCCACTTCCCCGTCCCTTTTTACCCGCCTTCTTCATATTACACGGAATATGTGCTGCAAATCTGCAACTTTGCACAGTAAACAGAATGTTCTCCTAATACGCAACTTTGCACACTAAACAGAATGTGCTTCTTATCTGCGGCTACGCACAGTGAATGGAATATGTGGCTTTGATATTTTACAGTTTGCACAGTTAACAGAATGTTCTCCTAATATGCAACTTTGCACACTAAACAGAATGTGCTTCTTAACTGCGGCTCGGCACAGTGAATGGAATATGTGACTTTGATATTTTACAGTTTGCACAGTTAACAGAATGTTCTCCTAATATGCAACTTTGCACACTAAACAGAATGTGCTTCTTAACTGCGGCTACGCACAGTGAATGGAATATGTGACTTTGATATTTTACAGTTTGCACAGTTAACAGAATGTTCTCCTAATATGCAACTTTGCACACTAAACAGAATGTGCTTCTTATCTGCGGCTACGCACAGTGAATGGAATATGTGACTTTGATATTTTACAGTTTGCACAGTTAACAGAATGTTCTCCTAATATGCAACTTTGCACACTAAACAGAATGTGCTTCTTATCTGCAGCTAAGCACAGTGAATGGAATATGTGACTTTGATATTTTACAGTTTGCACAGTTAACAGAATGTTCTCCTAATATGCAACTTTGCACACTAAACAGAATGTGCTTCTTAACTGCGGCTCGGCACAGTGAATGGAATATGTGACTTTGATATTTTACAGTTTGCACAGTTAACAGAATGTTCTTCTAATATGCAACTTTGCACACTAAACAGAATGTGCTTCTTAACTGCGGCTACGCACAGTGAATGGAATATGTGACTTTGATATTTTACAGTTTGCACAGTTAACAGAATGTTCTCCTAATATGCAACTTTGCACACTAAACAGAATGTGCTTCTTATCTGCGGCTAGGCACAGTGAATGGAATATGTGACTTTGATATTTTACAGTTTGCACAGTTAACAGAATGTTCTCCTAATATGCAACTTTGCACACTAAACAGAATGTGCTTCTTAACTGCGGCTACGCACAGTGAATGGAATATGTGACTTTGATATTTTACAGTTTGCACAGTTAACAGAATGTTCTCCTAATATGCAACTTTGCACACTAAACAGAATGTGCTTCTTATCTGCGGCTAGGCACAGTGAATGGAATATGTGACTTTGATATTTTACAGTTTGCACAGTTAACAGAATGTTCTCCTAATATGCAACTTTGCACACTAAACAGAATGTGCTTCTTAACTGCGGCTCGGCACAGTGAATGGAATATGTGACTTTGATATTTTACAGTTTGCACAGTTAACAGAATGTTCTCCTAATATGCAACTTTGCACACTAAACAGAATGTGCTTCTTAACTGCGGCTCGGCACAGTGAATGGAATATGTGACTTTGATATTTTACAGTTTACACAGTTAACAGAATGTTCTCCTAATACGCAACCTTGCACACTAAACAGAATGTGCTTCTTATCTGTGGCTACGCACAGTGAATGGAATATGTGACTTTGATATTTTACACTTTGCACACTAAACAGAATGTTCTGCTAATCTGAAACTTTGCACACTAAACAGAATGTGCTGCTAATCTGAAACTTTGCACACTAAAAAGAATGTGCTGCTAATCTGCAACTTTGCACACTGAACAGAATGTGCTCTAATCTGCAACTTTGCACACTAAAAAGAATGTGCTGCTAATCTGCAACTTTGCACACTGAACAGAATGTGCTCTAATCTGCAACTTTGCACACTAAACAGAATGTGCTGCTAATCTGCGGCTAGGCACAGTGAACAGAATATGTGAAGTTTTTTTTTTTATATCTCTGCCCCCCCAAACAAAATAAACTGCTGCCCCCACACACAGTAGTCCTAAAAAGGACTTTTGGGTCTTTTTTTTTTACAAATTCGCTTTTTTTCTCCCTACACTGACTTTCCCTTCCTATCCTCATCTCTCCCTGGCTAAGACTGAGCCGAACTCGCTGGTCAGGTGCTATACAGCACCCGATCACGGGTTCTGGCCAGCCAATCAGTGTAATGCCAGCAGCCAACATGGCTGCTGGCATTACACTGATGTCAGAGCCTCCCTGCACATTTATTGGCTGCGCAGCAGCCGCGAAACGTGCGGGGAGGAGACCCGAACATGGCGGGCGAGCACATGCGGTACTCGTACGAGTACCGCCATGTGCCGAGCAGAGCGATGCTCGAGCCGAACCGAGCTTCGGCCGAGCATGCTCGCTCATCACTAGTCGCGACCAATTGATTTGGTCCTTGTCGCAAGTATTCTGGTGACCTAGTCTCCGGTCCGATTGTGCTGCCTTCACTGCTGCCTGCACAACCTGTGCTCAATATAAGTCACCCCAACACCTGCCAGTGGGCTTGCTCCAGCCAGTGGCCAACGGGGAAAGTCCTTCGTCACATCTATCTATCGATTTTATGATCGATCTTCCAAGTTCCATGGGCTGTACAGTCATACTAATGATTGTGGACAAATTTTCAAAGATGACTCACTTCGTGCCTCTTAAGGGCTTACCATCTGCTCAGGAATTGGCGGTGGTATTCACTAGGGAGGTTTTTTGACTCCATGGAATTTCCAAGGTAATCGTGTCCAATAAAGGAAGCCAATTTGTGTCCCGTTTCTGGAGGTGTTTCTGTGCTCAGATGAGAACTTAATTGGCATTCTCCTCCGCGTACCACCTGCGGTCTAACGGTGCGGCAGAAAGGTCAAACAAAGACTTAAAACAGTTCCTCCGCTGCTATATCGCTGACCACCAAGATAATTGGGCTACCCTGATACCTTGGGTGGAGTTTGCCAGAAATTGTGCTGTTAACGCTTCTACTCAGAGTTCCCCGTTCTTGGTCAACTATGGGTTCCAACTCTCGGTTCTTCCTGAGACCTTCCAAGCACAAGCGATTCCAGCTCTTGATGAGCATTTGAGGGTACCCCATTCCTCTTGGGTTTGGGTACAGCATACCCTACATGGTTCCGTGCAGCGACAAAAAAGGCAGGCAGACCATAGGCGATTGCCAGCACCTACCTTCCAGGTAGGAGACAGAGTGTGGTGATCTTCCAGTAACATGCACCTCCAGATTCCTTGTAACAAACTGGATCCTCGATTTGTTGGTCTTTTCCGTGTGTTGCACAAGATTAACCCGGTGGCTTTTGCACTGGAATTTCCAGCCAAAATGTGCATTCATGTCTTCCATGTTTCTCTGATGAAGCCCTTGGACTGCAACCGGGGCTCCTGTCCGTCCTGCTCCCGTGAGAGTTGCAGATCACGAGGAATATGAAGTACAGAATATTCTGGACTCCTGTTTGGTTAGAGGGCGCTTTCAGAACTTTATTCATTGGAAGGGATATGGTCCAGAGGAGTGCTCCGGGATTCCAGCTGATGATGTTCACGCTCCTGACTTGGTACACAGATTTCATGCACGCTTTCCTGACAAACCCCAGCCGACTCCATGGATGGGGGCCTTTGGGGGGGTACTGTCACAGCTTACCTTGTTTCAGCGGACGTTCATGCTGCACGGATGACACAAGAAGATGGCAGTGGTTGGACGCATCAGAGCAAGATGCGTCATCTGCAGGTGCGAGGATTCAGAGTGTAGTAGGCCTCTGTTTTATGCCATGCTTCCAGTAGTCTCCTCCTACCTACTTCCTTCCTCTGAGCCTGCTCCTCCTACCTACTTCCTGAGGAGGGGTTTAAAGGGCAGTCTGATTCCTGACTCAGTTGCCCTTGCGTTGTTGTACAAAGTAGTTCTGTGTCCTTGGGCTCTGTGTATGACCTGGCTTGTCTGACCATCCAATCTGGTGCTGACCTGTGGCTCTGTCTGATTATTCTTCTACCTTATCCTTTATAGTGGACACCCAATCTGGTGCAGACCTGTGGCTATGGCTGACTACCTGAACTGTGTATGACCTGGCTTGTCTGACTACCGTCTCTGGTGCTGACCTCTGGATCTGTCTGACTATTCTTTTGATTGCTCCCTGTATCTAGCAGACACTCCATTTGGTGTTGACCTGGGGTTTTGGTAGACTAGCTCTATACTGACTGCAGGCGGGAGTCTAGTATCCGCTTTTGCTATACTGACTGCAGGCATGAGTCTAGTATCTGTTTTCGCTATATAAACTGCAGGCATGAGTCAGGAGTATTCCTCACTCTATGGATCAAGACTTTGTGTTCCTGTTCCTGCTCCTGTTCCAGTTCCTGGTTCCAGCAGAGACTACCAGTGGCTTAGGCCTAGTCTCTAGCAGTGTGGTCTACCTTGGCAGTTTATTATTCCTGATAGTAGCGCTTGCTGGCTGTGACCCTTTGCTTGTTCCTGCCATCTTATCTTTGTGTGCTACATTACATGTATTTTAAAAAATTACATTTTACTCTACCGTACTGACTCCTGAGTTGTTCTGGGGTAACCGTGACAAAGTCAAAAGGAAATGGCAAGTGTGACATTAGGGGACCCTCTGTCACATTGCTCGTCACTTCCTCCAAGCAGCAGTGAGATGTTTGGAATAGAGCAGCAACAACAACAGAATGTAGGGACTAGTGGTGGCGGTGATGATGATGCTAGAGAAGCTGGGGTGGAAGAGACATTGATGGCCTTTTTAGCAAAAACTGAGAAGGAATAGGAGACAGGGATGAGGATGGGCATCACCACCACCAGCACTAGCAATGACATTTTGGAATTAGAGGAATTTGCAACTGCTCTAATTCATTCTGATGCTTAGATGCAAGGGCAGCAGGATGCTGAGGAGCAGGCTAGTGTGCCACAGACCACCGTGAACAGAGTGGGAATGGGGTCCACAAGTGATGCAGGACTGTGACAGGTTCCACTTGCCAGCAGTAGCAATACTCCTGATCCTAGTTGCAGTGCTGTATCTGAGGCAGTAGCAACAACAGCAGCAACATTATCCACTGCCACAGACAATGAAGGGCATTGTGGAAGACAAGAAGAAAGAGGCCATTCTTCTCCAGCTTTTCTCTTCCCCCTGAAGTCATCATGGATGTAGGACTATTTATCTGTTGGGGATGGCACAGTTCAGTCATCAGCAATGGCACTGTGCACAATTTGTGACAAGTCAGTGAAAAGAGGAAAGGCTGGAACACACCTTGGCACAAGCTCCCTGATATCACACATAAATGAAACAACTAGCTTGCCATCACCTTCCAGGGTAACTACATCTTCTGCCTGTCTACCTAGTTCATTACTAGTGTTGAGCGAGCATGCTCGGCCGATGCTCGGATCGGCTCGAGCATCGCTCTGCTCGGCACATGGCGGTACTCGTACGAGTACCGCATGTGCTCGCCCGCCATGTTCGGGTCTCCTCCCCGCACGTTTTGCGGCTGCTGCGCAGCCAATAAACGTGCAGGGAGGCTCTGACATCAGTGTAATGCCAGCAGCCATGTTGGCTGCTGGCATTACACTGATTGGCTGGCCAGAACCCGTGGTCTGGTGCTGTATAGCACCTGACCAGCGAGTTCGGCTCAGTCTTAGCCAGGGAGAGATGAGGATAGGAAGGGAAAGTCAGTGTAGGGAGAAGACAAGCAAATTTGTGAAAAAAAAGAACCAAAAGACCTTTTTAGGACTACTGTGTGGGGGGCAGCAGTTTATTTTGTGTGGGGGGAAAAAAACAAAACAAAAAAAAATTTCATATATTCTGTTTAGTGTGCAAAGTTGCAGATTAGAGCACATTCTGTTTAGTGTGTAAAGTTGCAGATTAGAGCACATTCTGTTAAGTCTTCAAACTAAAATATCAAAGTCACATATTCCATTCAGTGTGCGTCACCGCAGTTTAGCAGCACATTCTGTGTACTCTGCACAGTTGCAGAATAGGAAGAAATACTGTTAAGTCTTCAAACTCAAATATCAAAGTCACATATTCCATTCAGTGTGCGTCACCGCAGTTTAGCAGCACATTCTGTGTACTCTGCACAGTTGCAGAATAGGAAGAAATACTGTTAAGTCTTCAAACTCAAATATCAAAGTCACATATTCCATTCAGTGTGCGTCACCGCAGTTTAGCAGCATATTCTGTGTACTCTGCACAGTTGCAGAATAGGAAGAAATACTGTTAAGTCTTCAAACTAAAATATCAAAGTCACATATTCCATTCAGTGTGCTTCGCCGCAGTTTAGCAGCATATTCTGTGTACTCTGCACAGTTGCAGAATAGGAAGAAATACTGTTAAGTCTTCAAACTCAAATATCAAAGTCACATATTCCATTCAGTGTGCGTCACCGCAGTTTAGCAGCATATTCTGTGTACTCTGCACAGTTGCAGAATAGGAAGAAATACTGTTAAGTCTTCAAACTCAAATATCAAAGTCACATATTCCATTCAGTGTGCGTCACCGCAGTTTAGCAGCATATTCTGTGTACTCTGCACAGTTGCAGAATAGGAAGAAATACTGTTAAGTCTTCAAACTCAAATATCAAAGTCACATATTCCATTCAGTGTGCTTCGCCGCAGTTTAGCAGCATATTCTGTGTACTCTGCACAGTTGCAGAATAGGAAGAAATACTGTTAAGTCTTCAAACTCAAATATCAAAGTCACATATTCCATTCACTGTGCTTCGCCGCAGTTTAGCAGCATATTCTGTGTACTCTGCACAGTTGCAGAATAGGAAGAAATACTGTTAAGTCTTCAAACTAAAATATCAAAGTCACATATTCCATTCAGTGTGCATCACCGCAGTTTAGCAGCATATTCTGTGTACTCTGCACAGTTGCAGAATAGGAAGAAATACTGTTAAGTCTTCAAACTAAAATATCAAAGTCACATATTCCATTCAGTGTGCTTTGCCGAAGTTTAGCAGCATATTCTGTGTACTCTGCACAGTTGCAGAATTGGAAGAAATACTGTTAAGTCTTCAAACTCAAATATCAAAGTCACATATTCCATTCAGTGTGCGTCACCGAAGTTTAGCAGCATATTCTGTGTACTCTGCACAGTTGCAGAATTGGAAGAAATACTGTTAAGTCTTCAAACTCAAATATCAAAGTCACATATTCCATTCAGTGTGCGTCACCGCAGTTTAGCAGCACATTCTGTGTACTCTGCACAGTTGCAGAATAGGAAGAAATACTGTTAAGTCTTCAAACTCAAATATCAAAGTCACATATTCCATTCAGTGTGCGTCACCGCAGTTTAGCAGCACATTCTGTGTACTCTGCACAGTTGCAGAATAGGAAGAAATACTGTTAAGTCTTCAAACTAAAATATCAAAGTCACATATTCCATTCAGTGTGCGTCACCGCAGTTTAGCAGCACATTCTGTGTACTCTGCACAGTTGCAGAATAGGAAGAAATACTGTTAAGTCTTCAAACTCAAATATCAAAGTCACATATTCCATTCAGTGTGCTTCGCCGCAGTTTAGCAGCATATTCTGTGTACTCTGCACAGTTGCAGAATAGGAAGAAATACTGTTAAGTCTTCAAACTCAAATATCAAAGTCACATATTCCGTGTAAGATGAAGAAGGCGGGTAAAAAGGGACGGGGAAGTGGACGTGATCCTGATAGTTCAGGGCGCGGGTCAGGACGCGGAGAAACTGTGCCTTCCAGGGTAACTACATCTTCTGCCTGTCTACCTAGTTCATTACTAGTGTTGAGCGAGCATGCTCGGCCGATGCTCGGATCGGCTCGAGCATCGCTCTGCTCGGCACATGGCGGTACTCGTACGAGTACCGCATGTGCTCGCCCGCCATGTTCGGGTCTCCTCCCCGCACGTTTTGCGGCTGCTGCGCAGCCAATAAACGTGCAGGGAGGCTCTGACATCAGTGTAATGCCAGCAGCCATGTTGGCTGCTGGCATTACACTGATTGGCTGGCCAGAACCCGTGGTCTGGTGCTGTATAGCACCTGACCAGCGAGTTCGGCTCAGTCTTAGCCAGGGAGAGATGAGGATAGGAAGGGAAAGTCAGTGTAGGGAGAAGACAAGCAAATTTGTGAAAAAAAAGAACCAAAAGTCCTTTTTAGGACTACTGTGTGTGGGGGCAGCAGTTTATTTTGTGTGGGGGGAAAAAAACAAAACAAAAAAAAATTTCATATATTCTGTTTAGTGTGCAAAGTTGCAGATTAGAGCACATTCTGTTTAGTGTGCAAAGTTGCAGATTAGAGCACATTCTGTTTAGTGTGCAAAGTTGCAGATTAGAGCACATTCTGTTAAGTCTTCAAACTAAAATATCAAAGTCACATATTACATTCAGTGTGCGTCACCGCAGTTTAGCAGCACATTCTGTGTACTCTGCACAGTTGCAGAATAGGAAGAAATACTGTTAAGTCTTCAAACTCAAATATCAAAGTCACATATTCCATTCAGTGTGCGTCACCGCAGTTTAGCAGCACATTCTGTGTACTCTGCACAGTTGCAGAATAGGAAGAAATACTGTTAAGTCTTCAAACTCAAATATCAAAGTCACATATTCCATTCAGTGTGCGTCACCGCAGTTTAGCAGCATATTCTGTGTACTCTGCACAGTTGCAGAATAGGAAGAAATACTGTTAAGTCTTCAAACTAAAATATCAAAGTCACATATTCCATTCATTGTGCGTCACCGCAGTTTAGCAGCACATTCTGTGTACTCTGCACAGTTGCAGAATAGGAAGAAATACTGTTAAGTCTTCAAACTAAAATATCAAAGTCACATATTCCATTCAGTGTGCTTCGCCGCAGTTTAGCAGCATATTCTGTGTACTCTGCACAGTTGCAGAATAGGAAGAAATACTGTTAAGTCTTCAAACTCAAATATCAAAGTCACATATTCCGTGTAAGATGAAGAAAGCGGGTAAAAAGGGACGGGGAAGTGGACGTGATCCTGATAGTTCAGGGCGCGGGTCAGGACGCGGAGAAACTGTGCCTGGTGCCAGAGCACAAGAAAGAAAGACATCCACCATACCTAGCTTCATGTCTCATTTTACAGGGCGTCGCAGGACATCACTCTCGAGGTCCGACCACTGCGAACAGGTGGTCGGTTGGATGTCAGCTGATACTGCTTCCAGTCGGTTAAGCACCACCCTGTCTTCCACCAAGTCCACTCTCAGTAGCCAAGAGTCTGGTCAACATAATCCTCACTCTGATCATCCTTCCTCCCACCATAGACGGTCTGGTCAAAGAAGTGATCCCACACTGGGATATAGTGAGGAGCTCGTCTCATCACCAATCCTTCATTTGACCCTCTCTCCAAGCACGCTTGCAGAGGAACATGACATCTTATGCCCTGATTCACAACCTCTAGAGGGTACCCAATCACAAGAAGATGACAGATGTGAACGGCATTTAAGGTCAAAGGAAGTAGTGGATGATGATGATGATGAGACACAGTTGCCATTAAATCAACCACTATTACTGTCTCAAGACCTTGTTGAGGAGGATGTTATACAGTTGTCAATGACTGAGTATGTGGTGGGATCAAGACATGAGGAGGATGATCAGAGTGAGGAAGTGGAGGAGGACTTGGTGGACGATGAGGTGACTGACCCCACCTGGGAAGGTGTAGAGCCGAGCGATGACAGCAGTCCTGAGGGTGAGCCATCTGCAGCACCGCAACAGGCTGGAAGAGGCAGTGGTGTGGCTACTGAAAGAAGGCGGACCGCACCAAACCGGCCCGCAAATGTTCCACGGAGCACCCCCTTGCGTAAATCTACCTTGCCAAGGGGTAGGTGTTCCGCGGTATGGCGTTTTTTTAAGGAAAGTGCGGACGACAAAAGAATTGTAGTTTGCAACCTGTGCCACACCAGAATGAGCCAAGGCATGAACACTAGAAACCTCACCACCACCAGCATGATCCGACACATGGCATCCAAGCACCGTAATAAGTGGGAGGAACGCCTGGATCGCCCATCTGTGTCTGCAGGCCACACCACTGCCTCCTCTTCCCCTGTTTTTGGTGCCGGCCAATCGCCTGTCGAAGGCGCAGGCCCGCATACCTCCCGCCCTGCACCTGTACCATCTGAAGCACCATCAGCGACCACATCCACTTCCCTGTCCCAGCACAGCGTCCAAATGTCGTTACCCCAGGCATTTGAGCGCAAGCGAAAATACCCAGCCACCCACCCACAGGCCATAGCACTAACCTCACACCTTTCCAAATTACTGGCCATCGAAATGCTGCCATTTAGGCTTGTGGAGACTGAGTCCTTCCGCAGCCTGATGGCAGCAGCTGTCCCTCGGTACGCGGTCCCCAGCCGCCACTACTTTTCCCGGTGTGCCATCCCCGCATTACACCACCATGTGTCCCGTAACATCACCCGTGCCCTGACCAACGCAGTTACTGGGAAGGTCCACTTAACGACTGACACATGGACAAGTGCTTGTGGCCAGGGATGCTACATTTCCCTGACGGCACACTGGGTGAATGTCGTGGAGGCTGGGAGTGACTCGGACCCTGGGATGGCACGGGTGCTACCCACGCCGAGGATTGCGGGCCCTACCTCCATCAGGGTTTCCGCCAGCACCTACGTTATTGGCTCCTCCTCCTCCGTTTCCACCTCCGAATTCTCTGCACGCAGCGCCACTCCCCCATCAGCCGGTAGCTGGAAGCAGTGTAGCACTGCAGTGGGGAAGCGTCAACAGGCCGTGCTGAAGCTGATCTGCCTTGGGGACAAACAGCACACGGCCTCAGAGCTGTTGCAGGGGATTAGTCACCAGACCGAGCAGTGGCTCTCGCCACTCAACCTGCAACCAGGCATGGTTGTGTGTGATAATGGGCGTAACTTGGTGGCGGCTTTGGAGCTCGGCAAGCTCACACACGTACCATGCCTAGCGCATGTATTTAATTTAGTGGTTCAGCGATTTCTAAAAACATACCCCAATTTGCATGATCTCTTGACCAAGGTGCGCCGCGTGTGTGCACATTTCCGTAAGTCATCAACAGCTTCAGCCGGCCTGTTGAAGCTGCAGCAGAGCTTACAATTGCCAGTTCACCGGCTGCTGTGTGACGTGAGCACGCGCTGGAACTCCACCATCCACATGTTGGCCCGGCTTTGTGAGCAGCAGAGGGCAGTAGTGGAGTACCAGCTGTTACACGGTCGTCGCCTCTCCGTTCAACTTCCTGTAATCAGAAGTGAGGAGTGGGAATGGATGTCAGACCTCTGTGAGGTTTTACGCAATTTTGAGGAATCGACACAGATGGTGAGTGGCGATAACGCTATTATCAGTGTAACCATCCCACTTCTGTGTCTACTGAAACGCTCGCTGCTCACAATTAAAACCGACGCTTTGCATGTGGAAGAGGTGGAAATGGGGGAGGAAGAGCTTACACAAGGTGATAGCCAGAGCACCCTCACTTCGTCTTCTCAGCGACAATTGGAGGAGGCGGAGGAGGAGGAGGAGGAGGAGGAGGAAGACACGGTTGCCTCCGCTACAGAGGGTAGCCATGGAACTTTAGTTCCATCTCTTCAGCGTGGGTGGGCAGAAGAGGAGGAAGAGGATGAGGAGATTGAGAGTCATCCTCCTGGTGAGGACAGCGAAATCTTGACTGTTGGTACTCTGGCACACATGGCTGACTTTATGTTAGGCTGCCTTTCCCGTGACCCACGCGTTATACGCATTTTAGACAACACGGATTACTGGGTGTTCACCCTTCTGGACCCCCGCTACAAAGAGAATTTCTCATCTCTCATTCCTCCGGTGGAGAGGACAAGCAAAATGGTGCAATACCAGAAGGTTCTTGTTGAAAAATTGCTCCAAAATTTTCCATCTGACAACGCTGGCGGCAGAGTACGTGCTACCTTGTCCAACCGAGAAGGGGAGAAAAGGGGAGCAAACAGCAGTTCCGACAAAGGCAGGGCAACACTCTCCAAGGCGTGGGACACCTTCATGACACCCCGCCAGCACCCTCACCCTGATGCGCAGCCTAGTGTCACAAGGAGGGAAAAGTTTTGGAAGATGGTGAAGGAGTACGTAGCAGACCGTGTCAGCGTCCTCAATGATCCCTCTGTGCCTTACAACTACTGGGTGTCCAAGCTGGACACGTGGTATGAACTGGCACTCTACGCCTTGGAGGTGCTCGCCTGCCCTGCCGCCAGCGTTCTGTCTGAGCGGGTATTTAGTGCTGCTGGTGGCATCATAACAGATAAGCGTATCCGCCTTTCCACCGACAATGCTGATAGGTTGACACTTATAAAAATGAACAAGGCCTGGATTTCCCCTGACTTCTCCACTCCACTGGAGGAAAGCCCCGGGGGAACATAAACTCACTTTATATATGTTATTTACAATGATGGGAATACTCTGTATTCCCATTCACCCCTTCCACCCAAAAAACGGGTATATGGTTGACTCTTAATCTTCTCATCCTCCTCCTCCTCTTCCATATGCCCTGTGATATAATTTTTATATAGGGCCAGCTCACCAGCGGGCCCTGTTTGACAATTTTTATATAGGTCAGCTCACCAGCGGGCCTTCTCATATAATGTTTTATTGGGTCAGCTCTCTAGCGGGCCCTCTCATATAATGTTTTATAGCGTCAGCTCACTAGCGGGCCTTCGCATATAATGTTTAGGATGGTCAGCTCCGCAGCAGACCCTCACCCATAATGTTTTAGATGGTCGGCTCAGCGCACGTTTCCCTCTTAATCATGGCCCCAGTTCAGAAAAATCGAGGAAATTTTTGGGAGAATTTGCCTTTGCGCACGTTTCCCTCTTAATCATGGCCTCAGTTCAGAAAAATCAAGGAAATTTTTGGGAGAATTTGCCTCTGCGCACGTTTCCCTCTTAATCATGGCCTCACTTCAGAAAAATCGATTAAATTTTTGGGAGAATTTGCAGATGATATACAAGTAAATATACAGCAAATACTGTTTGGTAACAATTTTTCGCCTAAAGTCGTTTTTATTTTCCTTTTTGTGTGTTTTACGGTCAGTCTGTAAAAATGGCGTACTACGGGCGAAAGATCGTTCCCAGCAGCGATGTTGGAGTCCAAGATGCATCCAGACATCCTCCCTATGCTGTCCCTGAACCATTTCTGTGGTGTTTCCATCCTTTTCTGCCCTTTTCCTATGGACCAGGCACCCTCCCCTCATCAGAGCAGGGGGTGCCTGGTGTAATGCTCGAGTCCTCCCATTGACTTCAATGGGGCTCGGGTGCTCGGCCGAGCACTCGAGCCTCCGGGGGTGCTCGGTCAGAGCACCCGAACACCCGAGCATTGGGGTGCTCGCTCATCACTATTCATTACCTCACCCACCAAATGATAGCTACTCTGTTGATGTTAAGATGTGGCAATTCATTTCTACCCATTGCACACTGTGTGGTGCACTGACCACACATGCCAGTGTGGTGGAGGAGAATTGCAATCTGTGTGTCAAGCAGCATCTGAGCAGATTCCATCCTGCAGAATATGCTAAGATGGTGGCAGGACGGGTTCATCATTACTATTAAACTGTCAGCAAGTTGTCATGTGTCCTTTGCAGGTCTGGAAAAGGGGTACAGTGACAGCGGCAATACTTGGTTTCGGGTGTCACGGTGTTTGGATACAGTTGTGCCCCCAGATGTTATTTACCAAACACACACTGTACACATTGCTGTTGCTGATGATACCCGCTGTTCCTGCTCTCAAAGGAAAAATATATTCTAATAACAACACACCCATGATGATTTTGGAGGAGGGGCAGGTGGAGAAGATTTAATGACCAACTTGTTCTTTTCTCCACAAATACTGGGGGCTACTTATTCTGCTGCTACTGCCTCATGCTCACCACTGGAGCCAGTCGTGGCAAGTGGAACCTTCATCATCCATTTTCCATGTTACTGCTACTGTTGATCCCATTCCCTTTCAGCTGCCTAATCATCCTGCTGCTTAAACAACTCAGCAGCAGTACGAACAGCAGTTGCAGTTCAGAAAGACATTTTGACAGTGGCCACTGGCCAACGTGGCCTGTTGGCATTAGGCCAGTAGGGCATTTTTATTTTTTTCTCATGGCTTGTGTTTCGAAAAAAAAAAAATAATAATCCTACAAAAAAAAAAAATTGGGGGGGGGGTTGTTTCTAACAAGCATAAGTCCAACAAATCAATGTTTCCTTAGGGATTGTGCCAAACAAGTTTAAGTCCTACAAATCAATGTTTCTTCAGGGCTTGGGCCTCTAATAAGTCTAAGTCCTACAAAGGCCTCTAAAACAAATTAAACAAATCATCCTTTACAAAATACTCTATCAAGTCAAGCACTAGTCCACCCCAGGAGCAGCTTATGTCAGGGGGTTCCTGTCTCTATCACTTTACATACAAATGTCTTATTTTATTTTATTGATTTATTTTTTATTAACTGTTCCCCCAATAGCAGTCAAGAAACCCTCCCAAAACAAATTCCCTGTTCAAATGATTCATTTATTCACCAACACAGGCACCTTCCTCAGACCCCATTATACCATATCTTATGGTTTCTATTTTATTTAGGATTTATGTTTTATTAACTGCTCCCAATCCCAGTAAACAACCACCCCAAAAAGCATCCCCTGTTCAACACAGGCACCCTCATGCCCTTTTTATACTATGCCTTTGGGAAATAAAATAATATTTGTTATGTGTTGTGTGTAACTTCTATGTTTACATTGATTTCAGTGGAATGATCTAAGCGAAAAAAGCGGAAAATCGGCACTTTTCGCTGGAAATATTTTCACCAAGTGGAAAGTGCCATTTTTCATGGATTTCAGTTTGAGGTGGAAATTTTTGCCCATCCCTACTGGATATGTGAACATATTAAAAGAAAATAAGGTACTATTGTTTCTTGCTTAATAGATGGTCCGGTTTCTGTATTCGTTTGTCTTTTTTAGTGTCAGTCCTTTCTTCCTTTCTTTTTTTTTCTTTGTAATTTTTATTCAACTCTTTTGTCTGTTCACTTTTCCTTTTTCCCTCCTCTTTTCTTTCTTTTCTTTTCTTTCTTTCTTTCTTTCTTTCTCTTTCCTATTGTGTTCTTTTTAATTGTACAGCTATATCATAATGTTTGCATACACATATCCTAACTTTCTATTCCTCCTGTGAAAATGGTCTGTTAATCAGTGTATCCTTCATTCTAGTTGTTTTTGGTATTTCTCTATGTGGCTGTAATTTCTGGCTTGATTTTGCTGCCTCTGAGAATTGACTTCTTCCAGGGCTGTGGATACAAGGGGTGGCTACCTTGCAATATTCTGCCACTTAACTCAAGGTGTAACATAGGTCCTGAAATGGGGAACAAAATGCTGATATTAGTTCTTTAAAACATGCTGTACAGTTCAGGAGAAAAATATTTTATCTCATTGAATTTGAGTAATTAAACAGCAATGATAGCAGTATAAGTGAAATATACAATGCACAGGACATTGAATAAGAGTGTATGTCAGATTTAATTCAGATGGATGGTGCCTATGGCATGTTTGATTTGTTAGTCACAAAGTCTGCCCAAGGTAATTCTATTTATTTTCTCTCTACTGAAAATAAATTTGCTAGAACACGGGAGAGGTTGCTCTTAATAATGAAATACTTATGAATTGGTTAAAACTAAGAATTTGATTATTTTCAGAATGTAATTATTAAATATTTGCTAGAGGGTATAAAAAAAAGACATGCTGGGAAGCACATCCATTATATGATGTGGAAAATGTATATTGAATAAATTTAATCTTTGGTATTGTGAAATAGAGAGAAGGTGTTTTTCCCACTCTCAGAAATCTTTAAATATTGAGTTAGTAATACTTCTTTTGAGCTTTGCTTACTTTTGTTGTGAGTCATTTAACAGTGTGATTTCAGTCACACTCTTAAATTGTTATATGTTGAAAGCTATATGTTTTGTTATCCTCCCTCACACCCTTTTTCATGATGACAGTCCCTTCTTCTTGAATGGGGCTGGTTGCCTGTTCTACTGTCAGAACTGGAGCTGGGGTTGCTATGGAAACTCCATCAAGTGATCTTCTGATTGAGACATTTTGCTGTGTATGTGCTGTAAATTACTCTTGTGCACTAAATACAAAATAGCTAGTGTTTAAGGCTACAGTACTCATGTGCAGGAAAGTGTCTCGATTCACAGCTCACTGGGTAGAGTTGCCCTAGCTATGCTGGCTCCAGCCAGGAGAGGTATAGTGTTATATACAGAATGAGATCAGACACTCTCTTAAATAGCAAACTCTAGAATTAAAGTTCAATAAAAAAGATTAGTATATGTTTAAGAGTATTCAGTAATGAACATAAACCAGTATAAAAGAAAAGATACAGTTAACCATTGCTCTCTGCAACATCAGTTAAATGCTTCCCCACATCCATTCCATGGTCAGAACATGATGAAAAAAACTGGGCCAGGAAAGGAGTGGTCCTCTAACCCCAGGGTTCACTTTGCAGCAGGTCACATGCTCAGATTAATTCTGATTCCCTCCCCCAGATAAGACTTGGCTATTTGTCCCTCCCCCAGGTAATCAGCATATAAGCAATCCCCATCCTCTTCTGCTCAGGCCAGCTACAGAGGGAAAATGCTGACTGAACAAATACATGATGTGGCTGCAGCCTGATCAAGACAGAGATGCATGGTTTCGCCTTCTCCGTCATGGTCTCAAATACATACAACACTTGTTTAAATCAGAAATCCATATCCTCATAGTATTCCACTGCTTCTGAGAACAACAGGAAGTGAAGCTAACAATGTGAATCAACCCAAGATACCTATGTCAAAAAGCCTCTTTTTCCTTGCACACCCCCGTGGACCTAAAAAGGTTGATCAAGTTGAGCAAAACACTTGACTGCTTAATGAAGGATGCCTACCTAGGTAACTGAAGATGTTTTACATATTTAGAATGATTTGATCCTATGGAAAAAATATGCTGTTTAGTGTTTAGAATATGGCCATTTTAATAATTACTTTATAAGAGCAAAGTTCCTTTATGATGAAAGTGGCAGCTGAACAAATCTTTTTTATTTCCTTCGAAAGTTTAAACTGTCCCTTCCGATGCTCATGTTTATGGAGAGTGAAGACATTACCCATATACCCTTGCTAAGATGTGGACGTTCACAGCATGCTTCTCCTTAGTGACATGTGCCACACATACCACTGCATTGTAAAGAAGAGAATTCTGGTCCAAATTATTCTAGAGTAAACCAACTGTACCATAGGGGACCAAAACAATTCCAAAGTTATTATGCACCTAAATAGAGTTTTTTTCTAACCATTTGAATGCTAGAGAGGTCTCCAATGCATTCAAGGGGGTAAAAGCCCAATTTAATTTAACAGGAATTTATATTTGTCCCCTGTGGTGCTTTTGGTTTACTCCAGTATAATTACAATTTGCTTTTATAAATATGGGCCAGGCCTTTACTGCACCAGACTATACTGTGAAGTTGTTAGTCAACCAAGAGCACAGGATGAGACTGACAACCAATCACAGAGCACCAACAGTAAACTATGGCTGTTCAAAAGAATTAACATCAGGAGCTGAGAATGGCTACTAGTCATAAGCTGAAAAATCAGTGCATGACAGTTAAGAAATTACTGCTCTCTCTGTACTCAGGAGAGAACAGTTGTATTAAAGCCTGCATACATTGAGAGCTAAATGTAGACATTGCTGTAAGTGGAAGGGACATTTTTATTTAGTTTTGCAAAGGCAACCTCCACTTATGCCACATTTCTTTGCAATTCATTGCACACTATTCTGACACTCAGATGGTTAAATCTGTTTTTATGGCTTGATATCTTTGTTGAGGCTAAGCATTCCATGCCTTCATTATCCTCCATCTACGGCTCAAGTTCTCTTCTAGTGAATATTTAGAATAAAAAAGCAGTAGACTTATATAGTGAATGTAAAATCTTTATTGGCTAACTGAGTAACTTTAAAGTGGACTCTTTCAAGTCTACTTGGGTCTTAGGCATGTTAACATGACTCAGTGAAACATACTAAGGGAATAATTCAAGCATGTCAGTTTTAAGCTTAGATTTCATGGCAGTAGATGTAATATATAGAAATATCTTCATAGACTTCAGTGGGAATCTGTTTAACCCCTTAAGGACCCATGACTTGCCATGACCATCACGACTGTCCAAGCACTTAAGGATCGGTGATGGTTCTGGCATGTCATGGAATTCTTGGATGCCAGAGCACCACTGCCATCCCAGAATAATATACAAAATAAGAATCTCTGTGGTCCTTAATGTCCACTCTTGCACAAAATTGGACAGTTGTTAAGGGGTTAATAAACTCAGTTATAGCAACTACAATGTAATCTAGGACTTAATTTGTTAATGAAAGTCTTATATTACTAACCAAATTGATTTAAATAGGGTCTTTAATCACTTAATTGCAAAAAATGCATTGCTTCCCAGGGTGTTGCAGACCACCATATCATTCAATTAGTTAAAAAAAGTATTTACATTCCCTACAGTATAGCTGTATGTATAGCTAGTATAGTATAGCAGTATGTCTACACATTTCATTTTGGTATGATACCCTTAGACTAGATTATATTACAGTTGATAAGTGCTATCATTGATTTTATCTAATAGTTTACCTTTGATGTCTATGGAGACATGGATAATTAAAACGCTTGATATAGTTATCAACTACAGTGGAATCCAGACTTTAGTTTGATAAAGCTAAGATTTCAGTTGTCATCATGTTAGAGTTTCTTTCATTAGATAATGAATAGTCATGTATTGTACTCCTTCTTACAAAACCTCTAATCACAGTATCTTTCAGCCAAGTAAGTACTAATTGAATGTCACATCAAACTCTTTCATCCCAACTCTACATTCCAATGTTACTTTCTAATTAAAAAAAATTTGGATTTCTGTTTTTGCAAGAAATAAATCCACAAATGCTTTCTCACATTTATGATTACAATAACAATACAAGGCAAATAAGTCTAAAGTTACACATTAGAAATAAAGTGTCAACATGAGCAACTAACAAGGCTGATTTACTTGGAACTGGGAATTGTCATGCACTAAAGTGTTACTAAGAAGATATAACATTTCCAGTGTGACAAACTCTCCAATTTCTATTTTATTCTCTGAAGATCTCCTAAGTTCAAAAGATGTTCGTGCCTAGGTCTACAGAATAACATTTATCACATTGTAGAGTCTATTCATCTTGATCACTTCTTTATTAGTAATGGGAGAAAATTTTACCTAAGAAGAGAAAAGTGCACAAGAAGACTTTTTTTGCCAATGTGTAAGCACCCACAACAAGTGTTTTTACTGCTTTTTTTCCACCACACACATATTTATCCTCTACCTTATTCCACTGCACTGGTACTTCACTTACACAAACATCAGCAGCTCATACTTCCATTCAAATTGGGCATGTCTCTTCAAGCACAAAACCAAAGTGAAATAACCATTTCATCATGTGTTTCAAAACCATTGATATAAAAAGATTATGCCGATGCATATATCAAAGCTATCCCCAATAGCTTAAAGCATACAACGGATACCACTGCAAAAAATAGCACTTCCGCATTCTTCTTCAGAAATGTATATAAAAGAAATGTTATTAATACAACTTCACACACAATGTATACAAAATACATTGTTGTGCGAAACGCTTTGATCAATAGGGGACTGCATAGTGTCATCTACTGAAATGTGACTCCAGGATTTAAGTCTCTCCATGTGGTGTAAGAATACATTGACATTTCACTAAGGTATTTCGTATACATTGTGTGTAAAGTTGTATCAATAAAATTGCTTTTATATACATTTCTGAAGAAGAATGCAGAAGTGCAATTTTTTGCAGTGGTATCCATTCCACTGCACTGGTAGCCATAGAACCAAACAAACTGACCCCATTCCTTGTCTCACTGCAACTATAGAACCATACATACTCCTTCCCCAGTCATGTCTCACAGTAGCCATAGAACCACACATTCTGACATTGTCCCAAGGTAGGCATTGAACCACACACACACAACAAACACCCAGCTTTGTTCCACTGTACTGGTAGCCATATAACTACACATACAGGTCCTCCCAGCGTTGTCCCACTGCATTGGGAGAACCACACATAATGACTCTTAATCTAAGGCTTATTCTACTGCACTGGTAGCCATAGAGCCACACATACTGAGTCTGGCCTCCCCAGCAGGAATTCTTGGGCATAGGCAATGTTTTCTGGAAAATGTCTTGAAGCAAACATTTTATGTTATGCAGAAAACTGCTGTTTTTCTACAAAAATTCCAGTGAAACAATGGGACTTTTTGTCCACCCCTACTCTTTATCACACATTAGTTCATCACTCACCTGGAGTAATTTGTGAGTAAATCAGCCAACTATACCATAAGGGAGAAATAGAAAATCCCCAAATTCCCAGCAATTTCAAATTGGCTTTTAATCCTTGACTGACAGAGATGTCTCCAGTGCATTGTGAAGCAATGAGATGGAGACCTCGCTATCATTTAAGGGATTAAACACCCCATTGAAATAAAAAGGAATTTTTATTTGTGCTCCATGGCCCAGATGGCTTATTCCACTACTCCTTGATATATCAGCCTCAACATGTTACATGAGCAGACAGTTGCTAATTCTATCAGCTGTATAATACTCACTTCCTGTAATTAAAATTGAATCTGTTTATACATAATGAGCACTTGAAGATTTGGAAGAAGCTTTCAGTAAAAAAAAAAAAAAAAAAAAAAATCTGTATTCCTAAGACATAAATGAAAAATGAATGGAAAAAGAAGCTTATCTTACTAAGCTTATCTTGCATGCTGTATTGTATTGTACATTGCATTTAAAGATACATATCACTTGTGCAAAACTGCTATTTGCAAGTACAGTCATTAGATGTTACTGCAAGCAAGAGGCCCTATGTTCAAAAGAAAATGGGAGTAACTCTGGGAAAAATAATAATTCATACACCTTTAAATGGGTATTGATTCACCATAAATTTAATATCTATCTAGCATTCAAAGGGTTAAAAGCCCCAGAAATAGTCCAGGGGAGAGATTTCCTAAGCGGTGATAAAGAGGTGACAAAGTGGAGATGTCTTCTCCAGCGTATCACTTCCCCAATTCCTATGTTATTCTATGGAGTCTGTGCACTAATATTTCTTCAAGGCTCCATAGAATAACATAGGAACTGGAGATATGATGAACTGGAGAAGTCATCTCCACTTTATCACCTCATTATCACCGCTTAGTGAATCTCCCCCAGTTTTCTTTTGAACATAAACCTCTAAATAGTATCAAGTCACATGCGGTAGGGATGTTGAATCTGGTCGGTTTGATAAACCATACATGTTGCAAGCGCACCAGTGGCTTTGCATACTGCTTTTGTATCATACATTACATTTGAAGATTAGAACTTTTCCTCATTACTTTCTACAAAATATTTGCAGTATTTTGCATTCCTGTCTAAGAGCTTTAATGAAAAACAAAACTTAAAAAGCAATGTTGTGCATTGCACACACTTTAACCCCTTAAGGACCGCACTGTCGGGGGTGGGGCACATTTTCTTCCATGCAGACATTATCGCAAATTCCCATGACGTACCAGGACCTTCCCCGATCCTTAACACCCAGTGACCGTGATGGTCCTGGCACATCATTGGGCATTAAGGAGTTAATTTTATGTACAGTGACTATGTAAAGCAGTTATGCTTTCAATAAGGAAGACACAAGAAGAGGATGGAAATTGTAATTAAATTCTGTTCAGACCAGTTTTTCTCAACATTAGCCCTTGGGTCATACCAACAGATCAGGGGCTTTATTTAATAGTCAGTGTTAAAATAGTTGGTAGGGCAAAAATAGATACAGAACAGTACACACATACACACATAGTGTTACCATAGTAATCCAATTGCCCTACCAGCAGGAACTAAGACAATTGCAGGGACACAGAACCAGACTTTTGGCCCAAAGTTCGTTGTGGCTTTTTTTTTTTCAAAACCTTTATTGAAAAATTGGCAAGGAATACAGAGGAGAAATACAATAATTCACTGTCAGAAAATCAAGAGTTAGAATACAATAATGATACAGAATGAGAAGTAGCGTGCAAACAGCGTAAGTCAAGCATTCAAGGCAGAGTTCAATAAGACTAACGTCTAAAACTGAAGTTTAACAACAAAGATATCAGATATGGAAAATATGTTTCAGTATCAGTGGGAATATGGTCAACTATCCAGCAGGCATAAGATTGCAGGAATAGGAGAGTTGCAGAGTAATCTTGCAATGGGAGCCTTAAGGAAAGAGAGAGAGAGAAAAAAAAAAAATAATAATAATAAAAAAAAAATTATATATATATAACCTAACACACCCATGGGAAGCGGATAAGGAAAGAAGGCTATGGTCCAGGACTCTAATGGTCTGCTGATAACTTTATAGAAGAGAGGGGAGCAAACATAGATGGCTTAAATCACAATAACACCTCATGGGTGCAAAACAGCAGGTAATGGTAAAGGCCTAGTAACTGCCCAGAACCCACTCACTCACTGGCCAGGTCTATGTACTAGGGTCGATATCCACCTCCAGGCAACATCCACCTCCCTACGGGGTCATGGAAGTCCTATATGTTATCCAGGGTCCACAAGTCTAGAAAGTGAGGGAGAGAAATGGTTGCTATAGAGTGGCATTTTTCCATGGCGAGCATGGATTCCACTTTAGAGAGCCATAAGGAGATGGAAGGTGCAGATGAATTCTTCCACATCAGAGAAATGGTCGCTTTCGCAGAATTAAGGAACGGGAACAATACGTTGTGCATCCAATTTGGCAAAGGGAAGTCCAAATGGTCTGCAAAAAGAAAAAAGGTAGAGAAGAGGGTCTAACGGAAGCTAAATTCCCAAGGCCTCGGAGAATATCCTGTGAATTGAGCACCAAAAAGAGGTAATGTCAGCACACGTCCACTAAATGTGGTACATCGTGCCAGATGCCTGAGAACAGCACCAACAAAGAGGAGGGATCACTGGAGAGTACATAGCTAGGTGCGTCGGAGTCATATACCATCTGGAGTACAATTTGAAATTCATTTCACGGGTTCTAGAGTCTCTCGCATATCTATAATTCAATCTAAAGCTCTTATTCCATTGGGGCAGAATCAACATTTGACCAAGTTCCATTTGCCATTTGAGGAGAAAGTAGGCTTTGGAGTCCACATCTATCAAAGTGAGTAACGAGTAAGTAAAAGAGAGAGCCTGCAAGACAGGTGTCGGATGCTGAATACATTTCTCGAAAGGGTTAGTAGGTCTGAGGGAATGGCCCTTAGGAATCAGGGCTGATAGCCAGTGGTTAATTCTCTGTAACAACCACCAATAAATCTGTTGAATGCCCAAAGATTTCACTGAACTAAGTAGGGTCAAGGAACATTGAACCGGTAAAAGCGACTCTAGAGTATCCATGCCTTTGTCACGTCATTCATCCAGACTATGATCTGTTGGGTCAAATGGAAAATCTGGGTTACCATAAAGTGAGATTAAGGGAGAGGGGTGGGGGGCAAATGAAAGGTGTCGAGTAGAATGCCATATATTAAGAATATGCCCCAAAATAATGTGAGAACTGCATTCATGCGGCACCTTGGTGTGGGATGCGTTGTGACTTTTTTGTTCCCAAAATTCACGCTAAATAGTATTAGAAATGTGAATATCAAAGGAAAATGACTATTGATCGGCTAAGCGTGAGCTTGAAAAGTCACTCTCCCAAACACAAACCCTACAATACTACACTACCCCTAACAATAAAGTGAAAAACTACTAGCCCTAACACTTTGCTAACATCCTAACACCCATAACCAAGAGCTGTAACACTTATGTTTCATCCACAGTAATTTTTCTTATGTAATCTTATTGTCCTCTTCATCTGTGTTCTTATTTCTTCTTATCTTCTTTCTTCTAAGTTTTCCTACAAAAATTGTGCCTCACTGTAAAAATAAAATAAAATTGGAAATTAGATATGCCCATAAATAATTCTGTTCCATTCTGCACCATAGGATTAACATAATACAACAGGGGTTAAATTTAGAGATGAGTGAAAATTTCTGCCATAAAACCAAAATCGGTGAATAATGGCACTTCCCGATTAGTGAATAATTTCCAGCAAAAAGTGCTGTTTTTCCACTTTTTTTGCCTAGCTCATTGCATTGAAATCAATGGGAAGAAATGTTTTTATCCCATTACATAAAAGTTTTCTCTACTTTTCTAAAGCCATATACAAGGATGTCAGGCTCTAACAGCATGCCATTCTGTGATTGTGAGATGAGAAAGCAGCACATTTTTGAGCTAGAGAAGACAGGGAAGAGAGATGCTAAGGATGACCTAATGATGATCTAGAATTTATCCCTCCAGCATCCTTCTCTAGTTCATATACAGATGAAGTTGAGAGTGAGAGAGAGGATGATGACATGGCCATAAAGTTAGCAGAAAGGCAAAGGCTGAATCTCCCACCACTGAAAAGGAGCACTGTGCCTGTCTATAAACTGTTATATATATATAGTTTCTTTATCTATATATATAGATATATATATATATATATATATATATATATATATATATATATAGCGAGAGAGAGAGAGAGACAAAGAGAGAGAGTTTCTTTATCTTTTAAATATATATATATATATATATATATATATATATATTTAAAAGATAAAGAAACTCTATATTTTGACGCAGAGATAAGATCCATGTTTAATTGCTTTGGAAAATGATTGTGATTTCATTGATTTTGTATATTTTATAATTACCTTTTTAGTCAATACCAGTTTAAAAGCCCATGTACACGGGCCAGCATTCTGTGCATTCGGGCAGTCTCTAATGCGTGTGAATGCATCGGACAAACATACATCTGGACTTTTATTATATAGGATTTATAAAATGTTATCATTTAATTTCATACAGATGGACAATTTTGTGTTGTCTCCTAAAGCTTAGCAAACAAAAATAGACATACAAGATGTGAGAGGTTTCTGAAGGCGAACAAACAGCACAACGGCCTATTCTATGGATAGTTACAGAAGCCTCTCACATTTAGAAAGAATAGAGAAAGAAAACAATGTATTTCTAAGTGTAGATTTATTTAAATAAAACATCCAGTGACAGAAGCCTCTCACATTTTGGATTTGCAAACAAAAATAGAGAAAGAAAACAATGCTTTTCTAAGTGTAGATTTATTTAGATAAAAGATCAATACATTTACAGAAATAAAAGTTATGAAAATACTGATAAAACATCTAAAAGAATAAGAAGTAGGACATGATAAGTAAAAGTGCCAATATATGATAGGGAGGTATATTAGGAATCTAGTATATACAGAGGAAAGCTATGTGCGGCTGAGTGAGGATATTTGAATGGTGGACAGTGCAGATAGGAGTAATCAAATGGGGCTAATGCAGAAGGATAGATGTACTAATATAGCAAGAGGGTCTAATAGATAAGAGCAACACATCCAAACTGAACATTAGATGACCGTTTTTGACCCAGTTGCCTATGTGATTACATGTAGATGTCTTGTTAAGCACACATCAGTATCCCCAGTGTTGCTCTACAATGTTTCCGTAACAGTCCAAAGCATTTCCTCCTTTTACCTGTTAATTTCCACAGGTCCACAAACGATGCACAATCCTCTTCTTGATATTTTTGCTGCCAAAACAGCTGTAATAAGGTTCCAAAAATTCCTCCTTGTCCACAAATATACGGTTCAGTGTGCTTTTGGGTCCTCACAACCATTTCTCAAGAACTGAAGATTCCTACAATGGACGCTGAATCAAGAAACCCTTCTAGCTTCCTAGTTTATTTCTATTTGGGACTCATTATCTTTAGATTGTGATATCTATATCACAATCCTATCAACTACATCCATAAACTTTCACTAAGAATCACCTCTTGCCTCGACCACTTCTTTCAACAGCACTTCTCACTCCCACCCACTGACTGGCAGTTCATGTGACAGGAGACACACCCAATTGCACTTACTCCTTCTGTGTCAAACCTACCTTCCTCTAGACTGTAAGCTCTCAGGAGCAGGGTTCTCTGATCCTTCTGTTCTACACAGTTGATTGTAATATTTAACACCTCTGTATGTCTATTCCCAATTGTACCGTGCTGTGGAATTAGTTGGCGCTATATAAATAAAGAATAATAATAATTTATGCACTCCATGATACATGAGGTTATTCATTTGTATATCAAATGATATGATCATTTTGGGTGATATATTCTGCTAGATGCTATCTGTTGATATACTTATACATGCATTTTGCAGTGTGTATCCACATCCTGGCAGTGGTAATTATCTATACAAACTTTGAATATTATGTTTCTATTCTGCACCCTTCCACATCTGGAGTATCACAAAATATTTACATGTATGCATGTATATCTTTATTTATATGGCACCACATAGTATACTCAGTTCCTTACAATATACCTATGTTACAATAAATAAGTGGGGATAAAATAAGTGTCACATTCATAGAAACAATAGGAGAGAGGTCCTGCCCCAAGGAGCTTACTATCTAGATAAGCTGAAACCTTTGGGTTTCATATTTTATCTGCTTCCTAAATCTTTGCACAGTTAAATCTATCTAAGGTTCATTCAATCCCTTAAAATATGTATATTTTCTATCTATAGATTCAATGGTGCCCATTACATTTCTTCTTTTAACTTGCTTGAGTTATTATTTTCTATCATTTGATCGTAGTTATTGACTTCTGAAGCTCTGATTATAGGAGCTTTTTGAATTTTTCTCTAATCAATCTTCATTTTTCCTTTACACCAATTGCAATGGATTTCCTTTTCATTTTCAATCCTGTTCCATTTGCAAAGTATGCTAAATACAGTTTGATCAAAATTCATTATTTTATAAAGAACAGCTGAACCTGAATTCACATGAAAAAGCTTATACCTTTGCTCAATTCAACAGAATGATGTAAATATATATTATCTTTATTTTGCTATTGAATTGTTATGTCTCATTTCAGTTATAATCATAATTAAATTATCCCTTTCCCATAACTCTTTGTGTTACAGAACAGGGTATCCATTGAGCCATACTTACTTGAAACACAGAAATACACTTAAACCATATGCTAAGACCCTGGTACAGTACAACTCTTAATTAAAACATCTGCACCCAACTGAGAGGCATGCCACTTGGTTTCAGAAACAGTGGTTTAGTTTAGAATATATTGTATGTGATAGACAAAAAAATTAACATTTTAACCTTTCTTTACTCTCTTGTGCAGAATTCCATTGATATTAAAAAAGTCACAGGGAGGGGTGCACTAAGGGGAAATGCTATTGTGATGTGTGTCTGGCACTGTATGGTGAGCACTTCACCTTAGTGATGGAGACAGACATCACTACATGCACAAAGAATTAAGTATACAATTAGGGTGGGGGGGTGAATCTAATCATTAGCACGCAGGGTTGTCAACCTGCTTGTGATGTTTAAGGAATGTCCTCCCATACACCTCGCCAGCAGTTCAACAGCTCTGAAGTATGTGCACATACTTGCTGCTCACCCACTTGCACTTTGGGTGAGTGGAGAGGATCAGCTCCAACTTCAGCACCTGAAACATCAATGCACCCTTAACACTTTCAATGCCATAAGGATATGGATTGCACAAACTTGTGGCACTGAAAGAATGACAATGAGGAGCAATGTATCACAGTAAATCTGAGCCTGCAGATGTCGTTATATCTGCATCTAAAGATTAACCCCTTTCTTGTTGAATATTTACTGAGACCTTCCACTGCTGTACAAATTTCAGCAGATTCATAGTTTATGAGCTATTGTTAGTTTTATTTCTGTAAAAGTCTCTTTTAGTGCTGCACTGGGAGATTGAAGGGATAGTAATGTTTAAAAAAAATAGCTTCTCCTATTAATCTTCATAGTGTTTGCACCATAGAGAGTGCTATTTCAATACTGTCAAGGTGGTAGTTCAAGAGTAAATGAATGATAAAGTATACACCCTTCTGCCCCTTTTAACTAGTGTAAGCCACCTCTCCTCAGATGTGGAATCTGGTCCCTTGACCGGACAGTGTCTTCTTCCTGTGAACGTAAGGAAAACCCTGCCCCCCTTGACAGGTTTTTCAGGTCTTTCCTTATGCTAATTGAAGATTTTCCCTCTCTGTGATCCATCTGGACAGTCTTGCTGCTCTGAAGTGAGCAGTGTTACATACGTAAAAGGGGCAGGAGGGGAATAACTTGTCATTCAGTTACTCTTGAACTACAACTCTGGCAGTATTGCAATAATACTCTCCATGGCCCAAATACTATGAAGATTAATTGGAGCTGCTTTTATTGTGAAACACTTCTATCCCTTTAACTTGTATATGGTGCTACACACATTGAGATCACATTTCAGAAATAAAAGCATCTCCTGAACTATGTGTTTTCTGGTCTTTTGGCTAACATAGTCACTACTGAATGACGTTCTAACATATGTAAACAACATGTAAACATTGAGTTCAATATTTGTCCGATTACCTATGTTGATTCAGATAAAGGGAAGAAACATTCTTTTAAAGCCATTTCCAATTAAACCTCAATTGGGTAAAAAATCTTTCTACCCACTTCAAGATTATTAATAAACAAATTAAAGTCAGTTGGGCTCAAAACTGAACCCTGTGTCACCTTTTTACAAAAAAATTAAAATTATTAATGTACAGCAATTCTCTGAGTTCTTTAACAAATTTTAATATAGTAACCTGCTGTGAGTTCGAGCATCAAGTATACTACATCAATAGCAATACCATTATCCAGGTTACCATTTTCTCAGAATGCAAGAAAATTAATTTGACATGATATGATCTTCACAGGAAGGACCTACTTACACAAAGGGCACTACAATTCATACACTTTAGTCCTAAGAAGAGCTGACCCTTAGAAATAGCATTACAATTGATACACTTTGAACGCAGGCAAGACTTACCATAAACACATCAATCCAATCAAGTCTATTCTAGAGTATACAAATTAAATGGAGTTACAATAGGGATTAGGGATGGGTGAAATGTATCACCTCAAACTAAAACTAGAATATGGCACCCTCTCACTAGTGGGAAATTTTCAGTGAAAAGTGCCAATTTTCAACTTTTTTTCTATCTAGCTCATTGCATTGAAATCAACGGTAAGACTACAGTTTCCCACCATGTAGCAATTTTCTCTTCTTTTGATGCAGGGATACTAGGAAAGGTGTTTTAGGTTCCCTCAGAAGTAACTCTGTGTTTGTTAGATAGAGAGAAAGGAGCACAATTTTACATCTCATTAAAACTGCCAAATAAAATGAAGTTTACGGAGCCTTGTGTGCAGGCAATTTATTCCCTATGTTAGGAGAGTCTCTGGAGGACTCGGGGGGGGGGGAGTGTGAAGGGAGAAAAGAGATTTACACAAAATATCCCAGAATCTATGTTGACTGAGACAGGCATTTGTAATCCAAGTATCTCCCTCATCTGGCTGTTATCTCTATGTTAGGGAAGTCTGGAGGTATGTTAAGGGAGCAAAGCATATTTGTCCCAAATACCCCAAGATTTTGTGTGACTGAGAAGACACAGGCTCTGATCCATGCTCCTTTCTGCTGGATGTTCTCTGTGATAGATTAGTGTGGGGGATGAAGCAGTTGCATGGGGAGAGGTTTTTTTCCAATGCTGATAGGGGCAGTTAATTAATAATACAAAAAAAATTGTTTGACTGATAGATACATAGTAGTAAATACATAGTAAATTAGGTTGAATAAAGACACAAGTCCATCAAGTTCAACCTTTGCCTCATACCCCAGTGACTGAGAATTATATAGATTTCCTGCTACCAAATAAGTTAGTCTTTATCAGATCTTCCTGATTTACCTACTGTTATACAGTATAACCCTGTATGCTTCCTTTTGAAAGAAATGTATCTAATCTTCTCTTAAATGTATCCATTGTATCTGCCATAACCACCTCCTTGGGCAAGGAATTCCACGGTTTAACATGCCTTACTATAAAAAAAAACCCTTCCTCTGCTGAAGTCTAAACCTCCTTTCCTCTAATCTCAAGGGGTGTCCCCTGGTCACCTGATAAGGCCTTGGAATAAATAGCTCACTGCAGAGATCCTTGTACTGATCTCTCATATACTTGTACAATGTGATAAGGTCTCCTCTTAGTCGTCTTTCCTCTAGAGTAAATAAACCAAGTTTGTCTAGTCATTCTTCATATGTCAAGTCCTCTATTCCCTTAATTCATTTTGTTGCTCTTCGCTGTACCCTCTCTAGTTCTAGTATATCCCATTTTAGAACTGATGCCCAAAATTGTACTGCATACTCAGGGTGAGGTTATCATGGTGCTCGTGATTCCAGCTTCTGGGCGACATTGTTACTTCCGGGTTTACCATTGCCTTATTCTTATTGGCTTTGGGACTCTGGCTCCTCCCAGGGCTTGCCTTTATAAACTCACTCCTGTGATCATTACAATGCCCTTTCATGGTGTACCCGTACTTAGCGTTTGTTTACTGCTTATTCCTGTTCTGTGTATGACCCAGCTCGCCTGACTACGCTACTGGGTCCTGACGCTCCTGTGATCCGATTCCGTTGCTGACTTAGGACTGGCTGACTAACTCCATGTGTACCGATCTGGCTTGGCTGAGTATCCGATTCCGTTACTGACTAGGACTGGCTGACTAACTCCGTGTGTACTGACCTGGCTTGGCTGAGTATCCGATTCTGTTACCAGCTAGGACTGACTGACTAACTCCCTGTGTATCTACCTGGCTGTGTATCTGTTTCTGTTTCTGACTGGACTGGCTGACTACCTCCATGTGTACAGATTGGGGCAACGCTGGCTTCTGATCTGTCAGGGTGCACATCCTGTATCCCATTCCACCTACTCCCACTTGCCATACCATCAGTGCCTGTCTGGCCTGTATATCCCCATAGTCACCAGGGGTCTGTGGGAGTCTGATCACTTGCCAGTGTCTGTGTTGCCTCCATTAACCCTAGCGTTCTAGGGTCAGGTCACTGCCAGAGTCCAGTCTGTGTTGTCTCCATTAATCCTAGCGTTCTAGGGTCCTGTCACTGCCTCTGTTAACCCTAGCATTCAAGGGTCCTGTCACTGCCAGAGTCCTGTCTATGCTGCCTCTGTTAACCCTAGCATTCTAGGGTCCTGTCACTGCCAGAGTCCTGTCTATGCTGCCTCCGTTAACCCTAGCGTTATAGGGTCCTGTCACTGCCAGAGTCCTATCTGTGTTGCCTCCGTTAACCCTAGTGTTCTAGGGTCAGGTCACTGCCAGAGTCCTGTCTGTGTTGCCTCTGTTAATCCTAGCATCCTAGGGATCAATCAATCACTGCCAGTGTCCTTCCTGTGTTGCCTCCGTTATCCCTAGGCTACTAGGGAGTTGCCCTGCAGTCACCCATCACCTTATCTCACCTAGATGTGGTGTGGGGCTGTTGTGGTTCTACTTGTTCCTGTAGCTGTCCACAGATCAAGCCTACAGAGTCCTATTGTTGATTACCACTGTAATATCCATACATCCTGACCTGATTCAGATTTGGGAAGTACTAGGTACGGACCTCATCTGGACCTGAGTAGGGTGATTGTTCCTTTTATTTTCAATAAATCTTTTAAACCTTACCTTACTTTCTGAGTGTTCTTACAAAATCCGTGACAGAGGTCTTACCAATAATTTGTACAATGACAAAATAATGTTATCCACTCTTGCTTCAATACCTCTTTTTATGCAAGACAGGATTTTGTTTGCTTTTGCTACTGCTGTTTGACACTTGTCACTGTTTCCAAGTAGTTTACAAGGGTACCCAGGTCTTTCTCTAGCAATGAGTCCCCTAAAATGATTCCATTAAGTTTATAAGTAGCCAGGAACTCTGATGTGAGTTGCATTTGTGGCAGATAGATAGTAGAAGAGATGGAGTATTTTGTGAGAAATCAGAGTTAGTTCTGTTGTATCTCCTCCTGAAGAGGCTATGTGTCAAAGCCACATAAAAAGTCCCACCACAACTAGTAATATTAATAAGCCAAATAATAAAGTTGAAGTCAACCAGTTTTGGTGGCATAATGGAAGAAGGTGTAACCGTTAAACCAGTGGAGAATGTAATAAAAATGTGATGGAAATCCCTCTAAGAGGAAAAATAAAACAATTTCTCTGACACTTCAAAAAGCCTAGAGGAATACAGAAGTAGTGAGGAAGAAGGGAAATTTGCTGAAAGGAAAAGGCTGAATGTTCCACCACTGAAAAGAAATGCTATTCCTGTTTATAATTATAATCCTTATGAGAAATCAATTGGAAAGTCTGACTCTGGACAAGCAAAGATACCTAAAAATAGACAATTATCCTGTTATTCATCAGCAGCATTGTTCAAACCTCACACAACCACACAACCTAGTGATGAGTAACCACCTGCAACACAAGTCATTAACATCTGATCCAGTCCTAGCTATGATTAATGTTTCTACTGCTGTTAGGAGTTCAGCAATTTTGACACCAGCTAGTAAAATTCCAGCATCTAGCCACAGTAGTAGTAGTAGTAGTAGTAGTAGTAGTAGTAGTAGCTACTCAAATTTTTTTTAGCAGGCCAAGTGCCTTTGTCTTCAGCCCACAACAATAAATTCCTGCTTAACCCTTTGAGTGCCAGAGTGGTATGCAATGCATCACAAAGCAGTGCATTGAGCAACCCTCTGGTACTCAAAGGTAACATTGGCATAACCCTCCTTGAAAAATAACCGTGGCTTGGAATATTCCAGTAGGTTGCAACAAATAGCATCAGTTCTTTAAAGCCTCTGTTTTCAGCAAAATAATATGGCAGCATGTAAACAGTCAATGTTTTGGCAAATTGACTATCCACAGGTGCACATATTCATAATTTGTGTGCAGGGTTAACTTCTAGCTATCAGCTTAGTAAGTGTGGGAACAAGCCAAATGTATAATGAGCAAGTGAGATAGCATCAGCCCTGGGTAAGGAGGAAGGAGGCAGCAAGGCACAAATGGGTCTCAGTCACAGAATGGTAATGCAGTACACGAGGCAACCAACTGGGCCAGCACGCTGAAGACAGCGTACAGGAGATACTCTCTACCGGATGCGGTAGTGCACCAGACTGGAGGCAAAGAACAGGAATGTCAGCCAGGCCGGGTCCGTACACGGAGCAGGAACATCAGCCAATCCAAGTCGGTACACGGAGCAGGAACGTCAGTCAGACCGGGTCGGTACACGAAGCAGGAACGTCAGCCAATCTAAGTTGGTACACGGAGCAGGAATGTCAGCCAGACCGGGTCGGTACACGGAGCAGGAACAGGATCAGAGCGAGTAGTCAGGCAGTCTGGGTCATACACAGGATATCGCATGTTAACAGCAGCAAGCACTAAGCAACGGGAACACCACGAAAGGGCCCTGTATGAGTGACAGGGCACAGTACTTAAAGGCTACCACTGGGTGGAGTAATCACAAGCTAGCCAATAAGAAAGCATCAGAAATCATGTGTCAAAATGTCGCCAGAAATACACGGGCACCGTGATACTCCTCCATTCATTATTTTTCACCCTGTTCATAGTGATAGCAGTCACTATGAGCCTTTCCTGCCTCACTTTTTTCAAACTATCAAAGCAGAACAGCACAGCACATTTATCTCGCTCTGTAGCTGCTTCTATTGTGTTTGCCTTCCGCGGAAATGTCATGTTTTTATAGCGGAAATGCAAAAACAACGTAAATCAATGGGTGGAAACTTTTTAGCTATTGAAAAAATTTTGGCCAATAGGCGAAAGATGCAAAAATTTTAACCGCTAGTTTTAAAATGGATTTTCCTGAGAAAAAGTGGATAACAATGTGGTTTTTGCCAAATTTCTTGCGGGAACACGGCGACAACTTTCACTCATCCCTAATAATCAGTCATCACTAGATCATCCTCAGCCCACTAAATTCACATTCCTCTAAGCTTTTAGAGGTGTCACATATTTTGTTTTTATTTTTACAATGTTAGCCACTACTTTGAGGAAAGGTGTTTTTTTGCTTGTTTGTCTCACTGTCAGATTCCGCAGTTGGTTGAGCTGCTAAACCTTCTGCCGTTATGCCATCAACACTTAAATGCAACTTGGGATGATGGTGGAACGTTTTTGGGACCTTGACAAATTTTATCCTCCTCAGGAGGAGAGGGATCACCATAATTTATTGCACATGCTGCAGCAACCATTGCTGCAGTCAGTTTTTGGACTAACTCTTTACTCACACGTTAAAGGAATAGTAATGTTTCACAAGCTCCGATTAAGCTTCATACTATTTGGGCCATGAAGAGTGTTATTTCAATACTGCCAGAGTTGTACTTCAAGAATAATTGCATGATAAAGTATCCCCCTCCTGTCCATTTTACTGATGTAACACCTCAGAGCAGCAAGACTGTCAGGATGGATGGCAGGGAGAGACAATCTTCAGTGAGCATAAGGAAAAACCTGAAAAACCTGTCAAGGGGGAAAGGTTTTCCTTATGCTAGCAGTAAGAAGATTGTCCCTTGCTGTGAACTGTCTGGTCCCAGGACCAGATTTCACATTGGAGAGTAGGTGGCTTACACTAGGTAAAAGGGGCAGGAGGGGTATACTTTATCATTCAGTTACTCTTGAACTACAACTCTGACAGTATTGAAATAACACTCTCTATGGCCTGCCTGAGGAAGGCAGAACTGACTAGAAGCAGTATTTACATCAGCACAGATCAGCTGCCTGTGCCCACTGCTAGTGCTGCCAGTCTGCCTTCTTCACCTATAAAGATGGCAAGTATGACAGTAGGGGACCCTTTGTCATATTTTGTCATCATTGCCAACCAGTGAGACTCTCATAGTGCAGCAAGGAAGGGCTGGTGGTGGTAATCAGGGTGATGGTGGAGTAGATACATTATTGGCTTTTTTAGCAAAAAGAAAGAAGGAATGGGAGACAGATTGTCAAATGGGGATGGGCATCACCACTACTACCAGCAGTGAGATTGCAGAATTTGCAGAGTTTGCTGCCGCTGTAATTTATGATACTGCTGAAGAGTTGCAAGGACAGCAAGCTGATGAGGAGCAGGCTAGTATACCACAGACCACCATGGTCACTGTGGTAATGGGGTCCAGCAGTAGTTGTGGTGCGGCACTAGGACAGGTTCCACGTGCAAGCAATAATCCTGGTCCTAGCTCTAGTACTGTTACTGAGGCATCAGCATCAGCATCGTCCTCTGTCCCAGCCAGTAAAGGGAACTGTGTAGAAGAAAAGGCCATTCTTCTCAAACTTTCCCACCCCCCCCTAAGGTCATGGGTGTGGGAATATTTTTCTGTTTGGGCAGGCACAGTGAAGTCATCAGTGACAGCACTGTGCACTGTCTGTGATAAATCAATGAAAACGGTAAAGGAAGGAATGCACCTTGGCACAACCACCCTCATCACACACATGAAATACACAATATGACATTTATGTGAAGCATGTTAAAGCCAACCCCTCAGAAAAGAAATCAGAACTGCTGTTGCTGTATCCCCTGTCTCTCCCCAAGGTCACCAAGATGCAAGGCAGAAATCGAAGAGGAGGAAGAATAGAGACAACCAGCCAGAGCCTAAAAGTTCAATAGAGAGCTAAACATCTGGCTCGTCATCACCTTCTTACTCTAGGGTCCAGGGGTGGGAAGACATAACAACATCTTCTGGTTATCCACCTCTGTCATTGTTACCTACCCCACCAGCTGATACCAATTCTGTCAATGCAAGGATGTGGCAGTTCATGTCCATCCATTGCACATTGTGTGGAGTGTTGACCACACATAGCAATGTGGTGGAGACTAATCACAGGCATGGAATCAAGCAGCATATGAGGAGATTCCACCCCACAGGATATGTTAAGTTAGTGGCATGAAGGAGCCATCATTATAATTAACACTGCAAGTTAGGTGACGTGTCCTTGGCGGAGTGGAGAAGGGGCATAGTGACAGCCACAGTACTTAGTTTCTAGGAGGATGATTTCACATTGCAGACCTAAGCATCAAGGTGTTTGCTTTCAGTTGTGCCAGTTGCTTAATGTGAGTGCAGATGTGTCCATTGAAATTCAGTCTTACCATTGATTTCAATGCAATGAGTTACGTGAAAAATTGCACTATTTTCAAAAACTTGCCACTCTATAACTCTTGCCACTCTTATTCTTTTGTAGAAAACAGGTTTTAACCCCTTGGCGTCCACGGTCCTGGAAAGTAACCTTCCCTTAAGGACCGCTTTGAAGATTTCGACGTGCTGGCACACGTGACCTGTGACACATACTGGCACGCTGCACTGGGGACTGAGAGAGACTGCTCCAGTCTTGGAGCAGTCAGTCTCATTCCACGTTATTACTTACAGCACTCCCGGAGGAGCTCTGTAAGTAAAATGTATGTGTCGTGCTATGACTGTCACCGGTCCTTAACCGCGTGACGGTCATAGCACAGCACATGGTCTTTAAGGGGTTAAGGAAGTGATGTCATGTGTTTCACATGCTGGTATATCCCAAGCCACAGTTATTTGTCAAGGATGGTAGTGCCAGTATTGTACATGCAGGTAATTATTGTGGCAGGCAAAGGGCTGGAAACCTCATATGTAAAGAAAATTCACCTGACAACAGATATGTAGACAAGTGGGCAGAATACAAACTCTATGACTGTCACTGCTCATTGGGTTTCTCCTCATCCTAGTGGACAACAATTTCTTGCAGCATCAGGTGACCGCCATTAATCTTGCCTCTGGTTCATGCACACCACTTCAAGCATGTAGAGTTTTGCGAGACAATCTCAAAAAGCCATAGATATTAAATAAACTAGAGCAGGTGTTAGAAGAATGGTTTATACCCTGCTCTTTCAAAGCTGATTTTGTGTCTGCTAATAATGGCTCCAGCATAATAGCTGCCTTGAGAATAGAGTAAATGTTGAATGTACACTGCTTTGCCTATGTCCTAAATTTAGTTGTGACTGTATAACGCAGAGAATTATATATATATTTGTATATTCCATATAAAACAGTGACAACCTGCCTCATTACTAACTTAAAGGGATAGTAATGTTTCACAAAAAACGGCAGCTTCAATTAATCTTCATAGTATTTGAGCTACGGAGAGTGTTATTTCAATACTGTCAGAGTTGTAGTTCAAGAGTAATTGAATGATAAAGTATCCCCCTCCCACCCCTTTTACCTAGTGTAACACTGCTCACCTCAGATGTGGAATCTGGTCCATAGACCAATCAGCTCAAACCAAGGAACAATCTTTTTACTGTGAGAACAATGAAAACCCTGCCCCTCTTGACAGGTTGTTCAGGTTTTTCCCTTATCTTAATTGAAGATTGTCCCTCTCTGCAATCCACTTGGACACGCCCTGCTGCTCTGAGCTGAACTGTATTACATCAGTAAAAGGGGCGGGAGGGGGATACTTTATCATTCAATTACTCTTGAACTGCGACTCTGACAGAATTGAAATAACACTCTCCAAGGCCCAAATACTATGATGATTAATTAGAGATGATTTTATTATGAAACATTACTATCCCTTTAAGATTGAGGTCCCAACCAGATGGAATTTCCCACTGTACATGCTAGAGCATTTCTACAAGGAGAATAGGGCCATAAGCGAGTTAGCAGTGTAAAACTGGAAGGCTTTGTAGGAGCGTCTTTGTCACCTGGGCAATGACAACTAATGTGTAACCTATTTGTTCTACTGAACCCTTTTGAGGAGGCAACCGTGCTGGTTAGTCATGTAGGGGCAGGAATTAGCGAGATTCTTCCACTGGACTATTTACTGCAGCAAAAACTTAGGAACTTGGCTGACAACTCTTTCCATAATGACAACACAAACATGAACCAGCTAGTGAATGACATGTTTACATGCTTTGGGCAGAATCCTTGCATAGTGTCCATTAAAAGCAATGAGGAATACATTCTTGCTATTTTGCTGGACCCTGGCTTTAAACATAACATTTCAGAATTTCTGCTAAGGCATGATCATTAACATCTCTCTAAGGAATTGGACTCTGTGATAGAATATAAAGATCTGCTGATAGATAGAGTGGAAGGTTTCATTGTGAAGGATGTGAGAGAGAAATGTATGTGCAAAAAAACAGTGATGACGACATAAGCAAAGGGTTTGTAGAATCAGCAACAGCATCATCAAAAACATCCCAAAATGTTTCAAAACACGTCATCCTCATCACAGAAAGTGATTTATGGGTCTGTGGGGGTGGCAATCTAACATCTGTGGTGGTGGCTGAACATCAACAACTCAGTGTGATTTGTTCGATGGGACTTGTTGGTAACTGACAAACTGTGTAGCTCCTAGAACCAGTCCCACTGCATGTGAAATGGTTACAGCATACTTGCAGGATAGCTATGCTTTAGGGAGAAATGATCACCCCATTGACTACTGGCAAATAAACCAGTTTGTGCAGCCACCACTGATATGTACTTTCATGGAAACCCTTCGTTGCTGACCAGCAAGTATAGCATCTGAGAGGGTTTTCAGTGCAGCTGGATATATTGTGAATGGCCATAGGACATGTTCAAGCAGCAGTGTTGGTAGACTTACATTTCTAATAATGTACAAACATCTAAAACCCATCTGAGAATCACTTAGCAGAAGTGGACAACACCCCACAAGACAGGGAAACACATGGCATTTTACTATTCACAAAGGCACCAATATATAATAATAATAATAAAGTAATAATGGAAGGTTAAAGTGGATTCAAAGATGATAATGGAAATAATTTGTCTAGCATTAATTCCTATGAATAAGCAATTATTTTATTTTTTCTATCTCTTTAAAAATAATGGATAACAATAGCATGACAGAAGGATAACAGAAAGAAAAACTTGAATAATAATTTTTGACAGGCTTACTGAAAGTTAGACTTTTAGACCATTACAGCAATATAGGCTTGAAAATAATTGATTGTGGACTTCATAAAAAATATGTTTGCAGGCCTCAGCCTTGCGATAAACAAGTTTGGGAATATTGGGGGAGATGTATATAACTGTTATAAAGAAAGTGTGTGTAAAATTGTCTCAAAGTGACATAAGCATATATATAAACATCTAATGACATTTTGTTAAGTACTAACTCCAACACTTTTTTTAAAAGTGGACTAGAAATGGCATTGGCCAAATAAGAATTGTATCCCAGTGTATTTATAAAAAAATTTGCTAATTGCTCAAAAAAAAAGCCAGTTTTAGGGATTAAATCATAATGCCAGGTAAAGCCTGTTCTTATTGGAAGTATATAATACCCCTATGTGTGCAAAAATATATTCGCAGAATATTCTCAGATAGACATATTTATAAATGTGACTTTACTTCATATTTGTAAAAGTGACTTTACTTCTTTATTAAAGGGATAGTAATGATTCACAATAAAAGCAGCCCCGATTAAGCTTCATAGTATTTGGGCCATGGAGAGTGTTATTTCAATACTGTCCGAGTTGTAGTTCAAGAGTAATTGAATAATAAAGTATCCCCCTTCCGCCCCTTTTACTGATGTAACACTGCTCACCTCAGAGCAGCAAGGTGACTTCCAGGTGGATCGCAGAGAGGGACAATCTTCAATTAGCACAAAGGGAAAAACCTGTCATGGGGGACAGGGTTTTCATTTTTCTCACAGTAAGAAGATGTCACGGAGTGACTAGGAATTAAACACACGGACAAGTACAGATGAACTTAATATAAAACTTTATTAAATACAATGAGAGGCAGGAGATAAGGCAACAGGCAGATGGCAATAAATGACACACAGTAGTTATGGTAATGACACAAGTAGCAGTAGATAGTGGCACACCTTCACAAGACCAGAGAGGAACAGTGTAGGCACTTTCCTCACCCTTCACAGGACAGGTGGTCAGAAACGGAATGGCCCTTGCACTACACGTTAGATGTGGGAACAGTGCAGAGCACTACCGTACCCGGATAGGATGGCACACCTTCACGAGACCAGAAAGGAACAGTGTAGGCACTTTTCTCACCCTTCACAGGACAGGTGGTCAAAAGCGGAATGGCCCTGAGACTACACGGTAGATGTAAGGGCAGTACAGAGCACTCCCATACAGAGCGTCGGCAAATATATGGAGTAGACCAGTATCCCGACAGGGGATACACCAGCCGGTAGCTAGATGGAGGATAGGCTAGACAGCACAAACCGGTATGGCCACGGGAGGTCAGACACATTGAGTGACCGACAAGCGCTGCTTAACAGAAGCGAGCGCAAAGCGGAAGACACAGGGCAGCATGGGAACCAACCCGATGAATGGAATGGTCATGGAGCACAACACAGAGAGTAAACCAGGAGGCAGCCAAAGGTCAAAACCGGATCGGATAGTCAGATGTTGCCAATGGTCGTAACCGGAACAGGTAGTCAGTCAAGCCAGAGGTCAGAGCCAGAACAGGTAGTCAGATGTAGCCAGGAGTCAGAACCAGAACAGGTAGTCAGATGTAGCCAGGAGTCAGAACCGGAACGGGTAGTCAGATGAGCCAGGAGTCATAACAGGAATGGGTAGTCAGACGTAGCCAGGTAATACACAGGAACGGTAATGCACCAACACAGCAATAAGCTCAGGTACACCACAAAAGGGCACTGGAATTGACACAGGCTGAGGTTTAAAAACCCTGACAGGTAGGATGAGCAATGACCTCATCAGCGGGGTGCCCTATAAGAATAGGGCAATATCCAGCCATAGGCAATCACTGGTCACTGTGATAGAAGTTTGTTCCTTGCTGTGAGCTGTTTGGTCTTAAGATCAGATTCCACATCTGAGGGGAGGTGGCTTACATGGTAAAAAGGGCAGGAGGGGGATATTTTATAATTCAGTTACTCTTGAACTACAGCTCTGACAGTATTGCAACAACACTCTCTATGGCTCAAATACTGTGAAGATTAATTGGAACTGCTGTTTTTATAAAACATTACTATCCCTTTAATATGATCAGGCATTGTGAATTTTAGTATACACTAAGAAGGCTTTTTATACATCACCCCTATTGTTTTATTATGTCATCCTCCTTACCATTCTCATATCACTTTAGGAAAAGCCACGTCCCAACAATATGGGTAACTAGCAGTTCTTATTCGCCATGTATTAAATATATGTATCAAATTTACTTTATATAACTGTGGTTATATTGAATAACAGATCATCAAGGAGTCAACCCATCTTATTTTTATTTTCCTATTTCTTTGTTTTTTACATGTATTTGTTTTCCTTATGTTGTAGTTTATGATACTGATTAACAATTAATTGAGGCATTAGCAGCATTATGTTTTAAGTATCTGTTTGCAATTCTTGCAGTTGTTATCAAAAAAGTAATGAATACATTTGTAACAAGAATTAAGATGAAAGTTGATTTTAATGCAGATAAGATCCACAGGGAAATATTCAACTGCCATTTACAGTCAGGGAAGGAATTATTTAGCCAACTTGAGGCCTTCATTGGAAAAAGCTTTAAAGTTTTCTTTAGCTTCCTCTAGCACAACAGGGTTGAACAGGGCTGAATTTGATGGATGCATGTCTTCCTCAGATTTATCAACTATGTTGCTATGTTACTATTTGTTATGTTTATCATTATGGACACTGATGTTTTTTTCTGATAGGATTTGATATTCAATTATATAAGTAGTCTATATATGGATTATTTGAGGATTAGGGATATATGTGCCATCTATAAACAATGTTTTTATTTGTATCTTCAAAAATGTTTGAATTTCCATCAATGGTGTTTTTTTTGCTTTCACTAAATTAATTGCTTACATACATTGTTTTTATATCTAATTCATATACTTGTTTTATTATATTTCTTTTGTTGTTAGGACTCACACTAATTATTAATAAACCTCTAACAGGCACGCATATTCTTCAGGATGCATGGTTGTTAGGTGTCCTGTTATAGCCTATATCTTGACTGTCTCCACCACAATACCGTGTCTAGTCATTCATTGCTCCACATAGAGTGCAGTGTGTAGACAGATATTGCTATATTTGTGCCTGCACAGAACTGCAGTCTTGAGGGAGTGACAGCATTGATGGAGAGAATTTTGACTGAGTGGGAACATTCTGGACAGGTTTGGGAGTTGGGAGAGGAGCCACTGGTGGTAGTGGCTGCCAAGTCTGATGGGGGATTGCTGATGGCTACTAGGGAGTTTCTGAAGCCAATTTGGTCTATTTGGTGGATGTTTTCTTGTGTCCACAGTTTTGACAAGGGATAGTACTAGCAGCAGCAGTGGCATGGAACTTGGACTTTTTTTTTTGCATGCACACCAGCATGTCTGTGCTACATATGCTTACGTAATGAAGATGTGACAAGGTGGTATCCCTGTTTTCCACACCTTACTGTTCAATCTGTGCATAAAACACTTGCAGTTTCCTGCACTCCAGTGAATATAAATCTTAGTAGGGCATACATCTTCTATTGTATTGACCCCAGACCTTATCAATATATCACAGTCAGTCCCTCTTTTCTTTAAAATGTACAGTCATAGGATTCCTTTTTTCTTGATATGTACCCAGAATTGTATCTATATTTTAATAGCTGATTTATGTTCACTAGTACAACCCTTCAGAGATCTCATGGTTCAGCCAACATAATATTTAGAACAAAGGCATGTTAATATATAAACAACACCTTTTTTTTTAAATGCTTTTATTGACAAGCAGTTTGAAGATATGGTACATATTTTGTTTCACACATTTGTCATATATCACGCAGTGTTGGTACATTGTTAAAGGTATATACAAAATTGTGAAGTGCATGTTATCAGCATAATTCAACCCACTTACATTTTTTTGTATTTAACAAAGCTAACGGAGCTAACTAGTCCAACTCTAAACTCCAAGGAACTCCCCTGTCTCACCCGTTCGAGGTTCCCCCCGAACACTGCAGCACCCCCAATGCAGACCACTTTGTAGTAGAATATTTCATAGGAAAAAACATAATTGAACTAGAGGGGAACAACCCACACCTCCCGTCCAACTAGAAGCACCCCAACCTACCGTCCATATTTATCAATCCAATTCTCCCATGTTTGCACAAATGTAATCCCTGACCCTCTACGTATATGAACTAGTTTATAATGGGGAATATTTTGAGCCACCAAATTAAGCCATGCACTACATTCAGGAGCTCTGGGCGACATTCAACACAAAGCCACCACCTTTCTAGCCACGATGAGAAGCTCCCTAATTAATGTTTTGTCAGTTGCTCTATCAATGTCATCAGGTAGTAAAGCAAGAATGCAAAGCCTAGGGGATAGGGGAAGCTCCTGTTCCAGCACCTTAGATATAGTGTCAACTACCTCAACCCAGAATGTTTTGACTGCCGGACATTCCCATATGAGATGAAGAAATGTACCAACTATACCTCCCCACCTAAGACAGTCATGTGTCTCCAATCTGCCCATCCTAAATAACCTATGTGGGGTGTAATATGTCCTGTATAAAATTTTCAACTGAAAAGTTGATGGTGAGTATTAATGGCTACCTGTTTAGGACCTAATTTTGCATACTTCCATTCCCAATCCTCAATGTCTCCAGAAGTTCCTAACAGTCAAGTCTGGACTCCCCAGAACAGATTGTATCCAGCTGTATAGATAGGGTAATGGCTTTGCAGGTCTTTTTGCAGCCAGCAGCAATTGTAATGGAAATGGGGAAAAAGTCAGCTCTCTACCCCCCCATTGTGCTTGCAAAGCATGTCTAAGGCACATATACGAATAGAACAGGGTGTTGGGTATGTGAAATTCTGAGTGTAGTTGTTCTAAAGATTTCAGTAAATTGGCATGGTAGAGGTGGCCTACTGTTGTTATCCCATAGCTCGCCCATTTACAGCCAAATTCTAATATAGTCAGATGTTTTAAGTCCGCCAGACCCCATAACGGGGCGTTCGGATCTATCGCTGTGTGATTGGAAATCCTCTATATTGTGGTCCATGTGTGGTATATTAAGCTATGGAGTGGAATGGGATATCTACTCAGCTGGTCCTGCCATTAATAAAACAATACCTTTAGTATCACATTAAAATACTGTTTTAATGGAATTTTCTTATGATTATAAGGGGGTACTATACATTTAGAACTGCATTGAGCACATCATCAACATTTTAAATGATATTTTGCTTTCTGAGATAACCATGTTGTTTTATATGGCAGTTGGTAGTCACTCAATTTATCCTGTAATTTAGGAATATTTTTACATATAAATCTTGGACTTTCTTTTTGCTTTTAAGATATTAACATTTTTAAAATTGTCTGATAAATCCTATTGGTCAAAGACAAATATCTGCTGATAAAATTAACCTCTGATTTCTTTTTAGATATTTTTGTATTTGAATATAATATCTGAGTTCTAGGTATCTGATCTACTATTGTTTTTGATTGAATTAATATATCTTTAGGATATGCTTTCTGACAAAAACAATAGTAGCATGGTGGGAACTCACATGTGAGGAAGAGCCAGTGGCTTAAAAAGAAAGCACAAAAAAGGTGGTGGGTTCAACATGGAAGCACAGCAATTCATTATTATACCACATACATAAATAGGAAAAGAAGCAGTTAAAAAAGGTAAAATGGACAATCCTGGAGCAAGCTAAATATACCATGGAGGAACAAATAAAAGGTTATATTTGTTTAAATGTGACTTTTAACACCTGTAATGCTAGATAGGTCCCAAAAAAGCAAAAACAAACAAATAAATAAATAAATAAATAAATAAAAGCAATGTGTTGGGGACCTCTCTAGTGTTCAATGAGTTACGAGCCCCATTTAGATCAAGGGAATCTGGGGGGATCTTCTCCCCTTGAGTACAGCTGGATTGCCTCAGAATTGCTCCACTTTGCATGTATCCATAATGCCTATTGGCTCATACTTATTAAAGCAAACTGGAGTTATTATGGAATAAACCAGCTACACGTATGTGGGAAAATTGAGTTATTCTGGAATAAACCAACTGCTCTATAGGGGACAAATACAAATTCATATTAAATTAAATTGAGCTTTTACCCTTTGAATACTAGAGCTCCAGTGCATTCTGAAGCAATGCGTTGGGGACCTTTCTAGCAATCAAGGGGTTAAAAGTACACTGTAATTTCATATGAATGTGTATTTGTCCCCCTATAGTGAAGTTGGTTTATTCCAGAATAAATCCACTTTGAGTTTATAAATATTGGCCATTGTGTCTAACAATGCAGACAGACATTCCTTCATCCCAGAAAAAAAATGAGTGATGTAATTGCTCTTGAATATAAAACTGAATGTCTACAGCATAAAAACTGTATGCTTTCTTCTGTAATCATAAATATATCATTATCATGTTACTTCTCATGTTTATGACTTGAAGTGTAAAGAAAAAATTCTGGCACTTTTCATACTGGAGTAAGTGGTGAAATAAATGATGCACATTTGTACAGTACTGCTACTATACATGTGCCTTATAAGTAGAAATAGTGTAGGTTTCATGTTAATATAAAATGTAGATTAAATATCTCTAAAGAATCAATGTATACTTTTATTACTTTCCCTGTAACTATTTTTCCTGTCAAAGTCCATGACACAGTATCTGAGAATATATTATTCTTCTGTCATTGAGATTACCATTTTCATGTAAAGTGCCAATAGGAAGCACTGAATGATAACTCATTAAAGATCATCTTTCCTGAAGGGTTTTCTTCCAATCTTTTGTGTCACTGTGAAGAATGTTCACTTCTAATTAGACCATTAGCATTCATTAATAGGTTTGCAGGTAAATGACATGACATTTATAAAATTACATGATTGATTATAGCAAGAACATGTGATAGTTTATTTTCTACAGAAACAATTAATGATACACTGACGTAAATGTATTTGTATAGCACCTATGAAGATATATAGGTGAATACTTACTCAATTAGACTACTTTCAAAACTAATAATTTAAAACAATGGATATGGTTGATTATTTCCTACTAGTTGAAGAGCCCGTGTACACGGGCCACAGTGCCAGATGGTCACGGGGTAGTCATGCACAGTAGAGACTGCCCACGCCACGGCTGATACAGTGCCAGCCGGTCGTGGTGCAGTCATGCACAGTAGAGACTGCCCGCGCCACGGCTGATACTTTGGAGCATTTTATTACTTACTCTACTATTAGAGAGGAATTATACATAAATAGTATTATGCCATTTTAGAGCAACAGTTGCATCCAGCTGAATTAACAACAAATATTACAAATAAATGGGGAATGTAAAAATCCACCAGCACAGTCCATTTTCTGCATTCAGACCTTGACATAAAAATTATGAGATTGTACTTTGGGTTCTGTAGAAGTTAAAATGATCCCCCTAGTTCATACTACATCACTTTTGAGACTTTAATGCAAGAAAGCCCTAATGATATCCTTATAGCATGTGTAAGAAAACAAACTAATTTTACTACAATTTTCTCTATACCTTGCTACTACATGGCAATAAATAAATAAATGTCACTCCAGTCCTCCCAGTAATTAATGAAGTTTGTTGGATGAAATTAATCAATACTGAGGAGGATTTTCTAAATTGATAAGGTGGAATTTCTCATCAAATGGGAAGCCATCTTAGAGGACTGCTCAATAAAAAATGTATCCTAATAAAAAAACAAGAGGAAGGGTTGAAGGAAACCAAGAAAAATATTGAGATGATGGAAAGAAAATTAGCCAGTTGCATACTGAATGGAGAACAGAAATACAGGAAAATATATACTAAAGGATAATAACACATGGTAAAAATGTCACTTTAACGGAAAGAAGGAATTTGAATAAGGACAAATAATGATCAATAAGCATAAACATAATTACTGCATGTAATCGTATCAGTATCATGGCAATAGACATCATGATAGACCCACAGTGGATAATTAGTTCCATTCTTATGCATTTATCCTACAGATTTCTGCAGCTACTTATCAAAATATCATTCAGATTCCTTCATTGGATAATTAGTTCCATTCTTATGCATTTATCCTACAGAATTCTGCAGCTACTTATCAAAATATAATTCAGATTCCTTCATTCAATAGATTGGAAGCTTTCTAGACTACACAAACAGTAGAACCACCACGATAACAGAACATATCAGGATGAATCAGCAATATATTGATTACAGGCAACAGGGATATTTTCAAAACAGCAACAGATGGTATCCGTGAACCCAAATATAAAGGAGGATCAACCCCTACACTCACAAATACAAGCAGCAATCTTACTTGCAAACAGATTTCATTGCCACTGAATCATAATCATACACATTTCAAACAGGTGAAAAAGCAGAACAATTATACCAATAAAGTGGTACAAGAATGCAACACAATGGATATGCATTGGATATGTCTCTGGCACTCAAATAGTTAAATGCCTTGTGATTTCTAATAAAGAAACAATGGAATTAAATAAAAGCTTATTGTAGCTGCTTAATTACAATAAAAAAAATGATTGGCTATAAAACAAAACTTTATAGAGAATCCCATTCCTGTCTGTTGAGTTGAAGTTAAGTTTAAGGTACCTTAAGTATAGTATTAGAACTTTAGAAATGTTGCAGTTTGATAACCTGACCACCAATGGATGGGATCATAGTACAAACCCCGGATCCCCGTCATTTTTTTATCCAACACCTGCTCAAACTAAACATATTAAAGTTTTCAGTGAGAGGGGTATAGACAGAGTTTAAGAATATTATTGTTGCCAACCATAAAAAATAAGATCATCACTAGGGATTAATATATTTTAGTCAATGAATTCCAACAAATACTCACATTGTATCATTTACCCAGGATTCCTAAATAATTAGATAATCTTCCAGGAATTAATTCTTTAATAAGTGCATTTTCAGAATTCATCAGTGAGTTTGTACAACTTATAGTTGTAGCTTTGTCTTATTATCTAAATTATATAATACAGCTGCTAGTAGTCATGTATGATATATAGTTGGATCCCAATTTTTGGTAGGTAACCTGTGATGTCATAAGTCTATATACATGTATTCTGCATAGGGAGTTGAAGGATGTCTCAGTATTATTTCAACAAACATCAAGTTTTACCTCAAAAATAAATTATATTTTTGCTTTCATTTGTAGTGTTTGCTTTATATAATAATTACTTTTAACTTTAGTGAGGTTTGTCTGCAGAAGTTAGATATGCTATAGCAGTGTTTCTTAACTCCTGCCCTCAGGACCCACTAACAGGCCAGGACTTAGGGATTTCTCTGCTAGAGCACAGGTGTGGTGATCAGAGGCTCATTCACATTGATTAACTCACCTGTGCTCTAACAAGGAAATCATCAAATCCTGGCCTGTTAGTGGGTCCTGAGGACAGGAGTTGAGAGACACTGTGTTATAGGTTCCATTTCTTTGCAATCCTATGTGAATGTATACATGAGAACATAAATATGTCACAACCTATTATTAGATGCTATTTTATAGACAATACATGAATGATTTTGCTTTAAAATTTGGCATGGTAATTCTGAAAGTTCTAAGGATTTTATTACTTGCACTAATTCTAATTAATTAGGGTTATCTTTCACTACTACCAAATACATTTTTAGACACAATCTCATGTCATGACATGAACCATAAAAATAGGATTCAATAGTCAGAGAAAACAAGTGGATAGCAACATTTAATGCATATCATGGTTATAATAAAACATGGGTTAACGATACACCCTTCAGCCAACTCCAATTAATTAGAAGAAATTCCTCAAGAAATTAAGATTTTCATAAGGAGGCAAAAGATATGTTAGATACATTTAGGGAAAAATATTATAAACCCACTAGAGTGAATGAAGCATGCACTCAGACTGCAGCTTTTAAAAAGGGAAAATCTGTTGGTTTACATAGGTATGGCACAAAGAAATATGAATAGTTTCCTTTTTTCACTACTACATACAATCAAAATACATACCAGATCAAACACATATTAAAGGAGCAGTAAACTTTTTTTATGAAAAAATATATATTGTAGGGATTTTCCTATTGAGTAAAATAAGGGTACACCCATTGCCGAGAGATTTCAGTTTTATTCAGATTTCAGAGTTATTACAGTTTAAACCCATGTTTTTTTACATTAACAGTGTCGTCTAGTGGTCAAATTCTAATTAGATTTCCTGTTAGATTCTAATGGAAAGGAAAGTCAGAAAAGTCAGAGACATACAGTTCTCCATAGAAAGTGATAGAAACTGCCTGTCACTTCCTGTCAGTTAGAACTATCAGGAAGTAAACACAGTAAATTCACTTCCTGAATATTTAAACTGATATAATATTTTAATAAAACATCTGACAGCAGTGGGAGTGACCTTGTTTTATTCAGCAGGAAAAGCGCTATAAAATATGTGTTTTCATAAAAAAAGTTTACTGTTCCTTTAAGAACTATTTCAATACAGAATTAGGAATTAGAAGTCCAACTTCAGGCAGTTTTTAGGAAAAAGAGTAGTATAAGGAATAAGACAACACCTTGTGATAATCACTAGAAAATCAGGAAATCCCCTAGTACAACTAATGTTAACCATCCAACTAGAAATGCACAGTTGGGGTTAAAGGAACTGTACTATATGTACTCAGATGACTAAGAAGCAAACTCCTTAATTTATCTTATCTGTCATTAACAAGGCATATATTAAAAAGCTTTATTAACTGTAATAATACCTTCATAGTCTACCAGAATGTCTGACAGTGTGCATTACAATACCCTGAAAGAAAAGAAGCTAAAATTAATTCAAAGTTCTCAGAATACCTGTAAAATATTTCTGTCAGTGTTGAAACGTACAGTTTATCTAGGCACTGTAAGGAGTTACACAACTGGATCACACCAGTGGTTTTGGATAATGAATAGTGTTGAGCGAGCACCCCGATGCTCGGGTGCTCTGACCGAGCACCCCCTGAGGCTCGAGTGCTCGGCCGAGCACCCGAGCCCCATTGAATCCAATGGGGCGACACGAGCATTATACCAGGCACCCCCTGCTCTGATGAGGGGAGGGTGCCTGGTCAATGCCCCCCTTCATCTCCGCTATGCCCCCTTCATCTCCGAATGCCCCCTTCAGCTCCGCAATGTCCCCCTTCATCTCCGCTATGCCCCCTTCATCTCCGCTATGCCCCTCTTCCACAATGTCCCCCTTCATCTCCGCTATGCCCCTCTTCCACAATGTCCCCCTTCATCTCCTCTATGGCATAGAGGAGATGAAGGGGGACATTGTGGAAGAGGGGCATAGCGGAGATGAAGGGGGACATTGTGGAAGAGGGGCATAGAGGAGATGAAGGGGGACATTGTGGAAGAGGGGCATAGCGGAGATGAAGGGGGACATTGTGGAAGAGGGGCATAGCGGAGATGAAGGGGGACATTGTAGAAGAGGGGCATAGAGTCTATGCCCCTCTTCCACAATGTCCCCCTTCATCTCCGCTATGCCCCTCTTCCACAATGTCCCCCTTCATCTCCGCAATGCCCCCTTCATCTCCGCAATGCCCCCGTACCTCCAGTCCCTGGTGGTCCAGCGGAGCGTCTTCAGATCTGTGCCTCTTCCGGCACAGATCCCCGCCACCCGAACATGGCGGGCTAGCACATGGCGGTACTCGACGAGTACCGCCATGTGCCGAGCAGAGCGATGCTCGAGCCGATCCGAGCATCGGCCGAGCACGCTCGCTCAACACTAATAATGAACAAATTGCCCTAACACACAGAGGATGGGATTAGATTTTTAAAGCTCAGACAGTGAGAACCATGTTGGATACATGCGTTACAAACTCTGTGTTCAAAGGGACTGAATGTGGAATTTGATTTTATGGCCTTTTTTATACATTTATAAAATGCTATACAAAGCTCTTAACCATCTTTTTTTATATTTTAGGGGTAATATTTATTTTGAGTCATAGTATACTTTACCATTGGTATCCTTTTTATCAAGACCCATCCTTTTTAACCCCTTAGTGACCGGCCGCGCGCGCCCGCAGCTGGCACTTAATGACTGGGTTCTAATTTTTTCGCTATTCTGCTGAATTACTTCATGGACGTACATGTACGCCCTCTGTCACTAAGTGACAGTTTCTGCAGGACATACATGTACGTCCGTTGTCGGCATGGGGTTACACATAGTTTTATACATATGAATGTATATTCTAAATATCTAGTAATAGAAGCATATTATTGCCAATGCAAGCAGTGAGGGACACATGGATGAGAAGGGGGGGGGAGGACAAGAGGAAGGAGCTTAATATATAGCAATCCCCATCACATCTAAGCTATTTCCAATCCTTTCTGCACATACTGCAGTGTTTAACCTATCCCTTTAGGCTCTCCATACAATCTCCACAGCTGCTACACTGTTTCCTGTTCTCCATATATTCACCTGAGTCTGTATAAGTCATGGACCTAGATTCACTAAAGGTCAAAGAGGGATGAAAATGTTGGCATCCTGTCAGAACAGTGTAGAAGGCACATGGACAGTATTCACTATAGTGTCTTCAACATCACATAACAAACAGTCTGACAATAACCTGCCCACATCGACATCCATCTGATAGGTTTACAAATGTTTGCTCATCACAACAACAATGGCCTATTTCCACATGGCAAAAAGAAGAGAGGAGAAGACACAGAAGGTACCCCGTGTCTATCAATCGTATAGACACTTCCTATTTTCCCAAAAAACCCTTAGGGAATATACTCACAAAGAAATATGTTGGTTACTAAACTTATGTCAGAACCAACATTTAGGCATCTGGGTATAAGCTGCTCCCAATAACAGTATTCAATTTCCTCTCATAAACAGTGTGGGGCTGCTCTCTTAAAAATCTCACTCTCCTCAGTGGCACACGTACATGGAAAGAAAAAGTGCAACACTCTATCACTTGATGTCGTAAATCAATAATCAAAGTACTCACGTTTGTTTATTGTCAGATTAACGTATACACAGTCTGACTAGCGTGCATATGGAGATAGCTAACCCATCTCTGTAGATCTGCTTCCACAACTTGAATTGATGGTAATTTGCACAAATAAATGAGCGGGGCATTTTAGATTTTAGTTAAAATATAAAATAGATACATTTATTATCAACTTTAAAAACAAATATAAATGTATCAAATTGACTATATGCTTGAGAGTTTTGCAGTTCAAGACCGCTTTATCAAAGCTTACAAGTCAATATGGTCACTGTTTGGGCAGGGGAACCAGGCTGGGTGGTCATTCAGTGCATGTGGGCTAACACACAGTGGTGATGTTCCTCCACAATACTCATGTCTACCATTCTGTCACACAGTTCAAAGGTGACATATTCCTCCCCATTAACCCTTTGAGTGTCAGAGGGATACACAAAGCATTGCTTTGCAATGCGTCCCATTCACCTCTGGTACAAGGGTTAAAATGTGACAAATGCTGCTCCTTCTGTACGACTCCCCATTACTAGCCGACAAATGTTGCTACTATCTGGTTCGGAATCAAGGAAATCGCACTTTCCTTATCTTCCCTTCAGGGTTTTTAGATTCTTACCATTATACCTTCCCTTCTATTAGCTTCTTTTTTTATCTTGCCCTTTTTATTTGCTTCTCATATTTTTATATTTTCAATTACATTCATTCATAGTTATTTATTCATTTCCATACAGGAGGTGATTACATGCAACTTAATTTGCCTTCCACAACCTCACTTCACGTTCTAATTCACACGTTTTCAAACAATGCCAAACACATAAATACACAAATAACGAATCAGGAGACAGTCTCATTATAGTTTCAAGTTTATTACCTTTTTATTGCCCTCATCATTATTGGTTGGGATAACAATCATTTCCTGTTAGTTACAATTATATTTTGTTTTTACATTTGTTGTGTAGAATATATTACCTGCAAATTAATTATTTCCAGCATTCACTGAATTACCAGATTATGTATCTTTAAAAGAATCATTCTTTTTCTATTCCTTCCCTTTCTCAGTCCTTCCCTCTATAGTTAAAACCCATAAATTGTGTCAACATTTCTAATTATTTGGCATTTGAGGGGTGACACTGGAAAGCAATAGAAGTACCACAGTAACAGGACCAAACTTTGAAGCATCAAAGATCAAGAATAGTATTTATGAGTGTAAAGTAATGTGGATATGGGGATCTGTTAATGTTTTCCATTCCTCTTTTTTTCATTAAATACTAATGATTGCCAGTTTTATTTTCTCACTTTCACTGTTATGTGGGTCATGGTCCGATGCCCCATAGTGGTGTGTATTTTGATACAACTCTGCCTCTTTTCCATGGTCATTCATTGGCTACTACTCAGAGACTGCTGTCATGGACACTGTGGTATATGCTGTGCAATCTGATTCGCTCAGCGCATTAGAAAGTGTGAGGACTGCCATTTATTTTTGTTTCCTGATTTTGTTTCATGCATTCTACCACTTCCCACTCCCCAGATGAAAATTTGGACCTTACGTATATATGTAGATACTGTCATATTATTTTTTTATTTCAACTTTGAACTTAAACTGGTGGACTGTTTCTATATTTTAATTACATATTTCACTCGTTTATTGGTTTATTTATTAACTTCATTATATGCATTAAAGGGAAAGTAATACTTCGTTTTATCTTTATTTTATTTTGTAGGCATTAAAAAAACATGAAGAACGATATAAGTCTTATCTCTCAAACCTTTATGGTTTGAGAAATATTCACAAGAAAAGTTTCCCCTCCCGCCCCTTTTACCTAGTATAAGCCATCTCTTCTTAAATGTGGAATCCAGTCCGTAGACCAGACAGATAACAGAAGGGGACAATCTTCTTCCTATGAGAACAATGAAAGCCCTGCCCACTTGACAAGTTTTTCAGGTTTTCCCTTTTCTTAACTGAAGATTGTCCCTCTCTGCAGTCTACCTGGGCACCTCCCTTCTGCTCTGGCTGAACAGTGTTACATCAGTAAAAGGGGTGGGAGGGGGATTGTCATTGAATTACTCTTGAACTACAACTCAGACAGAATAGAAATAACACTCTCCAAAGTCCAAATACTATGATGATTAATTACAGCTGCTTTTATTTTGAAACATTACTATCCCTTAAAGTAACAATGTCACTGACTATGTAGCAGTGAAATCTGGCACTGTATTTTGAAATATATAAATATATGGAGGATTGGCAGGTGTCATGTCCTTCTGGTAGTATGTTATTACACGCTGAAACAATGACATCATTAAATAAAGACCTTTGAGTGCCTTCAACCTCCTATTATTATGTAAAAACTCTGACAACAGCAAAGCAATCAGTGTTTCATTGATACAATATTTTGGCAGACATAAATTTGTATAGAAGTTTTAAGCATTTAATACTGCAACGTAGTGTAATATACATTGCAAAAGCTACATCTTAAAATGTAGTTAAATCCCCGTGACTGCTTGATTATGTTGGATTATGTTGCAGGATTATGTTGTAGTTTAATCTACAAATTTTACATAGATACTACAATAATTTGTAAGATAAAATCCAGGGATAATTCTATCATTAGCAATAGAATGCAGCCCACTGAATGCATTAATAGGAATATTAACCCAAAAATATGTTTTAACCCTCTGAGTGCCAGAGGGGTACGCCATGCCTTGAAGAGCAATGAGTTACGTACTGCTCTGGCACTCAAAGGGTTAAGGACATTAATGCATCCAATCAGTATTCAGCATGCAATACATATACTGTTTCTCAATAAATAACATTTAACCTCTGCCTTGAAGATCAGAAGGGTGTACATTGCATTGGTTGATTTAAATATTTGGTTATTAGAAATCAGCCCAAGGCTGGTTGTTTATGAAGACCTTTGGGTTCCAAAGTATCAAAACAGTAGGGGTTATAAGAGGCATAGAAGGTGGCCAAAAAGCTTGAACCTATAAAACAGTATATTAACTGTCTTGCTTTGTTTATTTATTTTCACACAGAGTTATTGAACTGCAGTATAATTAAATAATATATATGTAGAAAAGACAGACAAATGTTTTTAATCAGTAAAGCACCATTAAAAGTGCTAAAGTATGCCTACAGCAAAGTACCTTTAGGGAGATGGAAAGACTGGCTGTCAAATACTCTTCAAAAATAAAATGTCCAATTTGTGAATTAAGGGGAATGATCACTGAGGAAAGCAGTGCAGTGCCCAAGGGTGGAGATAGATCAAAGTGTTTTCTGCAAAGGGAAGCATTTTTGATCTTTACAGTGGTTGCCTTTTCCCTTAAAGGCATGAGTACATATGCATGCTTCCTAAATGGTAGCTCCTTTATATTACCATGCTTTTATATTTTCAGATGACATGTACTTTGTCTGCACTAGTTTATTTCAGCCAATTTTTTCTATTTCATACTTGTATATAAAGTATAGCATTACATGGACATGTAATTTACACAGTTTCCTTTATAATCTAAATATATATTCTTTATGGAATGTTTCTTAATTTTCATTTTCCTCTATCATTTCATCAAACTGACTTTATATGATGAGTGCCAGTGTTTTTGGAAACATTTTAATTTGTATTATTTATGGGACTCATATCTTCCATGTGAGCTGTAACACTTTTCTATTTTTGTTCACTTTACCACATAAAAATGCAAATCCCTTAATAAATAAAACACAATAAAAATAATGAAAAAAAAATCTTAAATCTAAAGTACACCCACTAGGGATCTTGAAAGCATTGTCTTCTAGACAACCTAAATTTCTAATAACACAGTCAAAAATAGGAATAGAAATGGAAGAAAAAAATCATGAGTTAAAAGTATATGTAAAGTTCAGGTCTCCACTAACTTGTCTGGAAAGATGTTTTTATTTTTCATCATTTTATTAATGATCACTATTTTTTCCAGATGTCCACCTCCTTTGTATGATTACAATCTGCACCTGTTTGAGAATTTAACAAAGAAAAAACATTTTTTTACACATGACAGTACTGTCAACAACACTTTAAACACTTACAGTCTATGTGTTGCCTCATCGTCTGTCTCTATAAATTATATTATTGAGCATCCAGTTTAAACATTCTTTGTGTTCTAATTGTGGGACTTAGCAGAAGTAACATAGTAACATAGTAAATTAGGTTGAATAAAGACACAAGTCCATCAAGTTCAACCTTCTCCTCAAACCCCAGTAACTGAGAATTTTATAGCTTTCCTGCTAGCAATTAAATTAGTCTTTTTCAGACCTTCCTGATCAGCCTACTGATAAACAGTATAACTCTGTATGTTCCCTTTTGAAAGAAATGTATCTAATCTTCTCTTAAATGTATCCATTGTATCTGCCATAACCACCTCCCTGGGCAATGAATTCCACAATTTAACAGACCTTACCGTAACAAAACCCTTCCTCTGCTGAAGTTTAAACCTCCTTTCCTCTAATCTCAAGGGGCGTCCCCTGGTCACCTGATCAGGCCTTAGAATAAATAGCTCACCGCAGAGATCCTTGTATTGACCTTTTATATACTTGTACAATGTGATGTCTCCTCTTTTCTCTACAGTAAATAAACCAAGTTTGTTTAGTCATTCCTCATATGTCAAGTCTTGCTGTCTATTCAAGTCTTCATAATGTATATTGCTGATATACTCAAATAAACAAGTGTTAAAAAAGTGTCAACCAATGCACACTGGAACCTCTTCCAGCTTACACAAATGCTACCTTTGTTGTTTTAACATCAAGTGATCTCTTCCGTGTAATTTTATTTGATGCTTATAAAACACCTAACATTAAGCAAATACAGAATGTAAATATTAATTTCTCTTATTTCTGACTAGCAAAGACTAATAGTAGTTTGAAAACACTGACTCAAAATATCGGAAATCTAGCCCTCACATGTAAAATGTAAAGACTAAGTTAGACCTTTTGTCCAAATAAATCTACTTATACAATCTGGTTTTAGGATGATATTGCCATAAATAGATGAATCCCCATAGACAAAGTGTCTGAGTCCAGCTAAAGAGTTGTTTAATAGATAACTGCATAATCAACAGGATGTGTTAAAGAAGAGGCCTTCTGCATGGGTAATGATAGCAATTTATATTGATTACACTGATTGCATAAGGAGAATTTCATTTGTTAATTGGACGTGAAGCCAGCTAACCCATAATCTTCATATTTTAGATGTGAGGACTGGAGTTCTCATATTTTATAGTAATATAGAGAGCAGATTAGCAGCTGCCCTCACCTAACTCTTTGTGTGCCGTAGAGATGTGCAATGCATTTCTCTGCAATGCATTACACATTTTTGTGGCATTGAAATGGTTATAACAAATTTATCCCTGCCCTGCTTAACAGATTATTCACAGACAGAACATACCAGCAAAGCAGCTGTTACATGTAACATTTTTTTTGCTGGTTCTGTCTTAACATGAACAAGATGATCAGTTGTTTTAAGTCTACAGTTGTTTTAAGTCTACAGGGGACTATCAGCCAATCAGCTGTTTCATGTAAACAAAATTCTCACAAGGAACTCCGCAAGGCATAAGGTGTGCCTTGTGAGTCTTCTATTACATGATCAGCAGATGGTCCACTGGGGACTTGAAACAGCTGATCAGCTGGTACATGTAAAGAGAAAAGCAGCAGAGGAGCAGATACATGGAGCAGCTTCTTTGCCAGTTTTCGCTGTCTGTGAATGATCTCTGAAGTGGAGCAAAAGATTCTTTATGTTATAACTCTTTTAGTGGCACAAAGGTGTGTAGAGCAATGCATTGCACATTCCTAGGGTACTCAGACGGTTAAGGGAGGGCTGGAAATGTTCTTGGTGCTGAAGTCTGAACATATACTCTCCTGTCCCCCATTTGTATACTGTGTATGCACTATCTGGAAAATTACGATTGATGAATTATCCATTTTTCTTTATCGCCTGGACTATTTTAAGTTTAGCATATATTTATTTTTACATTGGTGTGCATTTCATCTAGCATATTGAGGATGTAGATTATATTTTTGCATAGTATACTTTTTATGCAGTATTTAAATTTTTTATTTTCCATGTACATTATATTTTTTATTTTTATGCACTAGTGGTTTGCACTTTATATGTTGCCTTTTGCAAAGTATATATATATTGATCTCATCTATATTGTAGGAGTTGGTCATATACATAGCGGATGTTTAGGCAGCTGTATCTTTAGGTATAGGTGTGTATTTTCTGTTTTGGGCTGGTTCCACTGGCATTCTGGGAGAGTCCCCATTATTACCGGAGCACAGGTGGGACCTGCACAACATGGGGACACATAGTCTGCATCTTAAAGCACAAGTATATGTATTGTATAACATACCAAAGTGCTGTAGATGTGGATTGGAAGGTGTATATACTCCATCAAAGTATAAATTAGATATATACTGTATTTAGTGTGCTATCAAGCTGATATAGTTTTGATTTATGAGGTTCATTTTAATACTTTTAAACTTTTTTTCCCCCCGACTCCCTCACATTCCTCCTCTGCTACTTTTCACATATCCCTCTAAACTTTCTCAACATACTGTATCTCTCCACTTCCTCGAAAGGTTGCAGCTGGCTTGTTATATATCTATACAGCTTTAAGCTTATAAGCTATATATAATTCTTGCGACTCCTATTATTTCCTTTCCCAGGTTTGATTACCATTTTCTCTCCCCATCTGTCTATGCTGTAAATGCAAACTTTTGCTACATAATGTTGCCATTTCATGTTATTTACTCACAGTATGTACCTATTCCAATATGTATCATTTGATGTTCTTCAACAAACATCTTTTAAACTTTTAATAGATACTAGAGCTTTGGCACACCCAGATGTACGTACAATTTTTTTCCAATGTGGTGTGGGTTCAATTTAGCAGAAGGGAGCTTTATGTTTTAGTATTGTTCTTTTATATCATATATAGTGGTGGTACTATATATATATATATATATATATATATATGTATCAGGGCTCAACGTTTCCACTTGCCACTAGCCAATAGCGAGTGAAAATTTAGCCCTGGCGAGTAGAAATTCAGCCCTGGTGGGTATGTTTAGGCTTTCAATGGCGAGTAACTTTTCAGGTCTGGCTAGTAGCAAAGAACTTAAAATTATAAGCCCTGTATATATATATATATATATATATGTGTGTGTGTGTGTGTGTGTGTGTGTGTGTGTGTGTGTGTGTGTGTGTGTGTGTGTGTGTGTGTGTGTAAAATAACAAACAAAATTAATATCTTGTAATACCTTTTTTATTGGACTAACAGAATTTTGGATTGGCAAGCTTTTGGGATAAACTCCCTTTCTCAAGTCTGAAGCATTTCTGAGCACAAGGACACAGAATTCACAGTTAAAACAGTTAACTTTTGTTTGTTTTCCCTATTCCTATTCCCTGTGGAAGATTAGATTAAACAAGTTATATGAAAACACTGGGAAATGATTCAAAGTGGTCAAGGTCTGGAATCTGTAAAGAACAACCCAGAGAAATGTTTAGAAGAGTAAATACTGTGGCTGTAAGATAACATGTAATGTGTTTACTAGTAAGAAGTTCACCATCTGATTATCACCTATACCAACGGAGAATGTTAAATGTGGTTATATAGTATTCTTATTTGTAAAGACACATTAATACACATGAGTAAAACTTATAAATTGTAGGGTTTCTTTAATTGTAGGACTTTGTGTATTTTTTAAGTGCATCTGCATTTATGTGCGCGCAGGCAAGACAATCATGCAGATAAGATATCATGTAGGAAAAATTAGCAAATTGTTTCTCAACTTTTTATATAGCAAAATATTTTATAGACGTTAATCACAGAAAGTACATTGCTATAACTGATTGCCATTCAAAAGACACATACATAGGTAAGTGCTTCTGACAAATTTGAAATGATACTTATAGAAATAAGTAGCACTATTTTATAATTGCAGAGGGAGCTGTTGTGAGAAGATAGTCTTATTATCCTCTTTATACGGCTGACATGAAGCTAGCAGCAAGTAAACAGATTATAGAATACAACAGATGGGGTTAGCAACAGAAGTGACATGTCAGATGAAAGGATATGGAAAGATAACAATAAAAAAGATGAGTAGATTAAAATGTTGTAAGGTAATATGACAAATCTTCATCTTTAGTACAGGATGCTTATGAGGAACATTCACTTCAGAATTGCACTGGTTCCTGTGCTGATCTTCAGAATTGCATTCTTATAAACAGTGAGAATTAAATGAGAGCCCTGGTCACTTTCTTATAAGGTTATATTGTAGAGTGAGATTAGGGGGAGAATTGATAAAATATTCAGTGGAATACAGGCAGATATAGAGTGGAAAGTGATATGGGAAGAAAAGTGTTTTAGGGTGAAAGGGATTGGGCAGTGAACAATATTAGGTAGGTTGGTGCAAAGCCAGAAGTGAATAAGGGGAAATGTGGTATGAGGTGTGTGTGTATGAGTAGGGGTGGTGGGGGATAGGCAGGGGCAATAGGATGACAACAGGTTAGAATGGAAAAGTGAAGTAACTGGGAAGCAAAGTGAGTATAGGAAAATAAAAATACATTTAATTTTTTTGTATGTATTATCTTGTTGTTACAGTTTGAGCAAAGAAATTTGTGGGTGGGGCTTCGAATTGATCCAACCCTTCTGAAAAAGGATACTGTTACCCACCAAGCCACACTCTGCCCGCGTCTTACCAAACTTTTTTTTTCACCAAAGCTGAACACTTACCCCTCTAAAATTCAATAATATATGCACATGGTAGACTCAGGAAAATGATAATCCCCACTAAGAAGAAAACTCCCTCCTTTTCCCTGGGGTTATTGGCTGGAATTTTAAAATCAGTCTCCTCTCATGCTGAAGAAAATGAAGCACTTGTTCCAATAAGAGAAATTCACCTAAAAGAGTTCTGGGACCAGGGCCGGATTTGCCATTAGGCAAAGTAGGCACCTGCCTACAGGCGCACGCCAACGAGGGGCGCCTGCCATTTGGATTTTTTTTTTTTTTTAAATATTCTTTAAAAAAAAAAAAAAACTAGCCACCTCGCTGGCTGCGCCAGCAGCACCCACTCACATTGCCCGAACCCCCAATACTTACCTGATGAAGCTCCCTCATCGCCTCCCAGCTCTCTGCATTCCTGAATAGGAGACCGCGCGGGAGCTCTATCAGGTACAAGACTGTGCCAAAGAAGGCACATACAGATCTCTTAACAGGGACGTAGGAAACGGACAACGGGGGGAGGCAATGTGAGGGCGATGTGGAGCTAATGGGGGGCAAGTTGTAGCCGATGGAGGGCAATGTGGAGATGGTGGGGGCAAGTTGGAGCTAATGGGGTGGGGCGCAATGTGTGGGCAATGTGGAGCTGATGGGGGTTATTGTGAGGGCAATGGGGAGCTGATGGGGGCAATATGGAGCTGATGGGGGGCATTGTGAGGGCAATATGGAGCTAATGGGGGGCAATTTGAGGTCAATGTGGAGCTGATGGGGGCAGTGTGAAGGCAGTATGGTATATGGAGCTGATGGAGGCAATATGGAGCTGATGGGGGGCATTGTGAGGGCAATGTGGAGCTGATGGGGAAATATGGAGCTGATGGGGGGTATTGTGAGGGCAATATGGAGCTGATGGGGGGCAATGTGAGGGCAATGTGGAGCTGATGGGGGGCAGTGTGAAGGCAGTATGGTATATGGAGATGATGCGGGCAGTATGGAGCTGCTGGGGGCAATGTGAGGGCAGTATGGTATATGGAGATGATGGGGGCAATGTGAGGGCGATATAGGAGATGATGGTGGCAAGCTGGCGCTAATGGGAGGCAATGTGGCGATGATGGGGGCAATATGAGGACAATATGGAGATGATGGGGGGCAAAGTGGAGATTAGGAGCATTGTGGAGGTATCCAGTGCAGATGGCCCACGGGAGGGGGGCGCTTCAAATTTCTGTGCCTACAGGCTCCTGAGATGTAAATCCAGCCCTGTCTGGGACCTCATTCTACTAGCTTATGTCTCCCATTCCACTACATACCACCCTTCTACCCTTCATGTTTTCTCCCTTTTATACCTATTTACTTAAAATAGCATAAATACTATACCTTCTAGGAAAGGATGTGAATGTTTCATGCAGTTAGGCTGATGCACTACAAAGAGTTATTCTAGAGCAATTCAACTGCACTGTAGTGGATAAACACATGTGTACCAATTTCCTTGATTTAAATATGACTTTTAACCCTTTGAAATTTAGATAGGTCTCTAACACATTGCTTTGCAATGCTTTGGAGACCTCCCGAGCAGGTAAGTGTCAAAAGCCTTATTTATTTTAATGTGAATTTTTATTTGTGTCCTATGCTGTAGTTGTCTTGCTCCATAATTGTTCAAGTTTGCTTATACATCAGTATGAGAGATATAATAATATGAACCCATGCTAGGCCAGGCACTGGAACTGATTTTGTTAACAATACACCTAACACTGATTTACTAAGCTATTTATGCCAAAATGTCTCACCCTATCAATGCTTGCACCAAGAGGAGTGCAGTTGGGAAGTGTATTGATGTTTTGGTCCATTTCTTTCCTCTGTGACAAGTATGAAACAAGGCACGTTCGAAAGGCTAGTTGGGGAATGATGGGAGTTGTAGTCCCTAACAGCTGGTGGTCAAATAAATGACTAATCCTGATAAATAAAATATATAAATATTCATAAAACATAATTCCTGAAGACTATTGAGGGGCACATATTAAATGTATTAAAAAAAAGCATAAAGAATATACAGAACTATAGTAAATCAACTTTCCAAAATACTTACTTGAATTATTTTAATGACTCTCAAATGCAAATGTTAAAAGGATAGTAATAATTAACATGTAAAAAATATATATTGTAGTGTTTATCCCCCTGAGTAAAAAAAAGGGTACTCTCACTGCTAAAAGGTGTTTTATTCAAAAGTTATTACTTGAATTTTTTAGGTGCAATATCACAGTGGCCTGAAATTGGACAGTGGCACTGTTGCTACACCATCCTATGGACAGCTCTGGTCCGTAGACCATAAATCTCCATAGGATGGTGTAGCAACAGCACCACTGTACAATTTCAGGCCACTGTGATATTGCACCTAAAGAATCAACTTTGAGCTGTAATAACCTTTGAATAAAACACCTTTCAGCAGTGGGAGTACCCTTGTTTTACTAAGGGGGATAAACCCAACAACATATTTTTTTACATTTTTGTTTACATTTTAAGTATTACTATCCCTTTAAAGGAGTCTGTCAGTGAGAGATCCTCTGAATTATATTTTGTTTTCAATAAGTTTACATTTGTTGCAGGATGTTTAACCCTTTCAGTGCCAGAGTGGTATCCATCATTAAATGGAGCACTGCAAAATATTTTGACTAATGCTTATTTTACCTTCTATTAATGTACACTCTTTCTAACATGATGGGTTGCATTACATTACTTTGCTAAACAAAGTTCCACAGTGCTTCTGTAGATGTCAAGCTGTCTAGAATAAAATAATCATTACACATTTCCAGGATCACCTTAGTAACACATACTGAAACTACTGCAAACATTTGTTCATTGTTAATTATTCTGTGAACATGTAGGTAATAATATCTACATGATATTATGAAGTAAATGTAAAAATTGTGTAAATAACTGTGTAATTTAATGGGACAGATTTCTGAGACTTTGGGTGTCATGCACTAAGATGTGATAAAGGGGGAATACTGTGGAGATTACTACTCCAGTGATATCACTTTTCCAGTTCCTATGGTATTCTGTAGAGCAAATGCACTAAGATCTCCAAAAAGCTGGAGAGATCTTAATGCATTGGTTCCACAAAGTAGGAACTGGTGAAGCAATATCTCCACTTTATCACCTCTTTATCATGCCTTAGTGCATAAGGCCTCTTGAGTGTAAGTGTTGATATCAGTAAATTAAATTATGATTATGGTGCGTTTAACCATTTTTTTTTTTATATATTTCTAGTTACTGTTTTCATTTTTTTAAATATTCAAATAGAAATAATTTCTTAAAGGAAACTGGAAATACCGAAGATTATATATTGCTTTCAGGCAATTTTATATTGATTTCAAGTTAAATGTTAGAGATGGGTGAAATTTTTCAGCTCAAAAGTGATAAAGGAATAAAATGGCATGTCCTGTTGAGCAATGTGACAGAGGGTCCCCTCATGTCAAACTTGGCATTTCCTTTTGACCTGAAGAAGGCAGACCAGCAGCAGTAGCAGCAGGCATAGGCAGCTGATCTGTGCTCCTGCTGGTGGTGGTGGTGGTGGTATTAATTGTGCCCCTCCTCTCCCCCTGGACACTCTCAAATGTTTCCCCTACCACTTTGGCTGCTTAACCATTTCTGCTACTACTACTAACACCAACCACATGAAGTTCAGCAGCAGAGTCTTCCTCCTCAGTCTCACAGTCACTAGTAATATGAGGAAATTGTTGTTGAATACCCCTCCTTCATTCCTAACGCTAACAAGCTGTTGGACCTTTGTAGTAGAAGTACTAGCACTGGCAGGACTTCTTGGGAATGGCAAGTGTGACTTAGGGTAGCTTGCTGTCACACTTGGCATCATCTTCTCCTTCCCCCCTCCTGTGTACTACAAGACACACTAGCAGCAGACAAAGTATTGGTGGCAGAAGGTTCAGCATTGGCAACAGGTACAACACTGGTGGCAACAGAGGCAGCACGTCTGACAGCAGACACAGCTATGGTGGTAGCAGTAGCATGGGCAGCACATCTAGTAGCAGGTACAGCACTAGTGGCTGCAGGGGCAGTAATGGTGGCAGCAGGTACAGCAATGGTGGCTGCAGGTACTAGCAGCAGGGGCAGCACATCTTGCAGCAGACACAGGAAGCTGACCTGTCCTGCTCTCAATAGTACTACCCTTCTCTTCCTCACTTCCCATTAATTCCCCCAAGATCCCTAGGGGTGATTTAGGGGGACTAGACAACATTGGTCCAGTACTGCTCACTTCCTCCTCCTCCTCAGACTCAGTGGACACATAATAAGGGTCCTTCCCGTTCCTCTATTTACTGCTTATAGTGATAGCAGACACTATGAGCCTCTCCTGCTTCAATGTAACAAACAAGTAACATCAGAACAGCTGCTTCTATTGTGTTTCACTTCCTTGAATACGTCATGTTTTTATAGCGATAAAGTGAAAACAATGTAAATCAATGGGTGAAAACTTTCTAGCCACTGAAAATTTTTTTTTTTTGGCCAATGGGAAAAGAATACAGAGATTTTACTCACTGTTTTAAAAGCATATTTTTCACACAATAATGTGGTTTTCCTGGGATTTCTCGTGGGAACATGGTGACAACTTTCACCTATCCCTACTTACAATATTACACAAAGTGCATCTTTTATTTTTATCTTCCTGTATTTTCCATATAATGTTCATCAGAACAAATAACTTTAGAGGTGGAAAGATAAGGACCATAGATTCGGGCATATTCTCTTCCTCCCTTCCCATTAATTTCCCCAAGATCCTAGGGGTGATTTAGAAGGAATGGACAGCATTGGTCCAGTACTGCTCACTTTCTCCTCCTCCTCAGACTCAGTGGACACATAATAAGGGTCCTTCCAGTTCCTCTTTTTACTGCTCATAGTGATAGCAGTCACTATGAGCCTCTCCTGCCTCAATTTAACAAACAAATAACAGTAGAACAGCACAGCACATCTACCTCACTCTGTTGCTGCTTCTATTGTATTTCACTTACTTGAATATGTCATGTTTTTGTAGCAAAAAAGCAAAAACAACGTAAATCAATGGGCTGAAACTTTCTAGCCACTGAAAAATTGGCGGTGAATTTTGGCCAATGGTCAAAAAATACAGAGAATTTACTCGCTGTTTTAAAAGCGTATTTTCCCATAAAAAAGAGGACAATAATGTGGTTGTTGTGGGATTTCTCGTGGGAACACGGCGACAACTTTCGCCTATCCCTACTTCAATATTACACAAAGGAGTGCCGCTTTTATTTTTATCTTCCTGTATTTTCCATATAATGTTCATCAGAACAGATAACTTTAGAGGTGGAACGATAAGGACCATAGATTCAGCCATAGTTATGAGTCTATAAGAAAGGCAAGAAAATTGTATTTTGTATTTTTTTATTTACTTAGTTATTCATTTTTCTATTTTATGGGGACTGAGATTCTTATAATTTTATTTAGCCTCCATTCTGGGGAAAATAAAGGTTAGGTGCTCTTTTGGAAATTCCTAACACATTAGTACATCTAGAGTTTAAAGTTCATTAAGAATTACTTTAACATGCATTTAAACACCCTCCTTCAGTATTTGTATTAGTTTTGGTGTCCATGGAATAACAGTATTATAATGATTGCCTACCCACCCCACGATAAAGGGGATGAGTGATAGAAGGAGGGATCCTACAGCCAATACTTTTTAACAGATGTGCCCCCATCAGATTTGGTATTGCTATGGACTTCCTAGAGAGTCTGAAAATGCAACTGGTTTGATGTCCCCATCCCACAGAAATGTTTTTTTAATCACCAATGCATTATCTTGTATGATTTTTTGGTATGCAAATAGTTAATGCTTGCCAAATATCCAGGTTACTGTTAAGCATAGTTTAATTTGGGGAACCTTTGCTTGTTTGGGCTGGTCAAAGGAACATTTTAAAGTACTGTGGAGGTGATGATCACATCTCCTCCACAGTACTTTCTATAAAGAAGCAGAGATTGTTTATGTAATGTCAACATTTGTCACAAAAGGAAAGCACTGCCAACAATGCTCAATTTCCCATGAAGTGTCAATAACCTTGGCTTGAATATAATAGTATGAAAGAAATAAAAGTTTCAACAGATTCATTTCTTCTTGTTCATACAAATACCACTAATTGAATGGGACCTACTGAGTATAATATTTTATGGAAATAATGCTTCTGATTGTTGTAATCATTTTCTGCATTTCCCTATAAAAAATATTCACATTAAAGTAATTTTCTTTGCATGAGGAAAACGCAGTCAGTGAATTTTAGAAGCTTTCTTTAATGCATTTTGGAGTCCTAGAAAAAGCTACTTGGAAACCTTTAGGTTTCAAATATATCACACAACACACTCTCAAGCTTCTTCTAGTATAATTGATTATTTGCACTGAGCCATGTGTCTGTGAAGTTCAGTATACCCCAGGGAAATAATGTAAAATAGATTAGGAGATTAAATGTGAGAAAATTGTTTTTTACTGGCCACATTATTAATCTCTTTTAAAATGAGTTTTTTGTCAAAGTTTGCCATTGAGCACTCTAGGTACAATGTCTTGATCAATGCAGAATTAATTCAAGAAAAAAAACGACAAGATTTCACAGTGAAATGCTTTCCATACATTGTTTTAAAATGTTTGATATTTTAAGCATTATAATATAGTTCTGAAGTCAGTCATTAAGGAACCCTGAAAATGACAAAGGACACCCATACGTTGCAGAGAATTTCTCAACTAAAATGTAAATAATTATAATAATATTAATAATAACAATAATAATAATACCTGTTTACCTTCCTAAATTACAATAACCATGTCTTAAGCATACTCCAAGTGAGCTGACACAGTAAAAAGTTGTTTTGGACCTCATAAATCTGGACTGGAAGTGAGGGCTATTCATAAAATGGAAGTCTATGAATCAAAGCCAGTCTTTGCTGTGTTGTGTTTGCTGCCTTATGGTGCTCTAATTGTAACTGAATTAAAGCCACAGCCTTTGCTGTGTTGTGTTTGCTGCCCTATGGCGCTCTAACTGTAGGTTAGAAAACCTACCCCTAACAGTTTATGGGGAACTAGTTGAACAGCCCGTTACACGGGCCACAGTGCCTCTGGCAGCCGGTCGCGGGGCAGTCACATGCAATGGAGACTGCCTGCGCCTCGGCTGATACAGAGCCTCTGGCAGCCGGTCGCGGGGCAGTCACACGCAGTGGAGACTGCCCGCGCCTCGGCTGATACAGAGCTGGACGCTCCTTCGGAGCGCCCAGCTCTGTATCAGCCGCGGCGTGGGCAGTCTCTACTGCGCATGACTGCCGCACGCGCAGCAGTGTCTACTGCGCATGACTGCCGCACGCGCAGCAGTGTCTACTGCGCATGACTGCCGCACGCGCAGCAGTGTCTACTGCGCATGTCGGGCGTTACACACAACTTGGCGAATTATTATATAGGATGTTCACCATGGCCAGTAAGTTTGTAACTGGGAAACTGGCAATTGTCACAGTTCAGTCACAATAACAAGATCAGTGCAATGGGGTAATTTTTCTGACCAAAGTTTAACTCTCTCAGTATTCAAACAGGACTCTCAATGTAGTGCTTGCTGTATCAGCAATGGGTAGTAGATAGTTTCTTCCAATTTAATGGGATGGGACACATTTCAGTCATACATGTAACTCACATCCAAATGTATAATTTATCTAACTTTAATTTGTTTACACTAAGCATGTGCTTATATAAATAAGTGATAGCCCCACATCTGTGTTGTACACATTAATCATGTTTAGTCTGAATAAGATCATTATCTCTTGAAACATAAGCGCAAAGGGTCCACAAAGTCATTTTTCTACAAATAATTGCAATATACAAGTCAATATTGTGGCTGCTTTGTCTACATAGCCCTCTATGTTTTTGATTTTTGAATTCTTTGAATTAAATTTGAGGTATAAATTTGAAAGCATTGTTTGTTAGATTGTTGCTTGAATCTTAGTAGTGCACTGTTATATAACTGTTTAACATTAATCTAGAGCTGCAGTGTATCTTTTTGCATGATTCTTGCTTTATGTATGTAAAGAATTTAAGGTTTTCTGTGAACCTTAACAGCACAATAGTGAGAATTTTAAAGTCTGCCAGTGTAGCTCGTTTGGCGTTAGCCTCTAACTCAAGGTAAGCACTAAAGGATATTATCACTTTAGTTCTTACGAGTACACATTAATCACTGTCATTAGAAATGTAATGCCAGAAAATGCCAACCCAATAGCAAAAAAAGGAAAATGGATTAAGGCTATGTTAGATTTCTCTGTGCTTTGTTTGTACTCCCTAGAATAAAACAGGGAACCTAGCAAAAGATTGCCCCAAAAATGCAAATACACTCTCTATTGTCCTCCAGTTATCGCAAACATTATTAAAGCATAACTACCACCCTATAAAAAGCCCCCCAAATAATTAAACATAAGGTGATTAGCTTCTTAATAGTGCTATTATCTGACACAAGTACTATGTTCTGAAGTGATTCTTCTTTTCCTGAGACTGATGGCCAGGCTTCTTGCTTTAGAGCCATCTGAACGCCTGCGTCGTCAGTCCCTTACGGTACCTTAAGGTACCATACAATGCCTCCTAGAGGAGACCTAGATGGACAGCGTAGGCACACAGATGTCTCTAAGCCAGGATATCTCCATGCAAGCCTAGCTTCTGGTCTCAGAAGAAGGAAGATTACTTCAGAAGCTGGTACTTGTGTATGATTATAGCACTATTAAGAAGCTAACCACCCTATGCCTAATGATTGGGGGGGGGGACTTTATACAGGGTGGTAGTTCCGCTTTAAAGGGACAATCAAGCTCCTTTTTGTTACATACATTTTTCATGCATTCATGTTTTTATTTTATTTTTTATAATAGAGTCTCCTGTCAGATTTAGTGAATACAGAACTTGAAACTGTTCTCCACTGAAACTGCAACACCTAGAACTTGATAAGGGATTCATGTAAAATTGTAACAATGTATAAAGTACCACATGGGAAACAAGAGATTCACTTTTGAGACAAAGTGCTTAACAGGACATTTCACTCAATAGTAAATACACTTACCCTATGAGGTAATACAGGACACTAGGTGATAAAACATTATGTCAATAATGTGCAAAGTAATTTCCTAGGACATGTTAGTCCATGGGGTATTGAAATGGCCATGCAACTCCTGCAGGGTGATCTCAGAAGGGTTCCAGCAGAGGGAAAGACCCACAAGGTATCACCTGTGCTTGATGGGGACATGTCAAGAGAAAATGCAGAGACAAGGCAGTATCTAGAAGCCATAGGGTTGGTTAATGCAACTGAACAACTAACTAGACACAAGATGAACTGTAGATGAATTATCCAGGCAGAAGGTGGCACTGTTAATGTAAAAAACAACAGTTGTTAAACTGTAGGACCTTTGGAACAAAGTCTCTCCAAGCTAGAGATGGGTGAAAATGTTCACCTCAAAAGTGAAGCATTTAAAAAAAATGACACTTTTTGATGAGAAGGAATTTTTCAGCAAAAAGTGCAGATTTTCCACTTTTTTCAACTGAGCTCATTGCATTCAAATAAATGGTAAGTCTGAATATCCATCTCAGTGGCAAGTTTTTTCCCACGGGCATACTATAAAAGGGGTGTCAGGCACCTACAGTATGTCAGTCTGTGTCTGTGAGAGATTGAGAAAGCACCATATTTTTGAACTAGTTAGGATAGACAAATAAAGCAAAGCTGGAAAGTTGTGATCATGAAATTTGTCCTCTTTAGTAGGGGAGTCTGGAGTACACTGGAAAAATGTGAAATAAGAAAGGAAATTTAACGAAAATACCACAAAATATTGGTTGACTGAGACAGGCAGCTGTGATCCAAATTCCATCCGCAACTGGCTGCTATATCTGTGTTAGGAGAGTCTGGGTATGTGAAGGGAACAAAGATTTATGCCAAATACCCCAAGTTTTTCATGACTGAGAAAACACAGGCAGCTGCGATACAAGTTCCTTCCTGGCTGTTATCTTTGTCTTAGGGGAGTCTGGAGGTGTGAGAAGGGAGCAAAGGAGATTTACACAAAATATCCCAAACATTTGTGTGACTGAGAAGGCATAGGCATCTAAGACCCAAGTTCTTTTCTCTTGGCTGTTATCTGTGTAAGTGGAGTATGGAGGGAAGAAGCAGCTTCAAGAGGAGTGTGTTTCTTCAGTGCTAATAGGGACAGTTAATTAAAAAAAATGCTAGAACAATATTTAAAAAAAATAGTTTGATATGTGACAGGGATCTTGACGTTAGCTCTGAAAGGAGTAGTAGCAGAGCAGGGATGTGTGCAGGAAGTGGTAGTACAAAAACTGACAGCAACCATAGTTGCTGTAGCATGTTTGATAAATGATGATCTTTTTCCTCCTGAGGAGGCTGTTTGTAAAAGTCACATAAAAAGTTCCACCACTGATAATAATATTAATGATATGTTTAAGAACACTGAAGATAACAATAAGTCTCCTTCTAGTGTTGATGGCATAACGGAGGATGGTTTTGCTGTTCAACCAACTGCTGTGTCTGATAGTGAGTATAAATACATCAGTGCTCAATATAAAGTAAAATGTGTTGAAAGTCCCTTTACTGGGAAAAGTGTTTGACACTTCAAAAGAGCCAAGTGGAATATAAAAGTAGTTGGGAAATGCTGAGGATTACAACATTACTGATTATGTTGATCTAGAACACATTCCTCCAGCATTCACCTCTTCTTCAGATACAGATGAAGTTGAGAGAAAGAGAGATCATGACATGGCTAGAAAATTTGCTGAACAGCAAGGGATCAGTCTCGCACCACTGTCTGTTTATAAACACTATGACAGATCAATTGGAACATCTTACTCTAGCCAAGTAAAGATTCCTAAAATTACACAATCATCCTGTCATTCATCATTAGCATCATCACTGCTTCCAAGTCCAACCCCAACCCAGTCACACATATTAGTGTTGAGTAACAGGAACATAGGTCATCAACATCTGATTCTAGCTATTATGAGTGATTCTGCTGCTGTTGGAAGTTCAGCACCTTTGACATCAACTAGTAGTAGTAGTAGTAGTAGTAGTAGCCCCTCAGAAACCCATCAGTCTATGAAATCTATAGTATGGAGATACTTCACTCATAATCCAGAAGCTTAAAATGTTTCAATCTAATATCTGTGTAAGAAAAAATTGAGCAGGGGGAAATCAGGGTCACACCTAGACACCTCTCTGAGATCAGACCTGAAGCACAAATACAGGTATGATTGGATGACACCATCAACATATAAGAGATACCATAAGTAGCAGCAGAAGCATTCCTAAAACTTCCCAGGGTTATGGCACACATAACAAAAGTGATGATGTTGAAGTGTCAGAGAGTGTGCAAAAATATGTTCATTTGAAATAAAACTCACGACCCCTGCTACAGAGGAGTATGACTCAGTGTCTTTTGTAGGAGATGACAGGTGTCGTAGGCTGCCCCCACATGCCACCATGACCCCTACCACCTCCACAAGTCATGTTATAAAAGCAAATAAGTTACACCAATGCACACATTCTGAGTTCTTGGGACAGAGTCAAACACTTCACAAAATAATCCCAAAGTATACCTGGGGAATGGAAAAGTTACCAAGAAGTTGGCAGTTGACATACTGCCTTATTAATTTGTAGAAAATGGATGTTTTAAAGATCTGATGTCATATATTGCACCCCCTGGCATATCCCAAACCGCAATTATTTTTCAAGGATGGCTGTGCAGAGAATTGTACAAGCAGGTGAGTAGTGTCTGGAAACTTATGGAAAGAAAATTCACCTGACAACAGATGTGGACATGTAGGCATAGTACAGACTATTTTATTGTTGTTGCTCACTGGATTTCCCTCCAACCAGTGGGCAACAATACATCAGGTGACAGCTAGTAAGCTTGCCTCTGGTTATAACAGTATTATTAAACGACAATAGCAGGATAGCCCATTAATTGGCATGCCACTTTGTGCATACAGACTTTTGAGAATGAATCCCACAAATTCACAGATGCATTAAATAAACTAAAGCAAGTGATAAAGGAATGGCTTACACTCCACTCCTTGGAAGCTGGTTTTGTGTCTGCTGATAATGGCTCTAACATAATAACTGCTTTGAGAATTGGTTATATGATGCATTACCATACCATGCCCATGTCCTACATTTAGTTAGTGCTAGAGTCCTCACAGATTCCAAAACCCTCAGAGAGATGCTGAATATCGCCCACAAAATCTATGCCCATTTTAGCCGATGCTGGCAGGGAGGGTTCATCATTACTATTAAACTATCAGTAAGTGGTTATGTGACCTTAGCGGGGTCTGGACAAGGGGTATATTGACAGCGGCAGTACTTGAGTTCTGGTATCATGGTGTTTGGAGACAGTTGTGCCCCCAGGTGTTATTTACCACACACATAATGTGCACATTGCAGTTGCTGATGAGAGGCACTCAGGTTCCTGCTCTCAAGGGAAAAATGTATATTCTAATAACAACACACCCATGATTTTGGAGGGGCAGGTGGAGAAGAAGTAATGGCCAACTTTTTCTTTTCTCCTCATATACTGGGGGCTACTTATTGTGCTGCTACTACCTCAGACGCATCACTGGAGCTAGTCCTGGCAAGTGGGACCTTCATCACTGATGTTACTGCTGCTGTTGATCCCATTCCCTTTCAGCTGCCTAATCATCCTGCTGCTTAAAAAACTCAGCAGCAGCAGCAGCAAAAACAGCAATCGCAAATTCCTTATCTACATCACAGCATTTGAGAGTGGCCACTGGCCACTAGCCAACAGGACATCACCTGCTGGCTTCAGTAGGGATTTTTTTTCTCAGATCTTGTGTTTTAAAAACAATAAAAAAAAATATAAATCATAGTCCTACAATAAAAAATATACACATTTTGGGGGTTTGTTTCTAAAAAGCCTAAGTTCTACAAATCAATGTTTGCTTAGGGCTTGTGCCAAACAATCTTACATCCTACAAATCAATGTTTATTCAGGACTTGTGCCTCTAATAAGTCTAAGTCCTCAGCCGTTTGGGCTTCTAACAACAAATGTAACAAATCATCCTCTACAAAATACTCCATCAAGTCAAGTATCAGTCCACCCCAGTGGCAGCTTATGTCAGCGGATTCCTGTCTCTATCACTTTACATACACATTTCTTATTTTATTTATTTATGTATTTTTTATGCCCCCCCAATCCTAGTAAACAACCCCCCAAAAAAAACATTCCCTGTTCAACTGATTCTTTCTCCACACCCCACAAACACAGGCACCATCATGCCCCTTTTATACTATGCCTTTGGGAAATAAAAAAAAAATATTTGCATTGATTTCAATGGAATGAGCTAGGTGAAAAAAAGCTGAAAATTGGCACCTTTCTCTGTAAATTATTCACCAAGAGGGAAGTTACTTGTCAGTTTCATTTTGAGGCAAAATTTTTCAGCCATCCTTACTTAGGACATGTACAAGGCAGGGAACATTCACCATTTCTGCTATTTTCAATGCAGCTATTGTGTTGAAGCCATTATCAGTCAACACAAAAACAGAGTTCAAGGAGCAGGGTGCAAGCCATTCATCCATCACCTGCTCTTGTCTATACAAGGCTTCTATAGTGTTGTGAGATTGTTTCTCAAAGCCCTGCATGCACAAGGTGGCATTCCAATGCAATGGACTATCTTGCTGCTATCTTTTAATATGCCAGAATCAGAAGCAAGATTACTGGCTGTGATCTGATGTTGCAAGCTATTGTGATCCACTGGTGGGATGTAAACTGAGTAGTGACAGTCATATAACTTGTCCTCTGCCCACTTGTCTACATAGCGGCTGTCAGGTGAATTTCCTTTTTTGTGAGATTTCCAACCTCTGCCCACCACACTAACCACCTACTTGTACAATTCTGCCACAGTCATTCATGAAAAATAACTGTGGCTTGGGATTTGCAAGTGGGGTGCAACACGTAACATCATTTCTTTGAAAAGCTTTGTTTTCTACAAAAGAATAAGGTGTCATGTCATCTTTAGGGGAGGGCGAAAAAGTGAGAAAAATTTCCTGCATGATTTTTCGCAAAAAATGGACCAAGTTTTCCTCCTTTTTGCCTATTCCAGCAAATTTTTCTCTCATTCTAACACATATTTCACCTAGTCAACACGTTTCTCCTATTCTAACAAACTCTAACACATTTTTCTCCTATTCCAAAACATTTTTTCCTATGTTTAATATAGTGCAACATTCACCAGCACAATATTACTTCTTCTGAGGGCTGTAGTGGAGAAATAAGTAGCTGGATGCCTAAGCTGTGAGTCCTACAGCAACATATACCTTGAAAAATGTGTTAGCTTGCAGAGTCCTTTGCCCACAACACTAACTTCCTGCTTAAGTGACACTGGCGCATATTCATGATGATGTCAAGTGATTAAAAAAATAAAGTACAACCTACAATGTGGCAGATGTGTATGATAGTGGTAGTGGGGGACTCGCATGATGTGATTGGTGGGACCTTGACTAACTGCATCCACCCTGGGAGGAGAGAGATCATCATCATTTTTTGCAAATGCTGCAGCAACCATTGCTGCAGTCAGTTTTTGAACTACCACTTTACTCCCACATCCCTGCACTGCTCCACCTTTCCCCGTCCTGCTTGTACATTTGCTAGACATTACTCAACTACTGTGTGTGTTTTTACTCTCTACAGTAAACACCTGATGGAGTGTAATGTCTTGCCTTGGCCTTCAACAAAATTCTCAATGTAGTCTAATGTCTATCAAGTCTGCCTTAGTCACAGATCTCACATCAGGATCCCAGTCAGTTGTCTAATATATTTATTTGTTAAATTATTTTTGTATTTTTTTTTAAGTTGTCCACCCTATCTCATCACAGTTAGTCCAAACAATATATAACTAACAAACAAAATCAACATCTTCTTTCCCCAGACATCCACAGCACAGAGACAATGAAAGCAAAATCAGCAATCAATTTTGACCCCAGCTGCCTGTGTCTTGCCAGTCAGTTACATAAAATTTTGGGGTATTTTGGGGCAACCTTTTTCCTCCCTTCTTCTCCCCCAGAGTTCCTCCAGATTTCCCTAATACAGAGAACAAATGTTCTACCTAAATGATTCCCTAAACTAAGCTTCAGTTCTCCTTTATTTGCCTATATTTTCTAGCTCAAAATGTGCTGCTCTCTCCTCTCACACAAACACAGAATGGCTGCTGTGAGAGCATGACACTCTTGTATATAGCTGTAGAAAACTAGAAAAAAAATTCTTATGGTGAAGAAAAATGTTTCTTCCCTACAATTTTAATGCAATGAGCTAGGGGAAAAAAGCAGAAAAGCGGCACCTTTTTGTGGGAATTTTTTTGCCCTTTGTTGCTGCTGGTTACTCAACAGCAGTGTGTGTGTGGTTAAGTGGGGCTTGGACTTGGAAGTGGTGATGATGCTGATGATGACTGACACGATTGCATATTTTTTGACTTCTTTACTTATCCAAAGTCCGGCTTTCCAATGGATTTATAAACAGGCACAGCGCTCCTTTTCAGTGGTAGAAGACTGAGCCTTTGCTTTTCAACTAATATTCTGGCCATGTAATCATATTTCTCACTCTCAACTTCCTCTGTATCTGAAGAAGAGGAGGATGCTGTAGTGATATATACTAGATCAACATCATCAGTCGTAATTAGGTTATCCTCAGCATCGCCCGCTGCTTCTTCCCCACTACTTTCATATTCCTCTAGGTTTTTATAGACTCAAACAATTTATTTTTACTTTTTCAGAACATTCTCTGATACTTTGATTGGTTGGTTGAACTGCTACACTAGAATGGACTTCTCCTCTTCAATGTTCTTAAATGGTTTATTAATACCATTGGTGGTGGTAGTGGAACATTTTATGTCACCTTCCTCATCATTTATTGCACATGCTGCAGCAACCATGGCTTCAGTCAGTTTTTGAACTACTATTTTATTAACAAATGCCACTCCCTGTGATACTGCTCTAGCACCGTCTCTAGTACATTTGCTGGATATAGTCAAAGTAATGTGGATTTTTTTTTAAATTTGTTTATTTAGAGACAACATCATCGTAAGTACACAGTACGGGTAAAGAGATCAGGAAATTCAGTTTCCACATACAATGTGTAATACATGAGAGTGGTACAATAAGTTATCTCATTGTATGATGTCATCATCTGTTCAAGTAATGTGGATTTTAGCAGTAGAGTACATGACAGTCGACAGAACTGCTTGCTTTGATGTCTTAACCTTCACAAAATACTGCATCAGATCTCTAGTATCTGTATCGGTCAGCCTCAGTCAAAGGTCATGTCAGATGCCCTGTCTTTGTCACCTATCAGTCAATTTTTTTATTTTTTATTTTAGTAATGTTTATTTTATTACATTATCTATCACAGTCTGCAAAAAAATACCCCTTGCAAGTTCAACTGCTTTTTTTTCCTCTTTGCCTTTCTCTAGTTCCAAAAATACTGCTTTCTTACACTTGTAGAAAGGCAAGATGTGAGAGCTTGACAACCCATTTTTACTATAACAAAAGATAAAGAAAGGAAACTTTCCGAGTATGTGTGTGTGTGGGGGTAATTCTTACCTTTGATTTCAATGCAATGTCAAGGTGTAAAAAAAAGCTCAAAAATGTGCTGCTTTCTCGTCTCACAAACACAGAATGACACTCTGTTAGAGCCCAACACCCTCTTATGCCTGCAGGAAAAGAACAGAAAACTGCCATGTGGTGGGGAGAAATTCAGTCTTCCCACTCATTTCAATGCAGTGAGCTAAGTGAAAAAAGAGGGAACACGGCACTTTTCACAGGAAATTTCCAATTTTGCCTATTTCTGTGTTGAGGCAAAAACTTTTGTCCATTCCTACTGAGAAGGAAGCCAAGGAGATTTACCTCTCACTGATTTAACACTAACTTGCACAATTAGAATGTCCATCAATGATCTAACACTAAATCTCACATGCCTAACCCTCACTAACCTAAGTCACACACTTCACACTACAGAAATCAGATTTTGGGCTTGATACTATGCCAACAGGTAAAACAGCCAGGAATGAAAAACACCCACAGAGGTAGAAACCCACTTTTGTACCGCAGCTATTCTATAGCTGGTTCAGTACATGGACCAACAAGAGTTGTTGGCCAAAACCCACATTGTGGCCAATTGCTCGCTGTTGATTTTTGCTCCCACAACTCGTGCAAAATAGAGTGAACTGTGTGAACATCAAAGGAAAAAAGCCAACTTGAGTTGTCTGACACAGTGTCAAACGACAAGAGTGAGCTCAAAACACACCTCCCAAACACTAAGCCTACACTATCCCAAATATGACACTTAAATAATAGTAACACTAACACTATCCTAACATCCAGAAATGTAACACTTTAGTGTCATGCACTGTCCGTCTTCCTCTTTAATCTTCTATCTTCTTGTTTCCTTCTTCTTTTCTTCTTTCTTTGTTAAAATCTGTTGAAAAAAATAATCCATTACATTTCATTGTGAAATAAAATAATGCCCCCAAGAGATGCCACATTTAACCCTTTGAGTGATGGAGAGGTGGTCAAAGGGTTAAAAGAAGCGTGGCATCTCTCTGCAAAAAAATCAGTTGCAATTGTCTTTTTTTTAAAAAAAGTCATTCTTATTTTTTAAAGTAAAAAAAGGGCAATGACAATCTATTATTTAGCTGAGAAATACCACACTTCATTTAACCCTTTGTGAACCGCTCATAGGGTTAACTGTGGCATCTCTTTGGGGTCATTATTTTATTTTACAATGAAATCTAATTGGATAATGCAGGACCTAGAGAAGTGATATAATTGGAGAAGTCATCTCCACTTTATCAACTCTTTATCACCTCATAGTTCACACTCCCATAAACTAGTCTCCCTGTGTAAGTGGTAAGGGACAAACCTATAAATGAATTTAAGAACTCTTGGAATAAAGAAGTATCTTTTTAAATGTCATTTTAAATGTCTGAGATTTTTAAATAGCATATATGCACACATATTGGCCATATGGCTATCTGCCATAAATGTGTATGTTCCCATATAGTGCCTTGTAAATGTGTTTTAGACTCACTGACTGCCAGATGAGATTTTAGTGTATTAACTATTATCATTACAACCAAGCAAGACCCTTGTAAGAATCTGCATTATACAATTAAAGAGAATAACCTGAAAATAATTTCTTAATACCTTAGTCACGATAATTCTGGAACAGAATATAACAATTTAAAAAGCCCCTGGGGACATTCACTAAGCTGTGATAAAGAAGTGATAAAGTAGCGGTAACTTCTCCAGTGATATAATTTCTCCAATTCCTATGTTATTCAATGGCGCCTATTCACTAAGATGTCTTCACCTTTGCATCTTAGAGAAGTCATCTCCACTTTATCACCTCCTTATCACTGCTTAGTGAATCTCCCCCCTTGTGTTAAATATTTACATTTTTTCAAAGTTTGGATATTTAAGATTTACAAAAAAATAGTAACATCCAAGACAGAAACTAAACATAAACCAACAGAAACAAGAGACAATAATCTCCAGTTAAAACTTGACTTTCTTATAGTAATTGTAAGCACATACTGCCACCTTGTGCCTGTATTGCAAACTTGTAATATTTATACACACTAAACTCATCAAAATTTAAGTATTTTGATATATTTTATGTATTGAACATTGCATACAGTAAACATATCATATCAGCACCTGCTTCTGAAATGCAGAATCATGCAGCTTAAAGACCTCCAGCACAATGAATCTTTGAATCGATTGGATGCTAGAGTGGTCTCCATTGAATTGTTAAGCAAAGTGCTGCAGACGTTGCTAAAGTCTAAGGTTTAAGGGCAAAATTCCTTCTAGAAGGTAGTTAATTATATTATATTCCAATAATCTATTTATTCATTGACCTTCAAGACTAATATTTCAGTAAAATGAAAGATTATTTGGCTTAATGTAACTATTCTATTAACTAGCAAAAAATATTTGTATTCAGTATGTGCATCCTTGGAATTAATAGATAGCTACATGTGTTTTAGCTCATTTATCCAAATGTCTATACCAGTAAACTATTCTTACTGCATTTTTTCATTCTTCATGTCTGTCTATTATGATTAATTTACATGCAGTCTGACAAATTATTTACAGGATTTAAAACAGATATATAATCTGATCTTTGACAGTTATATGTGGTGTGTTTATGATAAGATTGCCATTGTACAAAGCAAACTAAATGTATATATTTTATATAGTTCCAAAAGGGATGGTGAACTTATCATATTAACCCATTGAGTGCCAGAGAGGTATCCAATGCATTGCAACTCAATGCATTAGATACCTCACTGGCAATCAAAGGGTTAAAATTGCTCCTCGGTTGTGTGAATGCTGCCTCCATTAATTATATTTGAATAACGTATAGAGTTTTTAGATTGTAAATTTGGAATCCTGTTTTTTATGTTCTTTTATGTTTTACTAAACGTTTAAAGCACACCATTTTGAAATATGTTTATCCACTGATGTGCTTTCCTTGTTTAAGGCCAATAATTGTGGTAAAATGTCATTACCAAGGATAGGGGTGAGCAAACTGTGGTAGTTGCAATCTCACTTATTCCACAGACTACCTTAAAAGATCTGTGTATGGCACAAGTATGTATATATAAGTGGGCCCCAAAAGATTTTGGTAAGAAAAAGATGGATAAAAAATCTGACCAACCATTGACCTAGTAATTTGGCATAAACCATATTGCCTACAAGTTTAGTAAATTCATAGTTAGCAAAGGTTTGAGAGAAGCTGGATATAGATGTTTATCGATGCACATATTATCAGTGTGGCAATAACTGAGGAGAAGCAAAGAGTTAAATGAAATAGGCCAATTACCTTGTGCATCATGAAATACTCTCCAACTCAAGTCCCCATTGGGCCTAGGAATCAATGCTGAGTAAAGGAAGATGGGTTTCTCAGCCAGACAAATTGTCACTTACGGATCAGACCTGATCATTAGGGATGGGTGAAGCCTAAGCAGTAAAATAGGAAAAAAGGCACTTCCTGCCTAGCTCATTTCATTGAAATCAGTGGTAAAACTGAATTCCCCCAACCACATATCAAGTTTATCTTTGTTTATAATATAAAAAAGGTGTCAAATTCCTGCAGCTTGTCATTTCTATATTTCTGAATCTTGTTGGTAGGCAATTTTTTCTCTGTGTTAGGGGAGTCTGGGGGACTCAAAATACCCCCACATTTTGTTGCTTGAGGCAGACAGCTGTGATTCAACTTCCTTCCTCATCTGGATGTTATCTCTGTGCTAGGGGAGTCTGAAGGTATGTTAAAGGAAAAAAGTAGACTTACCCGAAATACCCTAGAATTTTGTGTAACTGATTGGGAAGACACAGGCAGCCTTGATCCAAGTTTCCTCCTGATCTGGATGTTCTCTCTGTGCTAGGGGAGCCTGGGTGCGTGAAAAGGGAGGAAATGAAATTTGCCACAAATTTTGTTTGACTGAGAAGACACAGGCAGTTGTGATCCAAGCTCCTTTTATCTGGCAATCCTCTGTATTAGGGAGTCTGAGGGTGTGAAAAGGGAGCAAAGGAGGTGTAATCCAAAACCCCCAAATTTAGTGTGACTTACTGAGAAGACATAGGCAGCTGTTATCCAGGTTTCTTCCTGATCTGGCTGTTATTATCATTGTTAGGGGAGTCTGGGGAAAGAATCAGTTAAACAGGCAGTTTTTTGCATTTTTGTTTTATTGACAGTGACAGGGACAGTTAATTAAAAATTAGAATAAATAAGAATAGTTTGACTGATAGTTGACTGTTGTGAGCTGTGACTGAGACAGACTGATACCAGGTACTTGATACTATTCCCCCTGGGGAAAAAATGGTGATGGTGGTTTTGAAAGCACAGTTTGGTATTCTATTAACTGTTCTGTCAAAAACTGCTATGTCTAAAAATGTCCACCGGAAGCAAAATTTGCGCCCATTGGACACAATAAAAAAGCTGTTAAATTTGGCATTCTAATACATGTGGTGGCTTCAACACCCATTAAGTGGCTCACTTTTTTTGCAAAAAAATTGCACCATCAAAAGTAGGCACTGAGTCCCTAGCGTGCCTTGAAAACCACAGACATGTATTTGAACAGTGATTTCCAACACTCAAACGCATGCATGGCTAGTGATCCCTAAACTAGCCACACAAGGATATACTGATATGGGGCCCTATTTAAAAACTATAGAATATTAACCCTGTGACTGCCAGTGGAGTATGAAAAGCAAAGCAGTGTGTTGCATACCCCACTGAGTTAACCCCCTAAAGTTAAAGGGATAGTAATGTTTCATAATAAAAGCAGCTCTAATTAATCATCATAGTATTTGGACTTTGGAGAGTGTTATTTCAATTCTGTCAGAGTTGTAGTTCAAGAGTAATTCAATGACAAAGTGTCCCCCTCCCGCCCCTTTTACTGATGTAACACTTTTCAGCCAGAGCAGAAGGGAGGTGCCCAGGTAGATTGCAGAGAGGGACAATCTTCAATTAAGATAAGGGAAAAAGCTGAAATACTTTTCAAGGTGGGCAGGTCTTTCATTGTTCTCATAGGAAGAAGATTGTCCCCTGCTGTATCTGTCTGGTCTATGGACTGCATTCCACATCTGAGAAGAGATGGCTTACATTAGGTAAAAGGGGCGGGAGGTGAAACTTTGCTTGTGAATATCTCTCAAACCATAAAGGTTTGAGAGATAAGACTTATATCGTTCTTCATGATTTTTTAATGCCTAGAAAATAAAATAAAGATAAAATGAAGTATTACTATCCCTTTAACACATCCCATGAAAAGAAACACTTATCTTTTTATTGTAATAAATATATATTTTTATCTAATTATTGAGGTACGATTCTCTGTCCGATATTAACCATTGGAGTGCCGAACTTAATCAGTTGAACTATTTGTTTTTTCCTCCTAAGGGAGTAGGAGGTTTGTTGTAGCTGCCCATGGCTTATAGGGTTGGACATCTTGACTAATCAGAAGTGCCACTTAACTTAGAGTAATATATATATATATATATATATATATAGAGTGGAGATTGTAGCCGTATTAGTCCAGTGATGCAGATGTAAAATAACAAACAAAATAAGTATCTTGTAATACCTTTTTTATTGGACTAACAGAATTTTGGATTGACAAGCTTTCGGGAGAACCTCCATTTCTCAAGTCTAAAGCATTTCTGACTAAAAGGACACAGAATTCACAGTGATACATAAAATTCAAAGTTTGGCTGTGTGTAGGTTTAAGAAAACATAACAGCAGATAAGGCCAGAGGATCTACACTCTACTTGTAGAAGGTTGTAAATACCTTTTGTAAGGATTGGGGTGGGGGGAGAGGGAAAAAAATGCAGAAGATGATAATGGAGTGGGGAGAATTAAAAAAGTTTGCACATGTTAAGAGTGCTAGAATTGCCATCCAACAATTCAGCATGTGCATGCAGGCCTATATACAACATACGCCCATATGTGTACATATATATATATATATATGTTATATATATATATATATATAACAGGGCTTTTCCTGCAAAGTAAAACAAGGATACTAACACTGCTGGCAGTTGTTTTATTCAAAAATGTGACACTTTAGAACTGCTACACTCTCTGGAAACCCAGGGGATTTACTTTCATAAAGCTTAAACTACAGGAAATGATAAAGTTGTTACCGTAACGTGCTATGGAAAACTGTTGTCAGTGATTAATCTTTGTCATACAATGCAACAGAATACCTATGTGAAATATGGCCATTAGAGGGCAATGTTAACCCCTTAACGACCCTTGACGGTCATAGTACGTCATGGGTCGATCTGACTCAACAACCCATGATGTACTATGACCATCATGGAATTCCGGTCTCCCCCGTGGCTGCACTCTGTTCGGGGAGTCCGAAAGCGTAAGGAAGAAAAAAAAATTGCTCCGTGGTCCTTAACTGAGTGCGACTTGCCGATCGGCCGGTCATTAAGGGGTTAAAGAAAAAAAAAGTTTAAACTGTAAAAAACTTCAAAAAGACAAATCTCCCACAGGAGTGCCCTTTCTTTAGTATGCAGGAAAAGTCCTGAAATATTTGGGGAGTTTTGGGGGTCATTTCATAAAAATGTCACTGTTCTTTTAACACTGGGCTGTGGCCCATGATGAAAATGGTGGTTAATGTATTATAAATTAGAAGTAGGTGGATACATGTATATGGTTTCATTATTTTTATTAACTCATCCATTGCCATGAGTTAAAACATTTTAATGTTTTGCAGGTCATTATGGTAATGAAGCGGTTAATATATTGTATAGAAGATGTGTGACATTGTATTGCAATGTGGTGTCAGCCTCTCTAACAGTGCAGAGAGGGAGGACTTAGGGTCTAGAATTAAGCTATGAGAGTTACTTACATGTGTGTGCGTGCAAGAGGTACATGTGCATGTGATGTGTGTGTTTTTTTGTGATGCATGTGTGTGTAGTACATATATGTTTGTCTGTGTGGTGCGTGTGTGTGTGTGTGGGGGGGCATATTTGTGTATATGTGCATGTGGTGCATGTGTGCATATGGTGGATTTGTGTGTATTTTTGTGTTTGTGTGTATGTGTGTGATGCACGTGTGTGTTTGTGTGTGTGTATTGTGTGAGATACATGTCTGTGTTTGTAGTATGTGTTTGTGTTATACATGCACATCTATGGTTCATGCATTGTTTTTGTGTGTGTGTGTGTGTGTGTGTGATGCATATGTGTGTGTGTGTGCAGGTGTGTGTGGTACATGTGTGTGGGCTTGTGGGATGTGTATGTGTCCGTGTGTGTCCCAACTGTACAATTCTGAAGAGTATGCTACCACTTTATAAATAAATAAATAAATAAATAAATAAATAACAATAACCTAAATATTTCTAATTACATATGCTCAAAATAAACTTGTACTGATTCAAAATGAAACATTATACATTTGGTATTTTTCATTAATTTGTCATTACTTTTATTTTGCAGCACAAAGTATAACTGATGAACAGGATTTACTGGATGTATCATTAACAGAATCTGCATATATTTCTTCTTATAAAGACAATTAACAAATATCTAGATAAAATGAGATGCTTTCGAAAACGTTCAGCAATACCAGTCCTGGGAGTACTAATCATTTGCCTGCTGTTCATGAACGTGTATATTGAGGATGAATATGTTATGGTAAGATTGAAATAATGTCATAACCCACAATAGGGTACTGTATGAATCCATCAGTGAAGCTAAATTTCTCAATTTATATGTTAGATTAAAAATTCTGTATCTGCTTTAGTATATATCAAAATACACCATCCCACTGGCATTAAAACTTTAATGTGAGTAAACCAAAACTATATCATGTTCTGAAAAATGGTAGCATTCTTCTAGATTAGGAGCAGATGAATGGAGTGTGAAAGATCACCCATATACTTCCCTATTGCTCTTACCTTGGAGGTACATCTTTGGCATAAATGGTTTAGTACATAAGCATTAAGCAAATGCAGCACACAGAAGTCAGTTACTATGTCTATTTTAATGGGGAATTACATTCATACATTCTGATGACATTCACTGATTTATGTAGGTTGGTTTTATTAAAAGGCATGTTTTATGGATCCTGGGGAGGCACATTGGAATTTCTGAGGTTTTAACTATCAGACCTGTGTTCTATCTTGATTGATCACCACTGACCTGATCACAAATGACCAGTTCTAGCCAGTAAGATATGAATAGTGTTGATGAGCTCCAACAATGCAGCAGTCTCACCCAAAAGAAATGCATCACTTACATCCATATGCATGCTATTGTAAAGAAATAGTCAAATGTGCTCAGTCAAATATCTAAGATGTAAAAACCAGTGACCTTAAAACCTTGAATGCCAGAGGGGTATGCAATGCATTGTAGAGCAATGAAATGCAATGCAAACCCCTTTGGCACTTGAATGGTTAAGGTTTGTTAGCTTTCTACCCACAAAAACTGACTGGGAAGTCAAAACCAAATACTGTCAAAATGGTTTGTTGTTTACTTGCCACTAAAATGTGACCAAAGACTAACACTGTTACTAGCTTGTGGTTACTAGATGTGGTTACATGGTGTAACGGGCCCATGGCTGCTACTTGGAAACCTTTTCAGGCCTAGAAACTAAAATCACCAGAGGGGCTGTTTTTCACATAAATGAAGCTGGAATCAGGGCAAAAGGAAAGTGCTGCCTTCCTTTTGAAAAGTAGGCATGCTGGGGATTGGCTGCTGGTTACCATGTGACATGTGTGACTTAGTTTATTGTGTTGTCGTATGGGACGGGTAGGCACCCCATGGATTGGTCACCCCTGTCCAACACATTTTGTTGATCCAGTCTCATTGGCTGGGAGTCGTCACAACATGATTGGGTAACGTACCAGACCCGGGTAATTCAATCCTCCCATAGAATACAATAGCCCAGGTCTGGATTGGCCACTGTACCTTGTCACTCCGATTCCTATTGGCCATGGTTCGGATGCAGCAAGATTGAATCATGTAAGTGTGTGTACTGTGAACAAGATCCTTTTGTGCTCATGTTTATAATCCCTTTGTATGCATTATGTTATGTGCCCCTACACCATTGTTCCCATGGTAGCATGTCATCACCTACCCATTATCACTGTGTAGATTGTGTTATTCCCATTGTAACTATTCTGACGAATGTGTGTAAAATGTCCCTAGTTTCAAAAATAGACTGTTAATCATTTTGGACTAGAACTGTGTCCTGTGTTTTCATTCCTGAATGGTTTAAAGGGTCCACTTTGACCCCCAATTCAGGAGACCTGCACTTCAGTGATAAAGGCAGCTTCACCCATTTACCGGACTGGCTATCCATCTTGTAGCTGACATCAGGAGAGAGAAACCCGGCCCAATGGCCCAGGACAACCCGGAGTCCTGGGTTTCTGTTACACATGGGATGTACACAATACAGTAGAAGTTATTGCTGCAGCTAACAATATTTGTAAAACTATATTAATTGGGTCTTTAAATGATAGCAGCATGGATTTATCGTAAATAAGAGGTTGATTTAGAGAAGTAGAATGAGTTTTAAGAATAAGTGGAAGAACATAAATGTGGTAGTCGAAGAGAAAGATGTCTACACCACATCTAAGACAGTAACTAGGTCTGGAGGTGTTACACCTGGACTTGATACATTTGCTTAACATGCACTCTGCTATGATCAAACCAGTAAGTAGAATGATAACTGAAATATGGTAAACTTATGATAAGTAAGCACCAGTTCATTTAAATTATCTTCTCTATCTGGGAAGACCTATTGTAACCAGTCTGAATAATATAACATGGATGAATGCATTACATCCCCAGACAGTCATATGTCCATCACAGTCTTGCTGTACCAGGCTCTGGTTTGGTTTGAACAGGTTACCTTGAGTCAATGAGCCCTGTGCTTAACAGCACAGCCACCAAGAGAGACTTTTTTTCAGCAGGCCACCTATTATGGCCTAGAATCTTCTACTTCTATCCTTGGCTTTGCTGACCTACTATTGCAGTCCTGTGCTGCCCTTGTGACCCCAGTCCTTGAACTTAACTTTACACCTTTACCGCTGGTCCCTGATTGCTGCTTCAGACCTAGACAGTGCACCTATACTGCCTGCCTTGACCTGGACCTGTTTTGTGAAACTGCCTTTACCTGATGATTTTGTACTGCTCTTTGGACATGACACTATCCTTTTCGTGGCCTCCTAAATAAGGGAATTCTACCCCTGGGGTCAGTGGTTTCTGCTCAAAGTTACGCTACCTTTGTTTGCTGTAGTGTACTTTGGCCCTGCCTGTATCAACCCTGGGAGTGAGCAGTTGCTTTACCACAGCTACTGGCACCCTGACATCCAACTCCAGATTATACCTGTCTACTCCAGCTCTTCACCTACTTTGGACTTTCACTGTGTGTTGCTCTGTATCTGTGTCCCTACACCAGTGTTGTTTTGCACAGAAAGCATTGAAGAGCTAGAACAGGAAAGGAAATATTTTGGTCTGAAAGATTAATATAATCAAAATGCAAATCTTGTTTAACGAATTTACCATGCCAAGTACAATCATAGTAGATGGACAAGAATTACAAGAACTGGAAAAGTATATTGGACAGGAAATGTAAACAGATGGAAACACCATGATGGAAATTGAGCGACAAATAAAATTGGGGTGCAAGTATTTGGAAAATTTAGTAGTATCATCTTTAAAGGGATAGTAATACCTAAAATGTAAAAATAAATATGTTGTAGGGTTTATCCCCCTGAGTAAAACAAGAGTACTCCCACTGCTGAAAGATGTTTCATTCAAAAGTTATTAATTTTCAAAGTTGAATTTTTTAGGTGCAACATCACAGTGGCCTGAAATTGTACAGTGGCGCTGTTGCTACACCATCCTATGGAGATTTATGGTCCTGAGACCAGAGCTGTCCATAGGATCATGTAGCAACAGCGCCACTGTACAATTTCAGGCCACTGTGATATTGCACCTAAAAAATTCAACTTTGAAAATTAATAACTTTTGAATGAAACATCTTTCAGCAGTGGGAGTACTCTTGTTTTACTCAGGGGGATAAACCCTACAACATATTTTTTTTTACATTTTAGGTATTACTATCCCTTTAAGACAAATTTACAGATCTGCCTCAAGCTAAAGGTATTTGACCAATGTGTCTTCCCAGTCCTTACGTAAGGCTGTGAAACATGGACACTAAATATCAAGTCATACATAAACATAAGATTACGTAGAGAAGTATTGGATAGAAAATTCTTAACATAACAAAATGAGACCAAAAAATGTGTGCAAGATTTCATCAGAAAACAAAGGTTTATGATAAAATTGAAAGAATAAAGCACCTGAAATGGAAATGGGCATGCCAGATAGCAAGAAGACCTGAAGGTAGAGGGACCAAAACATTTTGGAATGGATTCCTCTTGATACTAAATATACGGGTGGGAAAAAGGTCCCATTGTGTTCCTGCGAAAACCACGTGGTTGCACGAGTTCTCCTACTTTAAATACAGTGATTAAAATCTTTGCTGTTTTCTCCCATTGGCAAAAATTCTTCACTAGTTTTTTAATGGCTAGAAAGTTTTTGCCCCTTTATGAACATGTTTTTTGTCTTTTCGCTATAAAAATGTTTTTTCCAGGAAGTGAAACACAGTACAAGCAGCTACAGAGTCAGAGAGTGTTGCTAGGCTGTTGTCCTGTGAATAAATAGCGAACTTGAGGCAGGAGAGGCTCATAGTGACTGCTATCACTATAAGCCAGTTTAATAATAATAAAAAGAGGACCTGGAAGGATCCTTTTGCATACAGTGAGTCTGAAGAGGAGGAAGTGACCACTACCACCAACATGGAAGGGTCTGGATGCCCTGGTTCCACAGACCAAATGCTGGCCAGTCACCCTACATAACCCCTGGGGATCTTAGGGAAATTTTTGTCAAGGGCAGAGGAAGAACAGGGTAGTAGAATGAACAGGACAGGTCAGCTGCCTGTGTTTGCTGCTAATGATGCCCCCGCTGCCAGTGATGTGCCTGCTGCCAGTGCTGAACCTACTGACAGAAGGGGGAAGGAGGAGATGATGCCAAGTGTGACAGCAGGGGACCGTAAGTCACACTTGCCATCCCCAAGTAGTCCCACCACTAGTACTAATAAGGTGCAGCAGCTTGTACAGAGTTTTAGTTGTGGAGGATGGGGTATCACGGTGCCTGTGTTATTGCTGGCGACATTATGACGGTGCTTCTTCCTGATACATTCTTATTGGCTAACGTGTTGTTGGTCCACCCAGTGATAACCCTTATATATTGAGCCCTGTCACTTTAGCAGTGCCCTTTCGTGGTGTTTCTGTTACTAGCGCTTGCTCCAGAATTCGTGTGTTTCCTGTGTATGACCCGGACTGCCTGACTACTCTGCCTGTATTGTGCCTGCTCTGTGTACCGACCCAGCCTGGCTGACGTTCCTGCTTTGTGTACTGACCCAGATTGGATGATGTTCCTGCTTTGTGTACCGACCCGGCCTGGCTGATGTTCCTTCTCTGTGTACCGACCTGGTCCTGATTACTACCCCATCCGGTATCCAGTAGAGGGTCATATTCCTTTTCTTTCTGTCCACGGACAGATCCTCTGTTGCCTCCATTGCTGCTCCGGCAGCCAGTTACTGTGACCTGATCAGTATTGTGCCTCGTGATACGACATCCAGTGTTGTAGTGTCCCTCGGTAGCACCACGGTAAGCTTGACCTATATCGCTCTAACTGAGGTTGGTCTTTCCTGGGTGCCTCAAGCTTTCTCCATACTGGTAATCGATTCTAGGTCTGAGCATTCATTAACCCCTTGTGGGTTGGTGCCTGGCACATTGGGTACAGTCATTGCAGTAGCTGATTGATGTTACTTCGTGCCTCTGTGGCAGTCTTCCTTTGGCAGCTCCGGTAGTCTACCATTTGTCCAGGTCCTTTGTTGCTGTCGCTGCCTTAGTCGCCATTGTGTCACTCTCTACATAGAGAGTGTACTAAGGGCCATTGTACTATTAGGGCCTGCCCGTCCTCCCGGCCTAATAGTAATCACACTATCTGTACTTTGTTTGGATATACACGAATTGTACCTGACCTAAGTCAGTATAGTATTGTATATATTATATACTGGACCTGTGTGGGTACTAATAACTGTAACCTGACCTGTGTCAGTATTGTATTGTATACATATATACTGGACCTGTGTGGGTATTTTGTACTGCTACCTGTCCTGTGTCAGTAATATACTGTTGCATACATACTGGACCCGTGAGGGTTATTCTATTACTGTGATTCTTCAATAAAATTGCATTTTACCTAAACCTCCCGTGTCTGAGTCTTCATAAAACCATTACAGTACGAAAGGGCCATGACCTCAGATGGTACAGGTGAAGGCAATGCACAAAGTATCCATTGGAGGATGGATTTACATGAGCAGCATTTGGCCGTACAAACTATACTAGAGTGTACCGCTCACCTAGATAAACCAGTACAAGCCTCGGTGGTCTCCCCTGTTACGACACAGGGAACTCAATCCTTGACACAAGCCAGCCTGAGTAAAGGGTTAACTGCCACTGCTCCATTACCATTAAGGTATGATGGCGAACCCAACCTGTGCAGAAGGTTCATTAACCAATTAGAGATTTTTCTGGAGTTAACTCCTCAAGCCTTTCCTAGTAATTGAAGTAAGGTGGGCTTTATGATCTCGTTAACGGGCCGAGCATTGGCATGGGCCAACCCCTTGTGGAATCAGCCAAACCTTGTACTAAGAACTTCAGGGAGTATTTGAGGTTCCTGGTAGACCCGCCTCTGCTGCCAAAAGATTAATGGAGATCCAGCAAGGGCCTGGTACGGTTGCTGACTACGCTATTGAATTTCGTACACTGGCAGCAGAGGTAGGCTGGAACAATGAGGAGCTGGTGGCAGCTTTTGCTCAGGGACTGTGTGATCATATTAAGGACAAGACGACAGCCAGAGACTTGCCAAACGATCTGGACGAATTAATTGATTTTGCCATGCTAATTGATTCCCGCATAAGAGAGAGAATGGCGGCCAAGGACCGTAGGCAGCGGGCCAGAAATTTGGGACAGGCAAATTTAAGTTTCCCACCCATGCCTACCATCCCCAGACCAACAGGACCGCCGAGCGTGCCAATCAAGAATTGGAACAATTTCTACGCTGTGTCCGATCATCATGATAATTGGGCCGACCTGTTGCCATGGGCAGAGTTCACCAGGAATTGTGCGGTTAATTCATCGTCCGGGAGCTCCCTGTTTCTCATCAATTATGGGTTCCAGCCATGTTTGCTCCCGGACTCATTCCAGATGCAGCAAATTCCACCTCTGGATAAGCATATCGAGCAACTCCGGTCCTCTTGGACACAGGTACAGAGGACGCTCAGTGTTTTGTTCCAGCGTTATCAGCGTCACGCTAATCGCAGACGGTTGCCGGCGGTCTCCTTCCAGGTTGGGGATAGGGTATGGCTATCCTCCAGAAACCTCAATTTGCAAGTCCCATGCAATAAAGTGGCTCCTCGGTTTGTAGGTCCCTTTAACCCCTTAAGGACCGGCGCGCACACGAGCGGCCGGCACTTGCGGACCACGGGGCATTTTTTTTTTATTGGCGCTTCCGGTTCAGGACTTCCGGAGTGGCGTGCAGCCGCGACGGGAGCCCTGAACGCCATACTGTGCCAGGACCGTCATTGGTCCTTAAGTGCCGGACCGCCGTGACGGTCCTGGCACGGCAATGGTCCTTAAGGGGTTATGGTTATCCGCAAAGTTAATCCTGTCTTATATGCCTTGGATCTTCCAGCATCCATGCGGATTCACAATGTGTTCCACGTATCCCTTCTTAAGCCACTGGTGTACAACCGTTATACTACCACTCCTGCGGTCCCCGGTCCTATTCAGGTGCAAGGTCAGGATGAGTATGAAGTCCAAAGTATTATTGACTCCCGACGGTTCACAGGGAGAGTGCAGTATTTGGTTCATTGGAAGGGCTTTGGCCCTGAAGAACGTTCCTGGTTGAACCTGAGTGACCTCCACGCTCCTATGTTGCTGCACAGATTTCATGCCAAATATCCCCAGAAACCGGGTCCCTCTTCACGTGGGGTGGGTCTTTGAGAGGGAGGTACTATCACGGTGCCCGTGTTATTGCTGGCGACATTATGAATGTGCTTCTTCCTGATACATTCTTCTTGGCTAACGTGGTGTTGCTCCACCCAGTGATAACCTTTATATACTGAGCCCTGTTACTTTAGCAGTGCCCTTTTGTGGTGTTTCCGTTACTTGCGCTTGCTCCAGAATTTGTGTGTTTCTGTGTATGACCCGGACTGCCTGACTACTCTGCCTGTATCATTCCTGCATTTGCATTTGCATTTTACCTAAGCCTTCCGTGTCTGAGTGTCCATAAAACTGTTACATGGGGTGATCATCATATTACTAGTGAGGAGGAAGACTCAGGGACTGAAATTGATATGGTTGGTGTTACTAGTAGTAACAGTGATGATGAAGCATGGTGGGACTAACGTTAGGGGAGTGGTAGGGGAAGAAATGCAGAGCATCCAGACTAGTGGTCAAGGGAGCCCACACCATTCCCCAGATGCTGGGAGTCCTCTTCCCCCCATGGCATTGTCCAAATCGAACATAACCCAGCAATAACACCACCACTGGGAGCACAGATAAGCTGCCTGTGCCTGCTAATAGTGCTGCCGGTCTGCTGTCTTCAGGTCAACAAGAAACAGCAAGTGTGACATTAGGGGACCCTCTGTCACATTTCTCATTACCTCCTCCAACTGGTGAGGTGTCTATAATAGAGCAGCAGCAGCATGGAGGGACCGGTGGTGGTGGGGATAATGATGATGGAGAAGCTGGAGTAGAAGAGACATTTTAGTCCAAATGAGAAGGAATGGGAGACAAGGATGGGATGGGCATCACCACAAGCAGCAGTGATCTTTTGGAATGTGTGGAGTTTGTTATTGCTCTAATTCCTGCTGCTGCTGAGTTGCAAGGGCATCAGGATGCTGAAGAGCAGGCTAGTGTGCCACAGACCACTTTGGACACAGTGAGAATGGGTTCAACGAGGGATGTGGGACCAGGACAGGTTCAACTTGACTGCAGCAATACTCCTGGTCCTAGTTGCAGTGTGGATTCTGAAGCAGATGCAGCAACATCATTGTCTGTCCCAGCCAGTGAAGGTCAATGTGGACGAGAAGAAGAAAGAGGTAATCCTTTTCCATTTTTCCCCTCCACCCTGAAGTCCTGGTTGTGAGACTATTCTCTTTGGGCAGGCATCAGTGAAAGCACTGTGCACAATTTATGACAAGCCAGTGAAAAGGGGAAAGGAAGGAATGCATCCTGGCTCACCCTCCCTGATAACACACATGAAACACAAAACCATGACAATTATGTGAAACACGGTAAAGCCAAACACCCACCACAGAAATTAGGCACCCCTGTTTCTGTACCCCTTGACTCTCCCCAAAGGCAACAAGAGGTGAGATGGAGATCAAAGAGGAGGAACAATACAGAAACCCACCAGAGGTTGAAAGTTCAATTACGAGTGAAAGTGATAGCCATTCTGTATATATTAGGAAGTGGTAGTACATGCCCACCCATTGCACACTGTGTGGTGTACTGATCACACATTGGAGTGTGGTGGAAGATAATCACAACCAGGGCATAAAGGGGCATCTGGGGAGATTCCATCCCAAAGAATATGCTAAGCTGGTGGCAGGGAGGGTTCATCATTACTATTAAACTGTCTGCAAGTTGTCATGTGACCTTAGTCGGGAGTACACGGGGCATAGTGACAGCAGCAGTATTTGGTTTCTGGTGGGGGATTTCACATTGGGGACCTTAAGTGTCATGGCATTTGGATAGAGTTGTGCCAGATGTTTCATGTGAGTGAAGATGTACCCATTGGTCCTAGTCCTTCCCTTATTTACCACACACACTGTACACATTTCTATTCTAGTATAAACAGACCCATGATTTTGGAGATCAGGCAGGTGGAGAAGCATTACTGTCCAACTTCTTCTTTTCTCCACATTTTCCTGAAGTGGTGGTGGCTGGTTATGGTGCTGCTACTGCCTCAGTCACATCACTGGAACTAGTCGTGTCAAGTGGAACCTTCATCATCCATCACCCATGTTACTGCTGTTATTGATCCCATTCCATTTGAGCTGCCTAATCATTCTGCTGCTTAAAGTCAGCAGCAGCAGCAAGAACAGCAGTCGCAAATTCCGCAATTATATAAGGGTATTTGGCAATGGCCAGTGGCCAACATGACATGACCTGCTGGCACTAGGTCAGTAGTGCATTTTTTTTCTCAGGGCTTGTTCTTTAAAAAAAAAATTGTTTATAACAAGCCTAAGTTCCACAAATCAATGTTTCCTTAAGGCTTGTGCCATACAAGCCAAAGTCCAACAAATCAATGTTTTCTCATGGCTTGGGCCTCTAACAACATATCTTACAAATCATCCTCTACAAAATACTCTCTCAAGTATCAGTCTACCCCAGTGGCAGCTTAAGTCTGGGGGTCCCGTCTCTATCACGTTACGTACAAATTTCTTATTTTATTTTATTTTTTTGTTTTTTATTTATTTTTATTAACTATCCCCTCACTACCATTCAACAACCCTCCCCCCAAAACAAATATCCTGTATAACTGATTCTTTTCCAAGACTACACTGTCCAACACAGGCACCCTCTTCAGACCCTTTTATACCATGTCTTATGGGGTTTTTTTTGTAGTTAATATTTATATTATATTTTATAAATTGCCCCCCCATCCCAGTAAACAACCTCCCCCCAAAAAAATTCCCTGTTCAACTTTCTCCACACACCACGAACACAGGCACCCTCATACCCCTTTTATACTATGCATTTGGGAAATAAAATAACATTTGCTATGTGTTGTGTATAAATTCAACATTCACACTGATTTCAATGGAATGAGCTAGGCAAAAAAGCAGAAAAACTGAACTTTTCACAGGAAATTGTTCACCGAGTAGGAAATAATATGCTTTGTCCAATGATTTTATCTCCTACTACTCATTTACTAACCAAAATTTACTTTATCCTGAAAGCTGAATTTATTACAATTTTACTCATTGATGGAGAGAGACTCTATGACAGAAATTATATAATGTCCTAATGACAATGATCATTGCAATACCACCTCCCCAGGATATGCCACTCCTAGAGGAACTGGCTAAAGTTTAGCCCCCATTCAGGACCCTGCAGATGAAAATGCATGGGTTAATTGTGTAAAATGGGAGGTGTTTATGGAGGAATAGACCAAGTAGACCCTTAAAATAATACCTTGGGGGCCTGCTCCGATCTTGCAGATCCCTCCTGACTCAAATTTAAGCATAATCCAAGCCGATGAGTAGGCAGTGGAAAAGGCATTGGAGGCATTCAAAGCCTCCAAGGCTCCATTTGCCATCAGGATGCAGACCCATCTGCTTCCAACCAACTAGCTACCCTCTGAGAGTGCCCCTATAACTCCAGTTATGAAGAGTGGGGAAATAAAGATCAAGCTGAGGAGATTTACCCCTCTAGATGAGAAGGGATACTATAAAATCCTCAGTGAGGAGGAGCCCATGGATGATGGAGAACCTGCCACACTCTCAAGATCATCCTAGCTCTGTCTTCCCTACCAAATAATTATTGCCTTAACTGACAGATTAAAACAAAGTTGTGCCTGGCCTTTCATAAGTGGAATTGTTTTCTGTTAATAATACACTCTCTTACAGAATATCTTAGTACCAGTAATCGGTCCAAGAACTTCATGTCTGCAGAGCATATCCACACCCACAAATTCTTGTGTCTGTCCGAACCGGCCTCACTGGAGGCTGGGCACATGCACTTTTTGACACTCAGTATCAGCACTCTAAACACCAATGACTGCAATGATGGGTTTCACAGGGTCCAGGTACTCTGTGAGTTTCCTGCAAAAAACCCATACCAATATGGAGGCTGAAGCCAACTGGCATCTGGAAAGGAAAGTCAGGGTTATCATCAGCCACTTCACAATGGTATCATGTAGAGTGATGACCCTATTCTCAGAGCCATTTCAGCCTGAACTATAAAGACCATTATGCCAGGCCTCCTGTAACCTCTTCAGGTCTCTAAATTGAGCTGCTTATACCCTTACTGCTGGATAGGAGAGTGTGCAATTCTTTGCCAGTTTGTTGGCTTGTCAAAATACGGCCAACATGGATACATGCTTAATAATCAGGATTGACTTCAACTACACTCACAAGGCTCTGGACTAGATAACGACAGAGCCATATGCACCATCTGACTTGGCCCTGTCTTGGCTCTACAGAAGCTCATCACCTGCATCTCCCTAGTCAACATCTGGCAGGAATATATATATATCTATCCACTATTTTGTGAACCCAGTCGAGTGTCATTTGGATGATTTGGATGCCTCCATTTATGTACCACAATTGTGTGTACATGATGGTGTCACTTATGCCATCATCTACAAAAGCCACCTATTGGCACTTAAATAATACTTTATTGTAGGAAAATGGGTTTGTGGCATTGATCCAGGAGATGTGGATGGAACGGAAGGGTTATAACGGGTTTGTCACATTGAGACATTGGGTGTGGGGGGGATTGGGCAATGTTCACACCACCCATAATGGAGTAAACAGGATGAGCCCCTCACATTTAAAATCAGTGCTTTATTTAAAATATATAACAATATGTATGCAACAGCTCAACTCTGGTATGTTTTGGAACTCAAGATCTCTTCTGCTGGAAAAACTAGTCAACATAAAACATCTCATGTCCCCACTTCTAAACTCCTTAAATCATCATCATCATCATTAACTTCAGTCATTGTTGAGCCACTGTAGGATGAAGGCCTCCTCAGCAAACCTTCAACAACCCCAGTCCTGTGCATTTTGTTGCCACTGTGTACCAACAAATTTGGTAATTTAATCTACTCATCTTGTCTTTGGACTTCTTAAATGTTTAATAATTGGTGGAATCCATTTCAAAATTGATTTACTCTTTCAATTATGTCATAGATAGGGGTGGGCAAAAAGTAAGGAAAATTTCCTCCATTACTTTTCATGAAAACTTGCTGATTTTTCATGAAAGTTTTCTCCTTTTCACCAATGCAAAATTATTTGCCTATATTTCCTATAGGTAATACATTTCCCAAAGTTGTGTTAACTTGCACAGTGCATTTGTCCTTTGCCCACACACTAACTTCCCACTTAAGTGACACTGACACATATTCATGATGAAGTAAAAACAAAAATAAAGTAAAATCTACAGTGTGGCAGATGTGTATTGTAGTTGTGGTGGTGGGGGACTGGCTGCTATGGTGTTATTTGTGTATGTATATAGTTTTTACCATTGTCATGTTTGCGTCAATTCTCTATCCTCATTCTCAGATTATTGACACACATTACTTTTCGATCATAGCAGTGGTTCCAAGTGGGCTAGATGGTGGCAACCCTTCTTCACATCCCTCCTCCATTTCCTCATCTGTGCTGCTATTAGTATTTTTGTCGTGGCTTCATCTGTCACGTGTGGTTTCTGCTACCTGATACTCAGATGGTATGAGATGTTGGTTCATTTTTAAGAATGTTAGTCTTCCAACATTGCTGCTTGATAGCCGTGACCTGCAGTCATTGACAATGTAACCAGCTGCACTGAAAACCCTCTCAGACTCAGCGCTTGCTGAAGGGTTTCCACTGCAGTATGTGTCAATGCTAGCTACACACACTGATTTGCCAGTAGTCCATGGGGTCATTGTTTCTGCCTAGAATGTACCTATCCTGCAAGTATACAGAAACCATCTCACATGCAGTGGGACCACTTCTAGGAGCTACACAGTGTTCCTGTGTGTCAGTTACCAATCCATACTCAGGGAGCAAGTCCCAAAGAGATGTGCCGCCACCACCACTACCAATGTTGGGTTTTTACCACCCCTGCTGAAACCCATGAATTGGCCTGTGTTCCGAATGGGATATTCTGGTTGATGATGTAGATGCTTCTGCTGGTTGAAATGCTTTGCTGCATTCCTTTTCACTATACTGTGTAGTTATTTGTGCTCTCACTTTCTCCCTCTCATCCTCCACAATGCAACTCTCCACTCAATCAATAAGCATCTCTTGATATTCCTTGACATAATCTGATTCTCAGAGAGTTGCTGCCGATCATCATGACTCCTTATTGTAACAAACTGCTGATGGCCCTTTGGCAGAATTCATAAATTTGGTGTTTGAAGTGGGGGTCCAGCAAAGTGGCAAGAATGTATTCATCATTGCTTTTAATAGACACTATGCAAGGATCTTGTTCACAGCATGCTGCCCCAATGCTTCACCAGCATGGTTGCCTCCTCAAAAGGTTTCAGTAGCTCACATACATCCCAAATTAGTTGCCATTGGCCAGGTTACAAAGAGGCTCCCTCCAAAGCCTTCCAGTTTTGCATGGTGTACTCACTAATTACCTTATTCTGCTCAGACAAACACTGTAGCATGTGCATAGTAACATAGTAACACAGTAACATAGTAATTTTGGTTGAAAAAAGACTTGCGTCCATCTAGTTCAACCCTTCCTACATCATGGCATTCCACCTGGTAGGGACCTCCATTTTCAGCTGTGATGGGGCAGGTTGTTACGCTCTTGTTTGCGAACATTGCATACACTGTAGGAACAACTAAAATCAGCACAGATTTTGCAGGCAATAATAAGCATCATTTTGAGGGTTTCGGATTCTGCCAGGAATCTGGTCACAACTAAATTCAGCACATGGGCAAAGCAGAGCACATGCAACCTATTCACAAAGCAGCGATTATGTTGGAGCCATTATCAGCAGACACAAAACCAGCTTTTAAGGAGCAGGATAAAAGCCATTCTCTATCACTTGCTCTAGCTTACTTAACACTTCTGCAGCTTTGTGGGGCTGTCTCTCAAAACTCTGCATGCACAAGGAGGTGTGATGATGGTATGGGCTATCCTGCTACTGCTGCTGCTGCTGCCACCTTTTAATCACACTGCCAGAACCAGAAGCATGATTACTGGCTGTCACCTGATGCTATAAGCTAGTGTTGTCCACTCTTGCTGCTGAGAGGGAAACTCAGTGAGCAGTCACAGTCATATAGTCTGTGCTCTGCCCACTTGTCCACATATCTGTATTCAAGTGAATTTTCTATTCATGCACACATTTTAGTCCTTTGCCCACCACACTAACCACCTGCTTGTACAATTCAGGCAAAGCCATCCTGGAAAAATATCTGCGGCTTGGAATATTCTAGAGTGGAGCTACACAAGACATCAGTTCTCTGAAACCTCAGTTTTCTACAAAAGAGTACAGAAGCATGTCCACTGCCAACATTTTGGCAACCTTGCCATTCCACAGGCATGCTTTGGGATTGCTTTTGTGACATTTTTGACTCCTTGCCAGGAACTCAATCAGTGTGAGTTGGGAGGACATTGCAGAAGAAGCCTGTAACTTTACTGCTTTAACAACATGACTAGAGGAGGTGGTGGCGGTAGAAACAGCATGTGTGGGAAGTCTATGACTCTTGCCATCCCCTACAGCAAAGCCAAAGTCATAATACTCCTCTGTAGCAGGAGCCATAGGTGATATTTGGACTGAACTAACTGTTGGCACTGACAGTAGCACAATCTCTGACACATAAATAACTTTGCTACTTCTTTTTTCTGCCCTAGAGCCCTTCAAAATGTTTAAAGTGCTGCTGCTAGTCGCAGCACCTTTGGCCTGCTGATAGTGTGTCTTCCAGTCAGACCTGTGATTATGCTTCAGGTGGGGTATCATAGAGGAGGTGCCTAGGTGTAAGCCTGCTTTCCCCCCGGTCATGTGCTTTTTTGCACAGGCAACAGACAGCAACATGCTTTGCTTGAGGATTCTGAGTGAAGTATCTCTATACTGTTGATTTCATGGAATGAGGGGTTCCTGAGGTGCTGCTGCTACTATTACTGGGGCTAGATGTTGATGCAATTCTATGCCACTACTACTAGGTGTCAAAGGTGCAGCACTTACAGCAGCAGCAGCAGAGGCATTACTCATATCTAACATTGTGGATGTTGATAACCTGCATTGCTGCTGTTGCTGCTGATGGGTACTCAACACAGGTGTGTGTGGCTGAGTGGGACTTGGACTTTGAAGAGGCGATGATGCGGATGATGACTGATAGGGTGACTGTGTAGGTTTGTTTTTTTCCTTGTCCAAGGTCAGAGTTTACAATGTTTTTCTCAGACAGTTTATAGACAGGCACAGTGCTACTTTTCAGTGCTGGAAGATTCAGCCTTTGCCTTTCTGCTAACTTTATTGCCATGTCATCATCCTCACTCTCAACATTATCTGTATCGGAACGAGAAGGATACTGGAGGGGTATATTCTAGATCTACATCATCATCAGCCATCATTATGTCATCCTCAGCAGCACAGCATCACTTGACAATTCTTGCCCACTACCCTTATATTCCTCTAAGCTTTTAGAGGTCTCAAACAATTTCTTTTTACTTTTACTGTAACAAAGTTCGCTACTACTTTGAGGACAGATGATTAGTTGCTTGTTTGTCTCAGTATCTGAGGCAGCAGGCAGTTCATTTGCTATACCATCCTCTTTTATGCTATTGCCATCATCAACAATGTGACTTGTTGTCATCTTCAGTGTTCTTCTTATATGGCCCTGTATTTCTACTAGCATTGGTGGTGCTGGAAGTTTTTCTGGACCTTGACAAGCTGCATCTTCCCTTGGAGTAGAGGGATCATCATCATTTGTTGCACACGCTGAAGCAACCATTTCTGCAGTCAGTTTTTGAACTACTACTTTATTCTCACGTCCCTCCAATGCTGCAACCTTCCCACTCCCCCTGCCTCTTGTGCGTTTGTTGGACATTACTCAACTACTCTGTGTGTTTTTACTCTAAGGTACACAACACAACTGATGGAGTATGATGACTTACTTGCCTTAGCGCAGTCAGCTGTCTGTCACCTAATAAATTTAGTTCTTTGTTTATTTCTTTATTCTTCTTTATTTTTTTTTCTATCACAGTATGTCCAAAAAGAATTATAGCTGAAAAACAAAATCAACAAATTATTTCCCCAGACTTCCCCAGCACAAAGACAATAACAACAAGATCAGCAAGCAAATAGGTCCTCAGCTGCCTTTGTCTTGCCAGCCAGTCACATGGAATTTTGGGGTATTTTTGGTGAACCTCCTTCCTCTCTTCTTCTCCCCAGAGTGTCCCTAATAGAGAGAACAAATGTCCTACCTAAAAGACTCCCTAAACTAAACTTCAATTCCCCTATCTTCTCTATCTCAAACAATGTGCTGCTCTCTCCTCTCAAAAACACAGATTGGCATGATGTGAGAGCCTGACACCCTTTTATATGGCTGTAGAAGACTAGAGAAAAATTTTGTGTGGTAGAGAAAAATATTTCTTCCCATTGATTTAAATGCACAATGAGCTAGGCAAAAAAAAGTGTGAAAAAGCAGAAAAACTGCACTTTTCACATGAAATTATTCTCCAACACTAAAAATCTTTGTATGGCTTTGGCATTCAGTGTTCCTGTTTCACAGCCATACGTAAGGACTGGGAGGATACATTGGTCAAACACCTTTCAATGAGTCACAGAGTAAACTTGTCTTAAAGACAGTGCTACTAAGTATTCCAAATGCTTGCCATCCCAACCTTAATATTTGCTCACTACAGTCATGGTTTTCCATCTGCTGACATTTCCTGTCCAAGGAAAACTTACTAGTCCACCTCTTGCAGTTCCTTTCCATCTACTATGATTTTCCTTGATATGGTATATTTGTTAAACATGACTTTTGTTCTGTTGACATTTATCTTTACACCTGTTGTAGTTCTTCAATGTGTTTTTGTAGTTCTTCAGGACTACTGGTAAAGAGTATGTATGATATAAGTCTACAAAATGTAAGTAATGTAGGAAGTCCCCATTGATCTAAAGTCCTTTTTTGAGTAAAATTGTGGCGATTGTGTCTCCTTGTCAGATGCCTTTTTCTTTGTTGATCTGGATTTTATCATTATGGACCAGTATTGATGCTGTTGATTTATTGAAGCAATTGCATTTTCATATATTGATTGGAGAATATTGATGCAAGCTCTATCTATTGCTTGGTTGATGAAAGCATTGATTATTGCTTGCTTTTTCACTGAGTAGTGACTTTATCAGTTCCACCTGCTTTGTCATTTTTCATTAATTGTATTGCAGCTTCTATTTCTACTAAAACTTCTGGCACAGATTCATCTTCTTGTACTGCATTCAGTTGTTGACCTTCATCCTTATAAAGATTTGAATACAATTCTTCCTCTCATCCTAGTATTTGTTGTTGAGTTTCTGCTGCTGTACCCTCTTCAAGCTTTAAACACCTGGCTCCTATGTGTGTCCATCTTTTGTTTTGTCCATCTTATAAGGACCCCTGATATGACAGGAATGTGATTGAATTGAGGGCTCCCCGCACAGCTGCACACTGTTCGGGGAGCCCTGAACCGGAAGCAGCAAAAAAAAGAGTGACGGCTGTCCTTAAGGGGTTAGGTTTTCATCATGACAGAAGCTATTTCTTTTGATATTAAGGATAGTTTTTCTACTTTCATAGTACTTGCAAGGGCATGGGCAGTGTCTAAATAGTATCAATAACTTTTTCATTGTGGGTTGGAATGTCTGTGTCTGGAAGGTCTTGCAGCACAGCAAAGCTGGCTAGTGTTGATTTTCATGTTTGTTAACTTGATCATTTTGGTTCTTCATTTCCTGTAGTCAGTTTTGATTTTTGTTCTCATTAGACAATGGTAACTTCAATGTTAAAACGGTTTAAGACAGTTATTGAATACAGTTTTATTATTTGTATGAAGTAGATTTCAGTTCTATTACCATTAGGGCTTTTCCACATCCATTTTTCTGGGCTTTTTTTTTCCAGTAGAATGAAATAATGATGTACAAATTCTGTTCTTCTGCATATTTGATCAGTCAGTTGTCTCTTTTGTCTCTTTTTCCAGTTCCATGTGGGCCAGTTGATTTTTCAGCATTTTGTATTCTGCCAGTTCTCGCATTGAAATCTCCCATTAAACATTTATGGTAATTGTCCTGCTTGTAGCAGTGTGATAAGTCATCATAACATTCTTCAACTTCATCATCACTGTGGCTACTTGTAGGGGCATAATCATGAATGATTTGAAGACCGTAGTCACTGTTTAGTTTGATAGCACAGGAAGTGATTTTTTTCAGAAATACTTTCTACTTTTACAACTGAGTCTGTTAGTCTTTTGTTAATCAAAAATCAGGTTCCTCCACACCATCCATCAATGGTTCTTTTATAGTATAGCCAGTGTAAATGTTCTATTTTGACTAAATCTTCACCTTTTTTTACAAGTGTCACATAAGTAGATAATGTCCCAGATTATGTTATTCAGTTCTTGTACTATTTCCTCTAAGTTTGAAACTGTACTCATAGTTCGAATGTTAAGTGTTCCAGTGTCTAAAGTGCTAAAGGTTAATAGAACTCTGGGATTCTTAGTACCCTATGCCATTCAGCCGGTCTTCCCACTACCATAGGTAGTAGTTCACAAGCCTCCAGGGAACGGACAGCATAGTTGTGGCCACTTCTGCATTGCAGGCACTGGCTTGGACGTCTGTTTGTGGGCCTATTCTGTGTGGCCAAATTGGGTCCCACCTTCTCCTGCTCCTTTATGGACCTCCCTGGGCCTGAGAGTCATTGCCCTTACATGGTGTTTCTGATATTGTCTCTTGTACTCCATTGTGACCCGTGATCTCCTGAGAATCCGCTCCGTGTATGACCCCAGCTTGTCTGACTACCCACATCAGTTCTGACCTCTGGTTTGTCTGACCTCTGCCTCTTGCTGCCTATTGCTCTGTATAGTCCCCAGCTTGTCTGACCTGTGGCTCTGGCTGACTACTTGCTCTATACTCTCCGAACTTGCCTGACCATCAGTCTCAGTGTTTCATGGTTTAGGCCTGCTCTTGCTCCCTGTTACCTTTGGTTGCATAACCCAGGGTGGATACTTCTGCCTCAGTTACCGTTCCCTCTGGTGTTCCATCCGCACTTCGTTCCTAGTCTCCAGTTTTTCGCAGTAATGCAGTGAGCAGCTCCGGGTAGGAGCCTTGGTCCTATCATTTTGTGTTCTGGGGTTGTGTGAGTTATACTATTACTACTGTACTTATTAAATAAAGGTAGATTTATATTTTATATACGTGTCTGTCCTTCTTTGCCTGAAAACTGTGACTATTTGGCAATCAGCTCCAATAATAAAATAATCAAACAAATATGTAATGTATTGTATCCGAGTTTAAATAAAAATGTTATTAAATATTAGCCAAAAATTATTTACATAGAAGTGTTTCATTCTTCAACTCCCACCCTTTAAAAAAATCATGGCATTATGGTTTAAAACTATCCCTCCTCCCCAATACAACCACCCTAATATAACCAAACAAGCTCACAGTACCTGACTAAGTCACTTCTAATTTATAAAGTAAATAGAAGTACATATGAGATACTGTCTAGCGAAAAGCAGCATGCAGAATATTCAACTTGGTTGAGTTTGCATATTTATAGTGTATCAATCAATTTTAATGTGTTATCAATTTTAAGTCTCTTCCACTCACAAGCAACATTGAATTGGTTAGTGTCAACACACTTACAGTCCCAAAATGGAAACTGATCAAGCCAATAAAGGCAAGCAAAGACAGTTTGATAAGATGTATTCAAAGTAAAGCAGCATAAGTGTATAAGCTGTAGCAATTATCATAAGGCATCCATACACCAATTCAGTTAAGCAGTGAAATAGAGAGTACAAAGCATTTAAGTGTATCTTTATGACACATTGGGTAAAGCAGAGCACAGAGACAAGGTTTGCAAAAATCCAGTCACCATCCTTTCACAAGCTCATTAATGGATTATCAGTCAGCTGACTTGCCATCTATGTTGTTGTCCTTCTCCCATCTGCCACATATACTTTAATAGTTCACAATGCTGATGTTTTCTATGGTACCTATTCAAGCTGGCTTTCCACATCTGCTGTGCTGCTCACTCTGGCTCTACTAATGTAACGAATGCACTGAAAGCACTTTGTATTAAATAGTTAAGACGAAGTAAGCCACACAGTACAGATGTGGAATACCAGCTTGAAATGGCACCATGACAGAAAACAGGTGTTTTATGATAAGACTTGGTACAAATGCTTCAACAGATAGTCCAACTCTCATTTATTTTTGTGTCAGATTGTCTATTAACATGCATGTGAAGGAATGTGAGGTTTATCCTAACATTGTGTCCATTTCTTATTGACTGTGACTATCTGCTTTAACCCCATATGTCATGCTGCTATCTATACTTAATAGCTGCATTTGCCTTTTTTATTGCTGAACTATACTGATGCCTAAATGTCGTGGCACTAATGGCTGCATCTTATTCACTATTGCTGGTTAACTGTTACTTCACCAAACTCTGCCTTTGCTTACTTTTATTAGCTTGAACAATTTCCAGTTTGGGACTATAAGTATGTTGGCACCACTCAATTCCATGGGAATGAAAGATACTAACAATTGTTAGTGCACATTATGAAAATTATAATTGATCATTGTTTGAATATCTTGCATGCTGCTTGTGGCTGGACATGGCTATTCTTAACCTTGACTCATGTATCATTGTATTAATTTGGAAGTGACATAGGTATTGGTGGTTTATTTTGGGATATTTAGGTAGTTGGAATGGGGGGGGTTCTATATTGAATTATTTGATTTTTTTAAGGGTGGAAAGTGGGAGAGAGTAGGGAAGGAATAGGGATTTCTTTTTAGAATACGTCTATATAATTATTTCTGTATAATAATTCCTATATTGGTTAAATTTGGGCTTTAAAAAATATACATATTTGATTACTTTTTGATTGGAACTTAATGCCAGTTTATGTATCTGCTGTTTTAATTTCTTTATTTTTTTTAGTTTAACCTATATCAAGTTCATAGCAAGACCAGGATTGAAAATAAGAAATTATAAAGAACAGCAGCAAGGAACCTGTAATAATACCTTCCATTCTTCAAGACAGAATTTATTTAATCAATTAAAGACCAAGGTTTAGAACTTCCAGATAGCGATGGGTGAAAATTTTCACCTCAAAACAAAATCATTGAATAATGGTACTTCCCCCTTGGTAAATAATTTCCCTTGAAAAGTTCAGTTTTTCTGCTTTTTTGCCTAGCTCATTCAGTTGAAATCAATGGGAACCTTGAATTTACACACAATACATAACAAATGTTATTTTATTTCCCAAAGTCATAGTATATAGGGGGTATGAGGGTGCATGTGTTGGTGGAGTGTGAGGAAAGAATCAGTTGAACAGGGAATGCTTTTTTTTTTGGGGGGGGGCTGTTGACTAGGATTGGGTGGACAGTTAATAAAAAAATACAGTTAAAAATGACCCCATAAATTGCTGTAACTATATTACAGAGTGAGTACCTGAAAGGACATAGCTGGTGTTATGTTATGCAGTCTTCACAACTTAATTTTAAAGTATCTACACTTTCAGAAAACTATCATAAATGACCCCATTTTGTGTTCCAAAAAATAAAACGTAAATTATTATTTTAAATTAGTATTTTGCCTATATTTCTATGTCCATCACAGAATATTCTAATTTTTTAACATGTTGTTTCAATTTTGTATAGGAAGAAGATAAAAGACTTGGAGTTACATCAACTCATCACTTGAGCTCAGATCGATATGTTCATACAGCTAAAGATCTATCTCACTTCTCATCACCTATAAATGTAACATACCGCATTTTAGCTGGGATTCCGTTATCTAAAAAAAGTATGTAAATAAAAAAAAAAAAATATATATATATATAATTTCAAAGCACTAATTTAAAGGCGATATACAAACACAGCTCAGAGTCGAAATTCTGACAAACAACCATTCTCAAAACAAAACATTAAAAAACAGCTTTTCCTTCTGGAAATTCTCACAAAAAGTGCAATTTCTCCACTTTTTCATGATATTGAAATCAATGATAATAATGTACTCCATACCATATAGTTTCTCCCCATATGCTCCAGTCAAATGGTATGTCAAATGACATTGAGTTAATCTAAGTTCCAGCACTCAGAGTTGGAATAAAACTCCCCAAAGATATTTACAAAATATAAACTAAACCATTCAGGTAAATAAAAGGATATATTTTTAAAGAAACAAACACATTAAGTACATTTCTTTTGTAGAAAATAGAGATTTTAAAGAACTCATATCATGTTTTACACCCTGCTGGCATATGCCAAACAGCAGTTATTTTTCAAGATTTGCTGTGCCAGAATTGTGCAAGCAGCTGCTTAGTGTGGTGGACAAAGGGCTGGAATCCTCATAAGGCAAGAAAATTCAACTGACACCAGATCTGTGGACAAGTAGCCAGAGAATAGACTATATTACTGTCACTGTTTCCTGGGTTTACCTCCTACAAGTGGACAACAAAAGCATGCAACACCAGGTCACTGCCAGTAATTTTGCCTCTGGTTGTGGGAGAATTATTACAGGAGAGCAGCAGGGTAGCCCGTACCATCAACATGCCACTTTTAAGGCTGGTTTTATGTTTGCTAATAATAGCTCCAACATTATAGCTGGCTTGAGGACAGGTGATATGGTTCATGTACCCTGCTTTGCCCATGTCCTAAGTTTAGTTGTGACTAGATTCCTCTCATAATCCGAAACCCTCAGAGAGATGGTGAATATCACTCACAAAATCTATGCCCATTTTAGATGCTTCTTTATTGTTCACAATGCATCATAAAAGACCATAGCAACCTGCCTCATCACCAGCTGAAAATGGAGGTCCCTACTAGGTGTAATTCCACTTTATAGATGCTAGAGTATTTGTACAAGCAGAAGAAGGCCATTAGTGAGTATACAATGCAAAACTGAAAGGCTTTGGAGGAAGATTCTTTGTCACATGGACAATGGCATGTAATGTGTGACCTATATACGCTGCTGAAAACTTTTGAGAGGGAAATGAGCCCAAACTCCATGTTCAAATGTATTATTTTCTAGCATAACCAGTGACCCTTTAAAGGCTAAAAACAGAAATAATTGAATGTGTTTCTTACCTGGCACTGAAATTTGTGGACCATGGTTATCTTCTTGCATAATATCAGCATTGTTTATCCCAATGTGGTTATAATAAAATATTAGCATGACCATCTGTTTTGTTCATAAGTTTTGCCTACAAAAAGAGTTGTAAAAAGTTTAAAGATTAATGATGAAAATTCATCATATAATGATGAAAATATGTCATATAAGCTCCTTATAATTACATAAATTTGTAAACTAATCATATTCTCTTAATGTTATGATGCATAAAATCATATTTGCCTTTCATTTCCTTTACAACATGAATCATATGTTCTGCAAGGACTCCCAAATTCTTCAAAATCAAGAATTATCCAGCTATACAACATTCCACTTTTGTTTATAGTTTTTTTTAGTTCCCACATAATTTAAAATTATTTCTGAGTTTCTCTATTTGGAGATGTGAATGTTTCAGTAGAAGGCTGTAAAATGTGTATCTCCCAATCTCTGGCTTGTCTTGTTTTTTCTAACCAGGATGATTTAGACACCACGGCATATAGTATAATAGTAGCAGTAGAGAGAGCATGATGTATTTTGCCATTAACCACTGTTAACAAATTCAAATTTGTTAAATAAGTCATGATGACTCAAAAAAATTAAAACATTTTAAGGCATGCTATAATGCTTACAAAAATATTGTCCTGTGGAAGGAATAATATGAACCCAGACACTGCAGGTTCATATGAATTAATATTGTTGATTTGCTGTGTTAAACTGTTACATTTAAAAGGGAATCACCTATACATTCATTGTGTTTTCATTTTGTGCAGGATATCTTACTATTGGACTTTCTTCTGTGAAACGGAAAAAAGGAAATTATTTACTTGAAACAATCAAATCCATATTTGAACAGTCAAGCTATGAAGAATTGAAAGAGATAGCTGTAGTTGTTCACCTTGCTGAGTTTGATTTAACCTGGTGTGAAAGCATAGTCCAAGATATATCCAGAAAATTTTCCCATCATATTATTGCTGGTAAACTGACAATTATCCACACCCCTGTGGAGTTCTACCCTATGCTGGAAGGTTTGAAAAGAAATTACAATGACCCAGACGATCGTGTTAAATTTAGATCCAAGCAAAATGTTGACTATGCATTTCTTTTAAATTTCTGTGCTAATCTGTCAGATTATTATATGATGCTGGAGGATGATGTAAGATGTTCCAAGAACTTTTTAACTGCAGTCAAGAAAGTTATCACTTCAAGGAAAGGATCAAACTGGGTCACTTTGGAGTTTTCAAAGCTAGGTTATATTGGAAAACTATATCACTCTCATGACCTACAAAGACTAGCCTATTTTTTACTCATGTTTTACCAGGAAATGCCTTGTGACTGGTTATTAATTCATTTTAGAAGCCTGTTGGCTCAAAAAGATGCAATCCGCTTTAAGCCATCTCTCTTTCAACATATGGGATACTATTCATCTTACAAAGGTGCTGAAAACAAATTGAAAGATGATGAGTTTGAAGAAGATTCATTTGACATACCTGATAATCCATCTGCAACTCTTAATACAAATATGAATGTATTTGAAAATTATGAGGCTAATAAGGCATATAGCAGCACAGAAGACTATTTCTGGGCCAAGTCACCTTCAAGTGGTGACTTTTATCACATTGTTTTTGAAAAATCTGTTAAAATTAATAAAATCAAAGTCAGCACTGGAACAGAAGATCGTCAAAATGATATTTTGTACCATGGAACACTAGAGGTTGGAGAAAGATTGGTTGGGAATAAAAAAGGCAGAAAATGCACAACTTACCTCAGATTAGGTGATTTCAAAAATGGGAATTTTGAAATGGAGAACATAGATCGTAAAGTCCTATTTAACATTAATTGCGTTCGTATTCTTGTAACTAAAAATCAAATAGAATGGTTAATTATCAAAAGCATTAATATTTGGACTACTGAGCCAGTGAACCAGTAGTTAACTTTTACATCTTGGTTAAAAGACTTTATCAGTATAGAGCGAAGTGATGGATTTCCCTAAGAGACTACATTTTGCTAAAAGTGAAAATGCAGCTGACAGGTGATGTGAAAAAGTTATTTATATTTTACTATTTCTGTCAGGCAATATTCAATAATACCTGTGTTTTGAATGTTATATATTTTGTATAAAACAAAAGCAACATTTCTTCCATAGTTTAAAGGCAAACCTTATTTCATTTATTTTGTATAACACTCTTAAATTTAGGAACTGATGTACAACTGAAAAATATAGAATAGCAAATTGAAAGTACATAATTTTTGCAGAACATTATTAATTTCTCTACACCCATTTGCTCTGTATTTCTTGTCAGTTTACTTCAGTCTCCTACTACCTCTTTTTCCCTTCTAGCATTTTCCGCTTTTTAATTTTACCCATTAAACGTACTGCACAAGACATACTTTATTCATCACTGTGAGAAAACACTGTGGATAAAGATACATTTTTATTTTAACTTAAACTACCTGTTATAACAATTAAATTATTGAAAATGTTGATTTAAACTGTTAAAAATTTTGTTTATTATGATGTATGTTTAGGGTTGAAATTTTGCAATTCTATTTTTATCATGTGAAGTTAAATGTCTAAAAAAATGCTCATAACAATGAAAGCTTAAAAAGAGCTATATGTTGATTTACATAATGCATACCTTAAAAATGTGGTGTGTGTCCCTGTTTTACTTTATACTTAATACAATGTATAATAAATTCTAAGATACACTGACAGAGGTACATTGAGTTTGCATATATAGGATAGATTTAGTGCTGTTATTGTACCATATATTGATCAGAATGCTTCAAAACTGGCATATTATATGAAAAGCCATCCATTGACTCTAATTTTTTTTTTGGTGAAATTAGAGGAAGCATTTTGCAAAAAATAACCATTGGCATTATTTTAAAAGATGCAATAATTCTGCCTATGTTTGTAACAACTGGATAGATTTTTGAAATACATAATACATTATATGTTTTGAGCCACTCAGCTGGAATTATTTTCTGCTGGCAAAATGTATGTCATATGTATGAATGATCTGTTTAAATGTGCATGACAGAATTTGGGACAATTTAATATTTGTTTTGAGTGATAGCATAACATGTTCAAAGTGACAAGACTTCTATTTTATGTATCTCTCATATAAAAGGCAAACATCTGGGCTGTACTGATGTAACACATACTTTTTATAAGCAACTCACATCACAATTAACATTTAGTCATTAATTATAACATTACTGTAAATGAAAACAATGATTTAGACTTCACAAGAGCAGTAGAGGAATAAAACATCCAATTATATTCTAATTCTAATGTGAAACAGAGAACCTTGCCACTTGCCACACCAACAACACATCAAACTTTTAACATTAAGAGAACCAAAGGAAAACATTTTGTTTTATTTTATTACTGTGTGTATCAATTCAGAGTGCCTTTTGTCAGGGCTGTAAAACACAGATGTGAAAAATACATGCTATAAAATTAGTTTTGCAAATGAGAAACTGTAAGCTAATGGCTGCTCATCCTAAAACATTTTTTGGAGTTTTTAAGTGTCATTATTTATGATTATATTGCATATGCAGTCATGTAGCTCTTGATTCACTATTCTCAAACTCAGTATGTGCAAGGTGTACCAAAGTGTTGTTAATGCAGAGGTATACAACTCCAGTCTTCAAAGATATTTAATATCTGCTTGTTATCTTGTTCATTTAAGTTAAAATAACAAAATATATCACATTGTGTCCTAGGTATGAACAGAGCATTGGATGAAACTACATTTTGAAGAACAATGGGTTCAAAATGAGAATGTGTGTTTTCAGTTTGGACTATGAAGGCATAATATTTACCATGGTATTTATATAGCAGTTTACTTCAATAAGCTTTAAGAAGGACCATTCAACTCGTAAAATAGGGTTTTTTTTGGTCAAAAATAGTTTTGTACATCCCGCCCTTTGTCTCTGTCTCAGTATGGCTAAAAGTATAGCTAAAAGTACTTGTTAGTACTCAACAAATCAGTAACTAAATGATGTAACACATTTTAATATAACCCTTTAAACACCAGAGGGTATGAAACGTGTTGCATTCCAATGTGATGTGGACTCCTCTGTTCTTTAATGTCATAATGAAGATGAAACCAGGGTAGAAAATAGATATCTTTCCTCAATGTAAATGAAATACGCAATATACATAATTTGGGATGTTAAGAACTACTACACATACAAAGCACAAGAATAAACTAAATGTACATGCTCATCTCAAGGCAAAAAAGCTTGAAGAAACCCCAATAACAATCTATTCATAATAAATCAGCTTACAGAACCATGTACATACACTTCATATTTATTACATGTTTTTAACAGTAACATCAGAACTTCTAACATCACTGCTATCAACAAGGAAATTATGTTAAAACAAAGCATATGCTTCCTTGAGGAGCTCCTTAGTACAGATCACAAATCCATGCACTAGCATCTGAGCTTCAGCCTTGGCCTGTCTTCCAGCAGATGTTTATAGCAGCCAAGGTGATAAGACCACAAAGATTTGTGAACTGGACCAGAACTGATCATATCATATACATAACTTCCCTATGTACTCAAATACTCTGCCTCTTTGAGTATATTATTTTTCCTATATACTTGAAGTTACAAGGCAAAATGTGGTATTGTGTTAGCCGCAGAAAAAGCAGGAGACTGGTAGAGTAAAAGTGATACCTTTATTGGCTAACTGAGTAGCTTTAGAATACAAGCATTCAAGAAAACTTAGGACTGTGTAAAATGAAGGCTGAATACAAACTACATGACAGGATATACATTAATGCAAATTACTTTTAAATTTGAATTCCCCTGGAGGCACCACTTGTCTAGCTACAAAGAGATGCCTCTACTGGAGACTAAAGAATAATTTACACAGACTGTTAAATGAGAAAGAAAAGAGAATAAGTATCTAAATGGCACTCATCCAAAATAAACCAACCAAAATGTTTATAATAGAAAAATATATGCATAAATGTATTAATCACATGTATAATAACCACACGTGGATATCAGAACCCCCACCCACACATCCCAGCCTGACCCATATAATCTACTCCTGAAATAAACATAAATCATGATCAACAGACAAGGACAACTATAATAATATACCCTGGATTATCAAACAGATGAACCCGCTGCCAGTAGAAAAAGAAAAAAATGTCCTCAAAAATGTGCACATAAGTACATGGATATATATTGATATCTAAATGTCCACACCAGTAGTGGGATCAAGATTGACTGATAGATTGTATTCATAGACATATATTGATGATGAATGAAATGATATGTCAAATGAGATGGCAACAAATTATGATGGATAAAATGACACGTCAGATAAGATGATAACATAACATATACAGTCCTATTCACAGACACCACTGCGTCTCGTCCCTCGGTATTTCAAAGGTTAAATCAGCACATTAATGCGGAACAATACCTTCACAAACTGGTAAAGTCAGATCTCCATACTCACAAACACCACTGCTTCTGATCACTCGGAGATTCAGAGGTTAAGTCAGCACATTCAGAGGCACAATACACCACAGGCTATTCAGGTCCAGCCTCCATACCCATGTGTGACAAACAATTAAGGGCATTGATTTCCATGGCCGTGGATTCGCTCAATCCCTCTTCAATGACCGCCCTCTGTGAATGAAACCTCTCACTCTGTATAACAATCTGCCGTTGCCACTTGCAAGTGGTTATACATGTATGGGATCATACTTCGGTATCTTTACTGCCGCCATCAACTCATCATCAGAAGTGTGGCAATCAGAGAGGGCACAAACATCTTTTAAAACTGTGCATAGTTTGATCTCAACCAGGGATCTTCTCCATCGTGTTTCACCCGCTTTCCACGGACTTCGTCAGGGCAAATCTTATGTACTTCAATCCCCATTCATATACCCTCAGGGCACCTGAAGTATAAACAATATTGACTAGTAACCATCAAATCAGATCAAAAGTTAACCTCGCTACTGTCTCATGCCCTATGCATAAAGGCACCTACCTCTCCAAACAAAGGAGAGGAAAGTACCCATCGGACACAGCTGAAACAGTCCCACGAGAATAAGCTCCACATCATAGCAGCAAATACGCTGAGGAAAAGATCCATAAGGAACACACAGGGCAAAAATCTTGCCCCATACGCTCCTCCAATTCTGCCATCAGCATATTTCTTCCAAACAGATTTCAATATTTATATAGCATTTATTACCTTTAATTTTTTCATATCACATCATTTGGAATATAAATACAATGGAGAGTAAAGAGCAAGCGAACAATAATCCTCAAAACTTTTTAATATGTTACAGAAACATATTAAATTGCAATTCCTCATTTAACCCTTGAGGAGCCAAAGCTCCCAGTATAAATCCACCTAGACTCACGCTATAATAATTTTTTTATCAAAGTCACCTCCTCGTACACACTCTCTGGATTCGCTCCACCCCAATCACCGTAGCAATGTTCCCATTGTGATGCCTGTGGAAATGATGCACAACTGCGCTCTCCACATTCGTTGTATATCATATTTATGTTCTAACATCCGTCCTCTTAATTTCCTAAAAGTTTTTCCTATATAGATTTTATTACAAGGACACAACAATTCATAAATTACTCCCTTGGTATGGCAATTAATCATATCTTTGGTTTTATATTATTTAGATCCATCATGGTTATAAAATACTTTGCTCTTGCAAACAAATCCATAGGCATCACAAGATCCACAGCTGAGCATACCCTTAATCTGATATTTCCCCAACCAATCTTTACTGGAGACATTAGGTTCCCATAGATTATGATCCAATTTATCCCTTAAGTTTGGAGCCCTACAAGCAACCAATGCCGGACTCTCATCTACAATTTCTGCCAAATCAGCATTTCATGTTAATATATTCCAGTTTTTAACAAGAAGGCTCCTTAATACTGGCCAGTGACAACTGTATGAGGTTATAAATCTCACACGATTGTCACTTATTTTAGTCCCCTTCCCATAGTTTCATCTCAATTCTCTTTATAGGCTCTCTGATAACCCTTCTTAATGGGATAGTAATACTTCGTTTTAACTTTATTTTATTTTGTAGGCATTAAAAAACATGAAGAATGATATAAGTCTTATCTCTCAAACCTTTATGGTTTAAGAGATATTCACAAGCAAAGTTTCCCCCTCCCGCCCCTTTTCCCTAGTGTAAGCCATCTCTTCTCAAATGTGAATCTGGTTGTAAGACCAGACAATAACAGAAGGGGACAATCTTCTTTGTATGAAAAGAATGAAAGCCCTTCCCCCATTGACAAGTTTTTCAACTTTTTCACTTATCTTAATTGAAGATTGTCCCTCTCTTCAGTCTACCTGGGCACCTCCCTTCTGATCTGGTTGAACGGGGGGGGATACTTTGCTTGTGAATATCTCTTAAACCATAAAGATTTGAGAGATAAGACTTATATCGTTCTTCATGTTTTTTTAATGCCTACAAAATAAAATAAAGATAAAATGAAGTATTACTATCCCTTTAAGAATATTAAAATTGTTATCCCCCTATCCAAAAATCTAGATGTTAATTCCTTAGATTTTACTATATATTCATCCAAATCTGAGCAGTTTCTCCTTAAGCGTAGGTATTGCCCATAGGGAATGCCTCTTAAATGAGTCTAGAAATGATGACTATTCGCATGAAATAAGGTATTACAGGCTGTAGATTTCCTATATGTAGTAGTTTTCAACATATCTCACGCCTTAAATATCTTAAGATGCATAAAGTCAACAGCTACATTACTCACCTTGTTTGGAGAGGAAAACAAAAACAGTGCTATTATGCATAGGGCATGAGACAGTAGTGAGAGGGTTAACTTGGGATCTGATTTGATGGTTACTAAGCTATATTGTTTATACTTCTGGTGCCCTGAGGCTATATGAATGGGGATGGAAGTACATAAGATTTTCCCTGAAGAAGCCCGTGGAAAGCAGGTGAAATACATTGGAGAAGATCTGAATAGCCTGTGGTGGTATTGTGCCTCAGAATGTGCTGACTTAATCTCTGAAGCATCGAGTGATCAGACGCAGTGGTGTTTGTGAGTATGGAGATTTGACTTTAACAGCTTGTGAAGGTATTGTGCCGTGTTAATGTGTTTGATTTAACCTTTGAAATACTGAGGGATGAGACACAGTGGTGTTTGTGAATAAGACTGTATATGTTATGTTATCATCTCATCTGACGTGTCATTTCATCCATGATAATTTGTTGCCATTTCATTTGATGTATCATTTCATTCATCATCCATATATGTCTATGAAGTCTATCAGTCAATCTTGATCCCACTAGTGGTATGGACATTTAGATATCCATATACTTATGTGCACATTTTTGAGGACATTTTTTTATTTTTCTACTGGTGCCAGGATCATCTGTTTGATAACCCAGGGTATATTTTTATATTTGTCCTTGTCTATTGTTCATGATTTATGTTTATTTCAGGAGTAGATTATTTGGGTCAGGCTGGGACATGTGGGTGGGGGTTCTGATATCCACTTGTGGTTATTATATTTGTGATTAATAAATGTATACATATATTTTTCTATTATAATCATTTTGGTTGGTTTATTTTATTTATTTTGGATGAGTGTAATATAGATCACTATTCTCATTTTTCTTTCTCATTTAACATATTCTATTGAGGGATCAGTGCACCCTAAATATGATATATGTGGTTAATTCCATTTAATTTGAATATTGGTTAGGTGTGATCCTTTCATATTTTGTAGTTTCTAATAATTTACACAGACACTGGTAATAAGAAAATATAAAAAAAGAACAATCATAACTACTTAGCAGGCACTCATAATAACCACCCCATACAGTCGAAAAGAGGAACAAGTTACTATGTATAACTCCAGCAATAAGGGTAGAAAACAGGGTATAGCTAATCACACCTTTGTCATTATATTAGTATGTTTATTGTAGGATCTTATCTACGACCACACTTAGTAACATACATTAGGTGCTGCTAAGAACTGCACGCAGATCTTGTGGATTGCATAAATTATTGGTAATAATAAACCTCATTTGCATAGCCGTGCTTACAAAAGCAAAATGAGAAATTAGAGGGAATTTATCTCTTATTTCCACAATGTTGATGTCCAGTTATACCATGAGCTAATTCCTCCTCAGAATTATAGCATTAGAATTATCAGTGTATATTCAAACTTGTATCAGCAAAAAGATCACTAGATGATTGAATGAATCAATATTGTATACAGAGTATACTAACGAAACATTTTTAGGTGATAGATAACAATGCATAATGAGGCAAAACAGTGTATGCTTACAAATTTCCAGTATAAGAATGATTAACCCACATGGAATTAATGAGTCACCTAATTCTGGTGTCTTTATTTAATCTAAAAGAACAGGCCTTCACCATGAACAGATATGCATCTCTGTAACAAGTTAGTCATTTACTGTAATGTAACTTGTTTGCATATCTGTCAACCATTTTTAATTTACCAATAAATCAGAAACAACGAATTAGGGACATGTCGGATACACATGTATGTGACTGACGTTGTCCTAGTAATTCATTGGTCATGAGGTGTTCCCTGATCATTGACAGTGGTAAATGCCAACTGGGATTATTAAATTGCAGCTGGTGGAACTTTACTGGCTACGGAGGTCATTGCAGAAGCGATTGCACTGTGATAACTTGTTGATACTGTATTAGCTATGAGCCATGGATAAAGTGCCAGATAAGTTGTCTTATACTGGGAATTTGTAAGTATACACTGTTTTGCCTTTAATGAAGCTGGTTTACAATGGCAAACCATGTTAGACATTGTCATTATGTATCTCCTCTGAATTTTTCATTAACATACCCTATATGAAATTGATTCAGATTGGCTTGTGATCTTTTTGCCACTACAAGTTTGAATAAACATTGAGAATATTAATCTTATAATCCTGATGAGCAATTAGCTCATTGTAGAAATAAGGGATAAATTCCCTTTGATTTCTAATATTTTGCTTTTTATACACATGACTATAAATATACCAATAGTATATGCAATCCTCAATAAATGCATGCAATTCTTAGTGTTACACAACTTACATTACTCAGTGGTGTCATACATGAGATCCTACAATAAACATACTAAGGTGTGATTAGCTATATTGTTTTCTTATCGTTATTGCTGGGGAGATACATAGGGGGAGATTTATAAAAGTGGAGCTAAGTGAAAATAAGTGTTAAAATGGCTGTAACAGAGTGTACAATAGTTATAAATTGAAGAAAATCAGTTTAAGAGGACTCAACTCTTTGCAGTATTTTTTTTGTAAAATAGAGTAATGATTAATCATTTATAAATCAGACCTGATGATATCTTAACTTGCCATGCCTTAAGGTAGTAGTATGAATGTTTTTCATAAAATTTTTCTTCATTTATATAGTAAATAACAGTTACGTTTTAGCAGTAATGACTGATTTCTAATAGGCCACGTGATTTGTGACTAATGGGGTGTTTTTGAGTGCCTGCTAAGTAGTTCTTGGTTGTTCTAATTATATTTGATATTTAAATGGATAATAATGTAATTAATTAAATAATTGGTATATTGTAGATATTAAAGAAATAGATTAATTGAGGTTAGTCCGATCTCTCATACCATTATGGTTTGAAAGATATACAATGTTAAACTTCCACCCTCCCCTTTCTCAGATGTGATCTGTAAATCTGTCAGCAGGAGATTCTGGTCTCCTGACCAGATGGAGGCTCTTCAGGAGAGCTGAAATGGTGATACCTGAAAATAAACACTTCATTGAAATGGTCTACAAAGTGTGCCTGGTTTGCAAGCAAACTTTGTAGACCTTTCCAATGAAATATTTATCACTTTTTTGTGGCTCTGCTGAAGAGACTCCGTCCAGTCCCAGGACCAGGATCTCATGCTGTCACTTATACAGAGCTATACAGCTGATGTATGAAAAAGGGAAGGAGGAGAGCTTAAAATCATATATATCTCAAACCATAAAGGCTTAAGAGATCAGATTAACCTCAATTAATTTCTTTTTTATTATCTACAATATACCAGTTATTTAATAAATGACTTTACTATACCTCTAAATTTGACTACAAGGCACCTTCACTATATATTATAGTGATTAATACTCCTTTGACTAAACAAAATGGTGCCTTTTTCTCTTCTTTCTTATTTTACTGTCGATAAGAGTTTCACCACCAGTGGAATTCAAACTTAAATGGAATTTGCATGAACGTATAACCTGTCATGTATTTTGTATCCAGCCTTCATTCTAAACATGCCTTTGTCACAAGCGAGGGCTATAGGCCCTGCTGAGACAGCGGGGAGAGTGTGGGAGTGAAAGGGTTAACAATACCAGACCCCTGGTTCCCTGTTACTATTCCTAGCAACCACCAAATTAACCCCTGAAATCCCTCCTGCGCTATCTCCCCAGTACTACAATTTACTGCCACCACCAAGACTTTATATCTGGGCATCTTAGGTTACCCCAAACACAAAAGAATACAGTATAAAATCACCTTAATAATCAGACATCTATAATTAACCCTTTAGTAATGTGTGCTACCTGAGCTTCCTTCAGGGTAGTGAGTTCATGTTAGAGAACTGAGACAAGAGCTGATTAATTGAACATTTAATCTGAAAAAACGCTTCACAGTGCTGGTTACAAAAAGATAGAAATAAAGGACATACAGAAATAAAGATTACACATAAACAAAACAGTCCATAAAATAAAATGGGAGAAACACAATAAATCCTTAAATACAATTACCGGTATTTTAAGAGTCCTTGGGAACTTCAGATGGTATTTCCCCCTTCAGTTGTTACAAAGAAAAATCCCTGTTCTATCCAAAAACCCATATCAAATACCCTCCACAGTTCCTTCCACGAGGCCAAACCCCCTGGGTGTTGCCTGGGGGGAGGTTTGGCCTGACAGTTTACGGCCCACTGAATCAGACCTGTCAGGGATGCTACTGCAGAGTTCTACCTGAAAAACCACAAGGCTTCCCAAAACATGCAACCCACAGCACACCTCCATAATGTTACAACAATCATACTCCCCATATCTGTGTGAACATTCGGACACCAAACATGCTGGGTCCAACTGGTTGCAAAGTGGCCATTCCTGCAACTCATAGCAGGAACATCTCCCCCTGGCATGCTTGGTACCCACCAAAAGGATACAACCTGGGCATTTTAAATATATATTTTTATTGAACCATTTTACACTATATATACATGTTCTCCCTATTTCATATTTGACTGTCCCCTGGATGAACCCCATCAGAGAAGAGGGCCCAATACCTTTTATGACCCTTATTTCCTGCTCTGGCAATGTTATCTACTCAGCTAATTTTATGGCCTAGAACTGGTGCACTTTGAATAACATCCAAATACAAAACAAACAAACAAATTACACAAACCTGACTCATGCCTTGACATGACAGCCTAATAAAGAGATCTAAACTGTCTTGATGTCCTGCAATGTAAAGCTACTCAGTTAGCCAGTAAATGAATGATTACTCTTCCAGTCTCCTAAATTTACAAAAGCAAATTAGAGCATATACTATAAATTTGGATCCACTGATAAAGTTATTTTTCTTCTACATTTTCCCTAAACATTTCCCTAAGCTCATTTAGGGAAAATATATTAAGCAAACAATACAGAGCTAATAATTGTTAAAGTAATATCTTCACCTATTTTATTTACACTAATATATCCCACACTGACAAGAAGCTCACTGGATCCTTGTTTGCAGAGAGCTTTCAGGTTGGTGACTGTGAAAGCAGGGATAATGATGCAATGTACCACTATTCCTGAATCCTTGAGTAATTTGTATTTAGTGGACTGGATACATTCCTTGCTACATTGTATATATATATATCTTTTTAATAAGATATATTTTTTAAATTACATCACTATCCCTGCTTTTACAGATCCAGTGAGCTCTTTGATATGAAAAAAAGCAAAATAAAGAGTATAGTCATTTTGACTTTACTGCATTTGCAGATTTAAAGCCAAAATAAAACATTACTATTACATTTTATTGAGACACCCAAATATGATTCCATTCACCCGAGGCTCCTTTGTATTGAAAGGGCACATCATTGTAAAACAGTAAGCTACTATACTAAAGCTTTACTCCAGGGAGAAGCTTTATGGTTATCAAGACTGGGATTTGTTATAAACGTGAGATTTAATAATATAAATTATTTAATGTGATTTTGTAAGCGTAAAATATAAACTGTATGCTTTATATTGATTGACTGGAATGTCCGTGGAGGGCAAGGGAAGGAATATTGATATCACAGACAAAGTGTCATTGGACAAAAGAGCTGGCAGCTACTTGTTACTACCTGTGTCTCCATAAGCTAGTTTTCAATGCCCAGCACTGTGTTGTACTGTTCAAATTCTTGTGCAATTATGCCCAATTTGAATTGTTTTTAAAGGACATTATAAATGTTGCAATTATGCAACATGCAGTGCCATTTTGCTTTTTCTTGTATACTGTAGTTCATTTCTGCTATTTATGTATGCTGCACAGTATTTATTAAGTGTTCCAGAGAGATTGCTTTGGTTTACTGAAAGTGTACAATCATTGCATGGTATATTATAAAGCTTCACATCATTCTTTTACAAAAAGCAGTTTCTTCTCTTCTGTTATTGAATATATACCAAAAATGAAAAAAAAAAAAATTAAACAAAATGATCAGCTCTTTAAATATAATTATAAATAAGATAATATTATTTATTTAAAGATATAGTAATACTTAAAATGTAAAAAAAGAGTTTATCCCACTGAGTAAAACAAGAGTACTCCCACTTCTGTAAGATATTTTATTCAAATGATATCACAGTTCAAACTTTAAATTTTTTAGGTGCAATATCGCAGTGGCCTGAAATGTTACAGTGGGGCTGTTGCTACACCGTCCTATGGAGATTTATATTCAATTGACCAGATCTGTCCATAGGATCGTGTAGCAACAGCACCACTGTACAATTTCTGGCCACTGTGATAAAAAAAAATTAAAGTCTGAGCTGTGATAAAATATGAATAAAACACCTTTCAGCAGTGGGAGTCCCCTTTTTTACATTTTAAGTGTTACTATCCCTTTAAGAGATCTTCAAACATAACAAAATATAACTAATTAGAAACTTGAGACATGTCTGATACTTTGCAAAGCAATGCATTGAAAAGTCTCTTGCATCCAATGATATCACTTTAAGGACTAGATCCAATTACCCCTGACATAAAAAAAAAAAAATCCAACAACATTTCTTCAAGCACAGTAACCGATCCAATTACCTGTGCTATGAAGAAATACTGGCTAAAACAAAAACACATCAGGCGCTAAGTTGTGCCCATTGAAATACATAACCAAATACACCATTCAAGTCCATGCATTAACCTTAATACAAGTTAAGGGACTCACTTTAACGGGTGTAAATCTGCACGCATCCAAAAAGTGCTGAAGCAGGAATTGAACATGAAAAACAGTTTAAAAAAACCTGTGGCCAGTGGCTGTATTGATATTGAGCCCTAAGCCCCATATCAATACATCCAAAGCAATCCCAAAAAGTATGAAATGTTAGTAGAATTAGCGTTATGAGGGCCAGTGGGGTATGCTTGCCCCACTGGCACTCTCAGGGTTAATCTGACTAAGTTAAAAATAAACTCCCCTGAAAAGAAACACGTACCATTATTCCTGGGGCCCAATGGAGTCTTCAGCACCCTGGTCATCTAATGTCTGTCTTCTTCAATCTTCTGTCTTCTTTTTTCTGTAATCTTCATATCTTCTTTTTCTTCTTTCACATCTGTATTTTAAAATTAAAAAAAAATCAATGAAAGATTTTTTTTAAATGCCCCAAAAATATGCCTGACTTAACCCTTTGATTGCCTGAGGGGTTAAATGCAGTCTGGAATATCAGTTAAAAGTAACATGCAGACATTCCTGTAAAAAAAAAATGAGTACCGCATTCATTTAGTCAAAAAAATAGAAGGCAACCCAAGGGTTAGTCATTCTCAGCTGCCACCTCCTCCTCTCCCCCCCTTCATACCTAACTAGCCATTGCCAATCAGCTTCTAGGGGGTTTCGTCATCCTCCCACTAGAAGCTGATTGGCGAGGTCCGTAAGCACACATCCCAGCCACGGGTAAACTGGAATACATTTCAGAGACCGGCCATATAAAAGCAAGTCTCTGTTCAAAATTCTCACATTATGACTCAGGCAATATCCCAATAGATATGAATGGGGAGGCTGTTTTTCTGTGAAATCCTTACACCACTAGCGGAGGCAGGAATGGCTGCGTATTATTTATAACAGATATACCAGACTGCATTTAACCTTTTTGGGTGCCAGAGAGGTACCCCTCCAGCAATCAAAGGGTTAGAGAAAAAAGAAGACAGAAGATTGTAGAAGAAGACAGACAGTAGATGAGTTGTAGGTGTTAGGCTAGTGTTAGGGCTAGTATTGTTGCACTTCACTGTTAGGGGTGGTATAGGGTTAGTGTTTAGGAGGGTGACGGTGTGTTGATCTCATGCTCGGTGCTTGACAGTGTGCTAACAGCCATTAGCCATTTTTGTAGAAGAAATAAAAAAAATGGAGGAGCACCTATAGTGTATTATCCAATCTATACCTTGCTTTTCAAAATGTATAATAGTTGACTGTCTGGCATATGCTAGCAATCAACTACACAAGTTTGCAGGGTACTTCATCTATCCCTGCTTGGTTGCCGTTCCTCCTCTTCTCCCAGAGTCTTTCGGTCCGTTATTAGTAGGCAGTTCACGATTTGGACAAAGTATGTATTGATACCACAAAAATAAATCAAATTAAGATAAAAAAATATATAAAAAATTATTTAAAAAGATTTGTAGCCATATTTATAAAAAAAATTGTGAATTTATTCAAAACAAACAGACCAAATGGTAATGTTTGTTTGTTTTGAATAAATTCACAATTTTTTATTAATACGGCTACAAACCTTTTTTTAAAATATATTTTTTTAATATATATTTATTTATTTATTTATTTTTTCTTAATTTGATTTTTTTTGTGGCATCAATATGTATTTTGTCCAAATGGTGAACTGCCTGCTAACAACAAACCGAAAGACGCTGGGAGGAGAGGCGGAATGGCACCCAAGCAGGGAAGGGTAAAGTACCCTGCAAGCTCGGTTACTAGCATATGCCAGACAGACAACAATAATGTATTGTGTATGCATTTCTATTATACATTTTCAAAAGCAAGGTGTATAATGGATAATACACTATAGGCGTTCCTTCATTTTTTTGTTTCTTCTACATGTTCATGCTTCCACGTATTGGTTGACAATCTTTGGGAGTGGAGCTGCCATCGGATACTGTTAAAGAGGGAGGCAGTTGGTAATATCCCAGAGCGATTATTGCTCAGCCAACAATTTTGTGAGTGAATTTCCTTATGGTGTTGGGTGGTGATTCATTTATCTGAAGATATTACACCAGGAGCGCATCCTTGTTTTTTCTTTTTCATTAGACATTTTTTGCCATACTGGCTGTTTTACCAGTGTACATTGAATAAGACATTTGACTTTAACAATGTTTCTGGTTCTTCAAAGACTGTGATTAAAACTTTACAAATGTTAAAAGTTTAACTAAGAAGGGCTTTACGTTCCATAATGAGATAACATTTTAATTGTTCAATCACTGTATTTTCATAAAATTAATGTATTTAATGCATAAACAGTGAATCATTTAAAGGGTTAGTAATGACATATATAAATATATATAAAGTATTATTGTAGATATTGAAAAAATAAATCCAGCAATGCCAGTCCTATCTCTCAAAACTTTATGGCTTGAGAGATTTACCATTTTAAAGTTCCCACCCTCTCCTTACATTGACATCAGTCTCTAGCTGACGGAAGAAGATCCTGGTCCTGAGACCAGCAGGAAGCTCTTCAACAAAGCCAAAATACCGCAATCTAAAAATAAATGCTTCATTGGAACGGTCTACATCTACAAAGGTGCGTGCAAATTAGGTACACTTTATAGACCGTTCCAATGATGTATTTCTTTTCAGATTGTGGTATTTTGGCTCTGCTGAAGAGCCGCTTCGAGTCAGTCAACATAAATCTCCTGTCAGCTTTACAGCTGACATCAGTTATATCTCTCAAAAGGTTTGAGAGGTAGGACTGGCATCGATGGATTTATTTTTTCAATAACTACAATAATACTTTTTATTTGTATATGCCATAACTTACCTTTTAAGGATCTTCTCACTTCAGCATAGAAAGATTAGTCAATGACTTATTAATTTTTACAGATATTCTTGTCCTAAAGATAGATGCATCTGTGCTCAAGTGATGTTATATAGATTATGAAATCAATTCAGAAGTTGGTTTGCAGTTGGGGAACTTGTCTGTAAACCTCATCATGGCTGCTAGGCTCATTTCAGCTATAACATTAAAATACTTTATAACGGCAAACAGGGTATATTATTAGAATACCATATTGACTTTATTTGTTTAAAGTGGACCTGTCACCATGATTTAAATTTGCATATTTGGAAATTTCATAAAAAAATGTATGATGGTAGCCAAAATACCAGCACATGTACAGTTAAGACTATATTCATATTTGGTACCATATGCTAATGTATACTACATGTGCTATACCAGTGACATTTCATTTGCTAATTAAGTTTTCCAGTGATGTGTCTTTGGTAGTGAAGCCTTTTCAGTGACATTCCATATGCAAATGATAGTTTTCAGACATTTCATATGCTAATGATAATGTGCTACACCAGGAGACTTTCACTTTTCCCTGAAATAAAAATGTGAATATTTCCAAAACTATATATTTGTTGCACTTTTGATTAACATAACATGAAGTTTTCAAATTTGTAAAAAAAAATTCAAGGTGACTGATCCACTAATGTACTGGGTATTGAGAAATGGATTTCAAAACAATTGGATAAGCATCAGCCTTGAGAATGAAAACAGAATTGGCTTTGTGTAAAAGCATATAAGGGAAGGACACACAAAAATACAATGAGAATTTCTGTAATACTCCATTTCATGTTAAAAAAGAATAAAATTAAGTGCAATTTCGCTGGCTATATTCGAAATTGTTACAATATAGGAGTTGCAATTTTTTACAAGATGAAAAACTATGACCTTTTTTAAACACTACATAATAAAGGTAACATAAAAAGTTAGGTTTAAAGTTATGCTTTGATAGGGGTGTACCTGTGTGCATCTTAGAAAAAAATCATATATTGTATTTTAGCATGAAAACTTTTCATCACACCAGTTATAAATACATAAAAAGACTAGGAATGAAATAGAAATTTAACTACAACCGAATTTTCTTCATATAAAAATTACCTCTATAAAATCATGAATATAAAATGTAATTCACAAATATTATATGTAATTAATAGGGCTTTTATTGTCTCTAATGCAAAACATTTTTTTTTTATCTGCAGTTTCGTAAAAATGAATACTTTCGAAATATGTTACTATTTATTTGTTGAATATATGCTAGTTTCTTTTGTAATAAACTGTCATTTGAGGATATTCACGTTTTATTGTCTGCTTACTTATTTCTATTTGGGGTGCTAAAAATGGTTTCAGTTGTGAATACGGTAATTAAAAATGTATTTTAATTCCTCTGAAAAACAAAACAGTTCATAATCGTTTAAGTTAGAGTATCACATATGTCATATGTGCTGTCTTTAGCCTTTGATATATATGTATGTATGTATATATTCAAGTATACTCAGCCTGGAGATAGTCCCAGCATTGTAAGAGACTGCACACATGTAGTAGGATGACGAAAAAGGTTAATTTATTGCATCCATATCTGCCAAGCGCTTTTGGTTCACAAAGTACCTTCCTCAGGGCTATTGGTCTACAGCATACATCATGGGGGGTATATATACAAAAACAAACATCCATCTCACCATGTCATCCTTTTGTACAATGAGCGCCAAAATACTGCGTTCCTGACTGACACAATGAGAAATTATGTCATGAGGTACCACTGGGTTGCTAAGAAACCCACATCACCACGACAGACCAAGATCGGTGTTGCTGGCTGAAGACAATAAACAATACAGAAACATCACAGCCTCAGTAAAAAATATATGTACCTTCATCCCTACTAGTAGAAGTAGAGTGCCAAAAAAAAAAAAGTAAAGCAGAGATATGCTTAGTGATGCATGATGTGGGCAAGAAAAGCTCTATTGAAAGGATGATCCATACTTGGTGATGTTTGAGATATCCGTGGGCTATGACAGGATCAATAAGTGTGGTCAATTGAGTATCAAAACCAATAAACATAAGAGTATAGTCCAGGCACACTGGTAAATCCTGATTATTAGTGATACAGACAACCACATCACAGTTCCGCTGTCATAGAATTCTTTTGTGAGAACTTTCACTGCTTACTTTAATACATGATCAGGCACACATCAGAAGTGTGTTTGATACTTTTCGCACAAATGTTGACTAATAAAAAAGGTTTTCTACCATCGGATTATACTGAAGACCAGTCAATCTTTGTCACCAAGATACACAATACCACATATCAGCACCAATGCCATTGGAGTACAGAGCAAGATATTAAATATAGAGCCAGATTGGCAAATTTGAAGGTGCTAGGTGTATATTTTTATGGATTTGTTCACACAAAGTTTCCAAAGTCCAGTAATTAGATTATAGGATGCTAGATGCTTCATCCCATGGATATTTCCAAAGGGACAGCCAATATAGTGCAATCCCATAATCTAAAAAGACATTATTCAGGATACAGAGAAACTAGCAATAGACAGTTACTCAAAGAATTACAATGATATGCCCAAGGCATGAATGCCATAAATTCATGCCACATCTGGATTCCCCCCACCCCCACCCCCATAACTCTTAGGGTGACATCTGGGGTTAGCTACTTCTCTTGTTCAGAGAGGAATTGCCTGGCATTTTGTGTCTGGACTGTCATTTGGCAGTACCAGTATGATGTGTTTCAGAAGATGTCCTCTCTGTATATGGTACTGGTGAGCTAAAAGAGATTGCACTCTGGGTGCAGGATGCAGTCCGAATGAGCTTTTTTGCAAGCTCATGAGCTGAGCTGAGTTGAGCTGAGCTGAGGCCCATAAAGGCTGAAACATACATCTGGGGTTAGCTGCTTCCCTTATTCAGAAAGGAATTGTCTGGACTTTCATGTCTGGACTCTCATTTGGCAAGAACAGTATGATATGTTTCAGAAGATTTCCTCTCTGTGTATAGTATTGGTGAGCTAAAAGAGATTGCACTCTGGGCAAATTCTAGTGAATTTTTACATGTATTTGCAAGTTTGTGAACCTAGTTGAGCATCTCTGACCTTTCTTTCTAAACATGCAAATTGCTTTTGGGGTTGGTCACCTTAAGAGTAATGGGGGAAATCCAGACATGGACCCCTTGCTCACAGTGCCTAGAGGGATCAGCTGCACATCACTGATGAAGCACAGAGAGGCTGAAACATGTGTTTGGGGAAAGCTGCTTTCGTTGTTTAGAGAGGAATTGTTTGGCACTTCATGTCTGGACTATCATTTGGCATGATCAGTATAATGTTTTTCAGATGATTTACTCTATGTGTATTGTACTGGTGAGCTAAAAGCGATTGCACTCTGGGTGCAGTCCCAATGAGTATTTTTGCATATCTTTGAAAGCTCACGAGCTGAGTTCAGGTCTAGAAAGACCGAAACATATGTCTGTGGTTAGCTGCTTTTTTTGTTCAGAGAGGAATTGCCTGGCATTTCTTGTCTGGACTGTCATTTGACAGTAACAGTATGATGTGTTTCAGAAGATTTCCTCTCTGTGTATGGTACTGGGGAGCTAAAAGAGATTGCAGCCTTGGTATAAGATGTAGTTCTAGTGAGCTTTTGCATATACTTTCAAGCTCATGAGCTTACCTGACCATCTCTGACCTTTCTTTCTACATATTCAAATTGCTTTTGGGGTTGGTCATCCTAAGAGTAATGGGGGTAATCCAGAAATGGACCCCTTGCTCACAATGCATAGAGGGATCAGATAAACCCCACTGATGATGCTTAAGCACATGGTTGGGGCTAGTTGCTTCCCTTGTTCAAACCGTAATTGTCTGGCATTTCATATCTGGACTTTTATTTGGCATAACCAGTATGATGTGTGTCAGAAGATTTCTTCTCGGTGTATGGTACTGGTGAGCTAAAAGAGATTGTACTCTGGATGCAGTCCTTTTCCGTGTATTTGCAAGCTCATGAGGCTGGTTGAGCATCTCTGGCCTTTATTTTTAAATATGCAAATTGCGTTTTGGGTTGGTCACCCTAAGATTAATGGAGAGAATCCAGACATAGACCCTTTGCTCACCCTGCTTACAGGGATCAGCTGCACCACACCGAAGAGGCTTAGAAAGGACAAAACATACGTTTGGAGTTAGCTGCTTCCCTTGTTCAGCGAGGGATTGACTGGCATATTGTATCTGAACTGTCATTTGGCAAGACCAGTATGATGTGTTTCAGAAGATGTTCTCTCTGTGTATGTTACTGGGGAGCTGAAAAAGATTTCAGATTTGATATAAGACATAGTCCTAGTGAGCTTTTTGCATATACTTGCAAGCTCGGGAGCTTACCTGTCCATCTCTGACCTTTCTTTCTACATATTCAAATTGCTCTTGGGGTTTGTCACCCTATGAGTAATGGGGGGGAATCCAGACATGGATCCCTTTCTCACAGTGCCTAGAAGGATGCAGGCCTAGTGAGCTTTTGTATACATTTGCATGCTCATGAGCCTAGTTGGGTGTCTCTGACCTTTCTTTCTACATAAGTAAATTGTTTTTGTGGTTTGTCACCCTAAGTGTAATGGGGGAAATCCAGGCATTGACCCCTTGCTCACAGTGCTTATTGGTAGCAGCTGCACTTTACTGATGAGATCTAATAAGGCTAAAAAGTGCACAACATTACCTGCTGGCACTATGTTAGTAGAACATGTATTTCTTTTTCAGGGTGTGTGTGTTGAAAAAAAAAAAAAGTCTGTGTTCTATAAGTCAATGTTTCTTCAGGGTTTGTGTCTCTAATAATTATAAGTCCTCCAAATCAATGTTTCATCAGGGCTTTTGCCAAACAAGCTTAATTCCTGCAAATCAATGTTTTCTCAGGGCTTGGACCTTTAACAACAAATCTAACAAATCATCCTCTACAGAATACTCTATCAAGTGAAGTATCAGTCCACCCCAGTGGAAGCTTATGTCAGGGAGTTCCTGTTTCTATCACTTTACATACAAGTATCTTGTTTTGTTTTTATTTTTTTATTAACTGTCCCCCCCAATACTAGTCAAGGAACCCACCCCAAAACAATTCCCCTGTTCCACTGATTCATTCCCCAGACTCCACCCACCAACACAGGCACAATGTTTTTTTTTTTAATTTGTATTCAGGTTGTATTTACTTTGCATTAACTGCCCCCCAATCCCAGTAAACAACCCCTACCAAAAAATCCCTGATCAACTGATTCTTTCCCCACATTCCACCAACACACTCACCCTCATGCCCCTTTTATACTATGCGTTTGAGAAATAAAATAATATTTGCTATGTGTTCCCATTGATTTCAATGGAATGAGAAAGGGGAAAAAGAGTAGAAAATCTGCTCTTTCTCTGGGAAATTATTAGACAAGTGGAAAGTTCCATTATTCATTGATTTCACAATAAGAGCAATGGGTGAAATCAAGATGTGGACTCTTTGCTCACAGTGCATAGAAGGATCATCTGCACCTCACCAATGAGGCTCAACAAGGCTGAAATGTACATGTGGGCTAGTTGCTCAAAGTGGACTTCTCTGGCATTTTATGTCTGGACTGTCATTTGGCAGGACCAGTATGATGTGTTTCAGAAGATGTGTTCTCTGTGTATGGTACTGGTGAGCTAAAATTGATTGCACTCAGGATGCAGTTGCAGTGAGCTTTTGCATGTATTTGCAAAAGATGAACATCTCTGACTTTACTTTATACATATGCAAATTGCTCATGGGATTGGTCACCCAAAGAGTAATGGGGGGGATCCAGATGTGGAATCCCTTGCTCACAGTGCCTGCTGTCAGTGCTGAACCTTCTGCTACTGGTTGTGAACATGTTGCCACCAGTGCTGCCTCTGCTGCTTTTGTGTCTTGAAATAGGAGAAGATGATGCAAAGTGCTGATCTTACTGCTATTGTCTCTGTGCTGGGTGTGGAAGTCTGGGGAAAGACGCTGTTGATTTTGTTTTTCAGTTATAATTTTTCTTTTGGACAGACTGTGATAAGACAACAGGGTGGACCACTTAAAAAAAATAAAATTAAAAAATTTTTAAAAATAAATAAAAAATAATAAAGAACTAAATATATTAGGTGACAGTGACACACAGCTGACTGGGCTTAGGCAAGGCATCATAAAGCTTAATCAGTTGCATACCGTACAGTAAAAAAACACAGTGTAGTTGCGTAATGTCCATCAAATGCACACAGGGAAGGGGGAGGGGTGAAGTAGTGCAAGGATGTGAGAGTAAAGTAATAGTTTAAAAACTAACTGCAGCAATGGTTGCTGCAGAGTGTGCAATCAATTATGATGATCCCTCTACTCCAAGGGAGGTTCCAGTTTGTCAAGGTCCCAGCAAAACTAGTTCCAGCACCACCAGTGCCAGTAGAAATAAAGAACCATATAAGAAGAACACTGAAGATGACAACAAGTCACATTCAAGTGTTGATGATGCTGGCAATAGCATAATAGAGGAAGGTGTAGCAGTTGAACCTCCTGCAGAATCAGATAGTAAATCAAGCAAGAACCTTAATACCCCTCCTCAAAGTAGTAGGGTATTTTGTTACAGTAAAAGTAAAAAGAAATTGTTTGAAACTTCTAAAAGCTTAGAGGAATATAAGGGTAGTATTAGGCAAGAACTGCCAGGTGATGCTAATGCTACTGAGGATGACATAATGATGACTGATGATGATGCAGATCTAGAAGATATCCCTCAAGCGTCCTTCTCTTGTTCAAATACAGATGAAGTAGAGAGTGAGGATGATGACAGGGCTATAAGGTTAGCAGAAAGTCAAAGGCTGAATCTTCCAACACTTTTAAGGAGCACTGTATCTGTCTATAAACTGTTTGAGAAAGTCTAACCCTGGACAAGCACAGATGTCAAAAAGCACACAGTCACCCTATCAGTCATCATCAGCATCATCGCCTCTTCAAAGTCCAAGTCCCACTCAGCCACACATACCCTTTTTGAGTACCCAGCAACAGCAACACAGGTTAACATCCACAATGTTAGATATGTTGAGTGCCTCTGCTGCTGCTGCTGTAAGTGCTGCACCTTTGACACCTAGTAGTAGGATCCTCAAGCTAAGCATGTTGCTGTCTTCTGTCTGCTGTCTGTGCAAAGAGCATGTGAACAGGGGGAAAGCAGGCTCACACCTAGGCACCTCCTCTAGGAGATCCCACCTGAAGCACAACCACAGGTCTGACTGGGAGACATTTTATCAGTAGGCCAAAAGGGCCACAACTAGCAGCAGCAGAAGCACTTTAAAAAGTTCCCAGGGCTCTAGGGCAGAAAAAAGTAGTGAAGTTATTTATGTGTCAGAGAGTGTGCCAACAACCAACAACCAATGCCAACAACCAGTGCCAACATTTAGTTCAGTCCAAATAACTCCTATAGTTCGTGCTGCAGAGGAGTATGACAGACAAAGCCAGGACAAATGTATTAACAGCAGCACAGACAAGGAGGTGGAGGAGGGATGTGAAGAAGGGTTTCCACCTTCTACCCCACTTGGGACCACTGCTATGACTGATAAGTAATGTGTGTCAATAATCTGAGAAGTAAGATAGTGTATGACAATGGTAAAAACAATATACATTTTTTATTACTTGATATCATCATGAATATGTGCAAGTGTCACTTAATCAGGGAGTTAGTGTTGTGGGCAAAGGACAAATGCATTCTGCATACTAACATTTTTTCAAGCCATATGTTGCTGTAGGACTCACAACTTTGACTTTAAGCCACTTATTTCTAAACTTCAGCCTTCAGAAGAAGTAATATTACAGTGGGAAATGTATTACCTATAGGAAATATATGAGAAAAATGTGTTAAAATAGGCGGAAAATGTGTTAAAATAGGCGAAAAGGAGGAAATTTTTGCATAGGCGGAAAGGTAAAATTTTTAGTGGGAAAAGCAAAAAATCGGCAAGTTTTCACGAAAAGTCATGTGGGAAATTTTTCACACTTTTCACCCACCCCTATATACTACCACACAAACACTGTACACATTGCAGTTTCTGATGAGAGCTACAGTTCCTGCTCTTAAAAGAAAAAAATATGTTCTATTAGCAACACACCCATGATGATTTTAGAGGAGGGGCAGTTGGAGAAGATTTAATGGCCAGCTTGTTCTTTTCTCCACAAATACTGGGGGCTACATATTCTGCTGCTACTGTCTCAGGCTCATCACTGGAGCCAGTTGTGACAAATGGAACCTTCATCATCCATCTTCCATGTTACTGCTATTGTTGATCCCATTCCCTTTCAGCTGCCTAATCATCCTGCTGCTTAAACAACTGAGCAGCAGCAGCAGCAAGAATAACATTTGTAAATTCCTCAATTATGAACTCAGACTGATAATGGCCAGTGGCCACTGGCCAACATGTCCTTCTGGCACTAGGCTAGAGGCTTGTGCTTTAAAATAAATAAATAAATAAATAAAAAGAAAAAATAAAAACATAGTCCTACAAAAAAAAGTAAACACATTTTAGGGGTTTGTTTCTAACAAACAAGTCCTACAGATCAGTGTTTCCTTAGGGCTTGTGCAAAACAAGCTTAAGTCCTACAAATCAGTGTTTCTTCAGGGCTTGTGCCTCTAATAAGTCTAAGTCCTACAAATTAATGTTTCCTCAGGTCTTGGGCCTCTAACAACAAATCTAACAAATCATCCTCTACAAAATACTCTATCAAGTCAAGTATCAGTCCACCCCAGTAGCAGCTTATACCAGGGGGTTCACTTTAAATACAAATTTCTTATTTTATTTATTTTTATTTTTTATCAACTTCCCCCCAATACCAGTCAAGAACCCCCACACACAAAACAAATTCCCTGTTCAACTAATTAATTTCCTAGGCTCCACCCACCAACACAGGCACCCTCCTCAGGCCCCTTTTATACCATGTCTTCTGGGGGGGGGCTATATGTATTTAGGATTTATTTTTTTATTAACTGCCCCCAATCCCAGTAAACAACCCCCCACCAAAAAAAAAAAATCCCTGTCCAACTGATTCTTTCCCCACACCCCACCAACACAGGCACCCTTATGTCCATTTTATACTATGCTTTTGTGAAATAAAAAATATTTGCTATGTGTTGTGTAAAAATTCAATGATCCCATTGATTTCAATTGAATGAGCTAGGTAAAAAAAAGCGGAAAATCATAATTTTTCGTAGAAATTTATTCGCCAAGCACTAAGTGCCATTATTTGCCAATTTCAGTCTGAGGTGAAAATTTTCGCTCATCCCTAGTGGTGACCATGAAAATTGGACTTATGCAACCTGTATAAGACTCAGTGGTATTCATTTCCAATGTGCAACACCTTTTTATGAGACATTGGGGGTTGGATAAGGGGTATTTTGAATAAGGGATGCATTTGTTAGATTTATTATCTGACTTTAAAGTGCATAGGGGTTTTAGGACTGTGATTTTATTGTGTTGGGGATTGTGTGTGGGTTTAAATCATAGCTGAATAGGGGTGCAACAGAGATAAAACACAGATTACAGGCTTGGGAGTGTGTTTAGGAAATTTCGACACACTGCTTCAGAGTTTTGTTTTGCTTGCATAATAATTGTTTGTAGGCTTTGTCCTGGGTTCACTGTTTTGATTAGGTGAAACTGGAAATTCAGGTTACTTTTTCTGCTTGAAATGATATATACATTTGTGTAGGTTGAGGGGCTTGGTGGCAGCCATATTGTTTTGAAGCAGGTGCAGGCATCTAGCCATGTGGAAGGAACATGCCCTTGAAAGCAAAATTTAGTTACACATGTGTAACTGATTCAATATTTTTTGTTTTTTGGCTTATCTGTTTATTCTGAAGATACAAATGTTATTCTGTTAAAATAAAAGGTTGAATGGACAGTTTCCTGCTAGACGTTGGGGCCTAGGTTGTAAATCAGTGGCCATTTTGGGTTTGACTTGTGGCTTATGCAGTGGTGCTAAATTGTATGCTTGTCTAAAAGTATTTTATTTACTAACACAGATTGCAGTTAATATAATTTTTTTTTGGGGGGATGAGTAACTATACATATCTATAGTTTAGAATAGGTTTGTAGGGGATTTTAAAGGTAAAGATTATATTAAAAGTACATTATTTTAATAACAGAGATTGAAGAAAATATCACAGGGTTTAAGATGTCTTTCCCATGAGCAAACTATTTCTCTACTGAAGTATGTGATTATTTCAGGGAGGATATCTTTAGACATTATGGCCCATATGTACTCCCTGATCCCATAGACCCAAAATGTGGTAAATTTGAGGGCTTTAGAATGTTCTGACTCAAGTGCTGACTAGCAAGGTATACAGTGCAAAAAAAAGGAAAGGTTTGTTGGTACAGTTGTTGCAGCAATAGGTGGTTTAGTAGATATGGTTCAGGAATTGCAAAAATGTAATTCAGAGCTTTCAGATAGAATGGAGGAGGCCATGGAAAAGAGAGACTGTCTAACACTGGCAAGTCTGAGGATGACTACCATTGCTGAAGACTTGGAGAAAAAATTAAAAGAGATGGAAGAACAGAGGGATGTGTATGTAGTTAAGGTTGCAGAGCTCAATGGGATAGTTGTGAGCTATAAAGAAAAAAAGAAATTAGTGGAGAAAGATAAGCAAGTGAGGAATATTCCAAAACTGTATCCAGCACTAAACTCATGGCAGGAAGAGAAGGCAGAATTGCAGACAATAGACTAGGGAAAGACCTCCCTGTGTCTTACTACACCTTATTAAGGTCAGGTATCACAGGTACCAGTGATAGTGTCTGAAACCTATAACACAAGACAGATGACCACAGGGTTTACTAGGCTGACATGCCCTATTTCTTTGGGGGAAATGACAATTTTCAGCAATGGTGAGATGCTATTCAAACTTCTAACTTTAATGATTTTTCCCACTGGTTCCAGATCAGGGTTGAAAATCTGAGGTCTAAACTTATAGGAGTGGGCTGATCTGTTAGAGCAGGATCTGGGTCCTATGGCTAGCAGATTGTTGGCTTCAATGTAAGTGTGTCTGATCAGGCAGGAAAAATAGCAGCAACCTATTTTTATTTAAATAATATAGAAAAACTGTTAAGTCAGTTTGCCATGAGGCCAACAGAGGGACCTCATGTGGTTGCACAGAGGGTTTTGTTCTGGTGCACTGTGTGCCAGTCGTGGTGGCCAGTGGCACAGGGCTCACTAGCACACATAACAAGGGTTCTGGACACACTTCCTAGGCAATGTCAGGAATGTCAGGTTATATGACCCTACACCCACAGATACAGAACTCTTGTTACTGAAAGCAGATAGGTGGTGGATTGACCACCCATACATTGAACAGGTATGCACAGTCTCATCAGTAAGGCCCTTTATGCGGAGATGGGAAGTGCCACAGTAAAAGAGAGTTAGTGAAAACTGGAGGAGGAGAGATGAGGGAAGTAGTGAGGGAAGTTTGGGGGAGGCACAGTAAGGGAAAACTGTTCAAAAGAGGAAAGAACAAACATTGAGGAAAGTAATAATAGAGGTGTGAAATACATTTTTGGGACATGGAGACTGTTTTCTTATCTGAAAAGAGAACATGAAATCTAGAAAGAGATTATATTAAAATAAAAATTGAATGTGATCTCTTAAGAAAGCAAGTTACCAGGCTTAATGCAGAATTGTGCCACCTTTAAGCAGGGTGACTTGACAGTGTTCTCAGAGACAAATTAAATTATAATTATTTTTACCTTTCAAACTCTATTTTCGCACATTCCCAGAATGTTATAATGAGGGGAGGGCGCAATAATATTGCAGTTGATTGTTTTGTCTGTACTATAAAACTGTGTTGTTAGTTTTAGGAATTGGGAGGCCCATAAAAGCTGTATGGTGGTGTCTGTACAGGTATGGTGGACACTGTTGTGGGTTTTAACTTGGCGGTTTAACCTCTTAGGGACCAATGACGGTCTGGGCACTACATGGGTTGGGCGTGCAATAAGGATCCATGATGTGCCAAGACCATCATGGATTTCAGGGCTCCCCACACGGCTTCTCGCCATTTGGGGAGCTCTGCGTTGGATAGGGAAAAAAATGCTACATGGTCCTTAAGTGCAGGCCACAAGTGCGAATGGACAGTCCTTAAGTGGTTAACCCAGAATAAGCCCACATATCCCAGGGAGTAAATATACCAGCCCCAGGGGTGGTGGATACTAACATTTTATACTTTCTCATTTCTCCAGGAGACTAGTGGATGGAAAATAGTTTAAAAGCAAGCAGAGACAGGATTTCCATTCAGGATTTCATTTTCTTTTGTTTGTTTCTCTCTCGCTCTGTTTTTGTTTTTCTCTTCTTTACCATCTGTTTTTTCTCTCTCTCTTTCTCTCTCTTGCTCTCTCTTTCTAACAACGTCAATTGTATATTATTGAGATGGAACTCATTGAAGAACAACGGTGGAACTTCATCACAAGTAATAAATAATTGTATTCAGAGTTTGTGGAAGGAATGTGTGTTTTAACAAATAGCATGATAAGGAGAGTTCCATGAAAAAGGAAGTCATTATAGGTGAACCACATTACCAAAGAGGTGTGTTGACATGATTCCAAACATTTCAGTATGATGGGATTTTAATTTTTGCTCACTTCCTTTAAGCTGTCTGGGTTAACATTAAGAGCTGTCCAAAACCAAGGGAACTGGGAATACAAGGAACCATTTCTGGAGGATTTGCAACACGATTGGGCATGCAGATGTCAATGGATGTCATGGGCCTTGATTGCAGTTAATCTACCGAACTTCACTGAACAGAGTGATGAGAGACAGCTGACTCACGTAGAATCATCCATACAAACTGACTATGGTCACAGTGACGTTTTAGCAAATAACTGAACACAGTACCTTGTAAATATGTGTACATTTTCTACAGATGGGTGTGATTGGAGATGGAATGTTAGAATAAGTATCCAACGTAGGAAGTTTGCAGGGAAACTCATGTCACTGAGGGAATTGCTCCGGAAGGATGGTGGGTGAATTTTCACCTCAAAAAGGTTTTTTGCGCTCTTTGGATTTCCCTGCCCTGGGAAAAGACACTTGGAAACTGGGCAACATAGGACAAGAAAAAGTGGGGGAATGTGGTGACTTTGCACATGCTAGGAAATGGAAGGAGGTGGCTTTTGTGAGATCATAGCCTTTATCCAATAGAACAGAAGGAAGGCAGGGGCCAGAAAGTGGGCATAAAAAGTACACAGCACAAACTTTCTTGCTCTTTGTGTTCCTGTGATTCCAGCTATAGCTTCCTTTCCCTCCCTTCTGTCTCTCCCTGTCCCCCCCCCATTTCCTGCCTACCCAACCTCCTGTTGCCTGGTACAGTTAAGGAGGGATTGCACTTTGAAAATGTAAATGGCTGGTTTTCTCGATTTCTTTATAAATGCAGCCTAAAGTAGACACACCAATGGAATTGTTTTTAAATATATAGAAATATACTAATTAATTTCTAGACGTGGAACCATCATATGTGTCACTGCTCATGATGGATTTCATAGGCGAGAGAGCGCTCCAGCTCACATGGAGAAATCCTCCATCACAGGAGGTGGGAACTAGGCACAACTGGGGAGGGGAAGAGATGACGATTTACCCGCAGCCTGTCCTGAAGTGATGTCACAGGGTCATTTTTAAAATGTTAAATCTCAGCATATACTGCATTAAATAAAACAAAAAACAAAAAAAAATTATTACAGGTTAAGTCTAAAGGAACATTACTATGAAGAGAACTTTTATAGAGGTGATAGTTTCCCTTTAAGCTTGACTAATAAAAATCAATGATTTTGTATTCAATCACAATACACAACAGCTTCACCTGCCATTAGACAATTAGTTAAGAAGAACTGGCACATCCTAGAGGGGCATAAAAAAATTGGGTCAAATCTTTAACAAGTCTCCCTTGTTTTGTTATAAGAGAGGTAGACATTGTGGTTAACCCCTTAACGACCCATGACGTACATGTACGTCAGAAGGTGGATGTCCCTAAAGGACCAAGGACTTACATGAACGTCATGGAATTCCGGACTCCCCGCACGGTTGCACATCGCTCGGGGAGTCCGGAAGCGGATGAGCAAGAAAAGTGCTCCGTGGTCCTTAAGTGACTGCCGCATGTGTCTGTGGGCGGTCCTTAAGGGGTTAATGAGGAATGATTCCATTGAGAAATACGAAGGGGGTACTCACTGTCTAGCCAGCCCCATTACTAATTTACACCCTGGGACCAGTAAGGGTATACAAATCAAGACTTTCTGAATTGCAAAAGTAAATTTATAGTATATATGATTTGTTGCCCTTGTGGACTTCTCTATATTGGCAAGGCAACAATGATGCTTAAAGACCATATAAACAATCATAAATCAACAATTAGAAAGGTTATCTTTGGGTAATCTATATATAAACAAGAGGATAAACCAAAATGTTTGAGTTGGCCAGTCACACCCTCAGTGACTTTTGATTCATGCTCATAATGATGATTAATAAACTCAGAATAGGAGGGAATGGCCACAACCTTTTGTTACAATGAGAAGTGAAACTAATCTAAGACTTTGGGACTCTGGAGCCCAATGGGTTTACTTATGAACTACAGCTCACATGCTTTTTTTAACCCCTTAAGGACTGCACAATCCGGTGAGTTAAGGACCATGGAACTTTTTTTTTTTGCTAGCTGAATTCTGGGATGGCAGAGCGGTGTGCAGCCTCACTGCCAACCCAGAATTCCATGATGTTCCAAGACAGTCTCTGTTCTTAAGTGCTGTGACCAGTCCTGGCATGTCAAGGGTCCTTAAGGGGTTAATGTGCTATTGTTTGTAACACTCCACTCTAAGATGTTCCAGACCCTCTACATTTTTACCTTTTACCCCCTTTTTTTGTAATTACCTTACCAAGAAAGTAGGTTAATTGCCTTGGTTAATTTATGACATCCATATCCATGGCACCTCGGTTCTTATGTTTGTACCAACTACTTTTGATTCTTGAGTATCAGTCTATTACCAGTACCTCTGTATCCTGAATAATGTACTTTTTGATCATGGGATTGCACTATATGGGCCCTCCCTGTGGAAAGATCCATGGGATGAGGCACCTAGCATTCTATAGTCCATGTTTTTCAACCAGGGTGCCTTGACACTTTGGTGTTCCCTGGGCACAAGCTTAGCGTGCCTTGATTTTCTATGATAACCTTTATAAAAATGTAAATCTTTGAGTTTCAGATGTATAATTATGGAAAGTGTTATGCCTAATATGCTATTCCAATGAAATTTGTCATATAAAATGTTATGATTGCCCTGACAATTCCAGATTGCATGATAGGGGCGCATTAACCATAAAAAGGTCAAGAACCACTGCTATAATATATTTAATTACTGGTCAGATATATGCTCTGGAGAGCATATTGGTACTCTCCCTGGACAATTCCACGAGAATATGCACCTAACATATTCACCTTTGCCCATCTGGGCTCTTTATTCAATATCTTGCACTGAACTCCAATGGCATGTTGTCTCGTGTATCATGGTGGCAAGGATTGACTGGCCTACAGTATAACCCGATGGCAAAAAAACTTTTTTATTAGAGAACAATTGTATGAAAAGTCTCAAACACAGTTAAGCACTGCCTGATTATGTATAAAAATAACCAGTCAGAAGGTTCTCACAAAAGATTCTATGACATCTGGCTTGCGATGTGGCCGTCCTCATCAATAATAAGCAGGATTTACCGGGATGCCTGGACTATGCACTTATATTTATTGGCTTTGAACTGATACTCCATTGACCACACTTATTGATCCCGTCATGGCCAGCGGATATCCCAGACATCACCAAGTATGGATCATGCTTTCATTAGAGTTTTTCTTGTCCACATCATGGAACACTAAGTATATTTCTTCTTTATTTTTATTTTTTCAGTACTCCACTTCAACTAGTAGGTACATTTTTACTGAGGCTGTGATGTTTCTCTACCATTTGTTGCCTTCAGTCAGCAACAAGGATCTTGAGCTGTCATGTTGATGTGGGTTGCTTAGCAACCCAGTGGTGACTCATGATATCATTCCTTGTTGTGCCGGTCAGGAATACCTCTTTTTGCCACTCACTATACACGAGGATGATGTGCTGACAGCTGCCACTAGTGCTGCTCCTGCTGTTAGATGTGCTGCCTGCTTCCTGTGCTGAACCTGCTGCCACCAGTACTGAACCTGCTGTCAGACATGCTTCCTCTATTGCCTCCAGTGCTGTGCCTGATGCCAGTGCTGAACCTGCTGCCATCAGTGTTAAACCTGCTGCTAGTGTGGCAGGAAGGAGAAGATGATGCCAGGTGTGACAGCAGGGGACCCTAAGTCACAGTTGCCATCCACAAGCAGTACCGCCAGTGCTAGTACTACTACTATGTCATGGTTTTTGATGAACACTTAGACCAGATCGGTAAGGTTAAAATGAATTTATTAGGATAAATTACAAACACTTAGTTAGGCCCTTAGACCCACAATAACACATATATATATATATATATATATATATATATATATATATATATATATACAGCAATAGCAAGTCAGTCTTAGTAATATGTGATGAAATGGAGACAATCACTGGCAAACAAGGGTTTTGGCTTGAACCAGGATGACAGCAGGACTTAGGTGACAAGTAGTCCAGGAGTAGATGACTGGCACAAACCCAGACACCTGGAAGTCACAGAACCCAGGAGGAGCGAGGCAACACTGACCCTGGCACTTGGACCACAGTGAGACCGAGGCAACCACTTTAGTAGGCAGCACTGACCCTAGGATTAGGGTCACAGGGAGACCAAGGCAACCGCTTAACCCCTTAGGGACCCTTGACGTACCAGGACCGTCAAGGGTAAACTTGCTTGAAAGACTCTTGATGGTCCTGGTACGTCACATACTTTTTACTTACAGCGCTCTACCGGGAGCGCTGTAAGTAAAAATAGGGCATGAAATAGACCGCTCCAAGATCGGAGCGATCTGTTTCAAGCCCCATAGTGACGCGCCGATACACATGACAGGTCACGTGTACCGGCGCCTCAAAGTGCCCCTATGCGGTCGTTATGGGACGGAAATGTCCCATAACGTCCGGTCCTTAAGGGGTTAAGTAAGCAAACCCTAGAACTCTAGGGGTGGATCGTAATAAATATAAGGAAGGCAACCAGTGTCCCCTCACACTGAAGGATGGTATAACATAACCACTGGCTCTTGAGCCCAAGGCTACTGCAATGAGGAATGAAGCACTGTTCTGACCTGGATGATCCAGGCACAGAAAGGGTCAATTGGTAATGCCCAGAGAGATACTGCAACTCCCAAAGGGAGTGATCCCAGCGTTGATAGGTAGGTGGACACAGAGAGTGATCAGAGTAACACAGTCAGTGCTATGCAACACTGTACCAGTACTTTGAGTGTGCACACCGCCTGAGGCGGTTAAGAAAGCAGCTAAATAATAGCACCACGTGGCGCACACAGACTTGCGTAACAGAAAGGCCACAGCTGGTATCACTGGCCCAAATGGAGGCAACCAAGCGGTATAGCCAGGCACAGAAGGCAACAGCACGGTAATCAGCCTGACACGGTCAGTAATGGAATGGGTACTCAGCCAAATCCGGTTAGCTCCGGAGCGGGTTCTGAGCCAGATACAGTCAGCAACGGAGTGAGTTCTCAGCCAGATATGGTCAGCAACGGAGCAGGTTCTCGGCCAGATATGGTTAGCAATGAAGCAGGTTCTCAGCCAGATACAGTCAGCAACAGAGCGAGTTCTGAGCCAGATACGGTCAGCAACGGAGCAGCAGCAACACAGGAAACGCAGGGACGTCGTCAGGCAGGCCAGGTCATACACGAACAGAGAGATGCAGAACATAAGTAAGGAACTAGTACACCAAGAAAGAGCCCCATAGTGTAGACATGACAGAGTACATAAAGACTATCACTGGGCAACAACAAGGATACCTGGCCAATCAGAGCAAGGCAGTGTAATTGGAAAGTCAGAATGTCGCCGCCTGCGGCCAAGAGCATGGGCACCATGATATACTACTAAGAAGGTCCAGCAGCTTGTTAGTGTTAGTGTTAGGAATGAAGTAGGGGGTAATCATCATAGTGACTGTGAGGAGGAACACTCAGGCTGAACTTGATGTGGCTGGTGTTAGTAGTAGTAACAGTAATGGTGAAGCAGCCGGTGGGACTAGTGTTAGGGGAGTGGTAGGAGAAGTATTTAAGAGCATCCAGACTAGATGTCAATGGAGTCCACACCTTTCCTCTGGCCCTGGGAATCCACTTTCCTTCATGACAGTGTCCACGTGGAAGATGAACCTGAAGAAGCTAGAACTGGTGGTGGATAGCAGGCGCAGAAATAAAACCACCACTACCACCAGGATTACAGTGCAGCTGCCCGTGCCTGCTGCTACTGCTGCCAGTCTGCCTTCTTCACGTTACCAATAAATGGTAAGTGTGACATTAGGGGACCATCTGTCACATTGCTTGTCACCTTCCCCAACCAGCAGTGAGATGTCTGTAATAGAGCAGAAGCAGTACGTAGGGACTAGTGGTGGTGGTTAGGGGTGGTCAAAAAGTGGGAAAATTTCCTGCATAACTTTTTGTCCTTTGCCCATAACACTAACTTCCCACTTAAGTGACACTGGCACATATTCATGATGATAATGTCAAGTAATAACAAAAATAAAGTACAACCTACAATGGGGCAGATGCGTATTTTTGTGGTGGGGGGCTGGCTGGTATGGTCTGATCTGTGTATGTATATAGTTTTTACCATTGTCATGTTTGTGTCAAATCGTTATCCTCCTCAGATTATTGACATACATTACTTTTCATTCATATCAGTGGTCCCAGTGGGGTAGATGGTGGTAACCCTTCTTCACATCCCTCCTCCACCTCCTCATCTTTGCTGCTATTAATATATTTGTCCTGGCTTTCTCTGCCATATGTGGTTTCTGCTACCTGCTGGCTTTCTCCATCATGTGTGGTTTCTGCTACCTGATACTCAGATGGTATTAGATATTGGTTCATGTTTAAGAATGTTAGTCTCCCAACATTGCTTCTTGATAGCCGTGTCCTGCGATCATTGACAATGTAACCAGCCACACTAAAAACCCTCTTAGACTCAATGCTTGCTGGAGGACAACTATGGGTTTCCACTGCAGTACGTGTCAATGCTGACCACACACACACTGCTTTGTTTGTCAGTAGTCCATGGGGTCATTTTTTCTGCCAAGAACGTAGCTATGCTGCAAGTATGCAGAAACCATCTCATATGTAGTGGGGCCACTTCTAGGAGCTAAACGGTGTTCCTGTGTGTCAGTTACCAACCCATACTCAGGATCAAGTCCCTAAGAGATGTACCGCCACCATCAGCAACACCAGTGTTCTGTTTTTGCCGCCCCTGCTGAGACCCATGAATTGCCTGTGTTCCTAATGGAATATTCTGGTTGATGATGTTGCTTATTCTGCTGATTGAAATGCTTTGCTGCCTTCCTTTTCTCTATACTGTCTAGATGTTTGTTGTGCCCTCACTTTCTCCCTCATCCTCCAGAATGCAACCCTCCTCTCAATCAATAAGCATATCTCGATAATCCTTTACATAATCTGATTCCTCAGAGAGTTGCTGCTGATTGTCATGACTCCTTGTTGTAACAAACTACTGATGGCCCTTTGGCAGAAATTCTAAAATGTTGTGTTTGAAGCAGGAGTCCAGCAAAGTGCCAAGAATGTATTCCTCATTGCTTTTAATAGACACTATGTGAGGATCTTGTTCAAAGCACTCTAAAGTGTCACTTACCAGCTGATGCATGTCTGTTTTGTCATTAATATAAGAATCCTCAGCCAAGCTCCTCATTTTTTTCTGAAATAAAAATATTAGTAGTAATATTTCACTAATTCCTGCCCCAATGCGACTTACCAGCATGGTTGCCTTCTCAAAGGGTTTCAGCAGCTCAGATACATCACACATAAATTGCCATTGACCTGGTGACAAAGAGGCTCCCTCCAAAGCCTTCCAGTTTTGCATGCTGCACTCTCTAATGGCCTTATTCTGCTTGTATAAATGCTCTAGCATGTACATTGTGGAATTCCACCTGGTAGGGACCTCTATTTTCAGCTGGTGATGGGGCAGGTTGTTACGCTCTTGTATGGAATATAGATTATTGAGTGCACTGTAAGAGTGACTAAAATTGACACAGATTTTGAAGGCAATAGTAAGCATCTCTTTGAGGGTTTCGGATTCTGCCAGGAATCTGGTCACAATTAAATTTAGCACATGGGCAAAGCAGGGCACATACACCATGCCACCTATTTTAAAAGCAGCAATTATGTTGGAGCCATTATCAGCAGACACAAAACCAGCTTTTAAGGAGTGGCTTACAAGCCATTCCTCTATCTCCTGCTCTAGCTTTCATAAAACATCTACAGCTTTGTGGAACTGTCTCTCAAAGCTCTGCAGGCACAAGGTGTTGTGATGATGGTATGGGCTATCCTGCTGCTTCCGCCTTTTAATCACACTGCCAGAACTAGAAGCACAATTACTGGCTGCCACCTGATGCTATATGTCTGTGCTCTGCCCACTTGTCCACATATCTGTTGTCAGGTGGATTTTCTTACCATACGCACATTTCAGCCCTTTGCCCACCGCACTAACCACCTGCTTGTACAATTCAGGTACAGCCATCCCGGAAATATAACTGCAGCTTAGGATATTCCAGAGTGGAGCTACACATAACATAACTTAAAGAAAACGTTATATATCTGGCGCACTTAACTATTTAAATATGTAAATAGGAGCCGCCGTGGAGATTGTCTCCTATCCCAGACTTTTAATTAACTTCAAAGAAACCCAGCGCTCCGATACACATAGATCTTAGGACACACTTACAAATAAATTCTCTTATATCAGAGATCTCTTAGTCAAAATAAATGGCTAATACGCCACACCATCAAGTTTGGTATTATAAATTAAAATGCATACATAATATGGGTAATAATTATAAATAGATAAATTCTTACTTTGATATCTTCAAATCTTAAGTTGAAAATCCTATATCCGACTTTGGTTCACAACCCGAATGCATTCAGACATAGAAAAAGAAACATAACATAGTGTAATCTGAAATTAAAGAAAAAAGTCCAACTATACAGTTTATAGTAAATACAAAGTATCGTCTCTCATATATGTATTGATAGATGTCAAGTCAAAACATGATCTTCCATTCAGTGTTGTATTGTAAAATCTTAAACAATGTGTGTTTTCAGCGATCCACATAAAACGGAACTCACTCACTCTGTTATTTTGTTGCTTGAATGACACTAGGTCAGACAAGCCAATCGCGTTTGCAGGGTTTTTAAAGAGTTGCCCGCACTCAACCACAACGGACTTCAATTCCCAATATCCTCAGGACAGATGTAAATTTCAAAATACTCACAGCTTTATTTCTGCCTGGGAAGCTATAAACTTTCCCAGGACTCTAGGAGCGTGTGAAGGAGTATTTGGACCGCCCTCACTCGGTCTGCTTTCGGTAAAGATGGTAGTCTCAGGCACCACTTTTTCTCCGACTTCTTAATATCCCTTATATGTTGATATATCCAGAGTTGTTTAAAAACAGAACCAGTATTCAAATAATATAAATAATTTATTGAACACAGATTTAAAAACACTTTCCGAACCAGCGTCAAGTGTCATGTAAATAATCCTCACGGTAAATTCAAACACCGGAGGTACAATTAAATAAATAAAATACCGGTCAATTTCCCTTAAAGTGTTATCTCCTCTCCAGTTGGGGTTTATTCTTTCTATCGCTGTAAAAGTGACTCCTGAAGGATCTTTATTATGTACATGTTTAAAATGTTCTGAAACACTGTGAGTATGAACTCCTTTTTTTATGTTTCTCATGTGTTCTCTTACTCTGATATTAATACTTCTCACTGTTCTACCCACATATTGTTTGCCGCAAGGACATTCTATAAGGTAAACTACATTTTTACTTTTGCAATTAATGAAATGTTTAATATCAAAAATCTCCCCTGTCTGATTAGATCTAAAGGAATTTATACAACGTCTACTATCTCTACTAGTTCTGCATGTAATGCAACTTCCACATTTATAAAAGCCTTTCAAGTCTTGTTGAAAATAAGATTTTTCAGGTCCAATGTGGTTTATAAAGCTGGGTACCAATTTTTGTTTCAAATTTTGGCACTTCTTAAAAATTATACTTGGTTTATCCTGTAAATATTCCTTTAAATCATTGTCTTTCAGTAAGATTGGCCAATATTTGGTCATAATTTTCTTGATTTCCATATAATCAGCACTATATTGAGTGATGAATTTGATTCCTTCATGTTTTTCTTTTTTCTCACATTCAGCTTTTCTTTTCATATTTTGTGGACCTAAAATTGTTTCTCTCGCATTTTTTAAAATCCCTTCTCGATATCCTTTTTCTTTAAATAATTTTTCTGTCTGAGTGATTTGTTGTATACAAATATCATCCTCTGTACAGTTGCGTCTGATTCTTCCAAATTCTCCTCTTGGTATGTTGTAAATCCATGGTTTATAATGGCAACTGGTAGGTGCTATATATCCATTGGTATCCGTAGTTTTTTTATAAGTGCAAGTTTTGATTTTCCCATCCTCAATATATATTCTTAAATCCAAAAAATTAATTGATTCCTTACTATAAGTGGACATAAACATGAGACCATAGTTGTTATTTATGAAAACGAGAAATGAAAGTAAAGATTCCTCATTACCTTTCCAAATAAACAGACAGTCATCTATGTACCGTTTCCAACTTATTATCCCGGAATTTTCGGTATTTTTTGAGTTAATAAAAATACTTTCCCACATTCCCATATAAATATTAGCATAACTGGGGGCAAATTTGCTCCCCATAGCTGTCCCGAAGAGTTGTAAATAGTATTCTCCTTCCACCCAAAAATAATTCTTCTTTAAAATGAATTCTATACATTTGGTTAAAAATTCTATTTGTGTTGTATTTATTTCTCCTTTTTCTTTTAACATGTCTGAAATAGCTTTTATTCCTGGTTGATGTTCAATGACCGTATATAACGATGTTACATCAGTGGTCACCAGATAATAATCATCTCTCCATTGAATGGTTTTTAAAAATTCTATTGTTGATCTTGTATCTTTAAGATATGAAGGTATCTGTGGTACTAATTTTTGTAAGAATGTGTCCACGTAATGGGACAAATTAGAAGTGAGTGATTTTATTCCTGATACTATAGGTCTGCCCGGAGGGTTGTTCTCGTCTTTATGAATTTTTGGCAAAATATAAAATACAGGGATTCTTGGATGAATTACATTTAAATATTCAAATTCTTTATCAGTGAGGATCTTTTTCTGTTTTCCTTCAGTTAATAATTCTTTTAATTCCGTTTTGTATTTTTCAGTTGGGTCAAAACCCAATTTCTTGTAGGTTTTTTCATCGTTAAGTAACCTCTTCATTTCTTCCACATATTTTGAGTTATCCATAAGGACAATACCTCCTCCTTTGTCCGCTGGTTTAATAACCAGATCCTTATTATTTCTAAGTTCTTTTAATGCTTCCTTTTCTCTAAACGACAAATTCATTCTTATTTTCTTTAGTTCTAAATTCTCTAAATCATCTAATACTAATTTCTTAAAAGTCTCCAAATAATTATTCGTACTGTTTGAGGGATTAAATGTTGAATGAACCCTACATTCAGTATGTATATAGTTATCACTTGTTTCATAATTTTTTACCTCAGGTTTGTTAATAAAATATTTTTTCAAATGTAACTTGCGCATGAATTTATTGACATCTATAAATGTCTCGAATTTATTTAATCTACAAGTTGGGGCAAATTTTAATCCCTTTTGTAAAACACTTTCTTGTTCTTTATTCAGAGTTATTTGACTCAAATTAAATATTTTTGTGGTGTTTTCTACAGTTTTTGGGGCTTTATTATTTATATTTCTTCTTCTTCCCCCTCTTTTACCTCTCCTTCTTCTAGTGTTTGTTCTTGGATATTTTGCCATGGGGTCCTTCCTCTCCAATCTTGTAAATTTCTCAAACTTATCCTTTGAGCGCCTTGATCCTGATATAAAAAAGGCACAGTTGTTTCTGGATCTTGAATATATTCTAACGGTGAAAATCTATTTTGTGATTGAAAATGATATCCAGTAGGAATCCTATAATTATTATAATTATATCTAACATTTCTAGGTGTTCTATAACTGTTATATTGGTGATTATAGGTACTGTGATATCTATAGTTCCTTGGTGTTCTGTATTTATTTTGATTATGATTTCTACCATAATACCTAGTAGGACCTCTTGTTTCTCCATTATATCTTGATTGTTGTCTTATATAATGTGGATTTTGATGGTAATGGTTATTTTCATTATTAGTTTCATTTTTATTTTTATTTTTGTTATTTTGCTCTTTATAAGTCCAATCCTTATTTGTTGAGTATTGTTTATCTTCTCTCACATTATAAGTTTTTAGAGTGTTTCTTTCTCCAATTGAATTTTCATATTTACTTTGTATCTGTTTATTACATAATTCTTTTGATTCCATACTATCTTCTTTTGTCCAATTTCTTTCTTTTTTATTTTTGTAATCCTCTTTATCTCTCAAAAGTTTCTTTTGTTTCTTTTTTATAATTTCTTCTTCAGTTTTTTTCAGTCTATATCCTATTTCAGCTGATAGTTCCCTATAATCTTCCAATTCTTTAAAGGGCTCAATTGTTTGTTGTATACCTCCAATTTCACTATTAATCTCATCTAATTTTTGTTTATGATTATCAACTATCATTGTAATCAAAGACATTGAACATCTATCTAACACTTTATTCCATCTGGTTTTGAAATCTTCATTTGGATATTCAAAAGTGGGATTTTTAATTAACCTTAATCCCCGTGGAACTATATTTAATTGTATATATTTTTCCAAAGTTACCATATCCCACCAAATTTTTAACTCTTTGGTCATCAGTTTATCTAACTTGGAAAAAACTATATTTAGATCTACATCTTCTTCAATGATTGTAATAGGTTCTTCCTCAAATATTAGTTCCAAATCTATATCTCTTTTTCTCCATGTATTAAATAAATCCATCTCTGCCCAAATATTTTATAGTTATGCTGCCAAGATTGAGATAGATCAAAACCTAAAGAAAACGTTATATATCTGGCGCACTTAACTATTTAAATATGTAAATAGGAGCCGCCGTGGAGATTGTCTCCTATCCCAGACTTTTAATTAACTTCAAAGAAACCCAGCGCTCCGATACACATAGATCTTAGGACACACTTACAAATAAATTCTCTTATATCAGAGATCTCTTAGTCAAAATAAATGGCTAATATGCCACACCATCAAGTTTGGTATTATAAATTAAAATGCATACATAATATGGGTAATAATTATAAATAGATAAATTCTTACTTTGATATCTTCAAATCTTAAGTTGAAAATCCTATATCCGACTTTGGTTCACAACCCGAATGCATTCAGACATAGAAAAAGAAACATAACATAGTGTAATCTGAAATAAATGAAAAAAGTCCAACTATACAGTTTATAGTAAATACAAAGTATCGTCTCTCATATATGTATTGATAGATGTCAAGTCAAAACATGATCTTCCATTCAGTGTTGTATTGTAAAAGCTTAAACAATGTGTGTTTTCAGCGATCCACATAAAACGGAACTCACTCACTCTGTTATTTTGTTGCTTGAATGACACTAGGTCAGACAAGCCAATCGCGTATGCAGGGTTTTTAAAGAGTTGCCCGCACTCAACCACAACGGACTTCAATTCCCAATATCCTCAGCACAGATGTAAATTTCAAAATACTCACAGCTTTATTTCTGCCTGGGAAGCTATAAACTTTCCCAGGACTCTAGGAGCGTGTGAAGGAGTATTTGGACCGCCCTCACTCGGTCTGCTTTCAGTAAAGATGGTAGTCTCAGGCACCACTTTTTCTCCGACTTCTTAATATCCCTTATATGTTGATATATCCAGAGTTGTTTAAAAACAGAACCAGTATTCAAATAATATAAATAAGAATTTATCTATTTATAATTATTACCCATATTATGTATGCATTTTAATTTATAATACCAAACTTGATGGTGTGGCATATTAGCCATTTATTTTGACTAAGAGATCTCTGATATAAGAGAATTTATTTGTAAGTGTGTCCTAAGATCTATGTGTATCGGAGCGCTGGGTTTCTTTGAACACAACATAACTTATCTGAAACCTCAGTTTTCTACAAAAGAATACAGCAGCATGTCCACTGCCAACATCTTGGCAACCTTGCCATTCCACATGTGTACTTTGGGATTGTTTTTGGGAAGTTTTTGAATCCTTCCCAGGAACTCAGTCAGAGTGGGTTGGCAGAACATGGCAGAAGAAGCCCGGAACTTTATTGCTTTAACAACATGACTAGAGGAGGTGGTGGCAGTAGAGGCAGCATGTGTGGGAAGTCTCTGACATAAATAACTTCACTTCTTTTTTCTGCCCTGGAGCCCTGGGAACTCTTTAGAGTGTTTCTGCTGCTTCTAGTTGAGGCACCTTTGGCCTGCAGATTGTGTGTCTCACAGTCAGATATGTGGTTGTGCTTCAGGTGGGATCTCATAGAGGAGGTGCCTAGGTGTGAGCCTGCTTCCCCCTGCTCATCTGCTTTTTGCACAGACAACAGACAGCAACATACTTAACTTCAGGATCCTGAGTGAAGTATCTCCATATTGTGGACTTCATGGACTGAGGGGTTCCTGATGTGCTGCTACTACTGCTACTGGGGCTAGATGATGATGTTGATGATGACTGAAAGGGTGACTGTGTACTTTTTGACATATTTTATTGACCAGGGTCAGACTTCCAATGGTTTTCTTAGACAGTTTATAGACAGGCACAGTGCTCCTTTTCAGTGGTGGAATATTCAGACATTGCCTTTCTGCTAACTTTATGGCCATGTCATCATACTCACTCTCAACTTCTTCTGTATCTGAACAAGATGAGGATGATAGAGGGATATATTCTAGATCTACATCATCATCAGTCATCGTTAGGTCATCCTCAGCAACATCAGCATAACCTGACAAATTTTGCCCACTACCCTCATATTCCTCTAAGCTTTTAGAGGTCGCACACAATTTATTTTTACTTTTACTGTAAGAAAGTTCTCTACTACTTTGAGTAACAGGTGTTTTGGTGCTCGTTTATCTCACTATCTGACGCAGCAGGTGGTTCAGCTGCTACACATTACTCTATTATACTATTGCCAACATCAACACTTAAATGTGACTTATAGTCATCTTCAGTGTTCTACTTATATATCTTCTTATATGGTTTTTTATTTGTACTAGCACTTGTAGTGCTGGACATTTTGCTGGGTCCTTGACAAACTGCATCCTTCCTTGGAGGTGAGGCATCGTCATCATTTATTGCACACACTGCTACTACTTTACTCTCATGTCCCTGCACTGCTCCACCCTTCCCTCACCCCCTGCCCCTTGTTCGTTTGCTGGACATTACTCAACTACTCTGTGTGTTTTTAGTCTACAGTACACAACACAGCTAATGGAGTGTGATGCTTTAATTTAGCCCAGTCATTTATTTATTTAGTTTTAAGTTGCCCACCCTGTCTTATCAAAGTCTGTAAAAAAAAAAACTGAAAAGCAAAATCAACTACTTCTTTCTCCAGACTTCCCAAGCACAGAGACAATAACAGCAAGATCAGCAAGCAAATGAAATAGGTCCCTAGCTGCCTGTGTCTTGCCAGTCAGTCATATGGAATTTTGGAATATTTGGGGTCAACCTCCTTCCTCTCTTCTTCTCCCCAGAGTGCCCCACTGACTCTCCTAACAGAACAAATGTCCTACCTAAAAGATTGCCTAAACTAAACTTCAATACCCCTATTTTCTCTAGCTCAAACAACGTGCTGCTCTCTCCTGTCACAAACACAAAATGGCATGTTGTGAGAGCCTGACACCCTTTTATGTTGCTGTAGAAAAGTAGAGAAAACTTTCATGTGGGGAGAAAAAAAATTCTTCTGATTGATTTCAATGCACAATGAGCTAGGTGAAAAAAGCATGAAGAAGCGGAAAAATTGCACTTTTTTGCGGGAAATTATTCTCATAGCAGGAAGTACCATTATTCACCGATTTAAGTTTGAGGCAAATATTTTCATCCATCTCTAATGGGGGTGATGGTGATGCTGGAGAAGCTGGGGTGGAAGAGACATTGATGGCCTTTTTAGCCCAAACAGAGAAAGAATGGGGGCACATCGGCCGCAAATAACACATGATTTATGGCGGATTTAAAAGTAAGTCTACAAGAATAGCTAACGAGCATAGGCACAACAAAAACACGTAACACAAAAACATGCGTCACACCATTTTTCGCATAACTGTGCATCCCAAATACCCCTTAAAACACAACTTAAGTTAAAATGTAACATTATGGCTGGCATTATCTAGCAGCCCTGATTGATGCACAAACAAAAAACAAACGTACATTAAATCCCAAGGCCCCAAAGTAGCAAAAATGTTCAAATACACCTATATATACCCCAAAATAATGGTCACACTTTGTCTGTGTTTTGAGTTTTGGCTAGCTAGATCACAGGACCCAGGAGCGGAGGATAGCGTTTAGAGCGAGGGAGAGAGGAGCTTACATTGGAGGTAGAAGGAGTTTTTGGAGTTTGGAGAGAGAAGATCATTGCACTAAATATACACATTTCACACTTTTGCACATATTTCATACATCCATACAAACACTAACACATACATACACATATTCTCACATAATCTGAGCGCAAAACACGAGCAGAAGAAAAGTACAGTAATATCTAAGTGTAGTAGATTTATTTAAACAAGCGATTAAAAACAGTAATCAAAATGCACTCACATGGCTCCCATCTTGGGCTTTATGCGTATCTGGGGTCCCTACCCCTGTAGCCAACGTGCTGTGTCTGTCCTTTCCTGCTATCACCAGTATTATAATAGTCACTGCATCTCTGTATGTATCCTCTTTTAGTAGGTGCCAAACACAATACCTGGTGTCAAGTAGAGATGAAAACGTCCTCCAAAGATATTATAAATAATGGAGATGTAGAGCACCGTGTGTGGGCTGACGCTATCCCTCCTCAGGGATATCAGCTCTGATACCGGTGATAGCAGGAAAGGATGGGCACAGCATGTTGGCTACTGGGGTAGGGACCCCAGATACACATAAAGCCCAAGATGGGCACCATGTGAGTGCATTTTGATTACTGTTTTTAAACGCTTGTTTAAATAAATCTACTACAATCAGATATTACTGTACTTTTCTTCTGCTTATGTTTTGCACTCAGATTATGTGAGAGTCTTTGATTTTACTGGTGAACAAGGCCATTGGAAGTCTGTAGCATTATCACAATTTGGAAGATTTGTCATTCATCTGCCTCATCTCATCATCATTGTTTATTTCATCATCCATCTCATTTATCCATTTTGCTTCTGTTTCGGATAGTCATTGCTTTTTTCATAGAACTATAAGGTATTGTGGGATCCTTTTCATTGGTACATATACCATTTAGACTATTGGGGTATTATTTATTATTAATTCATTTCAACTCTGGAGATCAGACATGTTAGTTTCCTGGTATATCCATTCGTTTGTGCAAATGTTTGTTGTATTTTTTAATAGTACATACATACACATAGTCTTTTTTTTACACCTTTCACATTTTTTAAACTTTTTTTGACAGTGTGAATCTGCGAGTGAAAGAGTGTGACAGAGAGTGAGTGGGATTGATTGTGTCTGTGAGGGACTGTGGGTGTGCCTGGACGTGAGTGGGTGAATGATGGCCAGGAGAGGAGGACAGGAGAGAGGGATAGGGAGAGAAGTGGAGGAGCAGGAAGGAGCGCAGGCCATCCCTGTTGAGAGTAGGGGTGGGAGAGGGAGATCCGCAGGGTGGAGGGGGACTAGGCCCAGAAGAGCAGGCACACGGAGGGAAGGGACAGAACCTGCAGTGGGGCGAGGGGTAGTTCGTGGGGACCACCGCACACAGGCAGGGGCAGAGCAGGCTGGACACTCTGGTTCTGACTCCTCACATGCCGGAGCTGAAGGGAACAGGATCAGGGATCCCCGATATACCGAGGAGGAAATCACGGCTCTCGTGGAGTCTGTCCTCGAGAGAGAGAGAGCGTGTCCTCCACCAGAGGGAGAAGGTCCCTGGCCTGTCAGCAAGGAGGAAGGCCACCTGGAACCAGATCTGCAGCTGGGTTAACGTGGTGGCCACATGCAGACAGGATGCAGCATTCATAAAGAAGCGATGGGACGACTGCCGGAGGGTGGGGAATAATAAGTTGGCTGACATCGCCAAGTACGCCTGAGGCACCGGAGGTTGACCCCCTGTCCCAATTACGTTCTGTGGATGGGAGGAGATGGTGTGGCAGAATATGTCCCCTGCACTCATCGGGGGGTTCATGGAGGATCGGACACTAGGGATGAGAAGAGCCTCCACACTACCGGTAAGGGCATCATCACATAACCACATACCTCATCAACCAACACAACCATCACACAGTTACATCTCAACACATGCCCATCATTCATCCACACAACTGCACCAACAGAGCACCCTGAGGGTTAAAACAGGACACCAGATATGGACAAATGTCAAGGTTCAACAAGGCCCAAACCTGTCCAACTCCCTGGTTAACCCTCATGTTGCTGTGCTGATCTCACAAAATACACACAAATCATGCTCTTAAAAGTGTTGTATGTTAAACATCATAACTGCTCCAACACAATATCACCCATGTACCCACAGGGAAATCAGCAGATAACCCCTTGAGTGCTACAGGGATTATCAAGGCATCACTCAATAATGCTGTGGCAACCGCTCTAGTACTCAAAGGTTTAACCATACAACAAACAAGTCGATAGGATAACGATCACATGTTACACAGGGAACATTCACTAAGTGGTGACAAAGAGATGGTGGAGAGAAATTAACCCTTGCATACCCTCACTTCATCAATCCCAATGTTAGCCCATGGAGAATATTCAGTAACATGAATCAAGTTGCTAAGGTCCCATTGTATAGACTCCATGGAAAACATTGGAAATGGGGAAATGAGATCACTGGAGAAGTCAGCATCATGTTCAATTCATCAGGTCTTCATCACTGCTTACTGAATCACAAAAAGGGTGGATCAGATCATACATCACAGTGCCACTGAGAATAACTGGTTGTACATGCAACACACAGGCCAAAAATAATTCACCAGAATTAAAGGTGAAAAAGTAGGCCTCGGTGTTGTATCTGCAATCATTTACTGTAACTTGAAATTACATATCTCACATTTGATTCCCACATGGATCCTCAGGAGTGCTGATGCCATGGATGGATGTTACACCAGCCACTATTCGCAGGATACACATGGGAACCAAATGTGAACCATTGTAGTTTGGTCACTAACAGGCCATGAATGATGGATATCTCTGATTAAGTACTGTTGCCTCACTCAGAAGGATGGATGTGCTCATCCAGAAAAAAAACAGGTGTCAAACAAAGATATCCTTCACTACTGGCTTGATTGTTGCCCTTCAGGATTCAACTGGAACACACCTCATGGAAAGGATCCTGTCCAGTTCATCAATCTGTGATTGCCAGGGTGGTATCCCATGCATCACAATTCAATGCATAGGATATCATCATGACAACTAGAGAGTCACCTGCAAAATCGTGCATTGTACAGGATCAACTAATAAGATAGGGTTGAATAACAATTGAATCCTACTGCAGATCTGTTTAAAAAAGATATGTACACAATGAAAAATGGTCAGAAATGTATGTGGATATGTACCTTTCAAATGGGTCCAAACATGTCCCAACACAATGTGAACCCAGAGATCAGTTCACTACGTGTGATTGCCTTACTGGCCATATATGTGCACCCATCAGAAACTAATTTTTATTGATATCATCAAAATACACATACCTAGTATATCCCACCCTACTTAGATGGGATCTACGAGGTATGTTTAAATTTATGATATCAATAAAAGTTAGTTTTTGATGGGTGCACATATATAGTCAGTAAGGCAATTACACATACTGAACTGATGTCTGGCTACATATCTTGTAAGGATATATTTGTATCCATATGAAAGGTACATATCCACATACATATCAGACCATTTCTCCTTCTGTGTACCTTTTAACGGGATAGCAATGGTTAATGGTTAATCTAAATAGGGCAATTTTGGTTCTGTTGAAGAGCCTCCGTGTGGTCAAATTATCACGGTAGAGCTTGAAACAAACAAAACACAAACGAGGAGAGCTGTACTGCCAATTTAAACCAGTAGACAAATAGAACTTTGTGGAGAATCAAATACTCACTCGATCTTTATAACCGGTCACACTCCCAGCAACCGGTCTACAACACCAGCAGGGATTTACAGTGCTGGTTCTCCCCGCAACGAAACCACACTAGAGCGCACTCAGATGTCTGTAAGTATCCAAAAAGCTCTTTAACAGCAGTCCAGGTATAAAAAATGTATTTATTTAAAAATCAGTTAAAACCCTCAACATGTTTCGTGGCTCTATTGCCACTTCTTCAGGAGGTATTTCCTCCTGAAGAAGTGGCAATACAATGCCTACAATATTACATCAAGGTGAAATTAACCATTGCTATCCCGTTAAAGGGATAGTAATACTCAAAATGTGAAAGGAAAAATATATGTTGTAAGGTTTAGCCCCCGAGTAAAACAAGGGTATTCCCACTGCTGAAAGGTGTTTTATTCAAAAAGTCTCAAAGTTGAATATTTCTGAGACAATATCACAGTGACCTGAAATTGTACAGTGGCACTGTTGCTACACAATCCTATGGACAGCTCTGGTCGTGGGACCATAAATCTCCATAGGATGATGTAGCAACAGAGCCAATGTACAATTGCAGGCCACTGGGATATTGCACCAAAGAAATTCAACTTTGAGACTTTTTGAATAAAACACCTTTCAGCAGTGGGAATACCCTTGTTTTACTTGGGGGGATAAACCCTACAACATATATTTAATTTTCCAAGGGAATTCTTTACTCCACCACCAGCACAGACATCAGTGGGCAGCAGCGAGTCACTTGATGTGGTTGGCATATACCCATTCTTTGAAGCAGCCACTCCAGCAGTTGTCACAGCAGCCACAGCACACTCAGCAGCAGCAGAGGACACAGCAGTAGCAGAGGACACAGCAGCACCAGAGGACACAGCAGCAGCTGAGGAAACAGCAGCAGCTGAGTACACAGCAGCAGCTGAGGACACAGCAGCAGCAGAGGACTGCACAGCAGCAGAGGACTCAGCAGCAGCAGAGGACTCAGCAGCAGCTGCCACAGCAGAAGAGGACTCAGCAGCAGCTGCCACACCAGCAGAGTCACTGGGCACATCCACCTCCAGCATTGCATGTCCCACAGGGGTGGAGGTGGCCCTACTCCGGGCATGCTGCAGTACACACCAGAACATCTCAAGGAGCCGGGGAATCCCAGAGGAACACCTCCAGGATAGAGGCAAGGATCCATGTGCTGGAGTTGGAGGTGACAAGGATAAACACACAATTCTATCAGTATCACACTGGGATGATGGACATGTTTGGGCAAGTGGTGGTGGACTTGAGAGACCACAACCACAGGGAGAACCTGCATGTAGAGAGAGAGCTGTGTTCTGCAGAGGGGTCCACTGCACCCACCACTCCCTCCAGTGTGACCCCTGAAGCCACACCTAGGGTACAAAGGGTGACCAGGCAATCAGCCAGGGCATCCACCTCCGGCACCCAGTCGAAAGTCCCCCCAAAAAAGAAATAAAATGCCCAACTTGTTATCTTCACCCTTAATAAAAAGAACCTTGTGCTTTTGAATCCTGTCTCATATGCTTTGTATTTAATGATAGATTGGGTGGCAGAGTTGTCTCCAAAGCATTGCCAAGCAATGCAGTGAACACAACTTCTGCCTAGGTAACATGTTTGTGGGATGTTACAACATGGGTCCACACACACACACTGTTGTACAAATTCAACTGGCAATCCATCCCTGGAGCCATATAACATGACAGTGTTATATGGCCATGATGTGGGTTAAATTTGAACAAAAATAGCACTTAGAACAAAAACTGGTACAACACTGAACATTCGTCTGCATCAATTGTGTTTAATGGATTAATCAAACAAACAGCTATTTGACTTAGCAGAGAAATAACAAGCAGGACAAATGGAACATGCAGCAAAATAGTCTTTGATTCAAACTCTTATTGTGCAACTAATGTGTGTTGGGAGTTATGAAGAGGTGATACAGGGGAGATACTTCCACAGTGATTTCTTGTCCACGGTTTCTGTGTTGCTCAATATAATCAATTTTCTGAGATTGCTTTCGTTTGACATATCTCAGTACATGGGCTACATCAACAAACAACCAGACTAAGCGGACCAGTGTTATCACTGGGAAGTGTGTTACAACCTTAGTAAAACAATAACACAACTTACTGGAGAACCCAATGCTCACCCCAGGATTTCAATGTGTGTGCTATACATTGAAATCCTAGGTTGAACATTAGCTTCCCCAGTAAGTTAGGCTATGATTCACACTCTTATTGTGCAACTGACTTACTGGGGAACCCAATGTTCATCCTAGGATTTCAATGTGTACCATACACATTGAAATCCTGGGGTGAGCATTGGGTTCTCCAGTGAGTCAGTTTCACAATAAGAGTGTGAATCATAGCCTAACTTACTGGGGAAGCTAATGTTCAACCTAGGATTTCAATGTATAGCACACACATTGAAATCCTGGGGTGAGCATTGGGTTCTCCAGTAAGTTGTGTTATTGTTTTACTAAGGTTGTAACACACTTCCCAGTGATAACACTGGTCCGCTTAGTCTGGTTGTTTGTTGATGTAGCCCATGTACTGAGATATGTCAAACGAAAGCAATCTCAGAAAATTGATTATATTGAGCAACACAGAAACCGTGGACAAGAAATCACTGTGGAAGTATCTCCCCTGTATCACCTCTTCATAACTCCCAACACACATTAGTGTATCACTGCCATCATCTGTTTGCATGAATACATCACAGAGTCCACTCACTGGTAAACATGTAGTGGACTCCTGTGATGTGGGTCATGCCTTCCCATGTATAGGGGATACTCTAGCCTTGAGTGTGGTATTGCATTGACACATGTGTAATCCAACATTTCTTCATACAGACACAGATTGTCTAGTGATGGTTCTTCTTTATTGTGTCTCAAAGTACAGTAGAACGTACATGTGTTTTCTGGGTATATTGCCTATATGCATTAAACACTTGTATGAGAACACTAAATGTACTTTGAAACTAAATATTAATACTTTAGTAACACTACTGTCCTGCTCATGTGTTGTCCAGAAGGTTAGACAACTCTGTAGATGAGAGTCCTAACTGTACAGGTTTGATACCTGGATGTTAGTACACACATGAATGTGTGTTTTCTGTGTCTGTCTGAGAATGTTACAGTAGAGGTTGCTGCGAACATCAGGTCAAACATTGCATCACCATCACAATCACTTGAAACACCAAGGGGTGAGCTTCATAGAAGTGTTGTCAAGACATCAGTCCAGTCACATGGAAACGCTTCTGTTCAAGGATGGATCATGCTATGGATGCCTTTGGGACAAGAGGACAGGATTTGGAGCAGCACCCTCAAACTGATCTTCATGCAACAATTTCAACTTCATGATCCCCTTAATCTTTTCCGTTACAGTTGAGTACACAAACCATTGCTTTGTAATATGTTTTGTACTTGTCTGTAACCCATTATGTAGAGAACTAAGGGGGTGTCAGCCAGCCCTAGGGATATGTGCCCATGACATATATACATACACCAACAAATATGTCCTAATAGCTACATGAAACAAATACATTTGTATTGTCACTGTGAGAGTGACAGTGGCAGGCCAGATGTATTTGTTTCATGGAGCTATTAGGACATATTTGTTGATGTGTGTATTTATGCCAGGGACACACACATCACTGCACACACACACAGGTCAGCATGGTGTCCCTTGAGATCTGATCCACATTTCATGAACTCTATGTTGTGTACCAATACCACTGTAGATCCATCCCTCTGCTGCTCTTCTCAGCTCTAGTAAAGTACAGGTCCCATGTTGACTCCAATGACCCTTCAACCCCTGATGTGCATTGCACTGGATAACATTCTTTTGCTACAAGGCTACCATGGTTGCTCTGGCTATGATCATGTCAAATCACGTTAGTTGCTGTCAGTCGAGCCCTGGAAGATGCTGAACATGGGTTATGTGTTGTATCTTGGTTCTCATTGGGGTGTGAGTGATATCCTTGAGGTATCCATGTCAATGTGGAGAAGGTAATGGAAGATGGTTATGGAATCCCCACAGACAATATGCCACGTCCATGGTATGGATGATGTTTGGTGCCATACTGCTGCCAGAGCAGTGCTGTGTCAATGATCCTGTGGGGGTGAAACAGAACATCATGTGCGGTGTGGTTAGTGTGTTGGCACCAATTAAGAGGACTGATGGTGGACTTGCATGGATTGTTTGAATGCCTGTGTTATACTCACAGCTAAAGTGGTCCATGATGAGCCTGTTTCTGATCTGAACCCCTTTCAGGGTTTCTGCAACATGGCCGATTTCCATGGGCACGTCAGGTATGGGGGAAGCCTGGATATCATCCACCAGCCTGGTGTCCACTTGTGATGTTGTGCAGTATTGCACATGCCATTATGATGTCATACACTTTTCCTGGGGCATACTGCAGTGCTCCCCCCGAGTGGTCCAGACATCGGAATCGAGACTTAAGGAGTCCAAAGATCTGCTCAATGGCATTCCGAGTTCTGCCATGAGCCTGGTTGTATCTTTCCTGGGCATCTGATTGGGGATTGGCGACCGGGGTCAGTAGCCAGGATTTGTATCCATAGCCAGCATCACCTGTGGAAAGTGAGTGACACGGTGAGACAGGGAGCACATGTTGTGTGAATTATGTTTTGTGTGGTGGACGTAGTAGCTGTGAGTCAGGAGCATGGTGAAGAGTGCTGTGTGTACACCTGTGGATGTGGTGTGATTTAGTATTGTGAACTCACCCAGAAGCCATCCCCCTGTGTAAGTTCCATTCTCGAAGTCTCTGTGTACTGAGGAGTTTTGGAGAATGTACAAATCATGAGAGCTGCCAGGATATTTTGCACAGACATTCCAAATCTTCATGTTGCTGTCACACACCATCTGCACGTTCATGGAGTGGAAGTTCTTCCTGTTGATGAATAGATGTGCGTCACGTGCTGGGGCTTTGATACGGACATGGGTGCAATCTATAGCACCCATGACCTTTGGCATGCCTCCCCTTGCATAAAAACCCTGCTTGAGATGTATCCACTCCATGTCGGTGGTGGGGAAATGTATGTAGATACTGGCCTTGCTTTTGAGGGCTGGCAAGACCTGGGCCAGCACTCTGGAGAATGTGGCCTGTGACATGCCAGATGCGTAACCCTCAGTGGACTTGAAGGAGCCACTTGCCATGAAGTGTATGGCACACAGGAGTTTTGTAGATGGGATCCACCTGATCCTTGATGACCTCATACAAGGCAATGATGCTGTGCAGCCTCAACTTGTAGCGATCAATCACCTCATCATCGGTCATTCCAAAGATGGTGACCCTTGGGTGGCATACCCTGGTCCTTGGTGGTAGTGTATACATCCTCCGCTACTGCAAGGATCCCTGTGGCAGCTGGGGAGCATCCTGTTACTGCAGCTGTGCATCTGTAGGCAGATGCTGTCCTCCAGGTGGGGATGGGCTTCTGTCTGGCTGTTGAGCCAGAGTCTCCTCACTCGCAACAGGTGAAGGCTGTTGATCAGGTGTGCCTGGGGCTTGCTGGTGTTCCCTAGCTCTCTCCCTTGCACACCTTCTCCGCAGTCTTCTCATCAATAAGTATCCCAACATACTTATTGTTCTCTCTCTATCTCTCTCTCCCTGAGTGGAAAACAAGCCACAAGTGAGTGTGGTGAGCTGCCCCTTTAAGTACCTGGTAGGGTGTTGTGTAGGGGTGATGATGAGGTGAGTGATGACCAATGGGAAGGTTTTTTGTGGTCCAGGTAAGTATTTGCAGGTGTGTTTGTGTTTTAAAATGTGTTGTGTTCTGATTGCTGTGTCTCTGTCAGTTGCAGGTGTGAAGTTGTGGGGTGCAAGTTGTGTCTGGATCATGTTTTGTAATTGCAGGTGTCTGCGTTGTGTGATTACCCCCATTGTTCTGTGCCATGTTGTGTTGGTGTTTTTTTGGAGGGCCATGTCCCTGTGGTGTTGCTTGTTGTTGTGTGTGACAGTGATTTGTGGTGCATGGGCATGTTTTTTGTGTCAATTTGGCATTGCACGGGTTAATTTTGCCATTTACATGCTTGTGCAGTATGCAGATTGTCTTTAACGGTGGTTTCTTTTTGACCGTTATGTGTCTAACGGCTAATAATAAATCTGGGTCTTAAGTTTTAGCCATTAACTGTATATTTTTTTAAGCCGTTAGCAGTACCGCACTCCTTTAAATGGCTCGGGGGAATCTTGTTCTATGCTTCTCAATGCACATCAGTCTATCGGCCGTAAGGATTTGTGAACTGCCGTTAGCTGTTGTTAAGACAGAACTTTAAATGGCTTACAACGCGTTAACGCACCCGTTAGTGCTTTTTTTTGCTAACGGCTGCCTTTAAATCTACCCCTAAGTCTTTGGGCGATACGTGTTGGGCTATGTGGTTTTGAGGAGGCATTTGTGAGGATGTTTACCTTCTACTTATGACTTTATTTATTGCTGTTCTGGCTGATAAGTGTCGTTTCAATAGTTATTTTCACATACTTTTGTTTTTGGGGTATGCTTACTATTGTTAACTTTGATTAACAATTTAATTTTTTTGTCCATATGTTGGGCCTTTGTTTGCACTAGCACTTTATTGTATTAGTTACTCCTTAGGTAGGTATTTATATGTGCATGTCTAATATTACTTGATTGTTAAATAGTCCTATTTAGTGTGTAGCATTAGCCATGTGATGTAGCACTTAAGGTACTATACGTGTGATGTACACTTATTGCCTCACATCCTCCTCTCATGTATGTTTTTTTAAGTATGTTTTAATTGTCTGTGTACTCTGATTGTTTTTTTATCCAATACAAATTATATTTTTGTATGTGCACACATGGTAGAGTGCCTTATTTAAGGGTCTTGGTTGTTAGGGATTTCTTATATCCCTATTGTGTTTAGCTGTGTAGTTTTTGACCCTGAGTGCAGTAGCCTATTTGGCTTTTACAGTTCCTGTGTCCTATTCAGACTAGTGATGATCACGTTTCGTTTCGTTTCGTTTCTCTAGAGAGCATTTTTAGTGGAAAAAAATTAATTTTCTATGATCAGATATGTTTTTTCACGGAATCTCCTACGTTAATTAAAAAAAAAAATCCATCACTATTTATAAGCTTCTCCATGTACCTACTGAGTAAGTACTAGGGATGTGTGAAAGTCCTCATTATTTTTCCTGGGAAGTTTTATTTAAAACGCACTCTTTTTTTTACCAGATCATCCCTTGCATTCAAAATAGAATTTCCACCTTCCTCCTACCACCACTGAATTTCTGTAGAGAAATTTGTTGTTTGCAGTTTATGCTTTCTATGAAGTGATAATTTCTGTACCACTACTATAAAAATCCAGATCCCCTAATATTCCCCTTATGATTGTCTATAGAACCATTTAGTTACATCACTTATTGTACCACATCTATACAAAATGTAAAGTGCTAAGTACACCTATGTTGGCACTATATAAGTAAAAAATATACACACACACATACATAAATAACTAAAGAATACCAAGTCTACAAAAGTATGAGAGCTTTTTGCATGTGCAAACGGCTGGTCAGATGATGCTTAAGTAGAAACAAGCCTGCCCTCAAAGTAAGGAGGCTCTATAGAAAAAGTGTTCTACCCAGTGTGCAATCTCTTTCAGCTCACTAGTGCTTTTCACAGAGAGAAAAAAAAAAATCACACTGAATTTGCCAAAAAGCAGTTCAGACTCAAAATGCCAGGCAAGTTCTCTCTAAACAGAAGCTGCCAACCTCTGACATATATTTCATCCTTGTTGAGTGCCATCAATAATATTCACCTGAGCTCTCATGGCCCTGTGAGCAAGGTGTCCACATCTGGATTCCCCTTTTATCCTTAGGGTGACCAATCCCAAGAGTAATTTGCATATGCAAAGACCTGGCCAGAGATGCTCAACCAGGAATGAGCCTGCCCTCGAAGTGAGGAGGCTCTATAGGAAAAGTGTCCTGTCCAGGATGCGATCTCTTTTAGCTCACTAGTGCCTTTCACAGAGAAGATATATCCTAAAGCACATCATACTGACCCTACCAAAATGCAGTCCAGCCAAGAAGTGCCAGGCAATTCCTCTCTGAACAAGAGAAGCAGCCATCCCCAGATCTACATTTCTGCCTTGTTGGGCCTCGTCAGTGAGGTGCAGCCGATCTCTGTAGAAACCGTGAGCAAGTGATCCACATCTGAATTCCCCTGGTAGGATCAGTATGATGTGCTTTAGGAAATTTCCTCTCTGTGAAATGCACTACTGAACTAAAAGAGATTGCATCCTGGGTAGGATGCTTTTCTTATAGAGCCTCCTCAATTGTAGGGCAGGCTTGTTCCTAGTTGAGCATCTCTGACAAGCTCTTTGCATATTCCAATTACACTTGGGATTGGTCACCCTAAGGATAATAGGGGGATCCAGAGGTGGACCCCTTGCTCACAGTGCCAAGAGGTTAGTTGCACCACAATAACAAAGCCCAGCAATGGCAAACCATACAGCTAGGATCAGGTGCATCTCTTGTTTAGAGAAGAATTGCTTGGAGTTTTGTGTCTGGAATGTTGTTTGGTAGGATCAGTATGACATGCTTTAGGATATTTCCTTTCTGTGAAAGGCACCTGTGAGTTAAAAGAGATTGCACCCTGGGTAGAACACTTTTTCTATAGACCCTTCTCAATCGTAGGACAGGCTTCTTCCTAGTTGCCTTGCCAGCTCTGTGCATATAGAAATTACCCTTGGAATTGGTTATTGTAAGAGTAATAGGGGAATCTAGATATGGACTCCTTGTTCAAGGCACTTAGAGAGATCAGCTGTACGTTACTGATGAGGATCAATAAGGCCAAAATGTATGTCTGGGGATGGCTGCTTCTCTTGTTTAGAGAAGAATTGCCTGGTGCTTCATGGCTGGGCTGCCTTTTGGTAGGATCAGTATGATGTGCTTTAGGATATTTCTTCTCTGTTAAAGGCACTAGTCAGCTAAAAGAGATTGCACCCTGGGTAGAACACTTTTGCTATGGAGCCTCCTCAATTGTGGGGCCGACTCGTTCCTAGTTAAGCATCTCTGACCAGCTCTTTGCATATGAAAATGACCATTGGGATTGTTCACTCTAAGGGTAATAGGAGAATACAGATGTGGACCCCTTATTCACAGTACCTAGAGAGAGCAACTGCATCTCATTGATGAGGCCCCACAAGGCTAAAATGTATGGCTGGCGATGACTGCTTCTCTTGTTCAGAGAGAAATTGCCTGGCATTTTGAGGTTGGAATGCTGTTGGTTGGATCAGTATGATGTGCTTTAGAATATTTTATGACATAGATTGCACAATATGATTAGATCACTTATCTTTATTATCACGCTATTTTTGTTCTTTTTTATTAAATGGGCACTATTATCACACACAGTCTTTATTATTTAAATTTATTTTATCTATTCTTTAATTGCAATGTTGCATGGAGTATAAGGGCTTTTATATTGATATTTGTTCCGTGATCTGATTAACAAAGAGATATTTCTTCAGTATACATACATGGAATGGTTTTATAGAAAAACTTTTTTGCAATGATATGTGTATTGTATTATGAATAATATACTTTATAGAGATCCACTTTGTATAATATGTTAGTGTCAATGCATTTTATAAGTTCAATAAACTTCATTCTATCCAATTGCTCATAGCCAACCCAGGTTTAGGAAACAATTATAGCTAATTTATGTTGATCCAATATTGGTGGTTTTACATTCCGATCTGGGGTATATAATAATGGTGAATTCGGCAGCCAGCGCATTATACACTTGGGTACCCTGAAGAAAGGACCTCTCTTGGTCCAGAAATATGTTGGTGTATTTTGTATTGTTTTTATTGATCATTTGTATCATATCATTGTGTAGCGTATCATTTGTAACTTCTTCAGATCCCTTGAGGAGAAGTCCAGTGTGCCTGTACAGGGGCAGGCTTTAACCCCTGATGCTTTATTACCAGATGTAGTCCTTCAACCGGTGCAGTACAAACTGAGAGTACTTAAACTCAGTGCTAAGAATATTATTTGTTTATTTTTCAAAAAGTGCCCCGTTTTGTCCTTTTTGTGTGTTTTGATGGTGTTTCCTTCTCTTTTTGAAGGTCGAGATATGGAGAGCAGCTGGTTTCCATTGATCTGCGTGGTGAGCAGCATAATATCCCCCACTCGTTTGAACAGTGGCTGGTCTAACTGAAGTGGCCACTGAAATCTGTGGGTGGTTTTCTTTATAATATTTTTTGGTTAAATACCAAACACAGTATTAACCCTATGATCGACTCCCTCCTTTTATCTGTTCTGTTCCTAGTTGAGCATCTTTGACCAGCTTTCTGCAAAAGTATGAGAACTGTTTTATATTAAGATTCAGTTGTAATAGATTATATTTACCACTAGATGTCAGCATTAAACCATACTATATGTCTATGGGTTTAAAATGCACAGATAATCTAAATATTAACAGTGGCAAACAAAGTAAAATAATAAATCTATATCCCTCATAAATAATACATAATGAAATAATTTTGCATTATACAAAGAACATTAAGATTGAAAATGTATAACTAATTTTTTAAATATTTATTTGTTTAATTAGCTGAGTCCCACAAAACAGCTGTAATGTTTCTCATGGACTAACACTGAAGGCTCATGCATAAGGCTCATTCACATGAGGACTAAACTTTTGCAGCATCTCTGCTGCATTTCAGTAAAAAATATTTTCATCTTGCTTTCTCCTTCTTTCTCTGACAAACTCATCTCTGTTAGTTAGTGGTCAATTCTCTGATAGGTTTCAAACCTATTACAGTAACTATGAGTTCAAACTAGCTACACTGACTTCTTATATTCCCTGAACAATAAATATATGAAAGTGAGTGAAATTTTGGGAGGGTGAAAGAAATTAAATAAGGATTGGAAATGTTATCATCATACAGGTTTGCAGAAAGACCATCAATTCCACAGTGTGGCAACAGATGTTTTGAACAACTAGTTTCAAAGTTATAGTAAAACTTTATTTAGACTTGACATATTCTGCAAGTGTATATTATGTGAAGTCAAATGCTTTTATTATTATTTTTTATCTTCATCAAGTTTTACACTTATATACCCTTTACCATTAAACCCTTCTGTTTGCTAAGAATGTTCTGTCAGGGAACATGAAAGCAGATACAGAGATACAATATAAAAAAAAAGATACATTGTAAACAAGATGGAACAAAGAGCATCAATTGTGCAATGTTAGCATCTTACACCCTGCTTTGATGGTCTACTGACCAGAAAATTCTGCAAACAGAAGTTTGTGAGCTTACTGTCAAGTATATATAGAAATGTAAAAAAGTTTAGATAAAATAACAAATAATAAATATTGACAGTACATTTTATGTAATTTCAGAATATATAAAGTCAAAATAAAAGGTTACTATCCTTTTAAAATACATATATATATATATATATATATATATATATATATATATATATATATACATATATATATATATATATATATATATATATATATATATATATATTCAGAACAATTACAGTGACTAGTAAATTGTTACACTGATTGTTATATTAACTTAAGAACAACTACAGGAGATAGAGTGATATCTTGGGAGGGAGAGATAAATGACATAAAGGGTGTATATGTCTCCATGAAAAGTATACTGATACTGGTATTCAATATACAGTACAGCATGTTCATAATTAGTATGAAAATGCTGGGTGTTGCAACACAACTAAATTACAGCTGTATAGATAGTGAGGCGAACTGGAGTAACTCTGGTGCAAACCAAAGGGATAAATGAAAAAAATAAAAATATTTAAATGGGGCTTTTAACCCCTTCTACATTAGAAAGCTCCATTTAAATGCATGAGCATTTCAGAAATGTGTATTTGTGCTCTGTGGACCATATGTTCAAAAGAAAAGTGGAAGAATTATGGGGCAACCGTTACCACTGTATGGGAGAGCTAAAAATTGCTATTGATTTAAATGGGGATTTTATCCCTTTGAAAGCTAAACAGGAGTCAACACAATGCTTCGCAATGCTCTGGATACCTCTTTAGCTTTTTTATGAAAACCTAAATATTACAGAGCTTTTCATGCTGAGTAAAACAAGGTCACTCCCAATGCTGTCAGTTGTTTTATTCAAAACTAGTTTAAAAGCCCATGTGCACGGACTGCAGTGGCACCCAGCAGCCTTCCCTGGTGCCTGAAGCCTCTCTGCTCACTGGCCGCGCTGCAGTCATGCACAGTACAGAGTGCCCGAATGTGCCAGGGCTGATACAGTGCGGGGTGTTCTGAATTCGGACCATAGTCCTCTCTGCGCACCTTCCTGGGACCAAGCAGAAGTGAGCCTGATTCCTGCATCTACCAAGTTGGGTTACAAAAACCAGTTAATGAAACAGAAATGTAGTATGATGAGCCAGTGGAGATTGAGGAATAGGAGGCATGTAACCCAGCAACTACTACTTCTACTCCATCTGCCACTGTTTCCCCTACATGTGCTCCTACCACCACTTGCACTGACATTGAGAAAAGTAACAGCAGTACACAGTCTACTTCATGCAGGTCTGTGGCTGGCCTACAGCAGTGTAATAACATGTGGGAACATTTTGAGAGTTTGGGAGATGGGTGCTCTATAAGGTACATTTTGTGTAGTAAGGAAGTGAGCTGGGGATAATTGACGGGACATCTTACCACTTGTGGTATGAACCAATATCTGTGCACACACCACATTACAGCTTTTTATTGGATGCAAATTGGCAGCAACAGCAGCCAGACAACAAAAGCACCCTCAGCCAGGGCAGGGGACATGGAGAAGCCTCCCAAAGAAAGATGTGGCAGGGGCCTCATCACCAGTCCACCCTTGAAGACCTCTGGGCTTTCAATTTAAGTGGTATGGTCAAGCAGCATTCACATAAGCTGAAATGACTGCTTGGACAGCTGATTGCTACAGAGGAGCTTCATTTTCAATGATTAAGGGTGAGATCTTCAGGCATTTGTTAGAGGCACTCACCCCCCGACTATTACCTTCCATAATATATGCGTGTTATTGTTGAAGGATGAGCTGTCTAAGGCTGCTGGATAAACCTTCCAGCCACCTTGGACACATGAAGTGCCCCTGGAATACAGCATGCCTTTCTTTCACTGATGGCACACTGGTGGCAACTCAACAACTCAAGGTGTTGGTGAATGGGCTACTTCAGCAGGCACATTGCTGACAGGTGGAGTGGAATTGGGTCAGGAGGGCAGCTGGGGTATCAACCTTTTCTCCCTTCTGCTGAGGTTATAGATGAACAGCAAACATCAGCTCACATTTTGGCAATGCTTAGTAAGATTCTGGTACAGTGGACTGGACAACAGGTGGGCACACTGGTAGAAATAGGATTACACAGCAGATATAATGCATCTGGTGGTAAGGGCAGCACTTCAAACTGAAGGGCATTTCAAGTTATCAAACCTAATTGATTGATGTTGTAATACTTCCAGTGTCAAGCCAGCAGCTCAGGGAGGAGCAGGAGAAGGTGGATCTACCACAACACTGACTATGCCAAGATGTTGTTATCTGGTGTTGTTATCATCACCTTGGAGATGATGGAGAGGACCCAGGAGCAGCAGTGAGCACTTCAGTATATGTCCTCTAAAAAGAACATTGAGGTGCCCTATACACTGGGCAGAGAGGCACTTGATTTTTAGTTGGGTAAAACCAGACCACTCCAAGCTAAGAATACTGGCTATGACATGGCTAAAGTCTACCTCAAGAATCCTCCAGTGCCTTATACTGCTGACCCCATAAGCTACTGGGAACATGAAGCTGTTATCTAGCCAGCTCTGTCCTTGTTTGCCCTACTACTGCTTTCATACCCATCCATAGTGTGCAATGTGAGAGGGTTTTCGTCAGATTTTAACAAAGTAAAAGATGCTGTTTCCTTACTTCCTTACTGTCAGAGATCAGTGTGTTTGGGCTGGGGTTGTTCATGGGCATGCTCATTAGTAATTCTCATTATGAATACAAACAAGTATATATATATATATATATATATATATATATACTAGTTGAACAGCCCGTTACACGGGCCACAGTGCCACTGTCACCCGGTCGCGGGGCAGTCACGCACAGTGGAGACTGCCCACGCCGCGGCTGATACAGAGCTGAACGATCCCTCTGTATCAGCCGCGGCGCGGGCAGTCTCTACTGTGCATGACTGCAGCACGCGCAGCAGTGTCTACTGCGCATGTCGTGCATTACACACGAATTAGCGAATTATTATATAGGATATTAAACATAAAAATGCAGCCCTTGTTATTTATATTTATTTGTTTTATTTTTCACATACCCTGATGAAAACTCCAGTGGATGGAATGGGTGGCCAAGTTTTACGTAATTTATTAGTATGAATCTTGTTCAAATTTTAGTCAGGCAGGGGCCTTCCCATTGAAGACAGTGGGAAACGAATTTCGTCTGGCAGCAAAAACTTTCAACAAAATTTTGACTAACTGAATGACTAACTGAACTAAGTTTTGTTTTCCCTGAACATATTTAAAAGTTTTGCATCAAGAATTCAGACTAAACGAATTGTCTCACCGTGCACAAGTTTAATAGTAATATTGAATGTACAGGTCAAAAATTGGTTTACAGTATGTACTCTGCATATTTTTATACATAGCATTGGTGAATAAAGCTGGAAGTCCTTGTTTAGGTGTATCATACATATCTACAAACAGTCCATCAATACCCATATTTGTATCCTTCTACTAGGTAATTAAGTGTACTATATTATTTTTCCATTTATAGTCATACAGCATAACAAATGTATTCAGTGTACAGTGTAGCAAACCAACTACACCATAGGGAACAAATACAAATGATCAAATGTACTATTAAGTGCTGCTTTTAACTCCTTTAATGCAGGGAGGTCTTTAGTGCATTGTGAAGTAGTGTACTGTGTAGTGAGACCTCAAGAGAATTCAAAGACTTAAAAGTGTCTTTTAAATCAATGGGCATTCTGTACTTTTCCCCTGTGATACAGACTGTTTTCCCAAACTTCTCCAGTTCTTATTAGTATATAAGCCTCACTGTATAGATCTAGAACAAAAAGTATTTTTGATCATTGCATTGAAAGTCATTATAATACATAATAGTCTGTTCCTTTTCAATGCAAATAGTTAGGTTATCAGCATCATTGTACACACACAAATTCACACTGATTCAAATACTAATTCACATACACTGTAGAAGAGTATATTCACATACATAAAGATAAATACATATATTCATCCAAACATAACACAGATGCACTTATATTTCACAATAAACTTACAGTTGGTAAGGAGCATCTTCAGTGGCAACAATGGCTTCCATTGCAGATTATACTTTTTTACTGATTTTACCTACAAATTTCCCTACAGACTTCCACAGGAATATGGTAGGATCATCCAAGTGCGGCCCCTGGGCTAAATGCAGCTCATCTGACTCCAGAGTGCAGCCTGTCTGAGATTTTTTAAAATCTATTTTTATAGCTAATTAACTAACAAACATGAACTAGTAGGACTGTGATACCTAATCTTGTGCTTGCCAGTACCATACAGTTCAAGTATAGATGTCTGTTAAATATCACTATTGTCACTGACTTTATCAATAAAGTAATATTTTTGAAGAGCAAACAGGTTGTAATTCACCATAAATATCAATAATAGTTTAAAAAAAAAAAGTAATAACAATAATAACAATGCGGCCCTCATATTCATGGCTTTCTGGTCATGGGGCCCACGACTGAAAAAATTTGAATGCGCCTGGAATATGGCATATCTGTTTGCTTCCTTTTACAAATGTGTGGAACTTTCTGTTGCTGGAAGAAATTCAGATCGACAGGAATTCCCACAGGAAGGCCCTTTCTGCTGATCTCTTCTGAGAGGCAGAAAGGAGAAAATGAGAATGTGTGCATCCATGCATGCATACATGATAAAATGTGTGGGCATGTATCATTATATTTGTGTGCGTGTGACATGATGTCAGCATGGGAGCATCAGAAATGTGGCATGGGAGAATCAGAACTTAGCACATGAACATGGAGCTCAGCTCAGCAACACATCACAGGAAGGCTTGACTCCTTCCTGGGTTGCGTTTTGCCTGCATTTTCATGGGGAACTTCTGTGGAAAGGAAGACTATAGATTATTTCCACATATAGCCATTCCTTTAAAGGGATAGTAATGTTTCATAATAAAAGCAGCTCCAATTAATTTTCATAGTATATGGGCCATGGAGAGTGTTATTTCAATACTGTCAGAGTTGTAGTTCAAGAGTAATTGAATTATAAAATGTCCCCCTCCCACCCTTTTTACTGATGTAACACTTCTCACCTCAGAGCAGCAAGACTGTCCAGATGGATCACAGAGAGGGACAATCTTCAATTAGCGTAAGGAAAGAACCTGAAAAACCTGATAAAAGGGGCAGGGTTTTCATTGTTCTCACAGTAAGAAGATTGTCCCTTGCTGTGAGCTGTCTGGTCTTAAGACCAGATTTCATATCTGAAGGAAGGTGGCTTACACTAGGTAAAAGGAGCGGGAGGGGGATACTTTATCATTCAATTACTCTTGAACTACAACTCTAACAGTATTGAAATAACACTCTCCATGGCCCAAATACTATGAAGATTAATTGGAGCTGATGTTTTTGTGAAACATTACTATCACGTTAATAGAGAGACTTCAGTTTTCAACATTTTTCAGGCTCATGATGACCTATCAGTGAGTGATCACCTGTATTGATGTTTACAAAAATGTTCACTGTGTTACTATCCTTCTCTTTTATACATTTTATATATTAGAACCGAGTGGTAAAGATGTGTGGTATTCAATTGCTCCAGAGAAAGTCACATCTCCAAGGACTTGATCATATTACACATCTTACATTATATTATGTGCAAAAAGATTTCACTGGCATTTATTTCAGATAGGAAATTCATATCATAGTCCATAAAGAAATTTACAAATAACTTTTGTGGTGCTTTTAGTAGGAAATACTCTTTTACTATATAATGTGGTTGCAGCTTAAAAGTGTTTTAAATCATTCCACCTTAAAAAAATCTCAAAAACAAATTTTAAACCGGATATCGTTTATATGCTGGACAGGTTTTTCACCCATAGGACAGGTGTAGGCAATAATATGATATATGAACCTTGACTAATTCCCTTAAAGTAAAATAGGGTTGAGTGTAGCTGTTTCCTATGCTTCTGATCATAGACTAACAGCATCCAACAGACAATGGGCCAAGCTAAAAAGGAACAATTCTGGAAGAAAACAATGGCATCATGTGGAGGAATGAAAAGTCCACAGTTTCCATTGTTTAAATGGGATTTCTAACCATTTGAATTATATTTCCAACCCTTTGCTTTTCGATGCATTGGAGACCTCTTTGGCAAGCAAGGGGTTAAAAAGCCATTTTTAAAAATAAATCTGAGTTTACATTTTCCCTATAGTGCATTGTTTTGCTCTAGAATAACACTTTTTTTAGCTTGATGCATAAAGCTCAATGTATTAATTATGTGTGTGTGTGTGTGTGTCTCTCTCTGCTATCTTCAGTGGTGGAATTATATATAATAGGCCTGAGCAGAGAAAGTCAGAAGTGATATTTCATATGTATAGCAGCTCTGCTGTATGTGCACAGCCAACTAGACCCAAGTGTCCAATTAAACTGGCCTGCATCTGCTCCGCAGGCCACATTTTGCTAATCTCAGCCACAGTGCATATCCTGTATTTAGGTTATATCCATGTAAGTTATGCCATCAGTATAAAAAGTATGCTGTCACTTAAAGCCTATTTTTATCCCTTTGTCTAAGCATGTTCGGGCTTGGTACTCACCCTGAAGCTTCTCAATGTGTTGGTAGTGTCTGGAAGCAGGTCTAGGAATCTAAAGGTCATACTAAGAAAGTGAGTAATAATTTTTTAGCAAACCAGCTGAACCACAGGGGAGAAATAAAAATGTCCATTGATTTAAATGGTAAATCCCCTCAAATGCAAAAGCAATGCACAGGAAATCTCTCTATCATTCAAGTGACTAAAAGTCTCTTTAAATGAATTGGAAGTTGTGGAATTTTTGTTCTAGATTCCATTGCAGTTGGTAAGTGCCGTTAACTTGTTTTATCCAATACATTTCCATTGAAGTCTGTGGACACATTTGTAGGTAAAACCTTTGAAAAATATATCAGCTGCAATGAAATTCTGGCCTTTATTTAGCTACAATAGTGTTCTTCATTTGCTTCAGAATTGCAACCTTTTTCTTTCTGAATATAGCCCTACATCTAACACTGAAATGCATATTTTGCAACCTGAATAAGTTTGTTATACCTCCTGACACCAATCACCATGGAAGAAAAAAATGAGCAGTCTTGTCAGTATAGTATATGAAAACATAAAAACAACAAATAAACAATTTCTGCAAGAAATGTAAAATATTAAACACCTAGCATATGCACAGTAGAGATGGGTTGAAAGTTACCTTCCCACATGAAATTTCATGGAAATGGAGAGATGTTTCTTTTTTCTCTGGACCCTGTGCAAGAAGGAAAGGCAAGAAATGGAAATTTGTTTGGCCAAAAGTTCAAGGCCAACAGTTTCACAATCATAAGCATATGCCATCATGCATGCATGCATAGGTTATCAATCATAAGCATACGCCATCATGCATGCATGCATAGGTTATCAATCATAAGCATACGCCATCATGCATGCATGCATAGGTTATCAATCATAAGCATACACCATCATGCATGCATGCATAGGTTATCAATCATAAGCATACGCCATCATGCATGCATGCATAGGTTATCAATCATAAAAAATAGACAAACAGTAATTCATGCACACACACACTTACATTCACTTACCTATCTTTGACATGGGTAAATATTGGCGGAAACAAATTTTTTGCAGGAATTCCCATGCATGGCAAAACAGGCTGCTTTTTGCACATTTCTTTCCACCAAAAACTTTCTATCATTCCTGTTTATTACGGTGCCCGTGCTTTGTGCAGCAGGAGGCGACATTCTGACTGCTAGTTTGCATTACTGTTTACTGTTGGCTAGTACCTTTTGTCGCTGCCCAGTGATGGCGTTTATATACCCTAGTACTGTAGAAAAAACACAAAATAGGAGGCGCTCCTGGTGAAGTATGCCAAGATGTACAATACAATAATCAATACAGATTATACTCACACTCTCAAGTGTTCAGTGTAACATATATATGTTTACTGGGGTATAGGCATCAGGGAACTCAAAACCGTCCCACTGGTTATCTCTCTCACAGGCACTCTGTAGCTGGGCAGCTCCTCCCAAATCATCCAATACAAGGAAGCTCATAGAAGAAAACAGAAAAAAGGGGGGGCGCCCAATAGTGCCTATTATCTTCACAAATCACCCAGTATTGCCAGCTTTTGGCTTATACCAAACACCAGCTTCCAGGCATGTGGGGGAAATAAATCTGCCCCCACTCAGATTTCTTTGGTACCTGGTCCTCCAATAAATTGGTCTCCAACCGGTAGTTTGAAAGGAATGGCTGCTGATATTCTTGAAGTTGTCTCAAATGTAGTTTATTATATAAAATCAAATAAAATTTAACATACCAATTGAAAAATGATGTAACGTTTCGCGGTATCTAAGAATGAAACGCATGAGATTCAGAAATTAAGTCAGTTATGGATTCATGCGTTTCATTTTTGAACCACATGATTTATGGCTATGTTAGAATTTAAGTTTGGAGACATATTATTTCTTTATGGAGCCACAGTATCTACATTGAGTTATACCTATTTAACTTAATGTGAGAATACATTGGTTATTAAGCTATATGCTCATGCGTTCCACTGTTGAACCGCAGGGTTCACAGTTGGAAGAATAGAGGGGACATTTTTGGTTTGATTACTTAGTTTGCCCGTTACCAGCATTATAAGGGTTAATACAATATATTTAATCTCTTTTTTTTATGTGGAATGCCTTTTGAAAGAAACACTAATATAAATAAGGTTTATGGAATGTGAAATTTGGTTAAGTTAAGAAAAATCGTGTTAAGAAAAATCATGTTTTGGATCCATGCGTTTCATTATTGAGATGCATGAGATTCTAACACGCATGAGTCATGTTACATGTATTTCCTGGAACATACAGGTCACTTCCGTTTTTGGTCAAGACCCGTTATCTGTCAGTTATGGATTCACGCGTTTCATTTTTGAACCGCATGATTTATAGTTTGGAGACATATTATTTCTGTATGGAGCTACAGTATCTACATTGAGTTATACCTATTTAACTTAATATGAGAATACATTGGTTATTAAGCTATATGCTCATGCGTTCCACTGTTGAACTGCAGGGTTCACAGTTGGAAGAATAGAGGGGACATTTTTGGTTTGATTACTTAGTTTGCCCGTTACCAGCATTATAAGGGTTAATACAATATATTTAATCTCTTTTTCTTATGTGGAATGCCTTTTGAAAGAAACACTAATATAAATAAGGTCTATGGAATGTGAAATTTGGTTAAGTTAAGAAAATATGCCACTCGATCGTGAAGAGAATAAATAAGATGAGAGCGATCATGAGTATATAAAGGTAAAATCATAATGAGAATTTGTTATTCAATTTTTAAAGTAATATTTTAAATGTGATTTGTAAGTTTTAATAGAATGTGACATTTGACTTATGGTATAGGATTCTGATATATACTTATATATAATGATTAAAATGAGTTAGATATATATACATGCAATCTGTATAGAAATGTTTAATGTTATATTGGATGTATGTGTATATGTATATGCATAAGATCTGTTTAAGAATTGTGATTGATATGTAAAAGAATTTTTTGATAGACATTATGATATTATAGTATTATGTATATGGTAATTTTCTGTGACCTTTGAGGTCATCCAATGAGAAAGGAAGGAGCGAATTTTAAATGGGGAAAGATGGCTGCTTTGTTTGTTTGTTTGTTTGTTTGTCATTTTGTACTACCAGTTGGTCAGAAGAAGCGGTCTTAGATACCGCAAAACGTTACATCATTTTTCAATTGGTATGTTACATTTTATTTGATTTTATATAATAAACTACATTTGAGACAACTTCAAGAATATCAGCAGCCATTCCTTTCAAACTACCGGTTGGAGACCTATTTATTGGAGGACCAGGTACCAAAGAAATCTGAGTGGGGGCAGATTTATTTCCCCCACATGCCTGGAAGCTGGTGTTTGGTATAAGCCAAAAACTGGCAATTACCTTTGTGAGTATATTTTATATTTCTTACAATACTGGGTGATTTGTGAAGATAATAGGCACTATTGGGCGCCCCCACTTTTTTTCTGTTTTCTTTATATACCCTGTTATTTCCACGTTATGGTGCCCTTTCGTGGTGTATTAGTTCCTGCATTCTGCTCTGTTATTGCTGATCGTGTATGACCTGGCCTGCCTGACGACATTCCTGTGTTTGCTGTTCATCGAGTACTTTGTTGCTGACCGTATCCGGCTGAGAACCCACTCCGTTGCTGACCATATCTGGCTGAGGACCCGTTCCCGTTACCGACTGTATCTGGCTGAGAACCCACTCCGTTGCTGACCGTATCTGGCTGAGGACCCATTTCCATTACCTACTGTATCTGGCTGAGAACCCGCTCTGTTGCTGACCTGGTCTGGGTGAGAACCCGCTTCCGTTACCGATTGTATCTGGCTGAGAACCCGCTTCCGTTAATACTGTGCTTGGCTGACTATCCGTTCCATATCTGACCATTCCTGGCTACTAGTTACTCTGTGTACTGCCCTGACTCAGAATGCCATGCGTTTCCAGCATACCACTTGTGGTCTCCGTTTTGCTCTCACCTTACTTAGATGGTTGCTGTTACGCTAGTCGGTTGCGCCGCATAGCGTTATATATCTGTCGACCGGTAGCTAGGCATTCGTGCTATAGCTTCTCTCCATACCGCTGTTGGCGGAGTGCACAAGCAAAGTACCTGTACAGTGTTATAGCACTGACTGTGTTACTCTGATCTCTCTGTGTCCACCTCTCATACCTTGCTGGGCTCACTCCCTTTGGGAGTTGCAGTATATCAGGGTGTTACCTATTGACCCTTTGCGTACCTGGACGTTCCAGGTAGAGTGTTGCATATTTTCCTCTGCAAGAGCCTCGGGCTCAAGAGCCAGCGTTGCATTGTACCATCCTCAGTAGAGGGGACATTGGTTGCCTACATCTCTATACTTTCTGTGCCGCGATCCACCCCTAGCGTTCTAGGGATTTCTCTGGGAGAGTTATCTTGGTCTGTTGCCATCCGGTGCCAGGGCCAGTGTTGCCTCGCTCCTTGGGTTCTGTGCCTCCCAGACACCTGGGTTGTGCCAGCAGTGTTGCCTCGCTCCTCTGGGTTGTGCCAGTCACTTCCTCCTGGACCATCTACCATCAAGGTCCTGTGGTCAGCCCACTATCTGCTTATACTGCTGCCTGTCCTGGTCCAGGACCTCCATTGTCTGAGATTGTCATTATTCTCACATTCATCTCCATTACTGGCTTGCTACTATTGTATATACCTGCCTGTATATCTACTCTGTTTGTGTGGGCCCATAGGCCTATCTATTTGTTTGAACTTTGTTTCAATAAGCTCTTTTAACCTTACCAAACTGTTCTGAGTGTTCATCAAATCTGTGACAGTATTCTGCAGTGTTACGCATTTGCAAGAGCTTTTGCTTTCCTCCTGTTATGTTAAGCACAAGCAGGTCACCTCAACCAAGCATTTTTTGTGCTCACCTTGATGTAGAGTACATGTGCTTTGTTGCCCTTAGATAGTTTATCACCTTTCTTGGCTTGCTGTCATCAGAGAAATGAGCATCACTGTCATTATCTTATACATGGATTGATTTGTCAAATAATGGATAATGGTTCTCGACTTAATTTGGTAAGAATGTACACAGATAATAATCCATACAATGACATTGTAAAACAAGGAAGAAAAACACATTTAAAAGTAGGGATGGGAGAAAATTTCCGCCTCAAACTGAAATCGGTGAAAAATGGCACTTTTCACTTGGCAAAAAATTTCCAGAGAAAAGTGCAGATTTTCCACTTTTTCCAATTTTTTTCGCCTAGCTCATTCCATTGAAATTAATGGGAACATAGAAGTTACACACAACACATAGCAAATATTATTTTACTTCCCAAAGGCATAGTATAAAAGGAGCATGAGGGAGCCTGTGTTGGTGGGTTGTGGGGAAAGAATCAGTTGAACAGGGGATGATTTTTGGGGGATTGTTTACTGGGAGTGTGGGGCTGTTAATAAAAAATAAACCCTAAGACTTGGTATAAAGGAGTCTGGGAAGGGTGCCTGTGTTAGTAAATGAATGAATCAGTTGAACAGTGAATTTGTTTGGGGGGGTTTCTTGACTGCTGTTGGGGGGGGCAGTTAATAAAACAAAAATAAGACATTTGTATGTAAAGTGATAAAGACAGGAACCCCCTGACATAAACTGCCACTGGGGTGGACTGATACTTGAGTTGATAGAATATTTTGTAGAAGATGATTTGTTTGATTTGTTGCTAGAGGCCTTTGTAGGACTTAGACTTATTAGAGGCCCAAGCCCTGAAGAAACATTGATTTGTATGACTTAAGCTTGTTTGGCACAAACCCTAAGGCAACATTGATTTGTTAGAAACAAACCCCCAAAAATTTATTTTTTTATAGGACTATTTTTTTTTGTTTTTTTTTCAAAACACAAGCCCTGAAAAAAAAATAAAAATGCCCTACTGGCCTAATGCCAGCAGGTCATGTTGGCCAGTGGCCAGTGTCAAATGTTCTCCTGAGTCCTGAGTTGCAACTGCTGTCCGTACTGCTGCTGCTGAGTTGTTTAAGCAGAGGATTATTAGGCAGCTGAAAGGGAATGGGATCAACAATAGCAGTAACATGGAAGATGGATGATGAAGGTTCCACAACTGGCTCCAGTGATGTGCCTGAGGCAGTAGCAGAATAATAAGTATCCCCTATTATACGTAGAGAAAAGAAGAAGTTGGCCATTAAATCTTCTCCACCTGCCCCTCCTCCAAAATCATAATGGGTGTGTTGTTATTAGAATATATTTTTTCCCTTGAGAGCAGGAACAGCGGGTCTCATCAGCAACTGCAATGTGCACAGAGTGTGTGTGGTAAATGACATCTGGGGGCACAACTGTATCCAAACACCATGATACCTGAAACCAAGTACTGCCACTGTCACTGTACCCCTTTTCCAGACCCGCTAAGGACACATGACAACTTGCTGACAGTTTAATAGTAATGATGAACCCTTCCTGCAACCATCTTAGCATATTCTGCCACTTGTTGCACTGATTGTGATTTTCTTCCACCACACTGGCATGTGTGATCAGTGCACCACACAGTGTGCAATGAGTAGAGACAAACTGCCACATCCTAACATCAACAGAGTGGCTATTATTTGGTGGGGGAGCTAATGAACAAGGTGGATTGGCAGAAGATGTAGTTACCCTAGAAGGTGATGGCGAGCTAGTTGTTTCACTCATCATGGAACTTCCAGTCTCTGTCTGGGATGTTCTATTCCTCCTCCTCTTTAATCTCCGTCTTGCCTCTTGTTGCCTTTCTGGAGAGTCAGGGACAGCAAAAGTGGTGCCTGATTTCTGTGGTGGGTGTTTGTCTTTAACATGTTTGACGTAAATGTCATGGTGTCTGTGTTTCAGGTGTGATATCAGGGCAGTTCTGCCAAGGTGTGTTCCCTCCTTTCCTCTTCTCACTGACTTGTCACAAATTGTGCACAGTGCCATTGGTGATGACTGCACTGGCCTGCCCCAAGAGAAAAGTAATCCCACACCCATGACTTCAAGGGGGAGGGAAGAGGTGGAGAAAAATGGCCTCTGTCTTCTTGTTCTCCTCATTCCCCTTCATTGTCTGTGGCAGTGGATAATGTTGTTACTGTTGCTGCTACTGCCTCAGATTCAGCACTGCAACTAGGATCAGGAGTATTGCTACTACTGGCAAGTGGAACCTGTCCTAGTCCCACATCACTTGTTGACCCCATTCCCACTATGTCCACTGTGGTCTGTGGCACATTAGCTTCTCCAGAATCATCACCACCACCAGCCTCTACATGCTGCTGCTCTATTACTGACATCACTGCTGCTTTCGAGGAAGTGACGAGCAATGTGATAGAGGGTTACCTAATTTCACACTTGCCATTTCCTTTGATCTGAAGAAGAAGGCAGACTAGCACTAGCAGCAGTAGCAGCAGGCACAGGCAGCTGATCTGTGCCCCTACTGGGGGTGATGGTATTAATTCTGAGCCTGCTCTCTCCCAACACCCGTTCTGGCCTCTTAAGGTTCATGTTCAACTTGCACACTGTAGGGAAGGGGCTCCCAGAGCCAGAGCAATGGTGTTGGCTCCCTTGACCACTAGTCTGGATGCTCTCAAATGTTTCCCCTACCACTCCAGCTGCTTCATCATTACTGCTACTACTAACACCAACCACATCAAGTTCAGCCGCAGAGTCTTCCTCCTCAGTCTCAGAGTCATTAGTAATATGAGGATATTGTTGATTACCCCCTCCTTCACTCCTAAATGCTAACAAGATGCTGGACTTTAGTAGCAGTAGTACTAGCAGTGGCAGGACTGTTTGGGAATGGCAAGTGTGATTTAGGGTCCCTTGCTGTCACACTTGGCATCATTTTCTCCTCCCCCTCCTGAGTACTACAAGAAACACTAGCCGCAGACAAAGTATTGGTCGTAGCAGGTTCAGCACTACCAGCACATTCAGCACTGGTAGCAGGTTCAGCACTGAAAGCAGGTACAGAGCTGGTGGCAGCAGGGGCAGCACGTATGGCAGCAGGTTCAACACTAGTGGCTGCAGGTACAGCAATAGTGGCACTGGCAGCAGGGGAAGCATGTCTTGCAGTAGGTACAACACTAGTGGCTGCAGATACAGCAATGGTGGCACTGACATCAGGGGCAGTACATCTTTCAGCAGGTGCAACACTAGTGGCTGGAGGAACAACAATGGGGGCACTGGCAGCAGGGGCAGCACGTCTTGCAGCAGGCACAGGCAGCTGACTTGTCCTGCTCTCACTAGTACTACCCTTTTCTCCCTCCCTTCCCATTCCTTTTTCTTCCTTCCTTCCTATTCCCTCTTCTCCCTTCCTTCCCTTTTCTTCCCTCCTTCCCATTTGCTTTTCTCCCTCCCTTCTCATTAAATTCCCCAAGATCCCTTGGGGCGATTTAGGGGGACTGGACAGCATTGGTTCAGTACTGCTAGTCACTTCCTCCTCCTCCTCCTCAGACTCAGTGGACACATAATAAGGGTCCTTCCAGTTCCTCTTTTTGCTGCTCATAGTGATAGCAGTCACTATGAGCCTCTCCTGCCTCAATTTTTTAAAAATATCACAGCAGAACAGCACAGCACATCTATCTCGCTCTGTAGCTGCTTCCATTGTGTCTGCCTTCAGTGAAAACGTCACATTTTTACAGTGAAAACAATGTAAATCAATGGGCGGAAACTTTCCAGCCATTGAAAAAATGCACACATTTTAAGAGCTAGTTTTAAAGTGGATTTTCCAGCGAAAAAGCAAATAACAACGTGGTTTTCACAAAATTTCTCACGGGAACATGGCGACAACTTTCAACCATCCCTATTTAAAAGAAAGAATGTGGTGTGGTCTTTGCTTCCTATCTACAACCATTACCCATTACATTTTCCAAACCATTTCACAAGTGCAATCAATATATATATATATATATATATATATATATATATATATATATATATATACACACACACAGGGCCTAATGTACTTAGGAAAAGTGGTTGAGTCCTGGATTAACTCAACCATTACCGTACCACAGTGAAACAAATGAACAAACTCAAAGTCCATGTTGATTTAAATGGTCTGTTACCCCATAATATATCGTGAAGAAATGCTTTGAAGACCTCGCTAGTGATCGAGGGGATATAAGAGACCTATTAAATCAATGGGAAGGTTCATTGTTCCATATGCTGCCGCTGGTTTGCTGAAGAATTACACCATTTTATTAGTACATCAGCCTCATAGTAATCCATTCCTGCAGTTCTTAGATAGCTCTTCTGCCTTGATCATATAAATAGTATCCTGAACAGGATCCTATTTTGAATGACATGGAGATCTTGCAAACCTTACACTTTTTATTTTTTGAACATCAGGTGATCGTATTTCTACAAACTGGTTGATTAAAACAACAAATTACAAGTTATACAAAACTAATGATTCACAAAACAAGGTCTGGGTCTTGCAAAACAGCTTATTTCATATGAATACCAAACTTTCACTCCATTCATCCCTATCCAAGATATACACTTCATTTAGTTCCCTTCTGGATACTCAGGGCTAGATTCTATTACCAGTGCAAAAAAAAAAAAAAAAAAAAAACACAGGCTTTGTGTGTTTTTTTTAAGTCAGGTTTTAGTTACCTATTACTCGACTTGTGAAAATAAAATCAGCGGTAATTATATGCACCACCAGTCAAAAAAAAGCCCATAAGAAACAACTAAAAACAATGTGCATGTAGCATTCTATTACCCATGCTCAGTATTACCGCCTGTTTTGTGGTTATATTTTCTGTCAGTAATCCGGCGCCTCAGAGTTGAGGAGCAGAAGCCACAACGATGGTTTCAAAACCATCATTGTTCGATCAAAAACAGTGCAGAATACAGTATACATCATAGAAATCCGACATAGAATGCCCCCTTCTACATATTAACCCTCCCTTTGAAATTCAAATTATAGTGCTTACTTTCACCATTTTAATTCGACAAATTTTGTTCACATTCAACATTTTAACCCCCTCCCTTTAAAATTCGACTTATAATGCTCCAATGACTTTCTTTCTCTATTTAAATTCAACATTGTTCTTCTACAGTTTTTTTTGACATGCCTTCATTGTATTTGTATTGCATGATTAACCAGAGAAGTAGCAATGCATTGCTTTGTTTGCTACCCCTCTGGTACCAAAAGGGTTAATAGGCAAAGTATACAGCTGCATACCTTGCCTGTATATGTGTAACAAATGTTTTTATTATATTTGTAATTGTATATAAAACAAATAGTTCAGACCTCAAGGTGGGTATCAGGACCCCTCCTGACACCCCTTGCATTGATCACCTATCCAGAAGGATAGGTGATCAATGCAGGCGACTATTGCCGGCATTTTCACTAAAGGCCAAATAACATATGTGTAACATATGTTATATGGGCTTTTTTATAATAATTTCTTAAACACACACACACATACACACATGCACACATTCATACTGTCTCGCTCACCAACTTCAAACATATCAACAAGCAACTATGATATAGGAAAGCAGCCTTTAACAGATGAACCCCACAAAATAAGGTGAGAACCTTTCAACACCTAAATGGTCCCCCCTCTTAATACACATGGCCTTTGATGGGCTATTTTCTATCATCGGTTAATTTCCATTTAACAGTTACGTAATTTCATGCTTCAGTCAATAAGGATTAGCCACTCTCTATTACCTCTTTGCATATTACGCAGCAGGGTATCACAATGTTAATATTTGTACAGTACTACTGACTAGATTGTGGAGTTAAACGTCAACTAGAATATTGCAAACACCTTAAGTTTATCATAATTGCAGAGGCTTATCAGAGCTGAAACCCATAATAATGAAACATATTGTAGACAGCTAGGAATCAGATTTAATAGTTTAAATATCATGTGCTGTATATACCATGTTGCACAATTATTCTAAACCCAAATCTCCACTTAAGGTGTACAGAAATGTGCACCATTTGTATGATTAGATTTCCGCTTGATTTTTGGTGTTGTTAAAGTTAAATGTTGCTTAACAATACCATGGTTAAGAAATCTTCCTATTAATATTATTTTTTGTTTTGTTGTTATACACTTTTTCCATAACTGTTATGTCATATAAGTTCTGATCTATTTGGTGAGCATTCTACTTTTGAAGCCTGGTGCTTCAAGGATGAATACACTTTTTATATAAATATATGTTATATGTCTTTTCCTGCTGAGAAAAACAAGGGGATCGATACCATTACCAACAGGTGTTGTGGTTTTTTTAAGTCAGGTTTTATTTTCCTATTACCCAAGATGTTAAAACAAAACCAGAGGTAATTCTACACACCGCCAGTCAAAAAAAAAAAAAAAAGCTCATAAGAAACAACTGAAAACAATGTGCATGTAGCATACTATTAACTACGGTCGTATTACCTCGTCTTTTGTGGTTACATTTTCTGTCGGTAATTCTGCACCTCATAGTTGAGGCATAGAAGCCACAATGATGGTTTTAAACCATCGTTGATTCAACAAAAGCAGCCAGAATACATACACGCATGATCTCTAAGAACAAAACTAATTGAGAACTGGTAAGTTAACCCCTGAAAGCACCCAAACTAATGGAGAACTGGCAAGTTAACCCCTGAAATCACCCAAACTAATAGACAAGTGTCATCAAGTATAAAATTGCTATGGACACCAGATTGTCAGCTGACCTCCACCCTGATCCCCTTGGTGAGGTACCAGTGCCACATCCACTGGAGGGTGATACCCCCAGAGGTGGGGAGACATGGTACAGGGTCACCAGGGAATGCTTTGCCTGTGAGTATCATGCATACACCCATCTCAAGTCAACAACACCAGATCACCAACATGGCTTTACAATTCCCAAACCTCAAACTTGTTTTCTCTTCATTCCTACGATTATTATCTCCTGCTGGACACCTGCCACTGAACCTGAGTGTTGTGGAACTGACTGTTCCTCCTGGACTACTTCTTCAGAGCTGTCATGGACTCCAACAAGGCCCTGGAACATGCAGCCTGTCACATTTCTGGGACATAGCCTTCAGTAGTTTCAAAAGATCCAGATGTCTTGCAATGGATGGCAACAGGTGAGTCTGTACTGACACCTGATATCCCTCAGTGTCAGTTGTCCACTATGTACCACACCTCACATAGCCATCTGTGACTTGTTCACTGTCTCACATCTTTTTACTTCTCTTTCTCTACAGACTTCTTCATGTCACTATTCTGCAGAGGACCATGTGGCTCATGGATGCAGCAGAGATGTGTGTGTGATGCACCTCCCCTCTTCCTGTAATTGTATGTTTCTACTTCAAGGACCATTAAAACCTACACTGTGAATGAACATGTCATGTTGTGTCATGCTTAACAGGTCAATGCCTTGTGCTTAACCCTATGAATGCCAAGGGGCAACACTATGCATTGCTTTACAACACATGACCTCCCCTCTGACATTCAAAGGGTTAATGAAATGTCAACACATGTGAGAACTTACACACGCCCATTATGCCACATTCCTGTGAACTCTGTTCCCAACCTGTTCAATGGTAGATATGTCTGAAACAGTATAGGAAGTGTTACAGACCAATGCACCATACTGGGGAAGGGATGCACTAAGGTGTGATAAAGAGGTGATAATGTCTCCAGTAATAGCACTTTCCACTTCCTAGGTTAATCCATGGAGCCTAGGCTCTGACAAACATCTCCAAAGTTGCAGACATCTTATTGCCTGGGCTCCATAGCACAACATAGGAATTGGAGATGTGAGGGACTGGAGCAGTCACAGCTTAGTCAACCCCCCACCCAAAGTGTTGGAGGGTCAGTTCATATGAAATGTCATATACATAAATACCATGTTGTATACCCCACAAATCTGAAGCACAGTGTGAGTGAGTGTGTTTTCCCCCAACCACACATCAATACACTCCAGTTACCTGATCTCAACACATGCTCTGGGAGCAATCATTGTTCTATGGCCATTGGTCTCATGCACACAACATCACATGCGACACACTGAAGGGATCAATAACACAAGCAGTGCTGGGATGTTTGAGATGTAGTTTGGGGAATATGGACTAAATGATTGTTACTGGATTCACTTGTGCTAGTGTGTTTGTATGTGTGCCAGATGTCAGCTGGCATGCAAATTGCCATCTTGTCATATGTGAAACATGTTTTGTTATTCCTACATTGTCACAGTGTTACAAATCTGAACCTGCATGAACCCATATGTAAAATATGTGTGTATCATTTGCTGTTGACCCACAGCTTACATGAGACCCTTCTCTGACCCCTATGTTGATGAGTCCCTGGAAATATGAAGGTCAGCAACAGCTGAGGATTGTTTATTGCACTAACGCAATACACATAAACCCCAAATGACTGTGGAGTGCCAGAGTGGTGTCCATTGTATTGCTTTGCAATGCATTGGATACGCCTCTGGCAATCACAGTGTGCAACCACAGTGAAAAACACAGACACCATCTTACCAAGGATGGGATGTTTTATTATAATTGGAAATCACTTCCTTCCCTTTTTGCCGGGGGGGAGGGGGCATGAGGGGCTGAGGGGTCAGATGGACCTCACTTTCCAGACTGCCCTGGGGGCACACCCTGTGTTGGCGTCTGGACTGATGTTGCAGTGGAGGATGAGGGGGTGGAGGCTGACTACTGGAGAATGAGGAGCTGGATTTGGATGTGGTTATGTTCCCTCATCTCCATGAGCGCTTAGTCAACGAGGTCAGCCATCACACCCGTGAATTCCTGCAGTTCCTGGGCCAGAGTAGACACCTGGCCCTCCAGGTCACGATGATGCCACCTGTTGTCATGAATCATCGGCCACTACAACTCAAGGAATTCCCTATCCAGGGGAAACACACCATGAACTGGTTCAGGAGTAGATGGTGCAGGTGGTGATAGTGCAGGTAGAGATGCTGCAGGTGGTGATTGTGCAGGCAGTGATGGTGCAGCCTATGATTCTTCTTCACAGGAATGTCTTTCCATAGCAGGATGCATTGGTGGCGCTGGCTCACCTGGGGATGATGATCCTCCACATCAATCAATTCCCCTTGTGAGGATCCTGCATGGGTTTGGGGACTAAACTGAGCTTGTGGTTCCCGGGGCTTACCCACAATCTCAATGTGTGTGTAATTCAGTGACCACTGACTGCCCTGGGGCCTACTTCCTGCTGGTTGGGTATGTGTGTTGTACAGTGGGGGTGGTGGGGTGAGCCATGTTGGGTCCATTGGCCCCATGTGAGACCTGTATGTGGGGTAGAGGGGCATCTGCAGTGGCAGCCATGGGTAGCCATAGGACATCCCCGACCTTGATGTTATAGCAGGCAGCAGCCAACCGGAAGAGCCACTTACCTCCGGGTTAAGCGGGACCAGTTCCTGGAGGTGTGGCTGTGCTAGGCTCAATGGCTGGGCCTGGTCCACCTGCTGTGGCTGGTCCACCTGCTGGGGCTGGTCCACTTGCTGTGGCTGGCCCACCTGCTGTGGCTGAATAACCTGCTGGGCTGTTGGACAGGGCCAGGTTCCTCTTCAGAGTCGAGCCCTGAAGCTGCTAGCAGCTCCTGTGCTGGTCCTTGGCTCTCTGACAAAGACACTGCAATTGAATGATGAAAAAGGGGAATTAGTTGCAGGTGCAATTACAACACGTCTGCTGTGACATACATCATATACAAATGGACCCTAGCCTGGACATATGGAAAGACTATTTTAGCTTATATCAGGCTTAACACTGATAGCAAAAGGGGAATGCAAATCATTGCAAAGCAATGATTTGCTTTGCAGCTCCATCTACTCATTTGAATGTTTCATCATTCTGAGTGAAAAGTTTAGTCCCACTGCTGCTTATGTAATTTAACACTGACTGATTCTCCAGGAGGTGCATTTTGTGGGTGCATCACTACCTTCACTCAGCATTGTGAAATTTACCTCCATTTAAAAAATAATTGGTTACTGTTTTTACTTTTGTAAAACTGCCTGTGGCACTAGTTCAGTCATTGTAACCTGTCACACATTGCACATGTATCAGTCACTACATGATGGGTCTGACTGTCACAACTGTGAACAGCATGTATGATCAACGTGGAACTAAAGGGGTTAACAACATGCTACATCATTATGTGTGTCAGAGTGGAAGCCAACACATGACAGGGTTGAATATCTCTCTGGCAATCATTAAGGATGAACTGAGCTGTGATGTGTAATCTGTCACTGCTAGGGGCTTGGGTCAAAATATGAATAACTATGTACTAAGAGTCCAGTTTTCACAACACTGAAGCAGGGAACAATACAACAGATATGTGGAACTAATGGTATGATAACATCTCTAACAGGGTGTTGGTTGGGGGACAAGGGGAAGAGAGATGGTTGCTTACCAGGATCCTGTGGGGTACTTTCTTCTCCTGTGTCACAGCCTCCAGCGATGCCCTCTACTGCAGTGTTAGACAGGCTACAGCGGAGCAGCTCCTCCCATCCATTAAAGGTGATGTTCCCCTTCTGTAGGCTGTAACCTCACCCAGCTTGTTCTTAACACTCCTCTTGCAGTCTGTCCAGTATTTTTGAGGCCTTCCACCGTCCTCCTGCAGACTCCAACACCATTAACCAGGTCAGTCACCTCCTGCCATGCCTGCCTCTTATGGGCAGAGATGCCCCTGGCCTTATCGTATGAGTACAGGGTCCTCTCCCTGTCTAGGATCCTGAGGACCAGAGCCAGATTTTCCTCATAGGTGTACTTCACCTCCCTAACTCTGTCACCATCTGCTGCAGGCTCAGCATGATGGGACATGGAAGGCCTTACCTCCTCTGGCCCTAGCTGTGTGTGTGTCCCCGACCGTCCCACTGGCATCTCTCTCCCTGTCTGTCAAGTGTCTGTCGCTGGCAGGTCCCCTTCCTCCCACCTGCTCTCCCCCTTCCTCCCTGATCGAGGGTGCCCTGACCACTTTCCTCAACTCCTTTGCATCTCTCTCCAACCTCCACTCCTCTCCCTGCCCTCTTTCCTCTCCCTCTCCCTTCAGCCTTCACTCCTCTTCCTGGGAAATCCTCCAGTAGGGCTTCTTTATTATTAGATTCATCAGCGAAGCATGGGTACTCAACACTTTATCTTCTGTACCCATTCACTTTTTTAAAATAAAAAAAATGACTTAGCTGTACCTACTGCTATCTGTTCATCAATATGTTTGGAAAAGAGGGAGAAGTCTCAATAATAAAAACCCTTGCCTGCTTAAATATACAAGTGTGTGTTAAATGTTGTATTGCGACTAGGTGGATTTCTTTATTATTATTTTTTCTAACTCTGTTTGACAGAAAATTAATGTTTAAAGAGTTCACTTCCCGACAGACTGCAGTTATCTGCTCTGTACCACAGTCTGACACTCTTCCTCTGCTCCCCTTCCTCTATGCAGCCTCCTCCGATGACAGAGGCTTTATGTCTGTAAGCTGGAGCAATCTCATTGGCAGAGATCGATATTTAGCTCATTGCTCATTGAAATCAATGGGAACATTGAATTTACACTCAACACATAACAAATGTTATTTTATTTCGCAAAGGCATAGTATAAAGGAGTATGAGGGTGCCTGTGTTGGTGGAGTGTGAGGAAAGAATCAGTTGAACAGGGAATGTTTTTTGGGGGTTGTTTCCTGGGATTGTGGGTACAGTTAATAAAAAAATAAAAACTAAATACAATTAAAAAAAACAAAGACATGGTATAAAAGGGGCCTGAGGAGGGTGCCTGTGTTGGTGGGTTGAGCCTGGGGAAAGAATCATTTGAACGGGGAATTTGTATTTTGTAGAGGAAGATTTGTAGGACTTAGACTTGTGTTAGGCCCAAACCCAGAGAAAACATTCATTTGTAGGACTTAGACTTGAGGCACAACAATGCTTTGTAGGATTTAGGCTTGCTTGGCACAAGACCTAAGGGAACATTGATTTGTATGACTTAGACTTGTCAAAAACAAGCCCTCCAACATTGTTTATTTCTTTTAGGCCTGTTTTTGTTTTGTTTCTTAAAGAAGAAACCCTGAGAAAAAAATGTCCTACTGGCTTAGTGCCAGCAGGTCATGTTGTGTTGGCCAGTGGGCACTGGCCATTGTCAAATGCCCTGGTGTAATTGCAAAATTTGCAACTGCTGTTCTTGCTGCTGAGTTGTTTAAACAGCTGGATGATTAGGCAGTTCAAAGGGAATGGGATCTACAACAGTAGTGATATGAGTGATGATGATCATGTTTCCACTTGCTACTACTAGCTCCAGTGATGCACCTGAGACAAAAGCAGCACCACAACTAGCTGCTTCCACTTGAGGTAAATGAGGAGAAAAGAAGTTGCCAAATAATGTTTCTCCACCTGTCCCTCCTCCAAAATCATGGGTGTGTTGTTACTAGAATATCATTTTTTTCCTCGAGAGCAGGAACTGTGCCTCTCATCAGAAACCAAATGTGCACAGTGTGTGTGATAAATAAGGGAAGGACTGTGAACAATGGGCACATGCGGACTCATATCAAACACCTGGTTTAACTGTAACCAAACACCATGAAGCTTAGGTTCCCCAATGTGAAATCATCCCACCAGGAACCACATACTGCTGTTGTCACTATGCTCTTTGTGTGGGTGGACACAAACTGCCACATCCTGACATCTACTGAATGGCTAACATCCAGCGGGAGAAGTAAAGATGAACGAGTTGGGTTGGCAGAAGATTTAGTTACCCTAGAGGAAGAAGGTGTTGGCAAGCCAGGTTTTTCACTCATCATCGAACTTTCAGCCTCTAGCTGGGTTTCTCTATTCTTCCTCCTCTTTGATCTCCACCTCACCTCTTGTTAGCTTTGAGGAGAGTCTTAAGGTACAGAAACAGCAGTTCTTGATTTCTGTGGTGGGTGTTTGGCTTTAACATGTTTCAAATAAATGCCTTGGTGTCTGTGTTTCATGTGTTTAATCAGGGCGGCCCCATTTCAACTTTGTTCACGGTGGGCTATGGCACACTAGCCTGCTCCTCAGTATCTTGCTGCCCTTGCAACTCAGAAGCAGCAGGAATTAGAGCAGTTGCAAACTTCGCAAATTCCAAAAGCTCACTGCTGATGGTGGTGGTGATGCCCATCCCCATCCCTGCCTCCCATTCCTTCTCAATTTGGGCTAAAAAGTCCATCAATGTCTCTTCCACCCCAGCTTCTCCACCCTCATCATCACCACCACCAGTCCCTCCTTGTGCCTGCTGATCTGTTACAGACATCTCACTGGTTGGAGGAGGTGATGAGAAATGTGACAGAGGGTCCCCTAATGCCATTTCTTGGTGACCTGAAGAAGGCTGACTGGCAGCACTAGCAGCAAGAACAAGCAGCTGATCTGTGCTCCTGGTGGTGGTATTTTTGCTGCTAGGCAACAATTCTGCCATCTTCAGGATCATGTTCCACCTTGACAATGCCGTGGGGGAAGGGTACTCCTAGGGTCAGGGGAATGGTGTGGGCTCCCTTGACCACTAGTCTGGATGCTCTGCATTACTTCCACTACCACTCCCCTAATTCTAGACCCAGCAGCTGCTTCACCATTATTGCTACTACTACTAACACCAACCACATCAATTTCAGTCCCTGAGTCTTTCTCCTCACTAGTAATATCATCACCCCTCCTTCACTCCTAACACTCTGTACAAGCTGCTGGACCTTCTTAGTAGTAGTAATAGTGGCGGGACTACTTGGGGATGTGTGACTTAGGGTCCCCTGCTGTCACACTTGGCATCATCTCCCGTCCTGAGAATTACAAGACACACTGGCAGCAGTTTCAACACTGTCAGCAGGTGCAGCACTGTCAGCAGTGGCAGCACTGTAAGCAGGCACAGGTAGCTGACCTGTCCTGCTCACTCTACTACCCTCTTTTTCCTCTGCCCTAGACAAAAATCTCCCCAATATCTCTAGGAGAGGTGTAGGGGGACTGTTCAGCATTGGTTCTGTTGAACCAAGGCATCCAGATTCCAGACCCTTTCATGTTGGTGGTAGTGGTCACTTCCTCCTCCACAGACTCATGGGATGCCTAACAGTCCTTCCACGTCCTCCTTTTACTGTTATTAAACTTGCTTTTAGTGATAGCAAGCACTATGAGCCTCTCCTGCTTCAATGTCACCCGACTCAATGTCACTATTAATTTACAGCACAACAGCCTAGTACCTCTCTCTCACTCTGTAGCTGCTTGTATTGTGTTTCACTTCCTGGAAAATGGCATGTTTTATAGCAAAAAGGCAAAAACTTTCCAGCCATTGAAAAAATAGCTAAAAATGTTTGCCAATGGGTGAAAATGGCAAAGATTTTAATTGCTGTATTTAAAGTGGATGTTCCCATGAAAAAGCAGAAAACCATGAGGTTTTCACAGATTTTTTCACGGGAACATGACCTTTCACCCACCCCTATACATAACTTTGCTCAGACCTAATCAAGCAGAAAAAAGAAAAAATATCTTAGACTGAACACCATCCTTTAGCAGAACCAGGTGTCTTAAAAGCCTGCAGGTTAATCCACATACATCAGAGGCCAGGGATAGAAGCCCACCAAAGTGAGTATTACCTAGTTAAGGAAAAAAAAAGAAGGATATTTGCCCTGTTTTAAAGCTGAGAATGTGTGGTAGGGTAAACTGGAGTAGGAAGGGAGTGTCTGCCTGCAAAGTGCCCTTCTGGCTGGAGGATACTTTTTCCCATGGGTCATGTGTTCCACATTAGGCAAAGGAATGGGAGAAAAAAGAGAAGGTGGGTGGAGAATAGAAAGTAGGAGGGAACATCAACACACACATGCACAGGAGTAGGAAGTGGGAGGAAACCACACCCACACGAGAAGGAATTAGAAAGGCAGGAAGTGGGAGGAGACCACACACAAACACCCACACCCACATACACACAGGAGAATGGGTTAGGCCACAGAGTAAGAACACACTCACTCCATGATTATGAGAGGAAGAAGAGGCATGCCGCTATTAGTGCACACAGAATAATGTGCAGGAGCAATCTTTATTCGCGTGCATGTGCCCTTACTTACGCCTGCGTAATCTTCATTCACATGATGTAGAACACCACACTATGGATGGTATGTAATTAGTTTACACTACAGAAAAACCTTATACCATATAAAGAAAATGTCCCATTTAAATCTAAGACCATTTGGTGCACATCATTTTCTTGTATTGTGTCTGGCCTTTAACAGATAAGTATAGTAAGAGAAAAGATATTTTAGGAGTTATAGAGAGGCACACTTCTCATTGCACTTCACATTCATGCTCACCTTGGCTCCCCCCATGTGTCTTGCCTCATTGCCTTCTGCTATCCAGCACTCACCTGGAGATCAGTAGCGGGAAATCCCAGCATATTCAGTGCTGTCACAGAGATGCTAGCAGAACTCTGCTGTAAATATCAGTGCTCTAATGTATTTGTAGAAATTGTGAAAATGAGTAAATGATTGAGGGGAGTGAGGAAAAGATAGGGATTCAAAATAATAAAGCTTTTCCATTATAGCATTAAGTTACATTGCAGCCTTCCAGCCTTTGTCTCACATTATTTACTTCAAACCTCATCCTCAACACTAAACATTCAAAGTGATAGAGAAAGAATAGCTTATGTGACACGTTTATCCTCTGTAATGTAGAGAAATGTTCTCCTAAGTCAGTGAAGGCAGCTCAAAACGGGGTGTGAAACAGAGCTCCAGGTTTTCAGTTAAATTGCAACATACACACAGTTAAACCTTGCCAGTGGTGTGCACAGTGCATTGTATTTACACCTTTATGGCCCACAAATGGTTACTAAGACCATACAAAATCCCAGGACAATCACTATACATTATTGGCGATAAGGCTCTCTCCTCCATATGGAACCCCCTACAATGCAAAACCTGTTTCCAGGGAAGCAACAATAGTGCTTGTTGTGTAGCTCCCCCATCACATATATATCCTATTCAGGGCTTTGACCATGCATTTAATTTATTCTGCCATTGTTACTCAAAGGTTAAGCATGCACCGTGAGAACTTTGATGAGAACACATAAAAACATTTTTTAACAATGTGTGCACACCATTCATGTCCTTAACCTGCGTGCATAAATGCCAAACTAAAATGAATGCCCTAACGCCACAGCTCTTCACCTCCTCCTGGGTTTCAGTGTCCTTTTCATCTCCTGTCTGTGTTTAAGGGACAGCATCAGGTAGGGATGGGGGAAAATTTTCACCCAAAATGCGTAACATGAGTAAAACTGAATTGTTTTGCTTTCTGCAGTATTTACTACAGAAATATCACTGCCTACATGGTGAACATTAAAAGGGTGACATCAAAAGGGTAACATCCAAATGTTGCCCACATACAGGTCTCCTTTCCCCCACCCTGTCCAAAAGCAGTCTGGAGAAGTAATTGGGGGAAACTGCAGCGGCACACAAGCACATTGCACAGCAATGCCTGTGCAGTATTCCCCCAATAAAAAACATAGTCTGTATCTGCTGGGATGCTGCAACCACATGCAGTGTACCCCCAGGATGAAACTATAAAGAGGAGACAATTAATGGTTTTGCCCTATTGACAAACACATAATTAACATTTTTCTCTTTCCCAGTATGAAACTAGATGCAGACTATGCTTTTTATTGGGGGGAAGACTGCACTGGCATTGTTGTGCAATGCACTGGTGTGCCACTGCAGATTCCCCTGATTATCCCTCCAAAATGCTTGTGGATGGGACCTGTACACGGATGACACACAGATGTTGCCCTTTTGATATGGCTGACATTCTGATATCATCCTTTTGACTCAGGCGACATTCGGATGTCACCCTTTTGAGGGTCGCCATGTAGGAGGCGACAGTTTAATAGGATACTGTGCCACAGTAGCCATAGAACAACACATACAGATCACACAACCTTGTCCCACTGCACTGGTAGCATTAGAATCATAAATATTAACCTTGCTCCCAGCCTTGTCCCAGAGTAGACATAAAACCACCTGTACTTACCTTTCAAACTTTTCCCACTGCTTGGTATTTTTAGTGATGGACAAAGTGAGGCCATCCAGCTGCTGCCAGTCTACATCTCCCATTATCTACTACCAGTCAAGGACTGGGGTGGGGGGAGGATTGATAGGAGTGGCAGACTGACAGCAGCTGGAATACTTCATGTTGCCCACTACTGCTATGACCCACAGCCCCATGGTAACCATAGAACCATACATACTAACCCCTCCAGCCTTGTCCAATGAAACCCACAGCCCTGTCCTACATTAGCCATAGAGCCACACATATTGACCTCCCAATCTTGTCCCACAGTAGCCATAGACCCACACATACTATCCCCCCAGCCTCTAACCACTGCACAAGAAATGGCAAAGTTCCCTTGGGAAATGTATTGCTGTTAGGAAAATAGATAACATTTTGAGGGATTTCTATAAGCTGGAATTCCTGTGGAAAAGTGGCAATGCAGGTGCAAGCAGTATGTATGGCCTTTTAAATTTCTAATGCCTATGCTTTCCACCAATTTCCAATGACATCATTCAGTGGGAGAGCAGGATGGAAAAAAGATGAGAGAAGTATTTCCCAGAGAAATGTTTTGAATCATGTAGAATTAATTCCTAATATCTACTTGTATGTATTTGTACTAGAAGAATCAGTATTAGTCCTTTCACCCCTTTTACACATCTATAGAAGGAGATTGCACTATGGAATGTTTCTTTCATCTTTTATATTCACATTAGGACTTCCTATTAATTACATAAATCAAAGATGTAGTCAAAAAAGAGAAGTGTAAGCACCACTTTAATATGTCAGGGTAATAAACACTACTCATATAAAGTGCAAGTGCCATGCAGTTATGAATAAATATCAAAAATTAAAGAGGAAAGAAAATTACATATTTAGCACTCTTACATACCCCATGTGTGGACACAATAGGCAATTATGATTTAAATACACAAAGAGAAGGGGATATAAAATAAAACAAATAACTTTATTATAATAATAATAATAATAATAAAATAAAAGGAAAGGCTGGGAGTATATTCACAGTAATTTAAAACACTTGATACAATAATGGCACATAAAAGGGACCGCTTCCTTAATATGAAGTGTCAAAGTAGGATATAAAATCACCTAGGGGTTAATAGGCTGAATATTAAACTAGTTGAATATTAGCACAAAGCAGCAGTGAGTACAATTAGGCATGTCGTTAGAGCATAATGTACTAGCTTATTGATTACACATGGTATGGGTGAGCTGACAAATCGGAATTGGCAATGTTCTCTAACCCTAGAAACTGACCAGCAAAACACTATAATTAACCCTGGTAAATTAATAAACTCAAATTGCCTCCAAAAATCATCAGTAGATCTGGTTTAGAGAATTATTAGAGTGCCTAATAAGTCATTTTCTTTTCTTTCCCCTTTAATTTTTCAATGATCTAGTCCTCTGAATCTTCCCATTCATTTCCTCAAAGTGAGTATAATGTACATTAATAAGTACTGCACATTTCACTTGGGAGCTGTCTTCTGATCCCTTTCTATACTCTTCTAACAAGATATTACATAGCTAAAATAATTAAAGTATGGTCTAAAGACCCCATACTAATTTTAATGTACCAAAGAAAGGGTCTTTCAAGTTACAACTCCTCCATCTTCTAAGAAGATTGTCTAAAATCCAATGGTTTAACATAGCATTGATGAGAAGTAACACTGCTCTTCCTTGATGCCCTGGGCCTCTTTTTCAAAAATAGAATTGAAGGAGCAGTATGCAGTCAATAAAAGCTCCCTTTATATCTGTTTTTATATCTTTGGAAACATAACTTGCACAGCTGTGCAGATCTGCTGTGCAGATCTGGGTGACATCAGTGTCTTATTCTGTGATCATAGGGACTTTTTCCTTTCTTCATAGGAGCCCATTTATGATGTATGTGATGACATGTGGCTTCTGTGGTGTGGTTAAACATTTCCATGTAAGTTAAGTAAGGAACTGATGTCACCAGCTGTGCAGATCCTGGTGACCTTACATTGACTCTAAAAATAATATAGAGTTGTATGGCCTTAAGTATAAAGGCAAAATGTAGAATTCTAGAGCAAGCCAAATGCATCACATGGGACAAGTAAAAATTTTATTTAACTTCTTGAATGCTACAGGCATGTTACTGTCAGCCATATGACATCTGCCTTGTCCAAAGACCACTACAAGTTTGATACCTGCCTCTGACCACTGCCTTGAATGCAGACCTCGATATCAGTATCCTTGCCTCCACTGCCTGTAAACATTTACTACCACCTGCCTTATACCCTTGTAGACAGCTGTAATATTGTATTTCTGACCTCCTTAGCTGGCTTTTCTTCTCAGCAAACTGCCTGTTCAGCCAAGCATATCAATTGTATGTTTATTAAATCTCTGCTTGCCTTGCTTTGCCATATATTTACGGTTCTACTCCTAGAGCCCAGAATCTTAATCCATTGTTTATATTTCAGCCTCCAAGCATGGAATGCCAGCTCAAGCTTCAGCACTAAATACAACTAAGTTTCTTCCATTTAGTATTCAGTCTACCTAATTTTTTACCTCTGCATCCAAGTAAATCTCTACTTATCTACTGGTCAGTTCTACATATATACCAATACCTACCCTTCAGATTGACCATCTTAGTCTTGCTAGTCAGCTGTAACACATGCTCACTGTTCTGCTGTTACTGGTCAATGATTCATACATTACTTGAATTACTTATGCTGTTATAGCATATTTTATGTTGTTATTTAATATTTTATATCAAAGCCTTTATTTATTCTAATTTGTACATAGTAAAGCAGGCCAGGGCACTGAGGAGGTACAGAGGGACTTCTTTACATCCTTGGAGTGAAGGAGTGACAATTTTAATATTGGGTCTTTAGGCCTCATATTAATTGTTTTAAATGTGTCAGAGGGCCTACCTTTTAGTTTATATAACTATGGGATATATGGACCCCAACAATTTACTAAACACCATTTAATAATAGTAAGTGCAAGCTTGTTTCGCAAAAACGACTAGAGGATGGTGTTTTGGGGGCACTGGGCGACACAGAGTTCAGTAAAGAAACCAGAAGGGAACCCCCCCTGTTTATGCTTATTTGAAACCAGTATGTGAAAATATGTATAGAAAGTACCCAATTTCCCTGCGTTTATGTACCATCGTATTGCACTGCAAACTGATGCAAGTCACATGCTAATGAAGTAATAAATCGCTAACACTATGGCACTTAAAAGTATTAAACTTGGAAAATACACAGCTATAATATACAGTAGTTGTAGTTACTGTATCTTTTTTGCACCAAATGTTAGTGATTTTCCATAATGATACTGTGCTGTTGGGTTCAATGGTGCAGTATGACTAGCTATATAAATGTGTCCAAGCAGCAGTCTCTCTTGCACATAATAGAAGTCAATGGAATTCACATTACATAAAAGCTGCTAATGAATTATTGCAGTTCTCTAGACTGGAGATTCAGATTCCTAAACATATATCCCATAAGAGAGAGGAAAATGGTATATTAACTCTGGCTACAACTGTACTGTAATATATTGTATTGCTTCTTAAATAGAAGTAGCAGATCAAGAAAAAAAATATGATGATATATTACCACTGAGTAGATATGAATGAAACAGCAAAGGCTTGTAAGCCTGCTTAGTTTGCAAAAAAACTCAAGCATGAAAAACCGTCCATTCAACAATATTCAGTTGCTCACAAACAATTATGTCAGAAGCTGGACTAGTAAGCAGTAAAATAGAACAGGGGCAGGCAGGTTTGCTCAGTGCTACAAATTAGAGTACTCTGTTTTATTTTTTCTGTAGAAGCAGAGAAAAATATTTTTTTGCAGTTCTAGGACAAAAACGGATTTATTTATCAAGCTGAGAATGGTTAAAATACAATGAGATACATGCATTTTCTTTTGTATATTATCCATTTGGATATGTCTCTTATTTTAGTCAATGCTGAAGACAGTCATATACATAAACATATACAGTTTACATATATGGAGTGCTTGTGGGATTTTTATCACATTACGTTTACTTAATTAATTAAATACTTTGAGCAATGATTGTAAATATTTATCCATGGTCGTGGTGAAGAGTTGTAAAAACCAGTGTAACTGAAATCCATTTTTCCTGCTCTTCATACATTTCCTTTTAAATCTTAATTTAGATTTAAAGCGAGTTAACCCTTTGACTGCCAGAGGGCTACACACCACATTGAAAAACAATGCATTGCATATCCCTCTGGTACTCACGGGTTAATGCTTCAACTGGCATATGCATTGTGCATTAAAGATATTTCACTCAAGGACACTATAGTACACTTGTGGCGCGATGCAGGAAACGTGCACAATCGCTATTTCCTGTGTGAAAACCACTAGGGAATAGGTTTGCACGTGACATTGTTGAATTGCACATGAAAATTCAAGATTAGCGAACGACTGTGTATATTTATTTTTTTGTGTGGGTGTGGCCAGGATTAAGGAATCTGTGTGAGTGGAATAGCGAATGCACCTCATGCAAGAACTGCTATTGCGAATGAATTTATACGTCTGTGTACTGCTGTCTTAAAATGGAACTTTTTATGCGCAATTCAAGAAGCGTTCGGTATTTAGCTTCCTGGATTAGAATATGCGCAAGTTCTATCTGCGCACAAAAATGCCTTTATCTGATGCGAACATTTCTTGCATCGCGCCATTGGTTGTCATGCAAAAGAGATGGAGTACTTTCATAAATCGTACCAGCTTTTCTATTCCCATTTAGAGCTGATTGACTTTGTTAAACGATCGCTGAATATTGTTACTATGTCCACCACCATTCATGACCATCATTTACCCTTAAAGTTTCTTTGTTTTTTTTTTGTTTTGTTTTTTTTTGTATTTTTTAATTCCCACGTGTATACAACTATTATGCAGAGAAATCATATTTATTTTTAAGGGTATACTGCAAGATCATTTTGATTTTTAAATAAATCACATTTTAGAAGCAACATGAATAAAAACACATTTACTGCATATTAATTACATTATTATTCCATTATATTTATCACACAAATATAATTTTAATTGTAAACAAAATAACCATAAATCACATTTACCTATAAATTACATGTAAATACTTTTTTCTTGTTCAATGTTTTTAGTAATAAGAACCCCTTTTGAGTATGTAAGGTCTTCTTGCTTTGCTTACATGTGTCTGTCTTTTAAAAATGTAAGGGGTTTTCCTCTTCATCACCTCTTCTTTTTCATTGTTTGAGTTGCTAGGATCCAAGTAATCTTGTGGAAGTAACTGCAACACAGAAAAAAGAACAGATTTAAGATAGAAACTACATTTCTATGGAATTTCCTACTTCCAAATTATAGTAATTAGATTTCTGTGCATTTGTGAAAGATAAATTCCATAATTTTATACCACCAAATCAGCTGGTATATGTGATTATTAAAACGTCTATGAGTGTAGACATACTGAGGGGATGCGAAAAACTGTTTCCACACAAAATAAGCAAGCATAAAAATCTTTGTGCGCTGATTGGTCTTGTACCAATTTAAGCCTATATGAATATCTTTGTGCTTTTAAATGGCTACTTTGTGCTGTGTGTGTGCCAAATGGGTGGGAAGAATGTGTGAAGGTGTGCGTATTTTGTGGCTCTGCATGCTTGATCAGTCCATTGGATAAATAGCAGAAATAGGCTAACACTCTTCCATTTAAATTCAATTACTTTACAAATATCATTAAGGGACTGTTCACTCAGATTAGAGATGAACAAAATGTAACCTGCACACAGGGTTCAGACTTTGGGCCTATTTTCCCTGAATCTCATGTCTCTATGGCTGTATGCTCAAAGACATACTAATGTAAAGAAATATATCACTTTATGTTTTCTTTGTAAAGGAAGAGTGATACATTTCATTACTAAGCACAATTCTGATTCACTAATTCACACTTCCAGTGCAGACAGGACCTGAATTGATAACATGAAAGTATCAGTTTGCAGTCTGTGATTAGATAGCCAGACATAAGTCTGTCATTTTCCTTTATACACAAACAAAAACACACAGGTTCAGCTATATATGGATGCATACATAATAATATTTTTATTTTGAAGAAAGTGAATATTATTAATGCAGTGACATGGCTCAGATGGAGGGAAATATCTAGGTGCAAGCCGTGCATTCAGTCAAACACGCCAACTCTGAAGAGAAATAGCTGACATCAAAGAAAGGCAATGGAGGGGAGAAATTGAACTTCAAAGAACTAATGTGTTTTATAGTGATTGACCAACAGCAGCCTCTCTCTAAATTAGTGCACTACAGCTGAAAAAGGTGGTATACACTTGGTAAGCATTACTGTTTCATTCCTGCAGTTTGGCTCCATCCTTTGGCTGAGAGAAATGAGCACATATACAAAAAGATGGTTTTCTTGCTACACATTGCAACAAGTCTGTTCTCCATGCAAGGAAACAAAAACAATGAGCCTATGCCAGAATTTTTCTCACACTCAAGAGATGGGAGCATACAAAAAGTACCTTTGGACTGATTTTTATTTTATAGTTTTGGGCGGACTGCTTAAATGGACTTCAAGCATATTTAACTAACTGAAAGCACTTTGCTTAATATGTTGACCCTGTTCCTTTAATACTGTTTGCACTGTTAAAGGTTATCTCCTAAAATGAAAAATGTTCAGACCCTTTCTAAATACCATGTATTCATAGCCATCATTTAAAGAAAATATTTCTGAAGTGCATAATACTCTAAATGTTATAACCATGCATTGCTTATTCATATACAGACAGTAGTGTATGACAATTTGACCATTGTTTATAAAAACTCTTAAATGTTATAATTGCAATGTATGGTATGATTGTAACTGAAACCACTTAGTCACTTTCTATATTTACTTTTGAAGATTTTAGATCTTTAATACCAAAGAATAATACAAAAAACACTGACTAGGAATATATTATATTTTTCTTACATCTAATGTGGAACACAGGGACCATAGTGGTAAAGCTGCACTCCTCTGGAGTGAAGGGCACTTCAAAAAAGGCAGCTTTACTCACCCAAACCGCTCTACAGTATCAAGTGACCTTGAAGCAGTCCCCTATGCACATTTTCAGATGAGTGAGTTGCAACTGGACATTCTCAGAAGTAGGTCAAGGCAGCACTCTCATCTCTCTCAGCCTATGTCTCTATATCAATGGATGAGGAAAGATAATTACTAGTGGCTTCAACTGTCCCAACTAACACTGGGTCATCCATTTGTCATCAAGGAATGGGTAGTTATTACCACGGATGCCAGTCTGATGGGCTGAGGGGCAACCCTGGGTCCATTGATGGTGCAGGGTTTCTGGACCAGAGAGGAGAGTCTTCTTCCTATCAATATTCTGGAGATATAAGCCATTCAACTAGCTCTTCAATACTGCTCCCATGTCCTGACAGGGATACCATTGAGGGTTCAATCAGAAAATATGACAGCAGTTGTATGCATCATTTGCCAATGAGGAACAGGAAGTGAGTCCATTTTGGAAGCTGATCATGAGCTCTCATCTTGGTGGTTCCCATCCCAGGAATGGAAAACGTGATCACAGACTTCCTAAGTTGCCTGGATCCCAAGAATTAGGAACTCAACCAGACTGTGTTTGACATGATTGTCTACCACTAAAGATTAACATCAGTGGGTCCTGTGACCTCCAATGAGAACCAGCAAGTTCCTCTGTTCTATACCAAGGTAAAGGACCCTCTGGGATTTGTGATGGATGTGATGTCCATACCATGGAACTTTCATCTGACGTGTTTCCTTCAATCTCCCTGAATGCCAGGGTGCTTACAAAGGATGGAGAAAGCTCAAGTCATACTTATCACACTGTGGTCCTGTTGGGCCTGGTCATCTTCTCAATTTGTGCATCACGGAACCTGATCATCTTCCCTGAGGCTGAATATTCTAAGCTAAGGTCCGGTTTGTCATCCCCTGTTGGAGAACTGGAGAATCTGTTTTCATCCAAGGCCTATCATAGGATTTGATCCTTATACCATACGTGTTGAACTCCTCCATGGCCCTACAGGCTTCCTATGATTCTGGCTTTCCTTCAAGATGGAGTTAACAAGGGTCTTAACCTTAGTTATTTCAGGGATCAGATCTCAGCTTTCTGTTCTTTTTCAGAGGTACATTGCTTTTCTCCTACTCTGTCTATAGGGATCCCACTCCAAAGTGGGATTTGAATTTGGTGTTTAGAAGAGTTCATGTGAACCTCTTTCAGATGATTCTTTGTATTTTCTGATGCTTAAGCTGGCCTTCCTTCTGGCCATTCCATCTGTTTGCTGAGTTGTGAACTACAGGCATTGTCTAACCCTCTTTCCTGGTCTTTCATCAGGACAAGGTGGTACTATATATACATCAAGAGGCTTTCTGTCCAAGGTTATCTCAGATCTTCACATAAACCAGGAAATTGTTCTTCCTTCTTTTTGTCCTGATCCTTTTTAGCCTGCAGGAAAAGGGGATGTCTTCTGTTGGATGTGGTATACTGTCTAAAGTTCAGTCATCTCGCACAACATTTTAGAAAATCTGACTCCCTTTTCTCTGTCCCTGAGGGCCTCCATGTGGGCTACACCCAAGGTTAACATGCAACAGGAATATGTGCTCAAAAAGTAACCTCTTGCATTCTGAGTCATTGTACATTCCAGCAGCAGAAGGAATTAGAGCAGTTACAAATTCCGCAAATTCCAAAAGCTCACTGCTAGTGGTGGTAGTGATGGTGATGCCCATCCTCATACCTGTCTACCATTCCTTCTCAGTTTCTGATAACAATACCATCAATGTCTCTTCCACCCCAGCTTCTCCAACATCATCATCATCACCACCACCACCACTAGACCGTACGTGCTGCTGCTCTATTACAGACATCTCACTGCTGCTTCGAGGAGGTGATGAGAAATGTGACAGAGGGTCCCCTAGTGTCACACTTGGCATTTATTCTTGACTTGAAGAAGGCGGACTGGCAGCATTAGCAGCAGGCACAGGCAGCTGATCTGTGCTCCTGCTGATGGTATTAATTCTGCTCTTGCTCTCCCCCAACACCAGTTCTGAGCTTTTCAGGATCATGTTCCACTTGGACACTTTAGTGAGGGGAAGGGGAGGACTCCCAGAGCCAGAGGAATGGTGTGGTCTCCCTTGACCACTAGTCTGGAGTTGGACGCTCTCAAATGCTTCTTCTAACACTAGTCCCACTGGCTGCTTCACCATTACTGCTACTACTACTAACATAAATCACATCAAGTTCAGCCACAGTCTTCCTCCTCACAGTCACTAGTAATTTGAGGATATTGATTACCCCCTCCTTCACTCCTGACACTAAAAAGCTGCTGGACCATCTTAGTACTAGCACTGGCGAGACTGCTTGGGGATGGCAAGTGTGACTTAGGGTCCCCTGTCACATTTAGCATAATTTCCTCCTGATGATCACAAGACACCCTGGCAGGAGCATCACTGACAGAAGGCAAACTTAGATTATCTGTCCTGCTCACACAATTACCCTCATCTTCCTCTGATCATGACACAAATTTCACCAACATCCCTAGGGGTAATGTACTGGGACTGGCCATCATTGGGTCTGAGGAATCAGGGAATCGAGTACCTTCAATGCTGGTGGTGGCCACTTCCTCCTCTTCCTCAGACTCACTGGATGCATAATTATCCTTCCAGCTCCTCTTTTTACTTGTCGTCCAGGTGTTCATAGTGATAGCAAATACTATGACCCTCTCCTAACTCAATTTTGATTTATAAAACAGAGTACAACAGTCTAGCACCCTCTCGCTCTAGCTGCTTGTATTGTGTTACACTTCCTGGAAACGTCATGTTTTTATAGGGAAAATGCGAAGAACATGTAAGTAAAGGGGCAAAAAGTTTGTAGCCATTGAAAAAATTGTGAAGATTTGAATCACTTTACTTAGTTGTAAAAAAGCAGACAACAATGTGGTTTATGATGATTTTATCAAAGGAACACTACAGGACCTAATGCCAACCCCTACCTATTTCATACTACATCACAAACAGAGTGGGGAGATAGTAGGAAACATCCTAGCTATTTGTTGAGGGGGTGGAGTACTACCTAGTCAATAAATCTGCCTACTTGGTCATGATGTCAGCAGCATTAGAGATAAGATGTTTAAAGATGGTAGACCACTTAAGAGTGGGCAAGCAAATGTGCAGCTCCTGCTCCCATTGTAGTTGGAACATATGTCTGACTTCCAGACAAGGCAGCATTGAGCAGTTTATAGCATTTGGAGACCATATGAGTGGCAAAAACTCCCTTCTGTATTGCTTGTTCCAAGGACTAGAGGCAGATGAACCGGCCACTCCAGAGAGTCCATGAAAAGCTATTCGCACACTTGTCTATATGTCTATTGGTCTACTGGAGAGTATCAAAAAGGTGGATTCTTCTCTCTTTAATTAACTGTTGTAGAGTATGTATGCCAGTCTGTAAAGTCTTTTCAGTATTGGGTGATGAGTATTCATGCACACGAAATTCTATGGATCGAAAGTAAGGAAGTGAAAGTACAGTGAGTGTGCCCACTCCTTCAGATGCACTTTCTGGCATTCAAGGAGGTTTGATATTGTGGAATCTGCATATAGTGCTTGAGTATCTGACAAACTCAAGCCTTCCTAATCTGATGGATAGTGTATCTAAGAGGTGGCAAGACACATTTTTATAGTGCCATATGAAGCCATTGATCACTGACTGAATTTTGAGCAACATAGATCTGGGGATTGGTGGAGGGATTAGGTTGACTAGATAAAGAATTTGGAGAGAACCTGTACAGAGAGATCAGGGGAAAGAAAAGAAGAATTTTTTTCTCATCAGCCAATTTAAGGGGGATCTCCTGTTGCATAATGACTTGCTCTGGTTTGGGAATTGAAACTTTTTTTTTTTTTCAGGTTCATTACTTACTATGTTATAGGACATAAGAATATCCAATAACAGAGTCAGAGATTGTGATCGTGTGGAGAGAAAGAACAGAACATCATCCATGAAACTATCTGTCCTAGAGCACCAACTCAACACCGGGAGACCCAATATTCCCCGATCATTATGAATCATAATCCGTAACTGCCCCAGTGTCAAAATAAATAAGGCAGGGAACAGTGGGCACCCAGACGCATGCCATTGCGTGTTGTGAATGGGTCAGTAAGGAAACATCTAGGTCCCAAACAAAGGTATTGGAGCAATACCTCCAAATAAAACCAGATGACTCAGTCAAAGGGTTTTTCTGTGTAAACTGAAACTAATGCCAACGGTATTTGTTTCTTCAAAATAAGTACAACCATACATAAATGTCATACCTTTCTGGCCATTGTCCTATGCCAACTGATGGAAATTTGAACAGGGATTGTCTTTTATATGGCCAGTCCCTGTTCAAATTGCCCCCCCATGCTCCCACCAGCTGATATGTGGGCTTACACAGGGCACGGAATGTGCCCTGCAGTAACCACACTTCCCAGATAATCAGCTTCTAGCTGGATGTATCACTCAATGTGCTGGAAGCTGATTGACTGGGAGGTGCAGTTACTGGAGGGCATGTTCCATGCCCTGCGTAAGCTCACATCTCAGCCAATGGGAGCAAGGGAATTAGTTTGAACAGGGACTAGCCAAATAAAAAACAGTCACTATTGAAATTTCCCTCAGTGTGCATCGGACAACAGCCCAAAAACTATGAGGAGGGGGTATTTGCTATTGTTTGCATATGTTTAATGTTAGATTCATTTTAATAACTATTTTTTTCAGGTTCTACACTAAGGTTAAAGAAAAAGAATGAAGAAGAGCACAGATGAAAGAAGATGGAGATGACAGATGAAGATGTAGATGACAGATGAAGATAGCAGATGAAGAAAAAGAAGAAAAAAAGACAATGACAGATGAAGAAGAAAAGTGAAGATAAAAGCGAACAGAAGAACATGGGCATAGAAGACCCCTCTGGACATCAGGATTACTGGTAAATGTTGATTTTAATTTTTTGGTGTTGTTTGGCTGTTTAACCCTTTGAGTGCCAGTGGGGTGTGCAACTCTGTGCAATGTATTGCATACCCTGCTGGCACTCAAAGTGTTGTTTGACAGTTTTTTTTTTTCATTCACACACTTTTTTTTTTTTTTTTTACTTATTCATGCTTTACACACATTTTGAAAATTCATTGCTTTGCAATGCACTGCTTACCCTCTGGCACTGAAAGGTTGCTTATTTTTACATTACACATTTTTTAAGTACTGGATGTATTGCTATGGGAGTAGCAAATTTTTGACAATAAAGTTGAGTCCCCTAATGCATGTTACTACCGAACACATGGAATTGAATTACAAATTAGACTTCTTTTCCATTTCTTCCAATAGGAGTAAATTTAGTGGCCAATGTGGATGTTTTGCGTTTCGGTACAGTGTCACAGAGAAGGTAACTGCATATCTGACTGTGACCTATAACTGCCAAAAGGTACTTTTTTTTTAACAGGGTCATTTGGATCAAGCCCAAAGTGTTTTATTTTCAGATTGCACAGAAATTTGATTTGGTATGCAAGGGTGGGTTTAAATGGATAGTAATACCTGAAAATAAGTTTATTTTATATTGTAGCCCTTAAAAATCCATGAAAAATGATATAAGTCTTATCTCCCTGGTTTGGGGGATATGCAGAAGTAAAGTTTCCCCTGGAGTGATGTCATTGCTTCACCCTTCAGATTTGGAATCCGGTCGCCCGACCAGCAGTGCCTCTCCAGAAGTGCTGAGATCATGATCTTTAAAAAGAATTTCTTAATTGGAATGGTCTACAAAGTGTGTTTCAAGCCAGGCACACTTTGTAGATAGTTCCAATTAAGTAGTTCTTTTCAATGATCGTGATCTCAGCACTGCTAAAGAGCTGCCGGTTTCTATGGGGACCGAATTCCAAATCTGTCCACTAGATGGCAGGCTTGGCTGAAACAGCAAGGAAAAGTGAACTATACTATAGTTTACATATGAATATCTCCCAAACCATAACGGTTTGGGAGACAAGACTTATATCATCTTTCATGGTTTTTTAAGGGCTACAATATAAAATAAAGTTATTTTCAGGTATTACTATCCCTTTAAATAATACAACGTATTGAATAAATAGAGTTACATACAGTACCTCCCAATGCTGGAAGACTCTGCTTTGACAAATTTTCTGAAGCTGGAATATCGTCAACATTGCCTCCAAGTTAAATCCATCCATAGATATCGGGTATTGCTTTCTTAGAATAAGCTCTTCTTCTCCAGTCTCTTCTGGTTCCTCAACCTGGTTATTTAAATTTTTTATAAAGCTACAGACATTTAACAGGGTCATCTTCCAGTACGGAAATCTTGCTTTATTCACCTACAATGACATATGTAATAATGTTAACAGGACAATGCATAAGATGTACACATACACCTCTATGCAAAGATGCACTTAAGTAATATAATTTCCAAATTAATAATTTGCAATGCAGAATTTTTCTGCAATTCATTTTCTTTCCACTTTCACTGTATTTTTAATTTACATAAACAATTACATTAAATCTAGATGAGATTGCTTTGAACATTGAATTATTAATACAATAACACAATAAAAAGACGGTTTACAATTTCAATTATTGTTTTTTTTTAATTGTTTGAGTCAACACGATAATTATTTATACTAGAAAACAACTGTTAACTACTAAGGCATTTCATCCCCATACGCTGAGTAAGATTTAGCAGTCTTATTGCTGTTTACAATCAAATAACTGTTTAACTGCTTGTGAAGAACACATATATGCCACATATATGCCACTTTATTGGTTAGTGCCAGTTGATCCCCCTAACATGATAAAAGAATGTACGCAGAATGACAACTTATTTTTGTTAATGAACTTCCAATAAAGTGTAACACCAAAGAAACTAATATATTTCATAAATTGGCAGGAGTACCTTTCAGAAACGGGGAGGTTCTCTCTCTGTGAATAGAGGAAGTGGGAAGGCTGAGATTTCAGTCATGTTTGTACTTCCTATCAGCATTATTTATAACCTAACATTTGTTTTTCCACATACATATTTATGACAGGTGATTTGGGGAGACAAATGGAGAAATAACATCTGGGGGAGATTCACTAAGCGGTGATGACGAGGTGATAAAGAGGCGATAAAGTGAAGATGACTTCTCCAGTTTATTACTTCTCCAGTTCCTATGTTATTCTATGGAGCCTAGACAATAAGATTTCTTCAGCTTTACATAGGCTTTATGGAATAACATAGGGACTGGAGAAGTGATAAACTGGAGAAGTCATTTCCACTTTATTACCTATTTATCACCGCTTAGTGAGTCTCTCCCTATGAGTACTGTCACTGAAAAGGGGAGACTCTTCACATTAGTCTGATGAAGAGGGGGTCAGAAATTGGCTCCTTTGGAGTCCACCGCTCCTGCTCCTACCTACAGATTTTACTTTCACTTAATTTGTGGATATTCATGCCAGCAGTCACCACAAACTCTCTCCTTTCCAATTACACCAGTTTTATTTAAATAAGACACAGGGGAGCTGAGATATAGGCTCCATTAGAAGGCTTTTCTGAGTTCAAATACTTCCTGGTTTCCTTGTTTGTTTCATTACTCACTATAATTGTGACATTATCAGGGTCCACCAAGTCCACCAACAGATAACTACATGTTTGTACACAGGAGAATGCACTCAGTTTTTATTATTTACTTATGTATTTGTTTATTATTATTATTGTTAATATTATTTTTTTTTTTTTGCATAAATTCTGCTCCTGTAAGGCACAAACTGTTGAACATGCCTCCCTTGACATCAAAGTACTGGCAGTGGAGGAGCAGTCTGTTTTTCTGAGAAAACCAAAACACCTTAGAAAATTCCATGATTGAGAAGATGAGACTCAGTAAGTGGCTTATTTTCACATTACTAATCACATTGAGTGCTTGTCTGCTGTATTCACACATCTTTCCTTCTAAATAACAACATGGGAAATGAGAGGCAGCTAGCTCTGACTCAATACCAAATCTAGTAAACCATATCTAGTCAGGAACCAGTGTAGAGCTAGAGCAAGCTCTACTTGACCCTTTAAGTCCCTGAGGGCTGTGCAACATATTGCTTTGAAATGTGTTTGGCACTCTTTAAGCACAAAAATTGTTAAATATTGGAGGAGAATGGAGTGGGAGCCATTGTGGAATCACTCCTCCTCTTTCCTTCACTGAGAGGTTACGTTAGAGTCTGCCTTTGTGTGAATAAAGCCTCCACCGGCTTCATTCACACAAAAAAGACCCTGAATTAACCCTTTCAGGTTTACCATCAAGTGCGGAGTGTTGTCTCAGTCCTGGTGAGAAAGTATCCCAATGGCGTAATTCAATTGTGTAAACAATACAGCTTTAAAATAGCAAATGAATACTCACAAGCATGATGGTCAAAAAAGGGTGAACAAGCTGACAAGTGTGTTTTTGGAGAATAAAACCCATCTTCACTCAGGTGACTCCAGTAGTCTGGCTCCCAAAGGTGAATAAACTGAAAGCAGGTGCAGCTCCAATTGAATAGAAAACCATTACAAATGTATTTAAAATGTAAAACAGGCCCTATAAATAACCTTTAATGCATTTTGTGGTGTAAACCACCACTTTCACAAAGAAAGGCCAGAAAATAAAACAAACTGAGTTGTCAAAAAACATCCGGTTTAAATATACACACTTTGGACAATTGAGGTGAGCCTCCAAACAAAAACAAATTGCAACAACCCCCATACCGCATCACGTGAACAGCACATAATCAAACACAAATGAAGATTGATTTTCGAAATGGGCTGCTCTCCCAAAAGGACAACCATCTGAAAAGAAAAAGATCTTAGTGCATAGGCTCTATAAAACAACATAGGAACTAAAGAAGTGATATCACTAGAGAAGTCATCTCCACTTTATCACCGCTTTATCACCGCTTAGTGAATCACCACCTAGGAGTCAACCAAATGGAGACTGTATTCTCCAAAAGCACACTTGTCAGCTTGTTCACACTGCCAACCATCATACTTGTGGAAAGGAAGGAGAGACAAACAACAAGGGGTACCCCTTGTGTATATCAGACTGCAAAGGTTAAACCACCACCGCACCCTAATGTGCGTACTCACAAAAGTGTAATGTCAGCTACGGCATATGCCAGTACTGACTAGACAGACACCTGGAGAAATTAGAACCGTCTCCAGACCCGGTAGGTATCCACATATAAAATGTAGGACCGTAGGCAGCTCCCTCGTCACACTCTCTCTTGGCGGTAAAACATGGATAAAAACAAAAACAAAAAACACACAAAAGGGGCGCAAAGTTGCTTTATCGAGGAATCCAGGTTCTCTATTAATAGGTTTATTTGGGAGTTAGTTACGATCCCTTTTTTTCATTCCCCTGGTTGTTCATTGGTCAATAGTAGTGTTAATTCTTTAAGACTACACATTCCATCATTCCCCTCTCCATTTTACGATTGGAGGTTATAACCATGTGACATGGATATTATCTCCTCCCCATTGGGTGTTGTCGCGATTGGTCCATAGGCATGTTTACGGGCATATGTTCCTGTGCTCCTCAGCTTGTGATCGATCAGGTGACACACCATCGGGAATGTGATAGGTTATTTTGAATACCTCTGACAATTACAGTTTTGTTAGGGATAAGTATTTAAGTAGGTTTTGTTCAGGTGGTCGTGTTTGTTTATACTAGCTATATTTTAATTCTTTTAGGCTTGTTAAGCTTTGGTAAAGCGACGTTTTAGCCGCGAAACGCGTTAGCATTATAAGCCTGTATTATCTGTTTATTTATTTTGTATTTTTTATTAATAAATCTTATTTTTATAACAAGTAACCAGCCTGCTACATCCTATTTGGGAATTTGAAGTGTTCCTGAACACAGGGAAAGAAGTTACCCGAACGGAGACGGGAGAAGTTCTCCATATGCCTGAATAGTCAGTAGACTCTGATAACAGAGCCCTGACCTCTTCCAATTGTGAGTGCATATATTTTCTATTTATTGATAGATTGTTTACCTAGACATAGTTCACCATTGGCGCCCTTTTGTGTGTTTTTTGTTTTATCCATCATACTTGTGAGTATTTATTTGCTATTTTAAATCTGTATCACTATTACTATTACACTATTTGGTGCCTTTTACTGTTTCTTTTCATATGGTTGGCTGTTTGGGAGAGTGTGATTGAAGAGAGCAGCCCATTTCGAAAATCAGTCTTCATTGTGATGTGTAGCTGTTTTGTGGTGGGTACCCTAGAGGTCCTATAGCTGTTTTCCACGTTTGTGGACTAGAAGCAGATTGCTTTGAGTATAACTCACTGTGATGTATAGGTAGAGGCTGAATATTGGTTTACAAGACAGGGCATGCAACTCTGCGGCTCAGCGAACAGACATGATCACCAGGAGAAAGGCCATTTTCCATGTCAACATGTGCAGAGGAACAGTAGCCAAGGACTCAAATGGAGGGCGCTGAAGGACACCCAAAACCAAGTTAAGATCCTACAGAGGAGCAGGATTCTTAAAGGCAGGATGAGTATAAGCAACACCCTGAAAGAAAACCTTGACATCTGGAAGAATAGAGATGCGTCTCTGGAAGAAGACAGAGTGCAGAAGTCTGAACCTTAAGGGAATTCAAGCTGAGGCCCTTATCCACTTTGTCCTGCAGGAAGGACAGGACCGTTGGAAGATCACATTCCTGGGAAAGATCAATGTACCAAGAGAAAAAGGTGGACCAGACTTAGAGGAAACAGGCTTGCGGGCACTAAGCATAGTGGCCAACACACCAGAAGAGAAACTCTTCCATGCTGTCAAACCCAGATGGTCTACATCCTCCTTCCACAGGTACCCCTGTAGAAGAAGTTCTGGACAGCGGGAAGCTGAAAGGGTTCCGCCATGAAGAGGTCCAAGAGCTCCATAAACTAAGCCTGACAAGGCCAGTACGGAGCAATCAGAATGACTGGAGAGCCCTCCAGGTGCAGTTACCGCAACACCCTTTGTAGCATGGGAATGGGAGGAAAGATGTACGCCAGTGGGAAGTGCCATAGGATCAGCATGGCATCCACTGCCAGAGCTAGAGGGTCCCTCCAGCAAAACCAGAACAATGGAACCTTCCGATTGTGCCTTGTCACCATCAGACTGATGCAGTCCCCACTTCTGAACAATGAGGATGAACACTTCTTGATTCAGCTCCCACTCCCCCTCCAACCAAGCTGCGAGACTTCTTGTACAGCCTTGCTTGCTGATGTAAGCCAAGGCCATGGTTGTCAGACTGGACTCTGACTGGACATTCCTCCAGGTGACACGTCTAGTGGCGAAGAGCATGAAATATCACCTGAAGATTCAATACATTGATGGGAAGGAGAGATTCCTCCAGAGACCACTGACCGTGGGCATTGCTGTGACTCAGGACCACTCCCCAGCCAGAGAGGCTAGCATTCATCAACACAGTAGTCCAGAAGGATATTAGAAATGGACTGCCCATCAGCAGATTGGGGAGGTTGAGCCACCACGACAGACTCAGCTCCACATGAAGGGGAAGAAAAACCAAGATCGTCAATAGATTCTGCTGACCCCTGCACACATGGATCACAAACCTCTGAAGTTCCCTGGTGTGAACCATGGCAAAAGTAACCACTTATATGGTGGAAATGAACTTCCCCACTAGGGAGGTAAGCCGGAACTGGGTCGTGAGCCAGAACAGCAGACACTTTGTGGAAGATCTGGTGAGCCACCTCATCCATGAGAAACACTATACCCTGCTTGGTGGCGAACAGGAGACCCAGGAAGACCAGTCTCTGAGATGGTACAAGCTCCGACTTGTCCATGTTGAGGATCCAGCCATGGTGGGTCAGTGCATGAATGCAGTCCTTGACCTGCTGATGATGGGGTTCCGGAGAGGGGGCCGTCAGAAGCAAGTCTTCAATGTATGGAGTGACTCTGATGCCATCCCTGTGGAGGACAGCAACTAATGCACCCAGGACACAATTGAAGACCTGGGGAGCTGTAGTCAGACCAAAGGGAAGAGCAGAAAACTGAAAATGCCCTTGGTTGCAAGCAAATCTGAGGTACTGCTGGCTCTCTGGATGGATGGCAATTTGCAGATAGGTATCCTGCAGGTCCAGAGAATCAAGGAATTCTCCAGGAGACATGTATCATGGTTCTCGTGATTTCCTGTCACTCTCTGCTGTGGTGTGTTCCTATTGGTGGAGCTTGGTTATGCCCGCCCAGTATGGCCTTCTTATACCGGGCCTCTGGCACCTGTCAGGTGCCCTTTCGTGGTGTTCCAGTACTAGTGCTTCCGTTGCTGTGTTCCTGCGTACCTGTGTACCGATTTGGCTTGTCTGACTATTCTTCTGGTTCCTGCTCCGTGTATGACCTGGTCTGGCTGACGTTCCTGCTCCTTGATTAATCCGGCTTGTCTGACGCTCCTGCTCAGTGTATGACCCGGCCTGACTGACGTTCCTGCTCCGTGATTGATCCGGCTTGTCTGACGCTCCTGCTCCGTGTATGACCCGGCCTGGCTGACGTTCCTGCTTCGTGTCCGGTTTCCTGTGATCCTGTTCCAGTGAGATCTCGTCTATGTCGCTTGGCAACATTGTGAACTGTTAATCTTGTGCTTTATATGCTGACCTCCCACTTGCTGAGCTTGTTGCCTCTGTTACCAAGCCTGTCCGTTAACACTTGCAGTGCTTGTTGCCTCAGATACTGGGCCATCTGTTAACACTTGCTGAGCTTGTTGCCTCTGTTACCGAGCCTGTCCGTTAACACTTGCAGTGCTTGTTACCTCAGATACTGGGCCATCCATTAACACTTGCTGAGCTTGTTGCCTCCATTACCAAGCCTGTCCGTTCACACTTGCAGAGCTTGTTGCCTCAGATACTGAGCCGCTCCATGAACACTTGCTGAGCTTACTGCCTTAATTACCGAGCCTGTCCTCTATACTTGCAGAGCAGTGGTGTCTTCCGTTAATTGTCTACCGATAGCTCTTGCAATACACACGCTCCATTAACACTCCCGAAGGGTGCTACTGGCTCTGGTCTTACTCAGCTCTGGCAGTGTTGTGTATCTGTTTACGCACCAAGGGGTGCTACTGGCTCTGGTCCCTTTCCGCTCTGGCAGTGTGTGTATCCATTGACGCACCAAGGGGTGCTACTGGCTCTGGTCCCATTCAGCTTTCGCAGTATCATTAACCCATTCAGCACCGGAAGAGTGCCGTTGGCTCTGGTCCCATTCAGCTCACGCAGTGTGGTTAATCCCGTTATGCACGATAGAGTGCTCCTTGGCTCTTGTACCATTTAGCTCTAGCACAAGTGGTTGGTCTTGCATATTGCCAGTCTTTGAGGACTACTGTTTGGACTCACTACTAAGTGCTCTCCACCTTGCACCTCAGCCTGTGGCTGCTCTTGTCCTCTACTGGGCATTGTCTTACACACCACATCAGAGACTGATTACTTGCATTGGACTTTAACCCTTGCTATACTCTGTTCCATTGCTTTGTACAGTATAGCTCCTTATCCATACTGTGTCTGCTATACTACCATATTGCCTTCAGTTACGTTAGGGGGCCGTGTTCCTCATTTGTTCTCAGTAAAACTGTGTTTTCTTTTTTACCTCTGGTCTGAGTGTCTGAATAAACCGTTACAACGTGACGGCGATCACCATCCTCAGGGACTCCTGGTGATAGTGAGTCTTGACCACAAAGGAATTGAGGTCCTAGAGGGCCAAAATTGGACAACAACTGCCGTTGTTCTTGGAAACCACAAACAGGTTTGAGTAAAAACCCAAACCTATTTCCGGCACTGGAACTGGTTCCAGAACCTCCTTGTCCAAAAGGGTCTGGATAGCGCAGTGGAACAGACGGAGCTCTTCCGCTCCCTGTGGAGTGTGAGAAGGAAAGAACCTGAATGGGGGAAGAGAGGCGAAAGGAATCCTGTACCCTTCTGACACAACCTGCAAAACCCACGGATCCACCACGGTGTCTGTCCAGACACTGAGGAAGTGGTGTAAACGACCACCCACTGGAGCTTGGGGCCCGGGGTTCAGAGTCATGCCGAAGAAGGCTTAGAAGCATTGGGCTTGACAGAGGACTGCTTGGCCCTTCATTGCTGTTTGGGCTTGGAGGAGGAGCGCAGAGCCTAGGGAACCGCCTGGTTCGTGGTGCACGCCTCAGCCTGGAAGGAATGAAAAAGCCAATTCCGCTTCGCTGGAGGCTTCTTCCTAGACACTAAAGGCAGCAGGGTACTCTTACCTCCTATGGCCTCACTAATGAGGTCTTTAAGCACCGGTCCAAACAGAGAGGTGCCCTGAAAGGTTACCAAAAGGAAGGCTTTCTTAGAGGTAGTGTCTGCAGACCAGATCTTGAGCCAAAGAGCCCATCTGGCTACCACAGACGTAGTAGAAACTCTAGTCACCATGCGGATGGCATCAAAAATAGCAGCAGAAACATAATACTGAGCCTCAGAGATGTTGGCAAGGAGCCACATCATATCAGCAGTAGGAGCTCCCTGACAGACAGTCACAGTAAGCTGTTCAGTCCAAATTGCAATGGTCCTGTTCACCCAAGCAGCGACGAACGCCGGGAGCAACAAAGTACCAGCAGTAGCAAAGATGGTCTTCAGGGATGTCTCAGGCTTCCTGTCAGTCCAGTCCTTGAGGACAGATGCGTCTGCCACAGACAAAGCAGTGAACTTAGAAAGCCCAGAGACTGGAGCATCCACCTTGAGTGGATGAGCCCATTGAGCTAATGCCGCTTCAAAAAAAGGGAACAACTTAGCAATCTTCTTAGAAACAGAAGGCTTCTTGTAAGGAGCTTTCTACTCGTCAGGCACAAGACGGTCAAGATGGGGTTAGGTGGAAAGCAGACAGACTGCTTATTAGGCTCCTGGAACACATCAGAGGGGTCTGTGGGAGCCTCTGGAACCAAGGCAATGTCAAGCGTGTTTAACATTGCCCTGATCAGGCCCTCAGTTGAGGGATCAGGATCAACTTCAAAGGGATCACCAAAGAATTGGGAAGTGACCACAGCAGAACATTCCCCCTCATCAGAATCCACCAATAGTTAATCTTCAAAGGAGGCTGATACATCAGGTATGCCCTGCGGTTTTTGGTAGGGAAGACCTGATAGGAGTAGGGGGCTGCCAAGACTGGAAGACCCCCTGCAATTGGGATGAAAGGAGTTTTAAGGTAGACCTTAGGTCTCTAGTAGTGGCCTTAAATTCTTGCATCCAAACTGGCTCTAGGGTATAGCTGGAGGTCCCTGGGGGAGAGGTCAGGGCAGCAGCGTATGTTGGACATAAATGACCTGAGTATTCTCAAGGTAACACTGATTGACATGAGGAGCAGTGTTCAGTGGGGGACACAGACACCCCAGTATCCTTAGTCTTAGGTCTAATCCAAATTCCAGTGGAGTTGACATCCTCACAGTGTCAAAAACATCCAAATTATAAAGAAACAACCCAATACAGTGTGTAAGATTAAAATTTCACTCCAGAAATCACTAATTTGCACTTATCTGGTGAGAAGGACAATCCTAGCCTTACGTAGGATGCTCATAAAGGGAAAGCAGAAAATAGCTGCTGAAATGGGAGCCAATCAGAGATGAGAGCGTGAAACAAGCACTCATGGGAAATGTAGTTTTCCATAAAAAAGTACCCCAACAGTGCCCAAAGCCCCCTGAGCCCCTCACAACACACTGAACATTGACCAGATGATAAACCAAGGGCAGAAAACCAAAATGAGCCATTTCTGAAGTCGCTACGTTGAGCGGTTGCAGAGATATATCCCAAACTGTAAAGTCCCATAGAGGTGAATGGAGCATGGCGTCTAGGCAGTAAAGCGCAACTGAACTCAAATTTGCAAAATTTTACAGTGAAGAAAAAAAGTTGTAAAAAACACCACAAAACATGTCAAAAGTCAAATAAACACTATACCTTAAAGGGAAAAGTGCTAAAACCCCCTAAAAGGTGCCAAATCAGCAAAGGATTAATTTACCACAGAATCTCTGCTCCAAACCCCCAACAGACATACAGACAAACCCAAGGAGAGCAGGAGTATGTATTAGGAACTCCAAAGGAGACTTCTGTGTAGAGGTGAAGTGTGGGACAAGTGGAACTCAGCACTTAAAGGGTTGCTCACCTTTTTTAGCAGGTCTTCTAGCTTCAGATTACCATTGATAAAGAAGAAGCCTCAGTGGGCAACTCCTAGGGAAAGAACTTGCTAAACAAGATTCCCCCCTCCCAGGGCTAAGAAGTCCACCATAGCACCTGGAAACTGAGATATACACTAGGGAATGTCAGTAATAGTAATCTGCCTAATGGTGGTATTCCATATCTAGCAGAAAACAAAAAATAAGCTAAAACTATAGCAGAACTGTTCTCTTGCTGTGTATTTTCATCAACGAACAAATCTTACTGGAGAGAAGTAGCTAGATGCAGCTACGGAGAGGAGGTAGGCTCTACCCAGCATTCTCTTCAAGAATTGTTCCTTCCTACTTAAATGGGCAGTCGCCTACCCAAAGTAACCAGTAACCTATATTGGACGACAGAGAAAATGTCAGTGTCTGTGTGTGTGTGTGTGCGCGCGCGCATGTATAGGTGTATGGAAGAGAGAATCCGATTGTGGCTGTGTGTGTGTATGTTAGCAGGCTGGACTGCCCAATGTAAGCTGCTTGGTTAAACTCTGTGAAGTAGAATCCTCACAAAGAGGTGGCAGACTGAGTTGATATAATAAACAAGAAAACAGCAACAATACAACAGAAGGGTAAATTGCAAGGTAGGTGTCAGTAGGCCAGAGGCTAGAAGGCAGTGAGTGGGATTCGAGGGTGGCTGGTGATGGATACTCCCTAGGCTACCTTGCTGCTGCCTAAGTCAATCCCCAGCTAATCAGCTTCAAGCAGGTTCCTTCAATCCCCCACTCGAAGCAGATTGGCTGGGAGGTGCGTAAGCACACAGTTATTTTGAAAAGAGACAGCCCATATAAAAGGCAATCTCTGTTCAAAATTCCATCACACTGGAATGGGCATCAGCCTGTGAGGTACTTAGAGGGCGACTCTGTCTTCTGTTCCTTCTGCCACCACCATCGGCGCCAACAGCGGAGGAGAGCACAAAAGGGGCATTTTTATAATGATTAATACTCCTCCCCAAAAGTTTAGTTTTCGATTTCAAAACATAGATTATGAGTGCAAAAATGAGGAAATATATTTTAACTTGGACTTAACCATTTGAGTGCCAGAGAGGCACACAATGCATTTCTCTGTAATATGTTGCATACCCCTCTGGCACTAAAGGGGTTAAACTACACACATATGTCCGGGTTATTTTTGTGGCACGCATTTGATATTTCTCTTTCTTTCTTTTACATGACTATGAATGTAAGACAGAATAAAGAAGATGAAATAGAGGAACACGGAACAGAAGAAGAAAGAAGACATCTGGATTACTTGTAAGTGTTTCTTTTCAGGGGCTGTTACTTTGTAACTTAGTTGGATTAACCCTGTGAGTGCCAGTGAATGAGCATACCCCGTTGGCATTCATAGCATTAATTCTACTAACATTACACACATTTTTTCAGTACTTTGGCTGTATTGATGCTTTGGTTGTTTAAGGATGTGTTAAGTGACTCTGATCCCCAAAAAACTGGGTGTCTAATGCAGCCAATTGAATGGCACATTCTACAGTTTATAGTATGTTTCTATGGGGTCAAATGGGCACTACATTTAGAGCCTGAGATACTTTTTTTTCTGCTGGCATCTCTTCATAGTACAGGTAATTGAATTGCTTACCATGCTTGAAAAAATGCCATTGGCTGTTTTTTGTGGTGTCAGGGACATTTAAATCTATGCCTAAATCTGTCAAACTTGGGTATTGTTGTTGTGGGAGTAATTAACTGTGGTATTATTTAGTAACCTGCTATTATTAAATTATCATTTATGACATTATAACAGTTTGAAATTCATTACCAGCCTGTGATTAAATAAGAACATACAAATTTGTGATGAACTGCATTCAGCTCATCACAGTTTTGCTCCATCTAACTGGAGTCTGCAGAGAGAAGTTGTGAATTTCCCTGTGGATCCCAGAAGAAATGAGTTAATACTTTTTAATATTTTTTTAAGTAGTTAGAACTTAGATGTCTCCTTTTTTGGCAGGATGAACAGTGGATTCAAACCTCTTAAAACAGAAGGACTTCAGGACTTTGATATTTCCTGCTGTTTTACTAGTGCTGCTTACTGACAAATTGGAGATATCCACATTTGAAAGTGAAAGCTGTTAACAGGGTGAGTCATGTGACAACATAAGAAAAAAATGTTATCATAGTAACATAGTAATTTAGGTTGAAAAAAGACTTGCGTCCATCCAGTTCAACCCTTTTCCTATTTACCATCGTTGATCCAAAAGAAGGCAAACCCCCCCCCCAATATAGCAATTTAAAATTCTGCCCTGAATGGGGGGAAAAAATTCCTTCCTGATTCCAAATGGCAATCAGATTTCCCCCCGGATCAACAAGCCCTAACTAAATATTAATCCCAATACTAACGTACATAGCCCTCTATGTTATGCTCTTTTAAATAAGTATCCAGGCCCCTTTTAAAGACATCTAATGTATTTGATAGCACCACCTCCTCAGGCAGTGAATTCCATACCTTTATTGTCCTTACTGTAAAGAAACCCTTCCGCTGTTGTAGATTAAATCTCCTTTCCCCAAGTCTAAGCGGGTGGCCCCTTGTCCTGTGTACTGTTCTGTTAATGAATAGGTCTTTGGAGAGCCCTTTGTATGGGCCCCGAACATATTTATATAGTGTTATCATATCCCCTCTAAGAAACGGTTTCTCTAGTGTGTACAAGTTTAACTTTTCTAGCCTTTCTTCATAACTAAAACTTTCCATTCCCCTTACTAGCTTTGTAGCCCTCCTCTGAACTTTCTCTAGTTCCATAATGTCCTTTTTCAGAAAGGGCGCCCAGAATTGAACAGCATATTCTAGGTGGGGTCTTACCATGGACCTGTAAAGAGGCATAATTATATCTTCCTCCCTTGAGTCAATACCCCTTTTAATACATGCCAATATCTTATTGGCCTTTGAAGCTGCCAGCTGGCACTGCATGCTACTGCTAAGTCTATTGTCTACCATTACTCCCAAATCCTTTTCATTAGCAGATTTCCCCAGAGAAACACCATTTAAACTATATGTTGCATTTTTATTATTATACCCAAAATGCATAACTTTACACTTGTCTATATTGATGTACACATTTTGCTCTTCTACAAATTTGATGAGTTGTTTGTCTCTATCATCTATCTCTTTTCCAGTTCCATGGTCCGATCTATCTTTCACCCTTCTGGACCTTACCAACTGAAATCTCCCATTATAAAGTTGTAGTGGTAATTGTCCTGTTTGTAGAGGAGTGATAAATCATCATAAAATTCATCATCACTGTAGCATAATCTTGAAAGATTTGAAGAACATAGAGACTGTTTAGTTTGTCATTCTTTTGTTAATCAAGAACCTGATTCCTCCACATCATCCATCATTGATTTCATTGTAGTATAGCCAATGTCCATATTCTAATTTGATTAAATCTTGTTAATTTTTATGAGTCTCACATAAGCCGATAATGTTCCAATTGATTGTACTCTGTTCTTGAGCTAGTTAATCTAAGAGTGATCCCTTACTCATAGATTGAAAGTTAAGTGTTCCTATGTCTAAAGAACAAAGGCAGCCTGATAGAACTCAGTGATTCTCAGGGGAGCATATCTGAGACAAACTAATGGTACCATAGGGCACATATAAACATTTCCTAAATTTCCATTGTTTTAATGGAGCATTTAGCCCATTCTTTGATACAGAGGTCTCTAGAGTCTAGCTTATTGGTTCTCCAAGCATTGGGGAAATCTCCAGCATTCCAGCATTCAGGGATTTTAATCAGTGAGACTTTGGGAATTTTTATTTGTCCCCTATGTTGCAGCAGATTTTCCCTAGAATTGTTCCTGTTTCTCAGTACATAAGCCTGGGTGTTGCGACATAATGTGAGTGAGTGTGTATTGGGCAATGTGACCAGATCTCCATTTTAATGCATGATGCATATGAAATACACAATGCAGGGATACACTGATTCTTGTGAAGTCCTGCAGCATTATGTTACATTATACAATGCGGGTAAACATTCAAGCCAGTTTGAGAGTATGTCTGTTTTAGCTGCAGTGGCATTTGTTGGTTGATGCATATTACACAAACACACAACGTACACAGTGTTTTTCATGGCTTATTAATTGTATCACTAAGTGTCTCTCTTTATCAAATTCAAATGATGAAAATGTATGTCATTTATTTCTGCTGGAGGTGCTTGAATTTTTAAAATGCATGTGAAACTATTGATTTTAATTTTACAGCAAAGCTCTTCTGTTTTCCTCTGATCAGCATATTAATTGAATCAAGATCTTGTCTGATGAGTGCATTTAGCCACTGTAATTTGTGAGTGGCAATTTAGCTATATCATTTTTATATTCTTAATTTAAGACTAGATTATATTTTCAAAGAATGGCTCCCTGGGATTCCAGTTCATTGAAAAAACTCTTACAGCTTTTTTTTCTAGCCATTGTGTACAGAAAATTAAGGGTTTTAAATGTGTCAATTTATGATGCTATAGGATCTAAACAAACCACCCATGGATAACCATTTGAAAAGGCCACTGAAACTATAAAATAGTAGCACAAGAGCCTTTCCAAAGTCACTTTGGATATCGGTTAGAGACATTCTACATCTCTAACTCAAGGTTCAGAAGTAAGGATGGGTGAAAAGTACTATTTTGTTCTTGCAGATATCCCACGAAAACCATGTGATTCTCCAGTTTTTTTGTGTGAGAAATTTCACCCAGTGCAAAACCATTAGAATTTTCTCCTTTTTGCTTACATTAAAAAATATTTAGGGACAATTTGTCACTTGTCAATGGGGATAAACTTTCCGCCCACATGCTATAAATATATCACATTTTCATGACAAAATCATTACATTAATAGGAAGCAAAATGGAGTGAAAGCAGCTTGATCTAGTGAAATAAGGGTATTAGGGGCTCTTAGTGTTGGCTGACACTATGGGCACCAATAATCAAAAAAGGAGGAGCTGGCAGAACCCTGATGTGATAAAGGCTCAGCAAGAGTGTCAAACAAATCAGAAGCAAAATGAAAGACCAGGCAAATAATGCCAGAAAAAATAGAAAAACAGGGAAGAACATGACAATATCACTGTTGAAGTCATCAATGTATCACCTCTTTATTATGCCTTAGTACATATCCCCATTATCCCTTGAGCAAAGGCACATGCAAAAAAAGTATAGTGGTAGCTAATATTATCTGGCCACTGTAAGGTAAGTAGAGGGTTATTTTTAGGAATTATTACTTCTCCTTTAATAGAGATGGAGGGAACTTAGTGTCATGGAAGTGAATTAGACATATTAGTACTTTTCACCTGCTATGGGAGAGCTGTTTTTGTAAGGATTTTCCACCATGCATAATTTTGGAGTGGTGGATTCCCACATGAAGTTTTGCAGAAATTATTTATTTATTCACCAGAATTCCCATGGTAATAAAACAGAGCTTTTCACCTACACCCCAAGTAGTTAAGTCAATGAGGTCTACTTTCCGTATGTGGGGCAGAAATACAGCAACCTACTGGATATGTGATAAGACCACCTATCAGACTGCATTCCAGTCCACTTCCAGAAAAGACAAATGCTTGAACCAAAACTACTACTACTGGGGCTAGATGTTGATGCAATTCTACTGCTACTACTACTTCATGTAAAAAGGTACAGCTCTTCCAGCAGCAGCAGATGCATTCGTCATAGCTAAGGTTGTGAATGTTAATAACCTGTGCTGCTGTAGTTCTTGCTGCTGGTTAATAAACACAAGTGTGTGTGGCTGAGTGGAACTTGGAAGCAGCTATGATGCTGATGAATGACAGACTGACTGTATAATTTTGCCATCTTTGCTTGTCCAGGGTCAGAGTTTCCAATGATTTTCTCAATCAGTTTATACACAGGCACAGTGCTTCTTTTTAGTGGTGGAAGATTGAGCCTTTGCCTTTCTGCTAACTTTCTGGCCTTGTCATCTCTCACACTCTCAGCTTCATCTGTATCTGAATGCTGGAAGCATTTATTCTAGATCTGCAATATCTTCATCAGTTATAATTAGATCATCCTCAGCATCAGCATTGCCCAGTGCTTTTTATCCACTACCCTTATATTCCTCTAAGCTTTTAGATGTGTCAAATAATGTCTTTTTATGTTTACGTTCACAAATTTCACTACTGCTTTGAGGACAGGTGTTTGGTGCTTGTTTGCCTTACTGTCTCATGCAGCAGTTGGTTCAGATGCTACACCTTCCTACATGATGACATCATCAACACTATAATGTGACTTGTCATCTTCAGTGCTCATCTTAAATGTTTTTCTTTTTGTACTGGCTCTGGTGGTGGTGGAACTTTTGGTGGACCTAGACAAAATTAATGGGAGGAGAAGGGTCATCATCATTTATTGCACATACTGCAGCAACCACTGCTTCAGCTCTTCAGTTCTGCTTGATAGACTAGATAGTTGTATTCTCTATTCTTGGTCACCTACTGCCCACAGGAACCTATTATGATGCTGGTGTTTGATCCCAAAATTGCATTTATTATATCTACCAGAGAAGAAATGCACATTGGCTTTATCAGTTAGTGTGTGTGTGTGTGTGTGTGTGTGTGTGGGAGCTGATTTTATTTGAGGATTCTGAGTCTATCTAAATATCTGAAGAATGTGGCACTTAATGTTTTTGTTTTTGACTATACATGAAAGTGAAAAGTATGGCATATAAACAAATATATATGTGTGTGTATTGTGATAGAAATCACATAAAAAGCCGCTGGGAGAGGTCTTTGTGGTTTCTGCATATGTCAAAATGACACATACAATGTGTTCATGAATCCATGGGATGAAGTATTCAGAAATCAGGGCAGGACAATACTCCATTCCACTTCAAAGTGGGAAAGTGCCTGATAATCCAGGGTGTGTTTTCAGAATCCAGTTCAGAGGCTGGATTCAATAAACAAATGCATGGGATCCACTTATTTAACAGCCTGCAGTAGCAGAGTCACAGAGAGGGGGAATGGAAGAGTGCCTGGTCTCCTAGGGCAAGGATCAGCCCTGTTCAACTTCTTGTACCTTGGAAAGAGGTACCTGTCTGGAAATTGTGTGTATGCTCTGTCCGGGGAAGGTGTTCCAGAGTCTGGCTTATCTGGGTCTGGCAGAGTGGATTAGTTAGTGGGTACTTAAGGCTGGTCAGCAAGAGAGGGCTCCAGTGGGAGCTAGGTTTTATTTTACAATTTCATTTTGGGGATTTGTTTTGTTAATACACAGGCAACCCTTATGCCTTATGTAACAAACCCCTTTGCCTAGGACCTTGTGAATCTTTGGATTTTGATCTTTAGCATGGTCTTCTAAGGTAATAAGGCACTAAAGCACAGGTTTGTTTGCAGGAGGCAAAACCCCAAAATAAAGTCAGAAAATAAAAGCCTAGCTCCCACTTGAACATTCTCTGGCCATTATGGGTTGATGCTTGCTTACCAGAAGAATAACTATGTGCTAGTTTCTAAAGTAAAGTATCATATTTATTTTTATAACACTCAGATAAACAGCTGGATCACTCTGATTATATAGAATTGTTTTGTGCACTTCTCAATATTGACATTTTTTTTTTAAATAAATTTTATTCATGGCATGTGAGAGACATACATGTCACATAAGACAGCAGGATCAGGTACATAGCACAAACATGGAAAGTACACAATATAAATGGCATGGGTAACAAGAAGGTCAAGCTTAGCAATGTAGCAATGTAAGACCCCCCTCTGCCATCCATTTTCTTTCTTTTTTGCCTCCACAAACAACCAACCTCCCACAACCTAATCCTAATAACAAACAAACCCAAACCCTCCCCTTAACTACCCCCCACCATAAACCCACTGGACCAGGAACCCAACACCCTGGGCTCACCACCCCCCGCAGCATCCAGGCACATCAATGCAGACTCCACCTCTCCAAGCTGCCGAACAGCAAAGTATGCCAGTCATGCTTCAGGACTTATACATAGGGTAAATTACACGGTAAGTAACCGTGGAATGTGATGTGATGTCAACCATCTATCCCATATTCTATGAAAGATGTGAGGTGTCCCCCTGTGGACAAATACTAATTTGTAATGTGATATAGTGTATTTGACTAGCTCCATCCATTGAACTTCAACTGGAGGAGTTTCAGAGAACCAGCGTTGGGCCACCACCCTTCTCGCCAATACCAGGAGCTGCGAAAGGAGGTGTCTGTCAAAGGATGAGTTAAGTTCGTCAGGGAATATAGATAGAAGGCACATCTTAGGGGATTGGGGAACAGGGTGCTGAAGGACTCGCTCCATGTGATGGAGCACAGAATTCCTAAAGACTGCAACCTCAGTGCATGACCATATCATGTGCATAAAGTCTGCCCCTGACTACCTGCACCTGGGACACTTATTGTCAGCTCGACCGGCCATTTTATATAATCTTATTGGGGTACAGTAAATTCTTTGGAGGATTTTAAGTTGAAGGAGATGGTGCCTAGTAGAAATGTCAACTGTTGCTGGACTACTCAGGGCGGTCGTCCATTTCCAGTCCTCCAAGGCACCCAATTCGCACTCCCACTTGCTCTAAGGGAACCCAACAGTGTCTCAGAGTGTCCAAACAACCAGCTGTATAAATATAGGACACCAGTCCCGTCACAGGGAGGCCAGGGTCCGGTGCAGAGGAAATTCCAGGATATGTGGCCCATCGTCCCATTTCACCCTCAACGCATGCAGTAATCTCATATCAGAATAGAAGAGGTTGTTAGGAAGATTAAATTGATGATTAAATTATTGGTGCAACTGTTGGAATGATTTTAGGATGCCTCCATCATATAGTTGACCAAGTGTGTCAATGCCATTCATGGACCAGGATGGACCAAAGTCAAGATTCTGTAGGTGGGTGTGTGCCACCACGCCCCAAAGAGGTGTAGATGGGTCAACACCATCATATCCCACCAAGCGCTGCATAGCATTCCATATATTGCATACCGATTTAGTTACTGTAGTCGGTCTCTGACTAATTGCCAGGCCCACGGACAGACAGTGAGCCGTATCATAAAAAGGGTGCAAGAAAATCGCCACCAAGCGCGTGAATTTAAAGGTAGTATCAATAGAAGCATAGGCCAGGGCTAGCAAGCCGTGCAAGGCCAAATAGTATTTGTAAAAGGCCTGAAGTGTGATGTCTCCCGTGTCCTTGGGGCGTTTAAGAGTAGCCAACCCTATCCTAGGTCTACCACTACCCCAGACAAAGAACGAAATAATGCTATCTATCTATTTAAAATACCATTTGGGAATAGCTATAGGGGTGTTACAAAAAACATAAAGAAATTTCGGGAGGAAAATAATTTTTAACAAATTGGATTGTCCAATTACATTAAGGGGTAGCGTGAGCCATAAGCGGGATTTCTCATGGAGCAGCGATCAAAGTTTCTGTATTAAATGTTTTAGAAAAATGGAGTGGTCGGTAGTTACCTCCAAGTCCAGGTACCTAAACTGGATAGTACAGAGTAAGGGTAGACAGGAGCCCTCCAAAGGCTCCAGCAGGTGATCTATAGGCATCATGGAGGACTTCGACCAGTTTATGGACAGGCCAGAATGCTTCCCGAATTCATCAACGGAAGACAGTACTCTATGTAGGGAGTTAGCGTATCACTCATGAACAGTAGTATGTCGTCTGCATACAATGCCAGCTTGTCCTCCCTAGGGCCCAGTTGGAGTCCCCAGATCTGTGTATCATTTCGGAGCTTAATGGCTCCAGAGCTAGGGCAAAAAGGCCGGGTGACAAAGGGCATCCCAGTCTCCTACCCCTGGATAATGAAAAAACATTGGATAAAGCAAGGACCAAATCCAAACTCCTCCAAGGTTCCCCACAGGTAAATCCATTCTATAGAATCAAAGGCCTTAGTGGCATCAAGAGAGAGCACTACCCTGTTACCCCTATTGTCGTGCATCACCTGCAGGTGCATGTATAGTCTGTAGAAGTTGTGTGATGTGGACCTTTGGGGCATGAAGCCCATCTGATCCGTGTGGACCATGGAGGATATCACGTGCCTGAGTCTATTGGCCAGAATTTTGGCTAGGATTTTTGCGTCCATAGTTAGGAGGGATATAGGCCTATATAAATCAGATTTCTACGGATCCTTACCCGGCTTTGGCAGAACGATAATTGTGGCTTCATTCAAAGATGGAGGAAGGGAGCATCTGTCATATTCAGTATAATACATATTCAACAAATGGAGAGCCAAGAACTCCTCATAAGTTTTGTACTATTCAGCCGGAAGGCCATCCCCACCTGGAGCCTTACCATTCGGCAGGTCCATCATTGCTTTTGTGCACCTCCCAGAACAAAATCGGGGAGTCAACCATATGCCTATCCTCCTCCGCTAGCTGGGGCAGTTCCTGAACCCAGAGGTAATCCCATACTTGAGAAATGGATTTAGTGCTCCGAGATAAGCGCAGCTGAACATAGTACTCAGCAAATCTGTCGTTAATAGCGGTCGCGTGCAGGACAAGGTGGAGGTCCTCATCTTGGAGACATGTAACATCAGCAGTCCCAGTATTTTTTTTAACCAGATCGGCCATTAGCTTACCTGCCCTATCCACATTCTCAAACATGTTCTTACGCTTCAAAAAAAGGCTAGTCACAGATATTCCAGCCGCAGCGGTTTGAATTTTAACATTTTTTCATTTTCTATGTGTTTTTTATGCTTTAGATTTATTTTTATGCTCAGTGTGTGATTGTGATGTCAGAAGCATATTTATATGTATGTACATATTATATACATTTATTTGTCCATTGTTACTTTAGTGATTTTATAATTGTATACCACCTGTCCTTCTTTTGTTTTTGAAGATCTACTGTTTTGATGCACCTGTCACTCCAGGGAGAGGCATCTAGTGACAGGATCACATCATTGGTAAACTTTTAAATACAGAGCGAGAATGGACTACATTCTTTAGTATGTCAGCTCTTAATGAAATAACTGAAAGGGTTAGGAAACAAGTTGAGATACTTTTGAACATGTATTATAATGTCAAATAAAAGTATTTATTTTCTCTGGAGTGTCACTATTTTTATTTGTATATACACTGTGTGAATAGTTTTTTGTAAGAGATAATCCCTCCCAGTACACTTCCATCTTTTACAGTTATTCTTTCAGTTGATGGTATGCGGCAAGTCGCTCAGCTGGAATATACAAGAATTGGCTGTTTCCAAATAGGGGGAGGATTACATATCCTCCAAATCACTATCCAAACAGTGAGTGAGCAACTACTCAGGGCAACTTTTAGGCAGGAGTATTAAGCATTCTTTATTTTATACTTATTCCTCCATATTTAGATGGATTTTGTATCAGCACAGTGGAGTACTGAGTAAAGGCAGCTAATATTAAAGTGGAACTATCGCCATCACAATATTGCCCCCAAATCCATTACTAATGTAGTGATAGGTAAAGCCATACTATAAAAGTCTGCATTATTAAGTAAAGCAGCTTCTTCTGCAGGCGTCCAGCAGACAACAGCTCAGACATCTTAGAGGAAAGGTACCTCTGAGTCTGCACTGTCTGTCCAGTTCACTGCCCGGATTGTTGGTGACGTTCGCTGGTTACCTTAAGGTAATGGAACTTGCTGAAGGTGCAGGTGCACAGAGCTTCTCTTGTAGTCATTGTACCCTGGATGTCTGCAGAAGAAGTTGTTTTTCTTCAATAACCCTGACTTATTCAACATAATAGAAGTATGCCTTTGCCTATCGCTATATTAGTAATAGATTGTGGGGCAATATTATGATGGTGATAGTTCCGCTTTAACTTAGTCATATGCCTCAAAGCTTGTCTAGGTGTTAAAGTCAAACTCTTAAGAGAGGAATGGACAATATGGGGCCCTCCAGCTGCTGCCAGACTGCAACTCGTCAGTCTGGCAGCAGTTGGAGGCCATCACATTGCTCATTTATGTCTTAACAGATAGTATGAGTAATGCTGTTACTTGCTTCATATTGCACATTTTATTTATTTACATCTATCTACATCAGCTGTAATATACAATCAAATATACCTCTACAGAAGATGTATAATAATATTTAGACTATCTCATCCTATTTTACTTTTTGAAATATCAATTGAAATTCTGCTATTTATGTAACTTCCAATACTTATATTACTAATATACAGGTTATACCAGGTGTTTGTATTTTTCTTGGTTAGCATTTACCATATAAAAAGACTAGCATTCTATGGCCATTCCCATTTTTATCATCCATTCCTTATTCGTTCCTTTATAAGAAAGTCGTTCTCATTTGTCATACAGCATGTAGATGTTATATTATACTTATTTGGATTTTAATTACACTTTTTATAATCAATATTTCTAATATTTTTTATTGTTTTTGTGATATTATGCAACTGTACTATAATCATAATCATCTACTCACATCTACTCACTCTATTCATCCATTAGATTATTTTTATATTTTTATTTTCCATATTAAAAAAGGTATTAAAGATTATTTTTAGAAAAGAACACCAAAGAATGTTATTGCAATTTATTTCAACACAGATATGATGTTTAAGCGTTCTGTGGTCAAGAACTGTTTTCTTCTTTGATTCAAATTGTACATGGCTTCAACTGTTATTATTTGTCTTCCTCTAAGTCAAGAAACTATTAGTCTATAAAGAAAATATGAGCATGTTGATTCAAAATATCTACATACACCATCCCTTAGGGTACTTCAGAGCTTCAAACTTGGTATGCTAGACCCAAACATCTGGACTTGCTCCACATACTTCAATTTATGAAGGGGCCAATGGATAGTTGTACTCCTTAGTGGTCCAAGCTACTTCATTGACATTTGATGGGCCTTCATCACCACGTTACCATGCAAGCAAATTTAAGTTCTTGAAGAACCAAAGTAGTAATATTCTTGGGGCAGACTATGCAACTGATATTTGCAAGAGAAGATATTCAAGTTTAAACCATCTAGACTAGTCCAGGATTCAGTTAAATGAATTTCTTGTACCTGTTGATCTATCACTGTTACAGCAATATCTTTATCTGAAAATATATATTGTTTCCATTGGATCAGTATCATCTTAAATGTGATCCAGATAGCCTATCAAATCAAACTCCTGTTTGATCTTCTTCATGTCCTGATTCAGAAGATAGAGAATTGCAACCATAGGTTCTCCTCAAGCTCTTTCTTGCAGCAGGTTCCTCAAATAAAAACACTTTCTGGAATCTCAGTAACAAAGTGTCACTGATGTTTTCAGGAGAACCTATTGAAACTGTCTTCCTGTATTTATGGAACACCTCAGAGGACAAGTGTTAATAAGGAGAAATGTAAGAAACACTTTAAAATGTCTGTAGTCGCAGAGCTGACTAAACACTATACACCTGTTTTCATAAGCCCACAATAAATAAAACAACTATATGGCTTACTTTCTTGAGGTGTCTTTGTCAGTGCAGGTAAGCTTATTACATTTTGGCCAAGATAAATAAACATTTAAATTATATAACTTTTCATTAATTTTGTGAAAATTCTGTTGGGGGGAGGCTCAATTTATTTTTCTTTGTATTATTGTTATTTCTGTTCTATTCATAGTATAAGCAAATAATGTTTCTTTCAGCAGGATCATATCAGTTTGTACATAGTGATATAAACATGTATTGTATTATCCTGTTATAGATCTGTGTGCAATTGTACCCCACTTTTTAAATGTATATATTAGACCAGTGCTTCTACTATTTGATCTAGGGGTTACTTTCTTTTTATAAACTGATATGGTTTGCTTTTAAAATCCAGACCAATTATGTATTTTGTAAGATAGAACATCCAGAGTACTCCAGGGAGCACAGCCATAGACTCGCATAGATTCACCAGTACTGAGAAATACTGTATTAGACCTTGTATCAACTTGAAGAGGATAAATTGCTGAACTTGACTATTCTCTAGCTATCTTCAAAATCTGATGTACATTTACATTTTCATTTGTTTCCCACTTTCACACAACAATAAGCCAGTCATGCTACGTGATAACGTATTTATATAAGTTTTCAATCATGTGACCTGGGACATTAGTTCCCGTTGGGTGAAATTAGAGTCAGCTTATGCATAACAATCTAACATAGCTCACTATGAATCCAGCTTTTATAAAATGGTTTACTGATCTTTAATGGTAATGAAAATTTAACATTATGTAGAAAGTAATTATTAATTTTTAACCCTTTAACTGGATAGTAACACTTAATATTAAAAAAATATATTGCAGGGTTTATCCTGCTGAATAAAACACAGGTTATCCCTCTGCAAAAAGACACATTATCCAAAACTTATTGAAGCAGAAACTTGCATTTTTTGGAAACGCATTTCCATGACTTTAAATTATACAGTGACCCTGTTGTTATAGTATCCCATGGAAGTTTATGGTAAACTAAACATAGCTTCCAATAGACTGCTGAAGAACCCAAACCACTGTAAAAGTTCAGGCCATAGAAGCATTGCACACACAAATGTAAGTTTGAGCTACAATAATTTTTGAATAAAATGTCTCTCAGCAGTTAGAGTGCTCTTATTTTACTCAGCAGGCTCAACCCTGCAAAATGCACATCTTCAATATCAAGTGTTACTATCTGCTTAAGGATCAGAGGAGTGTACAATCCAATGCATTGCACATCCCCTGGGTCCATAACGTAGTAATGAAAAAGGTAAAAGCAATCTGAGTGTTCATTCAAGCAAGTATTTATTAAAAGGGACTGTATAACCTAAAAATCAATGCATGCCTTCATAAATGGCATTAATTAGGCAGAAATTGTAAAAAAAAAAATATACTTATGCTTTTACTATAAATGCATGATTATTTGACCTATGTTTATTTATTCAAGGTCATAATAAGTGCTAAGTGCAATATGTGTCAAAACGGAAGTAAAATAACAAACTAGAGCTAAAAGACTCTAAACAGAAAATGGAAGGGTTTTAATTGTAGAGGAATTAATTGAAAAAAGTAACCCCTAACCTGCCTACATATTCATTTATAATATAATTTAGAATTAAATTACTAAAGAAAGGAGTTTTACAATTATGGCTAGGAATCAGTAGCTCGTAATCATATATACATATATATCTCCTGGGCTAATGTATAGTTTTTGATACTTTCTTTAAAAAAGGTGTTGTGCATTAGTACAAAAAATGCCCACAGTAGCAAACCATGTTATTAGCTATTCTTTTTTGCATAAATTGCTTACCATTGAACTCTATGGTGACCACATGCTCTGATGTTTGTACATTCATATAGATCGGGGTAGCCAATCCTAATTCTTTACCAACAATGCATATTTTCTGTACATCTCTATTTCACTGTCTGTGAATTTATTAAAGGGATAGTAATACTTTGTTTTATCTTTATTTTATTTTGTAGGCATTAAAAAAACATGAAGAACGATATAAATCTTATCTCTCAAATGTTTATGGTTTGAGAGATATTCACAAGCAAAGTTTCCCCCTCCCGCCCCTTTTACCTAGTGTAAGCCATTTCTTCTCAGATGTGGAATCCAGTCCATAGACCAGACAGATAACAGAAGGGGACAATCTTCTTTCTATGAGAACAATGAAAGCCCTGCCCCCCCGACAAGTTTTTCAGGTTTTTCCCTTATCTTAATTGAAGATTGTCCCTCTCTGCAGTCTACCTGGGCACCTCCCTTCTGATCTGGCTGAACAGTGTTACATCAGTAAAAGGGGCGGGAGGGGGATACTTTGTCATTGAATTACTCTTGAACTACAACTCTGACAGAATTGAAATAAAACTCTCCAAGGTCCAAATACTAATTAGAGCTGCTTTTATTATGAAACATTACTGTCCCTTTAAGGACAGATGATGTCAAGGGTTAAAACTCACAGCATGTCTCCAGCTGTCTGTCAATAAAACTGTTGGTTTGCAGTGTTGTTTATGAGTAGACACAAGTCTCTATGTTATATAAATGGAATGCTAAAGAGATTCTTCACTATTTTGTTACCACTTTCCTCTCCTTTTTTGATGTTTAAAAAGATGCATGAAAGATAAGACATAACCTTTTTTCTCACTAATTTTTTGGATTGCATATACATTTTGTGTTGTATAGCCCCATTAAAAAGAGCTGTACTGCCCTGAGTACTGCCCCAAGTACAAACAGTGATCCTGACCCTATGGAATAGTTGGCTTTCTTCATGAAGTTCCTGCATTCCCAGCCAACCCAGGAATTAAAGTGTATGTGTCAGGTTTTCCCCATCCATTTTTTTAAAATATTTGGGGGGCAAGAGATTTTGGGAGATACTGCTTCCCAGACAAATGAATATGCAGCCCAATATCTTGGCACAATCCCTCATCCTACATTACAAGGCACCAACCTTCCAACCCACAGATATTGGTGAGTTTAAAAATTTGTGGGCCTTAACAATGGCTACAGGAATTATAAAAAAAACTATCATTTGATCATATTGAAGCATAAATCCCATCTGTGCTACCCCTATTTTCCCATAAACAATGATCAGTAAAATATATAAAATACTCCTGCACTTCATGCATTTCATCAACAATATCCATTGCCTGCCTAAAGAACATCCCCAGTATGACAGGCTGTATAAAATGTGCCCACTAATAACTTACTTATATTCCAAGTTTGCTGAGGTAAACAACCTGCATAAAATATCTGTATTGGTGATGAAGTACAAGGGTAGACTGGGATCCAATCTCTACACTACTTCTAAGTGTTCTAGGCTTGCCACAGGTTATACAATGGCTTTCCAGGCACATGAGGGCAAGGACTGCCAACTTGATTTGCCTGGTTGCTCTGACTTTCTGTTTCTCAGATCATTTGGAAACTCATTAACCGCTTACTATCTGAAGTAGTTTGTTACCAAGGCTCTCTTGATGTTTTAAACTCTTTATCATTGATTTTTCTTGTCTGTTGCACATTTTGGTGACATATTGTACCTGATCTGTTTTCTTGTCTTTCTTTTTTTATTTCCAGGACTTTCTTTAACCCCTTAAGGACCGGCGGTCATGGGACATTTCTGTCTCATAATGACCGCATAGGCGCACTTGGACGCGCCGGTACACGTGACCTGTCACGTGTATCGGCGCGTTATTATGGGGCTTGAAAGAGATCGCTCCGATCTTGGAGCGGTCTATTTCAGGCCCTATTTTTACTTACAGCGCTCCCGGTAGAGCACTGTAAGTAAAAAGTACGTGACGTACCATGACCGTCATCGGTCCTTGAGTAGTTCAAGGACCGTGACGGTCCTGGTACGTCAAGGGTCCTTAAGGGGTTAAAAAAGCACCAAAACTACCATACAAAGTAACTCAGACCTTCGAACTATAATTATCTGGCAACTTTTTACCACCCTTCTACAAATTAGCAACCAACTTATTTGGAAAAGACAACAAAGCCAAATTACTAAGCAGCCATCCTAAACTGCTGAGGGAATGAGATGCACCTCTTCCTGAGAAAGAAGTAAAAAACTACACATAAGTAATCAAAAGAATAGCAGATATGCTACATATACCTTGCTTTGCCCAAACATGTCTAATTGCAGTTCAATTCCTCTCATAATATGACACCCACAAGGAAATGCTACCGAAAGTGTTTGCAAAAACAAAATAAAAGGAGAGTGCTATATTTATAATATGACAAAGTTATACCCCCAAAGGGAAGGAGATGATAATAATAAATCCCTAATAAATAATTTATCCAACACTAATATGTATAGATATTAAATTTACTTTGCTGCAATGAATAAGAAATATACATAATATATCCTAACAGATTACAAAATGTGGTGTAGCATATAAAATTAAATTCAAAGTCTAAAATGGTCCTGTAGGATGTGTGCTAAATAGGAACTGTAGCCACCAGTCAACAGTCCACTGCTGAAACAACTGTATGTCATTAGGGTGATTGGGATTTCCCCTCCCAATTCCCTGAAGAAGTGTCGGTGAGACACAAAACATGCTGGACAGATATGGTCCTTTTTCTATTATTGGCAAGAGTCCGCTACTTTGTATCTATATATATACATTGTGAGAACCATGATTACTTTTTCTATTTGAAAGAGAAGAGTCCTATGCCAGACTGGATTTTGACTATCCCAGGCCAAGGAGCCCTGCACATAGAACTCTGCCCGCAGCCCTTTATGATCTACACAACCCCGATCAAGTTGTAAGTCAATCTGGAGGGGGAATTCCAATATCACGAATAACAACATCTTCCTATTATGGTGACAATTGTACAAACCCCCACTAGAGGTGCTCTGAGAACAATAGGGACAGGAGAGATTGCAGACCTTTGTAGTGTTACTTTCCATTTAGTCAGGAGAGGTATTTTTATCACACATTTTTTTCAGCAGTGAACTATTGACAATTGGCTACAATTCTTATTTAGTATGGATTCCTACGGACCATTTTATACTTTGAATTGAATTATATATGATACACCTGATTTGATATCTGTTAGGATATATTAGGTATATTTCTTATTCATTCCAGTAAAGTACAGTGAGGGGAAAATTATTTGATCCCCTGCTGATTTTGTAGGTTTGCCCACTGACAAAGAAATGATCAGTCTATAATTTTAATGGTAGGTTTATTTGAACAGTGAGAGACAGAATAACAACAAAAGAATACAGAAAAACGCATTTCAAAAAAGTTATAAATTGATTTGCATTTTACTGAGTGAAATAAGTATTTGAACCCCTATCAATCAGCAAGATTTCTTGCTGCCAGGTGTCTTTTATACAGGTAACAAGCTGAGATTAGGAGCACTCTCTTAAAGGGAGTGCTTCTAATCTCAGCTTGTTACCTGTATAAAAGACACCTGTCCACAGAAGCAATCAATCAATAACTTAGATTCCAAACTCTCCACCATGGCCAAGACCAAAGAGCTGTCCAAGGATATTAGGGACAAGATTATAGACCTACACAAGGCTGGAATGGGCTACAAGACCATCGCCAAGCAGCTTGGTGCAAAGGTGACAACAGTTGGTGCGATTATTCGCAAATGGAAGAAACACAAAATAACTGTCAATCTCCCTTGGTCTGGGGCTCCATGCAAGATCTCACCTTGTGGAGCTTCAATGATCAGGAGAATGGTGAGGAATCAGCCCAGAACTACACGGGAGGATTTTGTCAATGATCTCAAGGCAGCTGGGACCATAGTCACCAAGAAAACAATTGGTAACACACTACGCCATGAAGGACTGAAATCCTGCAGCGCCCGCAAGGTCCCCCTGCTCAAGAAAACACATGTACACACCCGTCTGAAGTTTGCCAATGAACATCTGAATGACTCAGAGGAGAAGTGGGTGAAAGTGTTCAGATGAGACCAAAATCGAGGTCTTTGGCATCAACTCAGCTCGCCGTGTTTGGAGGAGGGGGAATGATGCCTATGACCCCAAGAACACCATTCCCACCGTCAAACATGGAGGTGGAAACATTATGCTTTTAGGGAGTTTTTCTGCTAAGGGGACAGGACAACTTCACCGCATCAAAGGGACGATGGACAGGGCCATGTACTGTCAAATCTTGGATGAGAACCTCCTTCCCTCAGCCAAGGCATTGAAAATGGGTCGTGGATGGGTATTCCAGCATGACAATAACCCAAAACACATGGCCAAGGCAACAAAGGAGTGGCTCAAGAAGAAGCACATTAAGGTCCTGGAGTGGCCTAGCCAGTCTCCAGACCTTAATCCCATAGAAAATCCATGGAGGGAGCTGAAGGTTTGAGTTGCCAAATGTCAGCCTCAAAACCTTAATGACTTGGAGACGATCTGCAAAGAGGAATGGAACAAAATTCCTCCTGAGATATGTGCAAGCCTGGTGGCCAGCTACAAGAAACATCTGACCCCTGTGATTGGCACCAAGGGTTTTGCCACCAAGTACTAAGTCATGTTTTTCAAAGGGGTCAAATACTTATTTCACTCAGTAAAATGCAAATCAATTTATAACTTTTTTGAAATACGTTTTCCTGGATTTTTTTGTTGTTATTCTGTCTCTCACTGTTCAAATAAATCTACGATTAAAATTACACACTGATCATTTCTTTGTCAGTGGGCAAACGTACAAAAGCAGCAGGGGATCAAATCATTTTTTCCCTTGTATGTTTAATACATATACAAATTAGTGTTTCATATACTATTTATTAGTGAATTATTATCGCCTTCCCTATGGGGGTATAACTTCATTGGATCATACATATAGCTCTCTCCTTTTATTTATTTATTTTCTTTAAACATAGGTTAGCACATATACCTTGGGATATTAGCAGGCTAGTACTTGATGAGCTGATTACACACAAGGGTATCAGTTTAAATTTAAGTTGATATTTTTTTTTTTAACTCTCTTGAAGAGAGCCAATTCTATCCATTATTTTTCTTTGGTGAAAACATTTGGAGGCCTACATCAAAGCAAACCTTGAAAAAATTGGCTGCAGGCTGCCACAAGAAAAACCTTGAAAAACCTTGTTTTCATGCCTACTACGGCCCCCCACTGTCTACTTTGCGATGATAAATGTGAGAGATGGGCCCCTGCTCTCAGACGTCATCACAGCTAGCACAGTGACAGCAGGACGCACATGCAGCTTTACTGGGCTTATGCTACTACTACACACAGGCACAACCACAGTGTCCAGTAACCCCCTACTTGCTATATTACCTCAGATCCCTACTAGAGGAAGTAGACTTTCTCCACCTCAAGTTCAGCAGCAGCACCTCTCTTGCTTCTCTTGCTTATACTTACACCCTTGCAAGCACTACAACATAACTTTTTTTTAATCTGTCACACTCTAAAATTTGCTTCTACTTTCTCTTTTGCCTACAATATGCAACATTATGGGAAGCTCTGGGTTTTTATATTATGGTGCGGAGAATTCTTGCCGCCACAGAAAACATAGACCGTTCTATCTACCACTAACATCTTGTGGTGTTAGTGAAAATATAGAAATTCTGTAAAGTTTACTATGGGTGAAAATTCCTGAAAAAATAACACATTGTGCATTTTCATAGTACAAAATATGTCTCTTTGCCCATTCCTGTGTATGACTTGATATAATTAGCAAATTTTTAATTTTTCACAGAACAGAATATGACTTTTTACCCATTTCTGCTTATAATTACTTGATATAATATTGCTCCATTATATCATAAATGTTAAGTTGACTCTTAAATCATTGTTAATTAAAAATGAAGTTAAAGGGATAGTAATGTTTCAAAATAAAAGCAGTTCCAGTTAATCTTCAAAGTATTTATGCCACTGAGAGTGTTATTTCAATACTGTCAGAGTTGTAGTTCAAGAGTAATTGAATGATAAAGTATGCCCCTCCCGCCCCTTTTACTGATATAACACTGCTTACCCCAGAAAAGAAAGGTGGTGTCCAGATGGCTTGCAGAGAGGGAGAATCTTCAATTACCATAAGGGAAAAACCTAAAAAACCTGTCAAGGGGGTTAGGATTGTCATTGTTCTCATAGTAAGAAAATTGTCCCTTGCTGTGATCTATCTGGTCAAGAAACCAGATTCCACATCTGAGGGGAGGTGCCTTACACTAGGTAAAAGGGGAGGGAGGGGGATACTTTATCATTCAATTACTCTTGAACTACAACTCTGACAGTATTGAAATAAAACTCTCCATGGCCCAAATACTATGAAGATTAATTGGAGCTACTTTTATTTTGAAACATTACTATCCCTTTAAGGCAGAGTTATATATACAAAGTAAATACTCACCTTTGATGAGTACATATTGCTCAGCATATCTGCTTCTATTGCTTTCATTTCTTCTTCAGAGTCTAGAGCATAATGAATTGTTATTAGTGAGTTGTGTACAAATTGTAAAACAGTCCTCTAGACCAGTGGTTGTCAAATAGTGCCTAAGGGGCTACTAACAGTCCCGGACTAACCCTTTGCTTTGTTTTGCAATGCGTTGCATACACCTCTGTCACTCGAAGGGATAAGAGATTTTCTTGCTCAAACACAGGGTAGTGAATCAGAAAGACTGCACTTCTGATTAGCTCACCTGTGATCAATCAAGAAAATCCATGTGTCCTGGCCTGGTAGTAGGCACTGAGGGCACACATTAAGAGCCACTACTCTAGATAGTTTGACTGCAGTTTAACCCCTTAAGGACCATGTGGTCTGGGGTGGGGTGCTTCAGATGAGCACTGTACTTTTTTTTCACTGCTGCGTTCTGGGATCGCAGGTGGCTTGTAGCCACTCTGCGATCCCAGAATTCCATGATATGCCAGGACCGTCACCAGTCCTTAACCCCTTAAAGACTGGTCACTTAAGGACCATGGAGCATTTTTTTCCCTCCATTTGATTCAAGACTCCCCGAAATGTGTGCAGCAGCGCGGGGAGCCCGGAATTCCATGACGGTCCAGGACAGTTATGGGTCCTTAAGGGTTAAAGTCTGGACAGCCATGATCGTCCTAGCACGTTATGGGTCGTTAAGGGGCAAAAACAGATACATTGAGATGATCAGGCAAACATCTACTAAAAAGAAAAAAAAGTCATTGATGCAAACATCTTCAAAGGTTTTTCTAAATAAGAATAGTTTTTTCTGCTGCCGAATGAAATCCAACAAAACCGGAATGATGCATTGCATCGTACAAAACAAATAAACAAATAAATAAATAAATACAGGTATACTGCATATGAATCAGGCAATCAATGGACTGATTCTGAAGCAAAGAAACTTTACATTATACAGTCACATAAATCAAAGATCTTGATATCAGTTTTCTTTGAGACTAGTATACAAAACAGAACTTGAGCAGTCTTGAACAATCTACCTGGACCATAGAGGACAAACAAAAATCCCCATAATCCCAGTTGATTTAAATAGTGCTTTAATCTCTTTTAATATGAAAGAGGTCTCCAAATCATTGCAAAGTAATGCATTGGAGACCACTCTAGCACTCAAGGGTGGCAAATACACTAAAGGTCGATGATGGCTCAGGATGGAGGTGTTGCGTTAGATATGTGTCGAAGGCACATCACCAGTATGCACTAATACGTCTTTGATATCAAATCCACGTCAATCCAAAAATAATATGCACCAATCACCAATAATCATACCTTCAACAGGTTTAGGAATTTTTCCTAAATACATCGACAATGGCTTATTTCCATATGGAAATGCAGCATAATGAGCAATTTCAACATGGAAATGGAGGAAAAAGAGCCACTGTCGAATTCATGTGGGTGTATTTATGTATCAATGTGCCTGTTCACCATATGCACTAAGCTCTGATAGCTTCCTCTGCTGTCGGAGTTTGCAGTTCCAACGTCTCTGACTTGAGGATGGTGATGCTGGGATCTCCCTGTAGTTTCCTATTTAGTAACAGCCCTCAATCAGTCATAAGCATGAAGGGTTGTTGAACTGCTGTTGATGTGTGTGGGATGCCCTCCCTTACACATTGCCAGCAATAGAAAACCTTGAAGTCTGAGAACATTCTCTCTGCTTCCTTCCTTGGTCAGTGGGGAGTGGAGAGGATCCTTTCAATACCACAAAAAGCATCACTCCCTGAATGCTTTGAGTGCCATAGGTATGTACGGTGCACACCCCTGTGGCACTCACAATATTAGAAAAATAGACTAACTAGTATACAATCATCTCCTCAGCTCTGTGCAATTTTTATAGTCAAATTTGTAGTGAACTCCCATTATTAAAAAATGCAGTTTAACCCCTTAGCTGGTAGATATGTCATATCTACAATTTAATTATCAGAGGTGTTATAGGAGAATGGATCAAGTGGTTTTGGGGTAACATTATAATGGTTTTAGGCACATTTACACCAAGTGTGTGTGTTTTGCAACAATGTATAGACAATTAGCCTTACTGCCAGACTCATTTTATGTGATACTAACATCAGTAATGCACAAACGGCTATTTGCCACTGCACACCAAAAATCTCAGGGTTGTTCATTTCAAGATTCCCAGGCACAATCTTATTTTTAGTGAATAAGAGCAGTTTGAAAATTAGAATCCCTGCATTGAAGCGTCTATTACATACAAAACACAACTAAATACAATGATGACTTCTTTGTTCTGAAAGGAGCCTGTTGCATCTTACTATTTTAGCACATTGCAAATTCTTTTTAAACCTTTTCGAACCAGAGGGGTGTGAACATCATTGAGAAGGAAAAGTATTTGTCCTTTACTGTTTGAAAGGAACGCTACATTCTTATTTTACACCCCTAAACAGGACCAGAGGGCAATGCTCAACACCCCTCTCCTTAAGGGGTTAAATATGTATAGCCCAGCACTTTTCTGGTATTGTAGCTATTAGTGTCAAATACATCAAACTGACAGCTAATGTTTGTTGTGTGTGTTAGAATGGTGATCCAGCAGAGGTTGTGATGAATCCGACACATATCAGTGTTACTTTCTGTAACATTATCAGTTTGTCTCCCTGTCACTTAATCTCCTGTCCCCATACCTCTGATCTTAGTAGAGACATTAGCAGTATCTCAGCCAGGGAACACTGCTTTCACACAATATTCCCCCTCTAACGTGGCTCCTCCCTTGCCAGTAAAAATTCACGCAGCTCATCTGCAATGTCACGAAAGCACCAGCTCCTCTTTACGTAACACAGTGTACATGACGCACAAGGCGGTATAGTCATTGTGGCGTGCATACAATTTTTTTTAGCCGTTTTTTATCAGGGCAATTAGAGTTGTTAAAAAAAAAAAACATGGAAAATTTACATTTTCCACTTTGCAAAGCGATTCTTGTCAATCTGATGTATTAGACACTAACCCCTAAACTACCAGAAAGGACATGCCTTTGAAAGCAAAAGTGTTAAACCTTCTTTGAAAAGCATTGGCCTAAACATATTTAACCCCTTAAGGAGAGGGGTGTTGAGTGTTGCACACCCCTCTGGTCTTCTTTAGGGGTTATAAAATCAGAATGTAGTTTTTCTTTTAAACAGCGAAGAGTAAATCATTTTCCTTCTCAGTGATGTTCACACCCCTCTGGTGCCTAAAGGGTTAAAGAGGATTTGGAATATGCTAAAATAGCAGGTTGCAGCAGCCCCTTTCATAATGAAGAGGTCATTACTATTGTGTTTTGTATGTAATAGAAGCATAAACTGCAGGTATACTAATTTTCAAACTGCTCTTATTCACTGAAAAATAAGATTGTGCCTGCGAACCTTGAAATGAACAACCCCTGAGAGTTTTGATGTGATGTGGCAAATATGCTTTTGTACATTACTGATGTCATTGTCACATAAAATGAGTGTCTGACAGAGTGAGGAAATTTGTCTATAAATTCTTGCAAAACACTTATACAACTGGTGTAAGGTGGAGTTAACTCTAAATGTGCCTACATTCAAGATAACGTTACCCAAAAACCACTTGATACATTCTCCTATAACACAACTGATAATTAAATTGTGGATATGACATCTCTACCAGCCAAGGTGTTAAAGTCCATTTTTCTAATAATGGGCGTTCATTACAAATAGGACTATAAAAATGACACAAAGCTGAGGGAATGATTGTGTACTGGTTGGTGTACTTTTCTAACCCTTTCAGTGCCATAGGGGTGTGCGCTACTGCACTGTACACCCCTGAAGCACTCAAAGGGTTAAGAGTGTGAGGCCAATTGTGGTGCTGAAAGGATCATATCTATTCCCTCATTGACCAAGTGGGGAAGCAGAGAGAATGCTCTCAGATTTCAAGGGACAGTAATGTCAGAAAAAAAGTATTAACTATATGGTATATACAATTATGGTTTGAGAGATAAAGGAAAATAAAGTTATCTGGTCCCTCCCATTTCTGCTTGACGAGCTGTAAAGCTGTCAGAAGCAGATTCTTGACCAGATGTTGCTCTTCAGCAGCGCCAATCTAACGATATCTAAAGAAAAATACTTAATTTGGAATGGCCTATAAAGTGTGACTGGCTTGCAGGCACACTTTGTAGACCGTTCCAATGAAGTATTTATTTCTAAACTAGTTGAACAGCCCGTTACACGGGCCACAGTGCCACTGCCACCCGGTTGTGGGGCAGTAACATGCAGTGGAGACTGCCTGCGCCATGGCTGATACAGAGCTGGACGTTCCTTCGGAGTGTCCAGCTCTGTATAAGCCGCGGCGCGGGCAGTCTCTACTGCGCATGACTGTAGCACGAGCAGCAGTGTCTACTGCGCATGTTGCGGTGTTACACACGTTTTAGCAAATTATTATATAGGATAGGGTGATTTCAGCTCTGCTGAAGAGAATCTGTCTGGTCAAATGACTGGAATCTGCAGCTGTCAGCTAGATGGCAGACTTGAGTAAAACAGCCAGGAAAAGGTCACTTAAGCAAGTTATATCTCTCAAACCATAAAGGTTTGAGAGATAAGACTTACATTGATGTTAATCTTTTTTTTTATGTCTACAATATTAAATCAACTTAAAATTAACCATTACTATCCCTTTCAGTGTTGTCTTCTGCTAGCGATGTGTAAGGGACAACCCTGTATGCTAATAGGGAATTGTTTCTTCCCACCCCTTGCATCCCTAAATTTTAGTGCATATGACGATGTGTGTCTACTTCAAAAAGGTGATGCGCTCCCCACAGAATGCCAAACACACATAACCACAGCATAGATTCATAGTGCACCTCCCCATGGCCTTAAAAAATAAGAAAAAAAAAAAGAAACATTTAAATCATTTGGAAGTTGGAAGTTATATTTGTCTCCTATGGCACATTTTGTTTTAACCAGAATTTCTCCAATTCTTCCTAGTGCAAGAGTCTCTTTGATGGTGCTGCCCCAAATTGTTCCATATTTACTAAGATATTGCCTTAAATCTTTAAGGACAAGTGTTGCTGAATTATAAGACTTCAGTAAAACAAAGTACCAGTTACAGTAAATTATTATTATCTAGTAATTTAAAACACATTATTTTACCAAAAAGTTCATTGCCAAATTCCTAATTCCAATCATTCATTGTATAAAAAAATATTTGTAATTGGAATATGAATTTAATTTTATTTATAAACAATAAACATTGTAAAAGACAATTTCATTTAAACATGTGCATATGTTACCTAGTTTAAATGCATTAATGCAGACAAGTCCCATATGATGAGGAGAATAACTTGTAATAAAACGTTTGTATAGTTTCATGTTATTTTTAGGAAATATGCCACCATTTGTTCTAAATTATTTGTTTGCATTGCAACTGTCATGCTAAAAAAATACAGTGTACTAAGTTATAAATATATAAAATGTATGCATAAAAGATATAATTAAAAGCACTACATATGTGTGTTATTTTCTCAGTTTATCAGGTCACTTCTCACTCATGCTTTACACACACACACACAAACTCACACACACACACACACACACACACACACACACTAGCACACACACAAATTCGCACACACACACACAGGAACCAAGTAAAAATGTATGAAGGGGAGAGAGAGAGAGAGAGAGAGAGAGAAAAGATATTAAGCCCTTTGAGTGCCAAACGGGTACCCAGTTTATACCTCTGTGGCTCTGAAAAGGGCTCACGTAAAAAAGGAGGTGAGGAGAAGGATGGGGTGGGAGAGCAAGAGAGAAAGAGTGGCAGAGAAAGAGGAAGAAAGTGAAACATGATGAAAAATGTAGTGAGAAGATAATGTGTATGATAGAATAAAAAAAAACAAAAAAAAAAACCAAGAAAACCCCAGAATAAATACCTAGTGATTAAAGGTGAGAGAGGTAGCCAGAAGAGAGGGAGAGCAAGAGAGAAATAGTGAAAAGACAGAAATTTGCAGTTAGAAAAGAGAGGTATAATAAAAAGGAAGGGAGAGAAAGATATAGTGAGAAGAGAGGGCGAGAGAGAGGTAGTGAGAAGAGAGAAAGAAAGTAATTAGAAGGGAAGGAGAAGAGAGAGACAGAGAGGGAACAGATAAATGGGGAGACAGAAGGGGCTAGGAAAAAAGTGATAGGTGTGGAAGTATTAAAGCAAATTGAAGACATTCTGGGGCAAACAGACTACACCATAGGAAACAAATAGGGGCAGTCTTGGGTTTTTGGGGGACCTAAGCAATATATTCACATGCGCCCCCTTTTACTTCCTTGTCTGTACTTCCAATAGGACATTGCTATCTGATTTTGTTTACATGTGGTGGTGGTACTGTATAAGCGCTGTGTGGTCCTCTATCCAAGTGGAGGCCCTAAGAAGTCACTTATTCTGCTTATATTGTTGCACCACAACTGGAAAAAAAACTCCCACTGTTTTAAATTGTGATTTTTAACCATATGAATCAGAGAGCGATATCAAAGGAATCCTGAAGCAGTTAGGTGGAGAACTCTGTAGCATTCAAGAGCCCATTTTGAATCAATAATACTTTTGGAATTTTTCTCTGTGTCCTATGGTGCAGTTGATTTGCCTGGAAAATGCCCCTTTGCTTTCATACATTGGGCCCATAAAGTGAAGAGAAGGAGAGAAGAGCAAGAGTTATGCCATAAAATACAACAATGGGAATACCTACACCACTCCGATTTTAACCCTTTGATGGACAGAGGGGTATGCAACGCATGGCAGAGAAATGCGTTGGTTACTCCTCTACCACTAAAAGAGTTAACAAACATAAAGTTTGTAGGTAACATTACTTGTATCTATACATCTTCAGTTAAATAGTAACTATAGATATCAGGATGAAAACAAATACACCATGAGCATCCGATAACATAAATTGGTTTAACCCCTTGAATGCTAGGAGTTAAATTTTCATTGAGAAGTTGTCTACTCCAGAATTGTTACCTTTTTGTTTTATACATATGTCCCATCAAATCTGTTTGCAAAGTTGTACACAAGCTGTTGGATGTCATGCAGTGTGGGATAGCATGTCTTTAGCATTTGTATCCTACTCAATTCATCCTTTTGTGTTTAACCCTTTGAGTGCCTCTGGCACTCAAATAGTTAACGACCAATTATTAAAAACAAGAAGAAAAAAACACCATAAACAAAGCAAAACATGGTTGGAATATCGACTCAGTTTACACATCGCTACTCTGAGGAAGACATACTAAAGAGAAATGGTGCAGTTCTGTGGCAAAGGTCTCTGGCAGTCAAAGGAATAAAACTGTATTTCAAATGTAACCCTTTGAGTGCCAGCAAGGGTAAGCAACGTATTGCTCTGCAAAAATGCGTTGCGTACCACTCTGTCTCTCAAAGGGTTACTGTGAATTTTGTCCTCTATGGCTTAGTTAGTTTGTACCAGAATTGCGCCAGTTCATCTTAGCGCAGATAGTAAAGATTCAATGTGATTTCGGATAACAGCAGTCACCAACAGCTGGTAGCCCAATATTTAGCTACACCTGACCTCAGTATAATAAACCTTAGTAAAAAAATATACAGTGCAACACATATGCATGCTCATTGTGAAGTGAGGGTAGTAGGGCTGCATAGACGCGAAGAAGAAGATTGCAAATTGCAATACCTGTACACATTCCACAGCAGGTGAAGGCAAGAAGCATCAAACACGCCAACTGGATCCTTGTCCGTGCCATCTCCAGGAATTTTACAAAGTGAAGTCCATACAATAGTAAGAACAGAAGGGAATCTGTGTGGAGCGTCTTTCCTTTTGACTGCTGATTAGACTTCTGTGTGTCTTAGAGACATAAAGAGCTGTGGACCATTCCCTAAGTTTATAAGCAGGGAGGTGATGTCACGAGTGTACAGGAAAGCGCGTGGATGAAGTCCCCTGCCCTCCTCTACCACCCCTGCAGCTCCATACAGTGTCACCAACGTTCTGACAATATGACGCAGGTTAGTAATTACATTGTACCTCTTCACAGGCTTTGGGCTGCAATCAAGGTGTCTTGGGGTTTCAAATCAAAGCTGTCGGTATTAATAATATATGAATGATTTTATTAATGCTGCATCATGCTATACATTGTATCTGGCTGTTTTTGTTAATATAGTTTCAAGTGTCGTTTTAACCCTTTGAGTGAAAGGGGTATGCAATGAATTCATTGCATACCCATATGGCGCTCAAATGGCAAGCGAAAGCAAACATTACTTTTAGGTCATAACTGCAATGTTTTGCACCTGTTTGCCTTAATGTCCAGGTGATAAGTATTAGGATAAATGATGAGATTCGTACAAAATAACAGTTTTTCAGCTAATAGTATATTAAGTAATTTTGACTGCCACTCACAGCTAACTTTGTAGTCATTTTCTAACTTACCCTTTTAGTGCCAGAGGGGTGTCCAACGCATTACATATGTATATGCATATGTATAAAAACAAACGTGGTGTTATTTGAATGCAAAGTAAATGCACCATAGTTATGTTATCATTATATACTACTATTTTACACTAAAGTGTGTGAGAAAAATAAATACTATATTTTGGATATTTAGAATGTGCTTTCATTTTTTTCTGTAGTATACCATTCTTTACTGCTACTGTATATTTTATTCACATACATATTTAAATGTGACTTTATTTAGTGTACAGTTACAATATTCTTTAAATGTTTGTTGTTACTGTCCATGTACATTTCTTTAACATTGAACTGTTTTTCAGTATTTTGCAGCATTGCATAACTGTATTATTAATACATATAAAAGGGTTGATAACATATTTTCATTCCAGATTTAATTAACAAGTTTAGTTTTTTAAGGGAAGGATCAAGGTAATCAATGCTGTATATATTATGTTTACTAAATTAAATGGGATGAAGTGAAAAATCTAATAGTCACTAGAGGGCGATAAGTAAATGTAGACTTCAGTGTCCCTGGAAATAAACATACATCACAATTTTCTTAATATAAACTAATCAACTTAAAATTAATTTAATACCGTCTATATAAGAATATCTTCATCACTTGTGTAAACATAATTTAATAAACAAATCAATACATTTTATAAAATGTAAACTCAATCATCAATCCAATAGCAGGATTGATGACATATAAAAGTTATAAATTATGGATTGTAAATTGTTAAAATAGTTACAAGAACGAATATATTATGAAATTGACAGGGCTAAAATCATTCAAAATAATGGTCATATTATGTTACAATCTAATAAGCAATTTTTATCAAATTAAAACATAATACATATGCTTGTCAGTTAGAACACCTTGGTTTAAAATGCAATTTGTTTCATTCATTTTTAAATATATATATATATATATATTTATAAAAACACACTTCATACCTATATTAGATCAGTGGTGAAAATGCAGTCCAAAAACACAACCTCACAATGGTAAGTTGTTCGCAAAGCCAATGACTATAAATGTAGATTTATTTATCTACATCAATATTTGTGCAAAATCTATATATTTTGATAATTTTACAATTTTATTTCTAGAGCAGAGACAAAAACATCAAATTAACCTTTGGGTTTCAGAGTGTTATCCAACAAACTGCAATGCTTTGAATACCTCCCTGCAACTCAAAGTATTAAAGTGTGGATGGTAAAAATATCTTTGATCTCAGACTGAATGTGTAATTGATGTGATCTGTAAATTCTACAGCAAACCAACTTTACACTAGATAGAAAGATGAGTGACAGTGAATTTCCTCTTTCATCTCCAATCTTTGTTATACAAGGAAGGTATGTCTGAAACCTTTTGGCTGCATTGTGATGTTCTTGTGCCACATTTATGGCCTTCTTGTACACATCACCATGCTTGTGTATGTATGTCATCACGTATACATCATCACTTATTACACACGCACATGCTCTCACACACACTGTATCACATGAAAATGGTTGGCAGAAACATGCTTGACTGGAAAAGATACCTGACCAATCAGAAAGCCAAGTGATCTTAGCCCTAAACTCTGGCACACTATAGTAATAGCAAATGAGCTTATGCTCAGTGTAGTTGCCGCTGGATATCAATATGGTTAATCCAACCGATAATTACAGAGGAATAGGGACGCCAAAAAAGGGTCAACACTTATTACCAATGTCTCACCCCCATGAAGCCATTTGACATACACATCGGCACCATCCCTCCAAACAAAGCAACATCTTCATTTACATACATAATAGAGTTAACTAAAGAAAAAGAGACAACCCTAACTATTCAGTGTCACTGAGAGAAAAGCTTCAAATTGTGAAAGACATTTATGCGAATTACTCAGATCATGTAAATTACATATCCTATATAATAATTCGCTAAAACGTGTGTAACGCCGCCACAATCATGCGCAGTAGAGACTGCTGCGCATGCTGCAGTCATGCGCAGTAGAGACTGCTCGCACCGCAGCTGATACATAGCTGGGCGCTCCGAAGGAGCACCCAGCTCTGTATCAGCCGCGGCGTGGGCAGTCTCTACTGCGCATGACTGCCCCGCGACCGGCTGGCTGTGGCACTGTGGCCCATGTAACGGGCTCTTCAACTAGTACTATATAATATGGCTAATGTCCCACTCTAAATTCAAACCCGTGGGAGATTGTATTTTTGTCTCTTCCCGCAAAGGAAAGTTCTGCACACCACTAGCCAAAAGGGACATTAAAGCCATTATTTTATAATAATTTTAAATAAATATTTTACATTTGAAACCTCCGCATGTTTTATACCTAAAAGCTTGGCTCTATCCCATGGACATCGTGAGTAACCTGAACTGAGACAGGTTTATTCTCTCCGTAAGATTGCCTATCAGTGGACTTCGATAACGGAGCCCTGACCGCTTTGTATGAGAGTAACATTTCATTCATCTAGGCTGAATTTTATCATACATATTATACTATATGGTGCTTTCTTGTTTCTTTTGATGCTATGCCGCTGAGGGAGAGCGTGTTATACTGAGAGCTGCCAAGGATATCATCCATGTGAAAGAAGTTACACTGTTTCTGGAGACAGTTTGAATTCTCCAGTTGCCTGAATAGTTGGATTCTGTATAAGCCATCTCTGAAACATGCCATATTGTGAGTGCACACCATAGGATGAAAGGTGATGGTCATTTGTACTGAATGCTATACACAGGGGAGCCCCCGGTGTATTTCTCCCCTTCTTTTGTCTACAGCTGTTTTCTGTCAGATCGCTTCCTGCAGATGAAAGTTCTGCACACCACTAGCCACAAGGGACAAATACAGAACAGAGAGATTACCAAAGCATTGATTCACCAATGTTATAGAGACCTCTGCAGTGTTCAGTTGGTTGAAATCCCCATTTAAACCAATGAGATTTGATTTTGTCTCAGAACTGCAATAATATCATCTCAGTACATCTATGTTTTTATTTTTAAGCAACAGAAAGGGTGAGTATGCTTTTGCCCACTATACAGATACAGGGCCGGCCCAAGACATTGTGCTGCCTGGGTCCAAGGATGAAATGCTGCCCCCCCCCCTCCGCACACCAAAACACTCCACATCCTTAATTATATTTACTCCTCTCCTGCCCCTAAAACCACATACAACTGTAATGGTTTTTTTTTACATCCCTTGTACCTCTTTCTCCCCCTCTTTTCACCCCTTGTGCCTCTTTCTCCCCCCCTTGCCTGTTTCTCTTCTCCTTTTGGATCGCTCTTTTTCTTCTCCTTCTGGCTCTCTTCTGTTTTTTGCTCAGTCTCCCCACTGCCCGCACTGATGACAGCCGGGACCGTGTCACATGCAGAGATGCCGCGTGGTGCATGCTGGGATTTTCTTCATCAGTGTGGGTGCCAGTTTTAAACTTGCACTGGCCTCCGAACAGACCAAGAAAACCCCGCGTGTGACACGTACTGGCTGTCATCATTGCGGGCAGTGGGGAGAAGCCATGCAGGAAATAACATGCCTTGGGGCAGCAAATTGCCGCCCGGGTCCATGGACCCGCCGGGACCCATGTAAGGGGCGGCCCTGTACAGATATATACACTAAAGGAATTAACATAATTTGGTTTAAACATAGTAAGCTTGCCACCACATCAAGGTGTTCTACTAATTCAAGTTGAGGTAGTCAACATTTGAAATTCCAGCTGTTTGAAACTGCAACTTCCATCATCCCACACCATGCTCTGGCTGGTTGGGAATTATAGCAGCTATAGCCTTATAAAGCTGGAGGTTCAAAAGTTGATTAGACCTTAGGTTGTTCATTGTGCTGAGCATATCCTCTCCACTCCCTTTTGCCTACTCTACCACATCCCCAACACCAACACCATATTCTAATGATTGAAGTTTCTCATCCTTCCCTTGCATAATTGTTAGTTCATATGGTGAAATATTGTCCATGACAAAGTGATCACCACACATCGCCAGACACACTTCTCCATTTTATTGACCCTTAGTGCATATCACTCTGATGCAATTTCTGCTATGTGTGCACAGGGAAGAAGTGTTATTGTTTCTAGTCACCTCTGCAATTAAACAATTGTGGTCCATTTGGCTGTAGAGGGATCTGCAACCCATTGTTTTGCATCTTTTCAATGCTTTGAAGATGTATCTACTGTTAAAAGGATTAAAGTGTTGCAAAAATGTATACTTATATGTTTTATTTGCAGTATGTATTACAAAGCTCCTATACATTCCCACAGAGCCCCCAAATAAACATTTTCCATACAAGTTTTTTAGCAATGTTACAAATGTTGCTGCAGGTATTCTTTATGAGATTTTACTCTTTATATGTAGTAGGAGAGTCAAAGCTATTTTCTCATAACAATTGTATTGATGCATTGGTCTGCCTGTGATTTATTTTTTCAGGAGACCCTTGTGTGTGTAATAATAGTATCTTATCTTCCCCATCCCAGCTTGTGGTGAACTATATTTCTCTGTTTGTCCCCAGAATGTGCGTTTGTTTTTCAGTGGTTCTGGGGTTCAGTTTCTCAGATGTTCCTCTAATGGATGTCTATTCTAATTCTATATATAACAACTTCATAAAGATCTTCAAACATTCCCAGAAAAGTGATTCCGTTTGGATGGGAAAATGTGTCTCTGTATTATGTCTGTATTCTTGTTAGTTTGTGTATTAGATGCCTTAAAGGTATAATAATGTTTCATAATAAAAGCAGCTCTAATTAATCATTATAATATTTGGGCCTTGGAAAGTGTTATTTCAATTCTGGCAGAGTTGTAGTTCAAGAGTAATTGAATGATAAAGTATCCCCCTCCTGCCCCTTTTACTGATGTAACACTATTCACCCAGAGCAGAAGGGAAGTGCCCAGGTAGATTGCAGAGAGGGACAATCTTCAATTAAGATAAGGAAAAAACCTGAAAAACTTGTCAAGGGGGGCAGGGGTTTCATTGTTCTCACAGTAAGAAGATCGTCCCTTGCTGTTATCTGTCTGGTCCGAGGACCAGATTCCACATCTGAGGTAAAAGGGGTGGAGGGGGATACGTTATCATTCAATTACTCTTGAACCACAACTCTGACAGTATTGAATTAACACTCTCTATGGCTCAAATACTATGAAGATTAATTGGAGCTGCTGTTTTTGTGAAACATTACTATCCCTATAATTGGAAATCATTTATTGTGCAAAGCTAAGGTGTATAATGTAGTTGGGTTTTAGGGTAGTTTGTTCAAAGAAAAGTAGAGGAGTACTAGAGCAAGCTATTTGCACTATAAGGGAGAACTAACAACATCCCTTTGATTTGAATGGAGATTTTAACCCCTTGAATGCTAGTGAGGTCTCCAATGCAATATGAAGCAATTTCACAGTGTGATGGAGACCTTTCTAGCATTCAAGGGGTCAAATCCCCATTTAACTCAATGCAAATTTTTAATTCTCCCTATTGTGCAATTAGTTTGTTCCAGGACTCCACCACTATTTTTTTGAACATATGGTGTTATTAGTATTAGAACTTGGGGTTAGGGAGTATTAATGCTTAGAGTTGGGTTATTAGATTTCAGAGTTGGTGTTAATTGTTAGATTTTTAGAGTTTGTTGTTAGATTTTACAATTATGAGTAGAAGGTTTAATTCCCAGGGCGTATAAATTAAGGTGTCATAAAGTTGAAATAAACTCTCCATCTATGTTGTTCAATGAGAGATTTCAATGCATGGTTTCCTTAGAATAACATTACGTGATGTTTGTGATGCTGCGAGACATTACAGAATTCACTTTCTCAAGGCTTTTTTGTTTGCTTCATCCGGTGAGCAGAGTCCACTTTTGGGGAACAGTTGGATGTTTTCTCTTACTGTTTTACCTTTAGAAGTCTCTCCTGCCTCTGGTCTGTTTTATCTTTTAAGATCTGGATATAGAAAGACCGTAAAGAAGTAATTATTCAGACAAGAGGGAAAATAGTTATATTTATGTTGAATAAATGAAGCATATCCCTGCTGAATTCCTATTACTTTGGGGCTATATAAACATCATTGTTTTTGTGAGTTCATTAGCATTTAGCACGTTGGAACTACAATCACAGGTAATACTCTTAGACCTATACACTCTTTTTTTGGTTATTTTTTCTTTTATAGTAACATAGTTGATGAAGCTGAAAAAAAACTTGTCAATCAAGTCCAGCCCATGCAATATGACCCCTGTTGATCCAGAGGAAGGAAGAAAAAATTTGAAGCAATTTCTAATTAAGCTTCAAATGAGAAAAAATTCCTTCCTGACTAGATAAGGGCTGTCGGATATTTTGCTGGCTCAATATCCTAACTGCTTTGAAACCAACTGTCATCATTTTCAATATTGTTCTGAGATCGAAAGATATCCATTACTTTTAAAAATAAAAAACATTTATAGTACCCATAAACACAACATGAGGGAAAAAAGAGCCAAAACTTTACTGTCCTTACTGTAAAAAAACACTGTGCAGCTGTTTAAATATGCAAATTACCCTTAGGATTGGTCACCCTAAGGGTAACAGGGGAAGCCAGACGTGGATCCCTTTCTCATAGTGCCTAGGGAGTTCAGCTGCACCTCACTGACGAGACCCAACAAGGCTGAAATAGATGTCTGTGGTTGGCTGCTTTTCTTGTTCAGAGAGGACATATGTGGCACTTTGGGGTTGGACTGCCTTTTGATAGGATCAGTATGATGTGCTTTAGAATATTTATTCTCTGTGAAAGGTACTAGTGAGCTACAAGAGATTGCAAACTGGTTAAGACACTTTTCCTATAGAGTCTCCTTAGTTTGAATGCAGGTTTGTGCCTAGTTGAGCATCTCTGACCAGCTCTTTGTAGACATTATAGTAGTATTTTAGTGTTGTCTCAGGAAGTAGAACAAGTTTTTTTTTCATTAAACTCCCATGTCACCTACTGGTGCTTTGAGAAAGCAAAACATGGTGGAGGATGACTAAGATTGTTGCAGGTACCAAAAGTCATAGAGTTCCCACAAGTGCCACACCAACTGTCACCATCTGTACCACCTCTAGCTCTATTTAAGTAATTACAGTTATTCTATGCTATAGCAACCCACATTTGCTTATATGTTAGAAAGAAGTAAAACAATTCACAAAAATAATACAAAAGTATGCCTGTGGCATGCCAAATTTGCCAAAATGTTGGAGCTAGTGGTAGTTGAGGTTCTGATGATAAACTACATCCTCCTTGGGAGGAGAGGGATCACCATCATTTATTGCACACACTGCAGCAACCATGGCTGCAGTCAGTTTTTGGACTACCACTTTACTCACATGTCCCTTCACTGCTCCTACTCCTTTCCCCTGCCCCTACACCTTGTGATTTTTCTGGATATTAGTCAACTACTATGCATGTTTTAACAGTAAAGTACACAATAGAACTAATTGTCTCTGTTGTCTTACTTTGGACCTCTACAACATACTGTGAGCTCAATCCAAATGCTGGAGATGGCTGTTTTTTCTGCCAACATCATTTTTTCCAGCACAGTAAGCTATTCAAAAGTCTGTGCTGTGAAAATATACCACCAAAAGAAAAGAGCCATTGGGAGTTAAATTTAATTCAAATGTCTGCTTTAGCAATGAAAACCCGATAAGGGACTCAAGTTATCGCAGGGAAGTTAACACCTACTTTTTTTAAAACTTGAGTCCCTTATCAGCTGTTTAAACAGCCGACGCAGAAACTTGAATGAAAAAAAAACCTAAGACCTCAGTGGATGTATTGATATGGGGCCCTAAGTCCCATATCAATACATCCAAAGTATGAAAAATGTGTCAACAGTTAGTAGAATTAACCCTATGAGTGCCAATGGGGTAAAATTACCCCTCCAGCATTCATAGGGTTAACCCGACCAAGTTAAAAAAAAAAAATCACATTACAAGTAACACTTACCATTAATCCTGATGTTCAGTGGAGTCCTCAGCTTCCTGGTTCTCTTCTGTCCTTCTTTCTTCTCTTCTATCATCTCTTCTGTCTTCTTTCTTCTCTTCTGTCTATTTGCTGTAAAAAACAAACAGACAAGTATAAGTACAATGCATAAATATCTGGCACACTAATACATAGTTTAACCCCTTGAGTGCCAGAGGGGTACGCAATGCATTGCAAAGCAATGCATTGCTTACCTCTCTGGGACTCAAAAGGGTTAAAGTATGCAGTAGTGTGACAGGTCTGTAATATAAAAATTACCTCATGCATAGTAAATATGTCCAACTTAAGCCAAGTAAATCGTATTGCGACAATAAAACGTATAAAAAATATACATAGCTTGTAGACTTTCAATTGCTGTTTCCGCCACTGTGTGCAGCCGCTGAGGCGGTGGCAGAGACAGAATCTTGTGCCACAGCCCCCCCCCCATGTGCATGGGCTGATGCCCGCTCCACTCTGAGGGAATTGGAATTGAGACTGCCCTTATATATGGGCAGTCTTACTTCCAATTCTCTCAAAGCCATTGGCTGGGATATGCTTATGCATCTCCCAGCCAATCAGTTTAAAGCACAGCCGCTCAAAACTGATTTGCTAAGAGGTGCGTAATCATATCCCAGCCAATGGCTGTGAGAGAATTTGCAATGCGTTGCGTACCCCTCTGGCAATCAAGGGGTTAAATTATGTATTAGTGTGCCGGATATGTATGCATTGTACTTATACTTGTCTGTTTTTTTACAGTGAGAAGAAAGAAGACAGAAGAGAAGATAGAAGAGAAGAAAGAATGGAGACAGACAGTGGATGACAGGTAAGTGTAAGACACTTTAGTTAACGATCGGTGCTTGGCAGTATGTCAGGCACCGATCGTTAGCTTTTTTAGTGTTAAGTTCTCAATACTGCCATTATTTAGCAGAGTTTTGGGAACTTAACGCACAAAATGGATGTTTGGACACAACACCAGTTTTGTGGCCTAACATCCGTTGTGCTTAATGCTGATAGGATATTTGAATACTGACCAAAACATTTTCTTTTGTCGGTATCCATTTTGCCCTACTGGCATTTTTAATGACAACATTTGGATCGAGCCCTGTATCTTGTCTGCCTCAATCACAGCTCATGTCAGTGTCATTGTCTGCATCACATATCAATATTTTTTCTTTGTAACTGTCCCCCTATCCCTATCAACAAAAAACAAACAAAAACACTCCCCAGTTTAGCTGTTTATTTCCCCAGACTGCACCAACACTGAGACAACAGTCAGTCACACAGAATTTTGGGGTGATTCTCCTTTACTCCCATCTCACACCCCCAGTCTCCCCTAGCACAGAGATAACAGACAGATCAAGAAGGAACTTGGATCATGGCTGCATGTGTAGTCCCAGTCAGTCACACAAAATTTTGGGCTCTTTGGGGTAAATCTCCTTTGCTCCCTTCTCACACTGTCAGACTCTCCTAACATGGAGATAATAGGCAGATCAGGAAGAACCTTGGATCATGGCTGCTTTAGTCTTCCCAATCAGTCACACAGAATTGTGGGGTAAATTTCCTTTGCTCCCTTCTTGCGCCCCCAGAATACCCTAGCAGACAGAGATCAGGAAAGAACTTGGATCATGGCTGCCTGAGTCTTCCCAGTCAGTCACAAAGGATTTTTGGGTATTTGGAGTCAAATCCTTTCTCCCTTCTTGTCCCCTAGAGTCCCCCAGACTCCCCTAATACAGAGAACTCATGTCCTGCCTACAAGTCTCTCTAGACTTCTCTACCTCAAAAATGTTCTGCTTTCTTTCTCTTCCTCTCACAAACATAGAATAGCATACTGTTGGAACCTGACACCCTTTTTATACTTTACAGGAAACAAAAGGGAAACTTGTCATGTGGTGGTGGCCATGTGGTAGGGGGAAATTCAGTATTTCCATTGATTTCAATGCAATGTGATAGATGGAAAAAAAGTGGAAAATCAGCAATTTTCTCAAAACATTTCCTGCTCTGCAAGAGGTACCATTTTCTCCTATTTCTCCTTTAAGCTGAAAAGTTGTATCCATCTCTAGTAGCAAGGAAGCCCCTATAACATTGTTTCTATATGTATTTTCTGTATTGTTGTCAAACTTAGACTGAGATATCATCACAGCTAATTAGCTCTTTAGGATTCCTGAATGCCATTTTGGCAGTTTTTTGGGCATTCTGCTATAACATTGTGGTTGATGCATGTTTTACCAATATCCAACTGAATTCCTAAACTTGATAAAAACATCACAGACTCTAAAACAAATTACTGTTAATTCAAGGAAAATGCTATGCAGTTGCAACCACATTACACCAGGAGACAACTTCCTAAACAAACTACCTTTTTGGATTCAGCACCTCCAGTCTGTTGAAGACCTATACATCTCTATGGGAAGCAATGCAAGATGCATACCTAAAAACACAGCCTATATTTCAATAGGTTGTTTAAATACAGTCAATGCTAGAGACCTCTCATTGCTCTTCAATGTCTTGCATACTTCTCCAGTAGTCAGGGGGTTAAAGGACATATTAAATTCAAGGAGAATTTAAAAATAATTCTAGTAACAACATATTATGATCTACTTTCTACGCACTCATATTTGGGGTCATGGACACAAAAGGTTAAAAAAATGAAACACAACATCCTTCTCACAAATATATGTACATCAACTGTAAATAGTGGAAATGAACAGCTTTCTTGTGCCCCCGTCCCCAAAAATGGACTAACAAGAATCCTCAAATGCACAATAGTTAATCAAGAAAATTACTTTTTACTTCAAATGTGGCTTGTAAACCCTTCAAGGATAGAGATGTCTACAGTATACTGCAAAACAGTTGTGGCCCTTATTACATATTCTTAAGCCAGTGTGTTGTCAGCCACGGACTTTCCATCTGTAGCAGCCTAAAATCCCAGCATTCTTTAATGGTCAGTGACTTGCTGGCAACTGTATACTATGACAGCTTTAAAACACCCTCTATTTGGACCTTACTGTGCATTTGACCTTTCTCTGACTCTGGAGATAGTCAGCTGGGGGCTCTTAAGCTTCTGTGGTCTATACTTCACAATATCCCCAACTAGCCATTGGCTAGTAGGGGATGGTGGAAGTACTAGGCCACAGCAGCTGGGGAGCACAATGCTGATTCTACCTTGATATAGGAATAGGCCCAATACAGGGTGTATTTAGCTATGCATTCTGTATATGTCATGGCCCATGACTACCATCATACCCAACTAGAAAATGGCTAGATGGGAATTATGAGAGTCATGGACCACAACAAATGGGCAGCGCACAGTTAAATACAAAGAAAAAAATATTGTGACAAGCACCCATTGAGAACGAACACGATAAAGTGTCTAGTTCTTAGGCATAGTGGCCCCTCAATAGTGCTACAAGTCACGTTTTTCACTCCCATGTGCCATTGCAGAGAGAAATTTTCCATATTCATATCAGACAATCCAGCTCCAAAATGGCAGGCAAATCCTCTCTGTACAAGAGAATCAGCAAAACCACACATGTACGTTTCGGCCTATATGGGCCTCGTCGGTGTGGTGCAGCTGATTCCCTTTAGGCACATGGAGAGCAAGGGCCCATGCCTGGGATCCCCTTCCACTTAATGAGACTAAGAAACAAATATTATGATGAGAACCCATCAAGAACAAACAAGATAAAGTGTCTAGTTCTTAGGCAGATTGGCACCTCAACGGTGCTGTAAGTTATGTTTTTCACTCCCATATGTCACTGTAGAGAGAAAATTTCCATGTTCATATCAGCAAACCCACAGATATGTGTTTCAGCCTATGTGGGCCTCATCATTATGGTGCAGCTGATTCTCTCTAGGCACATGGAGAGCAATGGCCCATGCCTGGGATCCCCTTACGCTTAGGGAGACTAAGAAACAAATATTGTGACAAGCACCCATTGAGAATGAACAAGATAAAGTGTCCAGTTCTTAATGGTGCTACAAGTCACTTTTTTTACTCCCATGTGCCATTGCAGAGAGGAAATTTCCATATTCATATCAGACTGGTCCTGCCCTCAGACAGTCCGGCTCTGAAATGTTTGGCAAATCCTCTCTGCACTTTACATTGTTCGTGCTTGATGGATGCTCCTCACAATTGTTTTGTCTCCCAAAGTATAAGGGCATCCAAGGCACGGGCCCTTGCTTCCATGTGCCTACTCGGAATTAGATGCTGATTTTCTCATATGGAGAGGATTTGCCTGACATTTCAGAGTTGGACTATCTGAGGGTGGGACCAGTCTGATATGATTATGCAAAATTCTTCTCTGAAATTGTATATGGGACTGAACAATATAGCACCATTGAGAGGTTCCCATGCCTAGAACAAAGCACTTTACCTTGTTTGTGCTTGAAGGGTGCTCTTCACAACTATTTTCTCTCATGAAGTATAAGAGCATCCCAGGCATGGGCCCTGGCTTCCATGTGATTAGAGGGAATCAGCTGCATCATATTGGAGCTGGACTGTTGGAGAGTGGGACCAGTCTGATATGAATATGGAAATTTCTTCTCTTCAATTGCACATGGAAGTGAAAAACATGAGTTGTAGCACTATTGAGAGGTTATGATGCCTAAAACAAGGCATTTTACCTTGTTCATGCTTGATGGGTGCTCCTCCCACGTTAGTTGTAGCACTGCCTGTGGTTTTGCTTATTCTCTCGTGCGCAGAGGATTTGCCTGACATTTCGGAGCTGGACTGTTGGAGGGTGGGACCAGTCTGATATGAATATGGAAATTTCCTCTCTGCAATGATACATGGGGGTGAAAAACAGGAGTTGTAGCACCATTGATAGGCTACCATGCCTAGAACAAGGTGCTTTACCTTGTTCGCGCTTGATGGGTGCTCTTCACAATTGTTTTGTCTCACACAATTAGATTCACACTGTATTGGGCACTTAATGCATTTGGTGTATTCCTAAATCATGGGAACTGAGGCTTGGCCTTCACAGTTTATGGGGTCTACCACTCATAAGATCACCTACTAGCAAATGGCTACCTTAGGTACACACTATACTGAGCTCTTAGTATGTATGGCTTTTTCCAAAGTCATGTTAAATGCAGTCTTGGGTTTCTCAGCTTTTGTGGGCTAGGTCGTCCCACATCATAGACTAGCCAATGCCTAGTAGGGAGAACCTGGGAGTCGTACACCCCAACAACCAGGGATCCCAGGTTTGAATACACCCTGATTCAGAAAGAGGCATATGCACCAATTGTCCAGTACAGGGTGGATACAGCCATGGTTTATCTACTTGTACTGGTATACAACACCCAGCTTTCATACAACAGCAGCTGCAAAGCCTGTGCCTAACTTCACCCGGTATTTGACCCTAAGAATATATATGACCTATCCCTGAATCAGTGTATATTTAAGGTTTAATTGTTTCAAGTGTACACTTTTATACAATATTCTATTTTTATTTAATTTTTTAATTGTATTATTTTATTGTAATTTTCTATATATTAAATTTCATTTTTTACTTGTTAAATCGTCCTTTATATACATTGGACCAAATATTTCTACCAGTGCCACTTGTGGAGTGGTCTATGTGGGCAGGACCAGCACCATAGGTTCCCACGAGCCTTTAGACTGGTTGGGAATCATCAAACACCAGTGTTTAAACCTTGAAGTAAATATACAGACTTATCTTCCATTCATCGTGATATTTCAGATAAGTTGTAGACCCCAACAGCTGTGGATCCCTAGGCTGACAGAACCATAACTTAAGAATAGGCAATTTGTTCTACCACAGGTTGTAGTCATCTGTGATCTCTCCAGTTGCTAAGTCTTATAACTCCAAACATATCCAGCTAGCCAGTGGGAGTTATGGGCTACAACAGCTGCAGAGCAAATGCATGGCTGAACCTTGTATTGGGCTCTTAGTACATATGTCCTATTCTAAAGTCGCTTTTAAAGGATAGTAATACTTAAATATAACTATAATGTATGTTGTATCCCTGCAAAAACCAGATTAAATTACCCCAGCGACATCTCTCAAACCTTTATGGTTTGAGAGATATTAGCTTTCAAAGTTCCCCATCCCCTGACGTCAGCTGACTGCAGGGGAATCTGGTCCCGGAACCAGCGGAGGCTCTTCAGCAGAACCGAGATCACGTTATGGGAAAATAAATCCTTCACTGGAACGGTCTTCTACATGTGTTTGGTTTGCAAGCATATGTAGAAGACCTTTTCAGTGAAAGATTGCTTTTTCCACAACGGGATCTCGGCTCTGCTGCAGAGCCGCCGCTTGTTCAGGGACAGGATTCTTCTGCAGTCAGTTAGATTGCTGACGTCAGGGGAGAGGGATCTTTTAAAGCAGATATCTCTCAAACAATTTTGGAATTGTTATGAATGTTACATCTTTATGAATAAGAAATATGTAGATTGGATTCCATTGCAGTTGTTAACTATTTGCAATATGATATTTGTCCCCTATGATGGAGTTGGCAGTTGGTATGATATATGGCCCACATGTTGCTCGAAGCTGGGGTGTTGTGGTGGAATGGTACAACCTGAGTATGACTGAGGCACTGGTTATAAATCTGCAGATCAGCATCATCATTCTCACCCTGGCTGAATTTTGGGCCCCCAGGGCAAATGACATTTAGTATTCCAGTTCCTCCATTATCCTCCATTATCCCTGCAGGCAATGCCTCCCTCTTCCTCCCCATTGCTCCACACCCCCCAGCCAGTTACCCCCACTGACTCTGAAATTGAAGGTGTGCCTAATACCTTACACTCCTCCTTGTCTTCTTATACTTTCTGACTCTGTTCCCCTCCCTCTACCTTTAGCTCTCCATTTTTTTATTTCAAAGAGATCCCAATATCCTCTTGACTAGCTTGCCTCTCTTTTCTCTTCCTCTTCTTGGAGAGACTTGGCGATCCCTTAGAGCGATGGAAGAGATGGCTGGGCCATCAGTCATTTCTACTGCTAGAGGAACGCATCTTCCCAAAGGAGGACCATAGAGGCCTCGGGTACTGAATCTTCCTCAGGGGATGATTTGGACGAGCACTGTCAGTAGGATTCCTACATCATTCCATTTGAGTGCATAGATTCCTTTGTCTAGGGCATCTGAGCATCCTTTGACTAATCTGAGGTCAATGGCAGATGAACTTTACCTGGAAGCATTAGTCTTTTCCAGTGGATGTGTTAGTTTCTGAGCTGATCAGGTAAGAGTGGTTAAACCCTGAAAAGCATCTTTGTTTTCTTAGGAAATTGAAGAACCTTTTTCTATTCAAACCAAATAATATAGCCTGTTGGGATAAAGTTCCTAAAGTGGATGTGCATGTGGCACATCTGTCTAGGAAGACCATAATCCTGGTGGATGAATGCTCAACCTTCAAGGTTTGGATGGATATGCTGTGAGGCTGGTATGACCAATTTTCCTTAGTGTTTCCTCCATCTGTGTTTGTAGGCTGGTGAGGTTGTGGCTCATGCAGCTGGAGAAAGACATTGTGAACCAAGTCCCCATGGAGGAGCTTTTGAAGTCCACCTTTATATTCTGGTTAGCTGCAGTGTCCATATAGCCACAAGGTCTATGGCTTTATCATCCATGGTGTGCAGAGCTCTGTCTCTGAAACAATTGACAGCAGTAAAATAAAGCTCTGTGCTATTCCCTTTGAAACCAGATACCTTTTCAGCAGGAAACTGGATGTTCTTCTACAGGATATCTCCTCTCTGAGGAGAAAGTTTTGCATCAGAATAGGTAGTTTTTGAGCCTGAGGAATGTTTTCAGTCCTTCAGAGAACAGAAGAAAGCAGCAAAATGCAAGAAACCAGCCTCCAAGCTTTATGTTCCGAATGAAGGCAGATCCCAGACGTTTGCTCCATTCCCTTTATCTATGGAAGAAGGGTAACCTACAATTCTTGGGTTGTAAAAATGATCAGCCAAGGCTACAGAATTCAGTTCATGTCTATGCCTTCAGGAAGAGTCAATTTGATGCTGGATCCTCTGTTCCTTTCAAGAAGGCAGATTTTTTGCAAACTTTATTCAAGCAGAAGTCCTAGTGCCAATCCCTCAAGAACCACCCTCATTTTACTGTGTACCCTTTAACCAAGTCCTCAAGAGATTTTTGTTTTGTGTAGAATCTCACCTTCCTTAATCATTTCATCTTGCAAGAACACTTCAAGATGGAGAGTTTGAGAGCCACAGTGAATATTCTTCAGATAGGACACTGGATGGAAATAGTAGATCTCCAGGGAGCTTATCTTCATGTTTCAGTCCATTCAAGCTCCCAGAGGTTTATCAGGGTAACTATAAATGATGAAATATCCACCACGCATTACCAGTTTTCATGTTCCTTTTGGTTTATCATCAGCTCTAAGAGTTTTTACCAAAATCATGTCAGTAGTAGTAGCTGATTTTCTAAGGAAAAAGAATGAGGCGGTAGTACTCTACCTGGAGTACTGGCTCATGAAAACATCTTCTCCTTCTCTGCTCCATGGGCATACCAATCTGGTCATGTCAGATCTAGAATATCTGGGTTGGTGCTTGAAACTCAGGAAGTAAAGTATTTTTACAGAGAGAAGAAAACGCTTTACAGAGGACAAGATTCATAAGGTGTTGGAACATATCTTTCTCCTCAGATCCTCCAACCAGATGTCTCTCAGATCCCTGATGTCTGTTCTAGGCATTATGTCAGCATCCATAGGACAGAGACAGTTCCATGGGAAAGACTGCATATGAGACCATTGCAGCAGTTAATTATGATAGGCTGGTGGAACAGGTATCTCAGTTCACTCCATCACTACTTCAACATATCTTCACCTGTCAAGCAAGATGAATCTGGCAATAGGACTCCCCTGGAGGATTCCAGAGTGGACTATTATTATGACAGATGCCAGCAGGATGGGTTGGGGAATGGTCCTGTTTTCCACAATCATTCTAGAGCCTTTAGTCTCCATCAGAGAAAACACTTCATTCAAATCATCTAGAACTACGGGCAGTTTGGAGAATTTTTAAAACACCAGCTCCTCTTATCAGAGGCTATGCAGTCAAAATGCAAACAATATCACAACAGGGCGTTATTTCTATCATCAAGAGGGGTCGAGGAGCCCATCTCTAATTCAGCTCTCTTTGCAGATTCTGCAGTGAGCAGATAACCACTTGAAACTCCTAACTGTGGTGTATTTTCCAGTGAGATATGACTGGGCAGACATCGTGAGTCACAGATTCATTCTTGCAGGGTAGCCATAAAGGATGGAAGATCAACCAAGCATTACCAGTTTTCAGCAGTCCCTTTTGGCATGTCATCGGCTCAAAGAGATTTTACCCAAATCTTGTCAGTAGTAGTGGATTTTCTAAGGGAAAGAATGAGGTGGTAATACTCCACTTGGACTACTGGCACATGAAGGCATCTCCTTCTGTGCTCTAGGAGCATACCAATCTGGTCATGTCAGCTCTAGAATCCCTGGGTTGGTTCTTGAACCTCAGTAAGTGAAGACTTTTTACAGAAAGAAGAAAATGTTTTCTGGGAATGAGTCTAAACACTTCAGCAAGGAATACATTCCTTCCAAAGGACAAGATTCAGAAAATGTTGGACCATATATTTATTCTCAGATGATCCAACCAAATCCCTGATGTCTATTCTAGCACCTTATGACAGTATCCATAGAATAGAGGCAGATCAATGGGAAATACTGCATATAAGACCCTTGCATTGTATGCAAACCCCAAAATGCCACCTTTATAGCACAAGAAACAAGGTGCAGTGGAAGACAATACCCCAAGCACCCCAGTACTCCCCCAGTACTCTGGTGCTGGGGGCTACATTTATTTTTATGTAGATAGCTTAGAACATAGACTTTAGGCAGGAATAGCACACATAAATTGTTTCCATATCTTACTTTAATGTGGTGTATAGTACATTTTCCTCAGGACCACCCAATCCTGTGCCTAAAATCTACTTTCTAGTTATCACTTATTATTTACATATCCATTAAGAAGCAGAGAAAAAGGCATTACACATTAAAGGAAGGGAGGAGGAATGTGACTATATCAGAAGCAGGTGTCATATTTGATTCAATTTATTTTTTTGTAAAATGGAATGTTCTTTAATGCTAAATGGTAGAAGAAAATGTAATATAGCTTTCAAGTGGAATATATTATTGGATACATTCTGTGTCTTCTTTGTCTTTAGAAGTGCACCAACTTAACAGGAAGTGATATTGATAAAGAAGCCCAGTTGTGTGTAAATGTGCATTATTCTTTTGATAGCTGTCATTGCAGAACAGGGAGCATCTGCCAAGGCATTATAAAGTCCTGAAGCAAAGGAAGATCAAAGCTTTAGGTGCATTTTAAAATATATTGACTGTATTTTATAGAACCACATATTTTAGAGAATAGGAAACATTGGGTTCTATGTATAAAAGTGGAATGGAGCAAACCACGTGTACCATAGGGGACAAATAGCAATCTCAGCTGGTTTAAATGAGTCTTTTAACTCCTCAAATGCCAGAGAGGTTTGTTCCAGAATTGGTAAACCTTGCTTTTAACCCCTTAAAGACCAGCAGTCCTGGGACATTTTCATCCCGTAAGGACCGCTTTGATCCTTGCCGATGCGCCGGTACACGTGACCTGTTGCGTGAATTGGCGCAAAGCTTTGCGGCCTGATAGGGATTGCTCCAGTCTTGGAGTGGTCAATTTTAGGCCCCATTTTTACTTACAGCTCTCCTGGTGGAGCACTGTAAGTAAAAAGTACGTGATGTACTATGATCGTCATCGGTCCTTAAGTATTTAAGAACCATGACAGTCATAGTATGTCATGTAGTCCTTAAGGGGTTAAAAATAATGCCCATTGCTTTTTTTGTGTTTGCACAGAATCTCTGACTGAGATACTCCTGTGTAAACATGTTTTTGAGTTGCAAATGTCATCATATTGGGTCAGCGGCACAAAGAAAGCAGAACAGTTCTGGGCAAACCAATTGCATCACAGGTGGCAAAAGCATATTCCCATTTATTTCAATTGGTTTTTAACCCCTTGAAAACTAGAGTGGTTGCAAGAAACTATGCTAGCATTAAGTAGTAATGTACCATTTAACCCCTTAGTGACCAGGGCTTTTTGACACTAGAAGTCAAGTGCAATATTGGCCTTTTAAGTATGCCTTTGATCAACTGCATTTTCCTCTAATTCATTTAGTCCACCCACAGAAAATATATACTATATTTAAGCATACGTAGGGCTTTATTTTGATACCACATTTATATGGATAACCTACCATTTAATTTGATTTAGAAAATGAGAAAAAATGAAAAAAAAACACAACTTTTTATAGTTTTTCCCTGTCATTATTTGTACCCAATAGGTTCATTTTTAATAGGGACTGGGCAAAAGGTATAAATGATTATTCAGACCTCGAAAATGTCCCTTTTTAGGAAGGTACTGTGCCTCTGAAGTGAAAATCCCTTTGTCCCTCATTCTGTCCCTCATGTCCCTCTTTTAGGCGATCTGACTATGTAGTGTTCACTTTGCTCCACAGTAATATATATGTCTATTTCTCGTCCATCCAATATGGAATACAGATACCACGTGAGGAGACTTCCTTCAGTAGAAATGCTGGGATGTTTCGAAAGACAAGGTCTTGAAGGTGGAGTCTTCACTTTCCTTATCAGGCTGGTACTGCCCCCACCTTCCCAGTTTTGATTTGTTCCTGGTAGAGTGAAGAGGCTTGGAACGTTGCTGCTTACTTAGTTTATTTTTTATTTTATTATTATATATGGTCCCATTGGTCCCCTTCCTAGAGGGGTTGTATAGGAGTCTTTAACTCCTGCAATAATTCTGGGTCTTTTATCTCTAGTTTGTCCCTGAGTTATGGAACAAGGATGGCTGCTTTTAGGGTAGTTAACCCCCTCCCTGCTGGTTTTACTATGTTTGGGGCTTTTTACTGGGCTTTCCCTTTGGTGTTAACCTTTTTTATTACCTTCCACATGTCCCCTGGGGTCTTTGGGTGTTTTGGTCACTTTTGGAAAAATTTGAATTTTTGGAGCATGTCACCTTTAAGTCGCACTTTTAGCTGCAGCCCGCACTTATTCCATTGACTTCTATGGGACAAACTTCTCTGGGACTTATCTCTGCAACTGTTTGTCAAACAGAGTTGAGAGAGGGTTTATTCTTCTTGTCTCCCCATGCCCTAGCATTTGGTTCACAGTGTCTTGGGGGCCCCAGGTGCCCCAAAAGTGCAGATATAGGCATTGCTAGGATACAATATTAGAGAAAAACTACATTTCCAGGGCTTTCTTCCGATTGGCTGTTGCATTTACAGACGCCATTTTACTTCTCTATTGCTGATCCTACGCAGTGGTTGCATCTCCTTGCTCCCCTCCTCAGATTAACGCTTCGCCTGCTAGGTAAGTACCTTCTCGGGGCTTTTTTTTCCAGGATCTCTATGCCCCTCATTTGCTGTGGCCCCTACTACAACACCGGGGCCCTCCAGCCTTGAGCAAGAGCCAGTCAGGGTGAAAGATTTAAAGTCTACTATGGCACAATTTCTCCTATCTGTACAGGGGGTTTTCCATTCATGGAAACCACCTACGACCTTCAGGTTTGTGGCCCCAAAGGCCTCAGGTATACCTGCGCTTATAGATTACTCTGAAGAGGACTCCTCTGAGCATGACAAGGAGGAGGGAGAATATGAACAAGGGATTTTTACCTATGCCTGTGACAACCCCTTTGAAGCTGACCCTGCTCCCTCTGCAGAGGGACTCATTAAGGCTGTCTTGCAGACCCATCATGTCAATGAAACCACTGATGAGGGTTTCGTCTTCATCTGATGTGTTTTAGAGATGTAAAAATCTTCTACAATCTTTCCACCCAACTCCACTCTGGACCAAATTATTTTGGATGAGTGGAGTACACCCACAAGATGGCTGTCTTGTTTCCACTGCCACTCAGACTGGACCTCCTCCTTCAAGGGTACCTCTGGAAGGAGAATGTGGAGCAGTTGGCTTTGACTGCATGGCTGTTGAAGCCTCCATCCTGAGGAGGAAGGGTTTCTCCTCTGAGGTTGTTTCCTCTATGATCCGGCGTAGGAAATCTGTCTCCTCTAAGGTCTAACACAGAATTTGGTCTATTTTTCATTCATGGTGTGTAGACAGGGATCTGTCTTCACAGGTGATTGATCTTCTGGTGGTCTTGTCCTTTCTGTAGGATGGTGTAAACAAATGGCTTAGTTTCAGTTCCTTAAAGATCCAGACTTCTGATCTTTCTGTGTTTTTCCAGAGATGCAATGCTGTCTTTCCAGATGTAAAGGTGTTCTTTCAAGCGGGTGCTCGTGCTTTCTCTGCCTACAAGGCTCCCACACCCCCATGGGATCTTAAGTTGGTTTTGGGTGTTTTACAGTGGCCTCCCTTTGTGTCCCTTTCAACCATTTCTTTACATCTATTGACGTGGAAGATAGCATTTCTTTTGGCTGTGGTCTCTGTGTGCAGAGTTGCAGGCCTTGTCCTGAAGACCACATTTCCTGGTGTTTCACATGGATAAGGCTGTTCTTCGAACATCTCAGGAATTCCATCCTAAGGTGGTCTATGAGTTCCACATCAGGGAATTGCTGTGCCTTCATTTTGTTCTGACCCCAAGTCCAACAAGGAGAGGGATCTCCACTTGTTGGATGTGGTGCGCTGTCTCAAGATTTATGTGCACATGTCTTTGCATAAGACTGATGCCTTGTTTGTCATCCCTGACATTCCTAGGGCAGGTCAAGCTGCTTCCAAAGTCACCATTGCATCCTGGATTTAGTCTACCATTCACAAGGCATATGAACTCAGGAAGAAACCTGATCCCTTTCGTGTTATAGCACATTCCGTCAGGACTGTTGGGCCTCCTTGGCCTACAAGAATAAGACCTCTGCTGAACAGCTGTGCAAGGCTGCAACTTGGTCCTCCATGCACGCCTTGGCCAAACACTATCAGCTTTGGCTGAAGCCAGTTTTGAAAGGAAGGTCCTTCAGGTAGTATTGTCTGTGTAAGGGCTTACTTTTTCCTGTACCTTCCTGTTCTTTAACTGTTTGAGCCCGGTTGCCTCTTGTTCTTGTGTGCTATGATATTTTGGTTCAGTGTCCGTTGACACTTATGTTTGGGCTGTTCCTAGTTCTGGATAGTACTAGGGAACTCCGGTATCATGGGGACTGGAAATAGGTCCTTTTTATTACTTCCCACCTCTGGGAGACTACTGTTGGTATATAACATTGTACGTGTAATCCATATTGGGTGAAAGAGAAAACAGGATTTTAGTCTTACCTTGTTAAATCCTTTTCTCTTATTCCATATGGAATACAGGTCTCCCACCCAGAGAAAGGGGACCTTGCTTGGTTTCACCTGGCTTGACGTGGAAGTCCTTCTTGGGTCATTTCCTCACAGGAGCTTACGTTTTCTTCTCTCTGTCCTATCTCGTGAGTTTGTTTCATATCAACGCTTTGGGTTTGCTCTAAATCATTTATTCAGTGACACAAAAGATGTGGAAGTAGGTCATCAAATGAACAAACCTACTCTACCTCTACCTCTACCACCTAAAATGTAATTAACCCCCCCCCCATTTTGGCCATTTCCCCTGTTGGGATGTGTGTCCTCTGCTTCTATCTTCTTCTTGGTCACTGTGAGGAAGAGAGAGGCAGAGAATACTGACAAAAGCAATGTGTATTATACATTAGCTTTTTTCTTTGGCTCAGCTGGAATATGTGATCACTGTAGCAGCAATTACATGTACACAGTCACAGGGCAAAGGCTGAAACTGACCCTTTAGATTTAGACTCCGAAGTGGAGTGCCATTGTAACAGGAAATGGCGTGGAACAAAGGAGGGGTGAGCGCCCCTACGAAAATGCATCTCTTGGACAAAAAGAATCCTGATCTCCTTCTTATCTCCCTAAATAACATGCTTCTCTTCTCTGGCACATTCAATCCATGGACATTGAGAGAACAGCACTTCAGCGACATGGAGGCATCCTATCACAGTGCCCGTGATTGGTGCTGTTCAGTGTCAGTCACTTGCTGAATATCATGATTGGCTGTCTGTGATTAGCCCTCCTCACACAGCCTTTTTAAACCCAGGCTGAGCACTTCCAGGTTGCCCTTTCGTGGTGTTTCTGACTCCACTCTGCCTGACCTGCTTGTCAGGCTTCTGGGCCTGTTCCTGCTGTACTTGCTGATCCTGTGTTCCAGTGTTCCAGTGTTCCTGTATGCTAGTGTTCCTGTGTTCCAGAGTTCCAGTGTTCCTGTGTTCCAGCACCTCGTGGGTTAATCTTACTGAGTTCCAGTGTTCCTGTGTTCCAGCACCTCGTGGGTTAATCTTACTGAGTTCCTGAATCTCCTGCTCCAGCCGTCGCTCTGGCGACATTGTTCTTCTCGCTGCTGATCTTACTTTGTTGGTTTACTCCACTAAACCTGGTTGCGATATACATTGTTGGTCCCAGTGTGCGGACGCTGGTTTACTCCACTAAACCTGGTTGCGATATACATTGTTGGTCCCAGCGTGCAGACGCTGGCTTACTCCACTAAGCCTGGTTGCGATATACATTGTTGGTCCCAGCGTGCGGACGCTGGTTTACTCCACTAAACCTGGTTGCTATATACATTGTTGGTCCCAACGTGTGGACGCTGGTTTACTCCACTAAACTGGTTGCGAGATACATTATTGGCTCCAGTGTGCGGATGCTGGTTTGCTCCACTAAACCTGGTTGCGATATATGTTGTTGGTCCCAGCGTGCGGACGCTGGTTTACTCCACTAAACCTGGTTGCGATATACATTGTTGGTTCCAGCGTGCGTTCGCTGGTTTGCTCCATTAAACCTGGTGGCGCTATTACCATTAGTCCCAACGCGCGGACGTTGGTTTGCTCCTGAACATCCAGTACTGTGGTCAGTCGCTGTCCACTTCCTCGCAGTTGTCTGAGTATCCCTGGCAATAGACTCCTGCTGAGTAAGACCTCTATACTTATGCTCTATGCTGTCGTAGTCACCTGACAGCTGGTCTACTCGCTCAGGCTGCCCTGTCCGGTATTGGTGAGGCCGGTAGAACCTTGACGATACCATCCTGTAGGTTGCCTCACCCGGTATTGGCAGGGCCGGTAGAGCCTACTCCAGTACTCCTTTGGGCTGCCCTGCCCGGTGTTGGTAAGGCCGGTAGAACCTTGTAATTCACCATCTTTAAGGTTGCCTTACCCGGTATTGGCAGGGCCGGTAGAGCCTACATTCAGCATTCCATAAGGGCTGCCTTGCCCGGTATTGGTAAGGTCGGTAGAACCGGTATATGTCATCTCACGGTTGCCTTACACGGTATAGGCAAGGCCGGTAGAGCCTGTCATTAAAACTGTCACTTGGGTTGCCTTGCCCGGTATTTAGGCAAGGCTGGTAGAACCTATTATATGTTATATTACTGTTGTATGTTATGTATGTTTACCCTACGGGGACTGCCTTTAACTTTTAATAAAGTTAAGTTATTTTGCCAAAGTCTGAGAGTCTTCAAATCCGTGACACATCCATAACCCAATCCGAATAAGTAGCTCAATAGACCAAAGCAGAGGACTCCCCAGTAATAGGACAACAGCAAAGGAAGTAGGAAGTGGGAAGAGAAAATAGAAAGAGGTAAGGAGTAGAATAGAGAAGGGTAAGGAAACCCTGCAGTTAGGAGAAGATAAAAGTAAAGGAGAGCAGAAGGAAGAGCAGAACCAGGAGTGTCTCCCATCTGGTGTGGGGGGAAGCACCCTACGAGAGAGACATGCGCACCGGAAAGTATGCAGTAAGGAAACAAAAATACAAGGCTAAGCCAGATTGGACCAACTTGGGAGCCCAATAGAAGTAACATACATTAGTACATTAACAATTCCATGCATAACAGAACCCCCCCACTAGAGAGCAGGAGCCGAACCCCATTAGAGTAAGTAATAGCACTTGAGAGGCAAGTGGGAGCCTACAATCGATGTGTCACAAACCCCACAGGGGTTCCTGGGTCAAATCTCCAGAAGAAAAGTCCCTATGAAGTCACAACCCAGGAAGCCCACCCCTCCCAGCCCGGCCAGCTGCAGACCCAGCTAAGAAATGAGTTAGGGTCCGCCCCCCGCTCACCCCACAGAGAGACTAACAGAGACACCCCCAGCCGCAACCCCCCCAAAATTGCGGTGGGAGAGACACCCGAGGAACAGCACCACACGTCCAAGCCCCAAACCCTCCACATCAGAAACTCCTAATCAACAACATAACCAAAACCCCAGAACATTCTCTGTCCCAGTTCAACAAAGACCCCAACGTATGAACCAAGCTGGTTAGGCCGGATAGTCTCGGGCAAGTTTTTCAGACGCAGGTTGCATCGGCGTCCTCTGTTGTCCAAATCATCCAGCCTGTATTGGAGGTTAGAGATAGTATCTTTTTGCTCTGAAACATATTATTCTAGCACTTGCAGTTGATCTTTGCATCTGGTCTGGTAAGTCTCTAACGATTGAACGCAGTGACCCAAGTGAGAAACTTCAGTCTTGAGCTCCATTATGTCACGGTGGAAAAATGCTTTCATATCATTAAAAAGTTATTTCAGATCCACTTTAGTCGGCCAGGCAGACATGTCCGGCTCGCTGGTTTGCGAAGCCATATGCTTGAGAATTGGAGCAGTAGGCACCCCAGCTGTGGTCAGGCAGAGAGTGTCTGAGGAACTGAGCAGGGTTCGCGTGGTTTCTACCCGGGATGAAGGCCCTGCGACCGCGGAAACAGTAAGTGGGATTTTAGGAGTTCTGGAAGCTCGTCTCCGGGGCTTTGACGAGTATCTGCTTGACATGGGTGTCAGAGGGTCTCAAGCAAAAGGCAGAAGTCACTTCTTGAGTTAGTAGCTGGAGTTGAAGCTTAAGGTCCCCAGGCTAGGCCACGGAGCCAAATTAAAACACGTCCATCTTGGACAAAAGCTAGCTCCGCCCCCCCTTATGCTTCCCTTTTCCCTCTCTTCCCTTTGCCCATGTCTCCCTCTGTATCCCATTCTTTCCTTTCCCTGATGTCCCCCTCTCTTTCTTTATTCTCCCTCTCTCTTCCTCTCTTCAAAGTGAAAGGTGACCTTTTCAAAGATACACCAATACATGTTATCACTATCATAACAAATTGCCTGCTGAAAAAAATTCTAGGCTTGGATTCTATAGCAAGTGATAAAAAGTATCACTGGTTTTAATCCACAGACTGTGAAGTCTGTGGGGAAACTGCATATAAAATCCGTGATAAAATTATCAGCTACAATGAAATCCAGGCCCATGTTCAGGTTAATTTATATAGGAGTAAATTCCACCACAGACTGTTAAAATTACATTTTGCTCAATTCAAATCTTTTTTAAACAATTTTGCATCTATGCAGATATGCTAGTGAGATGGCTCAGTTGGTTAATTCCCCATCTATCGATGCAAGGTTTCAGGTTCAAGTCCCATCAGGATCACCTCAGCCTTTCATCCTTCTGAGAAAAATGAATACCTTTAAATTGGGTATTTATATTTATACTGCAGTTCATACTTTAAAATGAGAGACAACATCAGCGTATCTCTGCTGGTAATATATATTTATATTATTACAGTTAAAATGTTCTCAGGCTCACAACAGCTAAACCAGAGTTCTCCTCCCTTAATTATTCTTGACAAGCAATCCTTTTATTTTAATCTCATTGGAATTACTTGAAATGTAGCTGGTACATGTTTCACCTTATTTTAGCTAAAACAAACCTACATAGTCCACCAGTAAATCTGAAAATAAAACACATACAGATACAGTTCCACATGTAACTAGAATTACGATAGGTAGCATTATTCTTAGCAGCATAGTTCCCCTTTAAGATTGTGGCATGAATCTTAAGTTATAAGAAATAATATTATTTTTTCAGTTGCGACTGCTGTGAAACTTAATAGCCATGAGTTTGGCTTAAAAATATTTTGTAAAGGGCATTTACTGTAAATAGCTGAATGCTTCTGCTTAATTACAGTTGCATGTCACATTTCATATTTAAATGAGAGTTTTTTTCAAGTTGTCTACTCTTGAATCTTCTTTTCCTACCATGCAATTAATATAATTGTATATGAAATGACATACTAAAGATGACCCTAATTAAAGACAAAAAACTTGCTAATGAGGCACCCAATAGTAAGTAGTAAGTATTAGCTACAGTATTATAGGTAGTAGAAATGCAGTACTGTAACCAGATCATTGGACGTTAAGTACAAAACAACTAGAGCTGCTTTAGAACTTAACTACTGCATGAAAATCATATATTTAAAGGGACCCAGTCACCTTAAAGTGGCAAAAGTAGTTCTCAATTTATATAGTCTTCTTATTTTTATTTTATGCTTATATATCTAAAAATACTTCACCTAACCTTTCTACAAAACCATTTGTTTGTTGTAATGTGACTGCATTACTTTAATAGCAGATTCTAGCACAAGTCCAGGCTAAAATATATAAAATCCTGAATTTTGTTGTAAGTCAATGACATGTAATGTTGTTCTATTGTACTGATATGGTTAATGCAGTGTTTCTCAAGGTTAGTCCACAGGCCTCACTAACAGGTCAGGATTTTCCTATATCCCTGCCTGATTAAAGGTGGAGAAAAAAAAGGAAAAGTAATAGATACCTATCTAACACAGAACAGTATTGAGAATTATGACAAATGGCTTCAATGCAATTAGGCTGTTGATCCAGGGAACTATCTGACTGCCATTTGGACTCAGGAAGGAATTTTTTAACCCATCAGGGTCTTAACTGGAAATGGCTTCAATGGTGTTTTTTTTCCCTTCCTCTAGATCAACGGGTATGATTTGGCATGGGCTAGACTTGATCGACACATATCTCTTTTCAGCCTCATCAACTATGTTACTATCTGTGCTTAATCAGAGTTATACTAAGTAATGTAATAAGCTGTTAAAGAGCTAGTCAGAGATACTCAACTAGGAACAAGCCTGCCTATAGACCCTCCTCAATTGTAGGGCAGGCTCGTTCCTACTTGAGCATCTCTGACATATTCAATACCCCTGAGACTGGTCACCCTAAGGGTAACAGGGGAAACAAGACATGGACCCTTTGCTCACAGTGTGCTTTTTGATAGGACCATTATGGTATGTTTTAGGATATATGTTTCTATGGGAATGGTACCAGTGATCTAAGAGAGATGTCTCTCTGGCTAGGATGTTTTTTCTTTAGAGTATTATTGATTGTAGTACAGTGTTATTCCTAGTAGAACATCACTGACCAGTCTTTTCATATGCAACTTATTCTTGGGATTGGTTACCCTAAGTGTAACAGGGGAATCTGGACATGCACCGTTTGCTCACAGTGTCTAGAAAGATAAACTGCACCTCACTGATGAGACCTAACAAGGCTGAAATGTGTGTCTGGGGTTGGCTGCTTTTCTTGTTCAGAAGGGAATTAATTGGCACTTAGGGCTCGGTTTAAAGGCAGCCGTTAGCAAAAAAAAAATAACGGGTGTGTTAAGATGCAGTAAGCAATTCAAAGCTCCGTGTTATGTTCAGCTAACGGCAGAGCACAAATCACATCGGCCGATACATTTACGTGCATTGGGACCCATAGAACAAAATTCCCCAGAGCAATTCAAAGAACCGCTGTACTGCTAACGGCAGATAAAAAGATACATCTTACAGCCCAAATTTAAGACCCAGTTTTGTTAGGCCTTAGACACCTAACGGACCAAAAAAAACCCTGTTACATGGTAAAACAGACGAACAGCTCCCCGCACAAGAATACAAATGGGAAAATTAACCCGAGCAATGCCAAAATAACACAAAAAAACATGCCCACATACCACAGATCACTGGCACACACAACACAACAACCAAGCAACACCACATGGACGTGGCCTAACAAAAAAACACCAACACAACATGCCACGGAACAATGGGGGTTAGCATACAACACGGACCCCTGCCAACACAGAACAAGCTCACCTGTGCAACATCACCACACAATCCAGACACAACCTGCACCGCATAGCTCCACACCCGCAACTGACAGGGACACAGCAACCACAACACAGCACACTTGTAAACACAGACACACCTGCAAACACTTACCTGGACAACAAACAGCTTCCCATTGGTCAGCACTCACCTCATCACACACCTACACAACGCCCCACCACCTACTTAAATGGACAGCTAACCACACTCACTTGTGGCTTGTTTTCCACTCAGGAGAGATAGAGAGAGGGCGCAATCAGTATGTTGGGTTACATATTGTTGCGAAGACTATGGAGAAGGCGTGCAAGGGAGAGAGCTGGGGGACACCAGCAACCCCCAGGCACACCTGATCAACAGCCTGCACCTGTTGCAAGTGACGAGGCTCACAGGAGCCCATCCCCACCTGGAGGACACCTGCCTGCAGATGCACAACTGCAGCAACAGGATGCTCCCCAGCTGCCACAGGGATCCCTGCAGCAGCTCAGGATGCATAGACAACCACCAAGGCTCAGGGTATACCACCCAAGGGTCACTCTCCTTGAAATGACCAATGACGAGGTCATTGATTACTACAGGTTGAGGTCGCACAACATCATTGCCCTGTACAAGGTCATCAAGGATCAGGTGGATCCCATATGCACCCACAACCATGCCCTAACTGGCCTGCAAAAACTTCTGTGTACCATACACTTCATGGCAAGTGGCGCCTTCCATTCGACAGAGTGTTACGCATCTGCCATGTCCCAGGCCACATTCTCCAGGGTGCTGGCCCAGGTCTTGCCAACCCTCAAAGGCAAGGCCAGTAGGTACATACACTTCCCCACCACTGACATGGAGTGGACACATCTCAAGCAGGGCTTCTACGAAAGGGGAGGCATGCCCAGGGTCATGGGTGCTATAGATTTCACCCATATCAGCATCAAAGCACCAGCAGGTTGGGAAAATGTGTTCATCAACAGAAAAAACTTCCACTCCATGAATGTGCAGATGGTGTATGACAGCAACCTGGCCATCATGAATGTCTGTGCAAAATATCCTGGGAGCTGTCACGATTCCCATATACTCAGAAACTCATCTGTGCAAAGAGACTTTGAAAATGGGACCTATACAGGCGGATGGCTTCTGGGTGAGTTAACAATACTAAATCACACCACATACACACGTACTAGTACTTTCACTTCATGAAACAGCATTCACACAACATGTGCTCCTTGTCTCACCATGTCACTCACTTTCCACAGGTGATGCTGGCTATGGCTACAAACCATGGCTCCTCACCCTGCTCGCCAATCCCCAGACTGAAGCCCAGGAACGATATAACCAGGCTTATGCCAGAACTCGCAATGCCATTGAGCAGAACTTCGGCCTCCTCAAGTCCATATTCCGATGTCTGGACCACCTGGGGGGAGCATTGCAGTATGCACCAGGCAAGGTCTGCAACATCTTCATGGCATGTGCCATCCTACATAATATCGTGGTGGACACCAGACTCATCGACAATGTCCAGCCCCCACCCAGACTTGAAGACCCTGTGGACATTGTCCAGGGTAAGGAAAGCTTAACAGGGATGCAGACAAGAGACAGATTGATCAGGGATCACTTCAGTTGTGAGTATAATACATGTATGCACACAATCCATGCATACACACCCACCACAACACACATCTTCTGTTTCACCCCACAGGATCAGTGACACAGCCTTGGCACTGGCTGCAGTATGGAGCACCAACATCAACCATTCCATGGACCAGTCAGATTGGGGCTAGAGATTCGAATGACAGCTGACACCCTGTCCTCCATGTTCATACTGCTATCTCAAGGATATCATGCATGCCCCCCTGGAAACCAAGGTACAACTCTTAATCATGTTCAGCATATGCCATGGCTCCCTAGGCACCAACTAAAGTGTTTTGCTAGGATCAGACCCATAGCAACCATGGTATCCCTGTAGCGAGGGAGTCCCATCCAAGGCTATGCATCGCATAGCACTCTGTCATAGCAGGGGTTAAGGGGACATTCGAGGGGGACATGGGACCAGTAGTTTACTACAGCTGAAAAGAGCAGCAGAGGGATGGATCTTCAGTGGTAGTGTGTTACTCAACATAGAGCTCATGAAATGTGGATCACATCTTTAGGGACATTATGCTGACCTGTGTGTGTGTGTGCAGTGATATGTGCTCCAGATAGAAATACACACATCAACAAATATGTCCTAATAGCTCAATGAACCAAACATATTTGGGCTGCCTCTGATGTTGGAGCTGTTGCATGACGATCAGTTCGAGGGTGCTGTTCCAAATCCTGTCCTCCTATCCCACAGGCATACATAGCACGATCCTTCCTAGAACAGAGGAGTTTCCATGTAACTGGACTGAAGTCTGGACAACAATTCCATGAAGACCACCCCTTGCTGTTTCAAGTGATTGTGTTGGTGATGCAATGTTTGACCTGATGTTCACAGCAACCTCTACTGGAACATTCACATATGGACATGAATTCATGTGTGTACTAACACCCAGGTATCACACATGTACATTAAGACTTCTCATCCACAAATGCCAAACCATGTGGACAACACATGAGCAGTTCACTAGTGTTTCTAAAGTATTCCTGTTTAGTTCAGATGTACCGTTTTTGTGCTCATACAGGTGTTTATTGCATATAGGCTATATACCCAAGAAACACATGTATGTTTCAATGTAGTTTGAGACACAATAAAGGAGAACCATCACTATTCAATCTGTGTCTGTATGAATGAATGTTGGATCAAACATCTGTCAATGTGGAACCATAGCCAAGGCTAGAGTATCCCTCATACAAAGGAAGGCATGACTTACATCACAGGAGTCCACTAGTTGCCTGACCATGAGTGGACTTTGTGATGTATACATGCAATGACATGATGGCAGTGATACACTAATGTGTGTTGTGAGTGATTAAGTGGTGATACAGGGGACACACTTCCACTGTGATGTGACGTCCACGGTTTGTATGTTGCTCAATATAATCAATGTCCTGAGATTGCTGTAGGTTGACATATCTCAGTACATGGGCTACATCAAAAAACAACCAGACCAAGTGGACAAGTGTTATCACTGGTGAAGTGTGTTACAACCTTAGTTAAACAACAACACAACTTAAAAGGATAGTAAACCTTGATATAAGTCTTATCTCTCAAACATATATGGTTTGGGAGATAAGACTTACGGTATATCATTTTTCATGTTTTTTAAGGGCTACAATATGAAATAAACTTATTTTCAAGGTTAACTATCCCTTTAATACATAACCCAATGCTCAGCCTAAGGTTTCAATGTATGTGCTACACATTGGAATCTTAGGAAGATCATTGGGTTATCCAGTAAGTTAGGCTGTGATTCAAACTCCTATTGTGCAACTGACTTACTGGAGAACACAATGCTCACCCTAGGATCACAATGTGTAACGCACACATTGAGATCCTAGGGTGTACATTGTGTTCCCCAGTAAGTCAGTGGCACAATAGAATTTTGATTTAAAGACCATATTGATGCATGTTCCATCTGTCCTGCTTGTTATTTCCCTGCTAAGTCACATAGCTGTTTGTTTGGTTTTCCCCTCAAACACAACAATTGATGCAGACGAATGTTCAGTGTTGCACCAGTTGTTGTGATAAGGGGTATTTTCTGATCAAATCTGACACACATCATGGCCATGTAACACTGTTGTGTTATATGGCTACAGGGATGGGTTGCCAGGTGAATTTGAACAACGGTGTGGGTGTGTGTGAACCCATGTTGTAACATCCCACAAACATTTCTCCCAGGCAGGAGTTGAGTTCACTGCTTTGTTTGGCAATGCATTGGAGACAACCCTGCCACCCAATCTATAACTGAATACACAGCAGATCAGACAGGATTCAAAAGGACATTTTTCCTTTATTGAGGGGGCAGATGACAGGTTGGGCCTTTCATTTCTTCTTTTTTTGGGGGGGCCTTAGACTTGCTGCCAGAGGTGGATGCCCTGGCTGATTGCCTTGTCACCCTCTGTCCCCTAGGTGTGGCTTCAGGGGTAACACTGGAAGGGGTGGTGGGTGCAGTGGACCCCTCTGTGGAATGCAGGATCTTGGTGGAGTGGTTTGCACAAATGGTGTGTGGGTGCCCACCACATAAAGGGACCCACTGCTGCCCACTGATGTCTGTGCTGGTTGAGGTGGTGGAGTGAGCAAGTCCCGTGGCTGAGGGCTCCCAATCAGGCCCAGGGGTTGGTAGTCAAGTGGCCAAGGGTCATACCTTGGCCACTGGTAGGTGCTTGTCCCCCACCTGGGATCATACCTGGGGTCATGCTGGGGAGCCATCCAGGAGGGTAGATCCATCTGGGTGGAATATGGCTCATATTGGCTGGTGGCCAAATTCCCGGGCAGCCATTGCCTCCCTGGTGGTGGTGGTGGTGCTGCTGGAGGGTAATAGCTCCTGGAGGTGGTGGGATGCATCCATCTCTCCCCCTGCACCCAGCCGCTGTAGAGTTGTGGAGCATCCTGTGGTGGTGCAGCCAGTTGAGGGGCAGCCAGTGGTGATGCAGACAGTTGGGGAGGAGGTGTGGAGGTTGCATACAGTTCCCAATGGCTAGTCCCCTCCTCCGTATACTCCTCACTGGGTGGTGTTGTCGGCTCCTCCACGGGCTCCTGCTGTGATGGAGGCCCATAAGCTGTGTGGAGAATTGAGATTGTGTCATTAGTAAACATAGCAATGATGGGATTAAAGGGATACTAATACATGAAATGCGGAAAGGGAAATATATGTTGTGGGGTTTATCACCCTGAGTGAAACAAGGGTACTCCCGCTGCTGAAGGGTGTTTTTGTTCAAAAGTATCACAGCTCAGAGTAAAATTGCTTTGGTGCTATATCCCAGTGGCCTGAAGTTGTACATTGGCACTGTTGCTTCATTATCGTATGGGGATTTATGGCCCCTGGATGGTCTAGCAACATCGCCATTGTACAATTCCAGGCCACTGTGATATTGCCCCTGGAATATTCAACTTTGCGCTGTGCTACTTTTTGAATTAAATACCTTTCAGCAGTGGGAATACCCTTGTTTTGCTCGGGGGATGAACCCTTCAATATATTTTTCTTTTCACACGTTAGGTATTACTATCCCTTTAACGGAATACCAATGGTTAATTTCACCATGATGTAATGTAGGCATTGTAATAGATAGATGTGGATTGATGTTAGTCCTATCCCTCCAATACACATGGTTAGACAGATATTGCTCTATTTGATAGTCATTTTGACATTTTTGACAGTCATTTCACCACACGGAGGCTCTTCAGCAGAGCCTATATTGCCCCATTCAGAGATGTAAACTTCATTGGAATGGTGCACAGAGTGTGCTTGCAAACCAGGCACACTTCGTTGACCATCTCAAAGATGTATTCATCTCTGAATGGGGCAATTTAGGCTCTGCTGAAGAGCCTCTGTGTGGTCTAATGACTGAAATCTCCAGCTGTCAAATAGAGCAATATCTGTCTAACCATGAGGGTTGGAGGGATAGGACTCACATCGATCCACATCTTGGTGAAATTAACCATTGCTATCCCATTACAGTTACACACAAGGAGATATGGTCAGATATGCATGTGGAAATGTACCTTTCATATGGATACAAATATATCCTTTCAAGATATGAAGCCAGAGATCATTTCAGTACGTGTGATTGCCTTACTGGCTATATATGTGCACCCATCAAAATATACATTGTATTGATATCATGGATATGAACATACCTTGTATAGCCCATCTACGTAGAGTGGGATATACTAGGTATGTGTATTTGGATGGTATCAATGAAAGTTAGTTTCTGATGGGTGCACATATCTGGCCAGTAAGGCAATCAGAGGCAGTGAAATGATCTCTGGGTTCACATCGTGTTGAGACATATTTTGAGCCATTTGAAAGGTACATATCTGACCATTTTCCTTTGTGTGCATATCTTTTTTGAACAGATGTGCAGTGGGATTCAGATGTTATTCAACCCTATCTATCTTCTTAGTTGATCCCGTACAATGCACAATTTTTTAGTTACTTGACAGGTGACTCTCTGGTTGTCAGGATGATATCCTATGCATTGCATTGTGAGGCATGGGATACCACCCTGGCAATCAGGGATTGATGAACTGGACAGGATCCTGTCCATGTCATGTGTTCCAGTTGAATCCTGAAGGACAACAATCCCGCCAGTAGTGAGGGATATCTTTGATTGAGGCCTGTTTTTCTTTGAGTATGAGCCCATCCATCCTTCTGAGTGAGGCAACCTTACTCAGTCCAAGATATCCATCATTCATGGCCTGTTGGTGACCAAGGTACAATGGTTGATATTTGGTTCCCATGTGTATCCTGCAAACAGTGGCTGGTGTACCATCCATCCATGGCATCAGCACCCCTGAGGATCCATGTGGGAATCAGATGAGAGATATGTAATTTCAAGTTAGAGTAAATGATTGCAGCCACAACACCAAGGCCTACTTTTTCCACCTTTAATTCTGGGGAATTGTTTGAGGCCTGTGTGTTGCACATACAAGCAGTTATTCTCAGTGACACAGTGATGTGTGACCTGCTCCATCCTTTTTGTGATTCATTAAGCGGTGATGTCGACATGATGGAGTGAACATGATGCTGACTTCTCCAGTGATCTAATTTCCCCATTTCCAGTGTTTTCTATGGAGTCTATACAATGGGACCTTAGCAACTTGATTCATGTTATTGCATATTCTCCATAGACTAACACTGGTATTGGTGGAGTGAGGGTGTGTAAGGGTTAATTTCTCGCCACCATCTCTTTGTCAACGCTTAGTGAATGTCCCCTGTGTAGCATGTGATCGTTGGCCTGTTGACGTGTTTGTTGTCTGGTTAACCCTTTGAGTACCAGAGGGATTGCCAAGGCATTTTTGAGTGATGCATTGATGAACCCTCTAGCAATCAAGGGGTTATGTGCTGACTTCCCTGTGGGTAAATGGGTGACATTGTGTGGGAACAGTGATGGTGTATAACAGACGACAATTTCAGGAAGCATGGTTTGTATGGATTGTGTGTGATGAGCACAGCAACAAGAGGGTTGAACTGGGACTTGGACAAGTTTGGGCCTGGTTGAACCTTGCCATTTGTCCTTGTGTTGTGTCCTGTTTTCAACCCTCAGGGTGCTGTGTTGGTGCAGTTGTGTGGTTGAATAATGGGCATGTGTTGAGGTGTGACTGTATTTGCAGCTTGTGTTGGTTGATGTGGTGATGCACTTACCAGTGGTGTGGAGGCTCCTCTCATCCCCAGTGTCCACTCCTCCAGAGACCCCCTCTATGAGTGTCGGCTACATGTTCAGCCGCACCATCTCCTCCCAGCCACAGAAGGTGATAGGGACGGGTGGGCCACCTCCAGTGCCTTGGGCGTGCTTGGTGAGCTCCGTCATCTTGTTTTTCACCACCCTCCAGCAGTCACCCCATCTCTTTTTGATGGACTCCACATCCCGCCTGCATGGAGCCACCGCGTTCACCCGGCTGCAGATCTGATTCCAGGCTGCCTTCCTCCTCGCTGACAGGCCAGGGACCTTTGCCGTTGGGTGGAGAACACTCTGTCTCTCCAGGACGGCCTTCACGAGAGCCGTGTTCTCCTCCTCAGTATATCTCGGATCCCTGATCCTGCCCTCGTCAGCTCCGGCATGAGAGGATTCTGAGCCGGAGTGTCCTGCCTGCTCTGACCCTGACTGCGTGGGCTGCTCCCCAGCAACTACCCCTCGTCTCACTGACACATCTGTCCCTGTCGTCCATGTGCCTGCTCTTCTGGGCCGGGTCCCCCTCCACCCTGCGGATCTCCCTCTCCCACCCCTGCTCTGCTTAGGGATACCCTCCTGACCTTCCTCCTCCTCCTCCACTACTCTCCCCATCCCTCTCTCCTGTCCTCCTCTCCTGGCCATCACTCACCCACTCACACCCATGCACTCCCACAGGCCCTCATAGACACACTCGATCTATTCACTCTCTGTCACACACTTTCACTCACAGATTCACACTGTAAAAATAAAATTTAAAATGTGTAAGGTGTTGGAAACATAAAAGACTGTGTATGTATGTGTAAATGTTTGTGTTTGTATGTGTGTATGTAATATGTGCAAAGGTGTGATATGTGTCGAATTATGTGCAATGCTCGCCAAACTACAAACTCCAAAACTCCTCTACCCCCAATGAATGCTCCTGTCTCCCTCTCTCTGATCACTATCCTCCGCTCCTGGGTCCTGATATCTAGCTCTCAAGAACTCGATAACAGACAGTGTGTGACGGTTATTTTTGGGTATGTATAGGTGTATTTGAACTTTTTGGATACTTTAGGGCTTTGGGATTGGCTGTGTGTTTGAATTTGTTGTTGCATCAATCAGGGTTGCTAGCCAACGGCAGCCGTTATGTTACAAGTTGTTTAGAGCTATGTTATCAGGTGATTTGGCCGTCCGTTGTGCATTAATATGAGCGACAACGGGTTTTGTGTTACATGTTTTTGCTGTGCCTACACTCGATAGCTATTCTTGTAGAGTACCTATTGAATCTGCCGTAACTCATGTATTTGCGAGCAATGTGCCTTTTTCACTTAGCGGCTGGTTTAACATGAGCCTTTAAATCTAGCCCTTAGTGCCTGGACTGGCTTTTGGTAGGATCAGTATGATGTGCTTTAGGATATTTCCTATCTGTGAAAGGCATTAGTGAGTTAAAAGACATTGCGCCCATGGTAGGACACTGTTCCTATAGAGCCTCCTCAATTGTAGGGCGTTCCTAGTTAAGCAGCTCTGACCAGCTCTTTGCATCAGAAAAAAAGATTACAGTATGAATTAGAGTTGCAAAAATATATTTATATTATGCTTATACAATTGTGATCCAAAACTATGATCTCATACTACTAGACAATAACATATTAGAAGATATCACAAGGCCAACTAAAGGACCTAAGACATGCAATGGTTTCCCTGTACATAATTTGGTATGCAGCAGAAATATCCATCATTTTTAGGTGGCAGACATTTCTGCCATTGTGCAGTATAAGTGCTTATTGTTCCTTTACTGTACATAGCTTTATTTTCAGATTTCTGGCTGAACCCATATCCTATTATAATGATGCTTTAAGTACAAATAAGAGAAATATTTGTGATTTATTTTGCAGACCAATTTTGAGGATCTAGGGAAAACCCGTCTTCCTTTCTAATCATTTTGAAATGGAATGTAGAGGTGGGAGGGAGGGACAGAAAGAGGGGTGAGAGAAGGTGTTCGGATACACCCGAGTGTGCTGGATTGGGTACATGTGCAAGAAAGAAGGGGCAGCAGCAGGAAGTGCAGGAAAGAGGAGGCAGCATGGATAGAGCAGAGATGGCTGCAAAAAGCAAGGGGAGAGATGAGGTGGTGGGGAGTATCTAGGCTGGACAAAAACTTTTGCCTCAAAAGCAATACATTCTAAAAACATAATTTCTCACCTTCCGTGGGAATTCCTGCAAAATGTATACTTTTTTTCTGCTTTTTTCATTGCATTGAAATAAATTATTATAATGTACCCCTTTCCCCCACAAACACATAGAGATCCCCATGTATTTCTGCCATGCTAACTATAATGTTGTCAGTCTCTCTTTGGGGGGGAGGGGTTGAGTTTTTATGCTGTCTACTGTAGACAGGCAAAAAGAGGGAACAACTCTTGTTTGTTAGGAGTATTGGGGGCATCAGTTGATCCCTGGGTGTGGGTTGGAAGAGACAGAGTCAAAAATAAGAAAAAATCTTTGAAAAGTGCAGAGAGGCAGTTGATCTAAGCTCCTACCTCAATTGGCTGAGTAAGGACCTGAGTGTAAGAGTGAGAGAGACTTTGCCGACAGATATAAATACATCATCAAGTCAAGACAAACAAACGTAAACTTGATATACTATGTGTATTACACACACAGTCACTCTTACATCTTTAAGAACAGGAGGGACAAGCATATTCTGAGGTATCATGGTGCTTCACTCCAGTTGTGCATTGTGCTTTACCATTTATTGAAGACTGCAAATTCTGAAGCTAATAGGTCTGTCCTCATGCTGTCCCGTACTCTTAAATTTAACACTGTTGTCAAAATGGAAGAGAGTGTTGCAGTAGCTATTTGTAGAGTCAGACAAGTAAAGAGTGGGAACTGGTTTTGCATGCAGTTAGAAGCATGTGGGTGGTATTTCTATGTAGACTGACACGTCATAAGAAAAACCAGATCCTTGGCCTGAGCTGTGACAGAGTGGAAGTGACAGATATTCATCAATAAAATATTTTCGTACAGAGAAACATCACTCCACATGCTAACAGCTGTGTTGTGTTCTGTATTTTATGGTAAAAATCAACAATACTGTCATATTTATAAACTTTTTGAGAGATTACATGAAATGTCTTACTAGAAAACGGTTACCATTCAGCATCTTAGAGGTTACAAAGAGCTTACTTGCACACCTGTCAGGAGCCCTTTTCCATTCATATACTGGTGCCTTCTACCATTCCAATTTCAGGGTTGTGTGCCTTGAGTCTTAGTCCAGCATTTCATATCCAGCTTGTTATCCTGATATTTGACCCTGCTGTCTAGTACCCTGCTGGTGCCCTTTGGCTTTGTTACCGGTGCCTGCTTTTTTTTACTCTTCAGTTGCAAAAACATCTGCTGTTACCCGCTTAGCTTCAACTATTGTCTGCTGTGCAATTTGGTAAGTTAACCTGTTGAGTGCCTGTCGGAGTACCTTGTCTGCCTCTCCTGTCCACTTTAACTGGGGTATTCTGTCCTTACTTGCTCAATTGCTCTGTTTTCTTCCTCTGTGCTTCAAGAGCTCTCACTCTGAGAACAGCTCCATTTGTGAATTCTAGTTATGCTACTGCTCAAACTGGGAATCTCTGTTGTCAGATGTTCAGTAAGTTTCCTTTTATTCCTCTGTACTACTTGTGCTGATGCCCAGAGATCAACTTTTTTTTTGTGCCTTCCTGAGAACCTGCTGTCTAACCATTTGCAAGCCTAACCGTGACCAGGGCTACTTCCTATTATTTGTTTGGAATTACTTGGGTCGCTCCTGTCCTCAGTTCATCACAGGTTATTGGTGGGACAACTACAGGAAGCCCTTGTTTACTTACATACAACCACTGTGCCTTTTCCATTTATCTTCTATGTTTGAGGTATTTGATAATTGAATGCTAACAACTTAACAACATTTCTCTTTGCAGTTTGTCAACAGCATAAGTCATGACATTGAACAAAAACATAGGCTGAACCTCTTGGGGCCCATGAGGGTTATAGACAAAAGAGCTGGCAATCAAAAGATAGTACTTGTCAGAATACCCAATTCTGCAGCCTTTTCATTCAGTTTCATTTGCTGCATCCATACACTGGGAACCCTCCATAATCTCCTTTGTGTTATACTTACAGTAAGCATGCCTAACAATACAAAATAATCATCCCTGTCATCATCATCAGCACCACTGCTTCCATAATCACCTCCTACCCAATCACACTCACTACTGTTCATTGAGCACCAGGACAAGTCATCAACATCCTCAGCCATGCTTCTGTTGCTGTTTGAAGGTCAGTGCCATCGCTACCTACCACTAGAACCACTGTAACATCATGTCCCAGTAGTAGTGGTAGTAGTAGTCTCTGAGGAACCCATCAGTCTATGAAATGTTCAGTATGGATATATTTTACTCATGATGAAAAAGCTAAACATGTTGCTATTTGTTGTCTCTGTAAACACATGTGAGCAGGGGGAAAAGAGGATCAAATCTAGGCTAATCTTCACAGAGATACCATGTCAAGCACAACCACAGGTCTGATTGGGAGACAAATGTGCAATAACTATCAGCACTAGAAACACTCCTAAAATGCAGTGGGATGAGGAGCACATAATAGTAGCATTATAAAAGTGTTGGAGAGTGACAAAACATTTTCTTTCACAACAATAAAACCCATATCCCCTACTACAGCTTTTAGGCAAAGGCAAAACATGGAGAAGGATGACTGAGTTATTTAGTAGTAAATCATATAATCTACACACCCCTGCTACCACCAACAACATCACCTTCACCACTGCCACTATTCATGTTGTTAAAACATATTGAACAGTTCTTCTGCATGCTGCCATGCCAATGCAAGCTTACGGATTTCTTAGAAATAATGAAAAAAACTGCATCAAAATAATACAGTAGTACACCCATGGAATGGAAAACTTGCCATAATGTTGGTGGCCAATATGGGGCTTGATTCTATTCCCATTGCTAAAAAAAACAAGCGTAGTGTTTTTTTAAGTCAGGTTTTTCAGTATTCTATTACCCGACTCATGAAAACAAAATCAGCGGTAATTATACGCACCGCCAGTCAAAAAAATCCATTAGGAAACAACTAAAAACAATGTGCAAGTAGCATTCTATTACCCACTCTGAATATTACCACCTGTTTTGTGGTTACATTTTCTGTCGGTAATCCTGCGCCTCAGAGTTGAGGTGTAGAAGCCACAACAACGGTTTCAAAACCATCATTATTCGAACAAAAGCAGTGCAGAACCCCCCTTTGAAATTCGACTTATAGTGCTTTCTTTCACCATTTTAATTCAACAAATATTGTTCAGTCGACATTTTACCCCTTCCCCTTTAAAATTCGACTTGTAGGGCTTTCTTTCACCATTTTAATTAGACAAATATTGTTCACATTCGACATTTTAACCCTTCCCCTTTAAAATTTGACTTACTGTGTTCCTAATAATGCTCTCATTCGCCACACTGTTTATTCTCCAGTTTTACTGCAAAATACAGACTCTTTATGTGTCACAGTGATTCCTGTGCTACAATGTATAATTTGCTGTGCTAAGTGTGAAAGACCTCTGACTCCTGCTATTTGTTGGCTAAGTGTGAAAGACCTCTCACTCCTACTATTTGTTGGCTAAACCCATTTGATGTGTTAATACTACAATAAGAAGTGATATTAACCCCTCCTTTACTGTTGTGAGGAAGGTTCCTGAATAAGTGTGACTCAATTTACATAATAATACCTGAAACTATCAGACTCTCATCCTGTAGGAGGATCATGGTGTGAATGCTGAAAAAAGACCAGTTCTGCACTTTCCAAAAGGCCCTTTCAAGTACAGAGTCAGAATAAAAATGAACCTTTATTAGTTTACTAGCAAAAGGGGCATGGAATTGCTCGTGGGGATTGAGTGTTTTGAGTGCTTCAGGGTTTTGATATGTTTGCAGCGGTGAAAAGATGAAGTGTTTGACAGGCAAAGAGGTATCTAAGCATTGAAATGTGTTGGATATGTCTTTGGCACTGAAGGAAGGCAACAGATTGAGCATTTTATTTTGTTTAAATCCACTGCATGGATACCTCTTTGGGTCTCAAACACTTAACCCTTTCACTGGTGCTAACATATTGAAAGCATTGTGAATTAATGTGTTGTATTCCCCTCAAGCACTGAAAGGATTTAATCCCAGTGGGCAATGGTGTGGGCCTTTTGCTAGTATTCTTATATTATCTATCCATGGATGAGATCTTTCAATGTTAACTGTGTCTATAAGACTCCAATTAGCATATAAGGGACATTAGCTTATCCCACAATTGTAAGAACCATTCCATTGTATTAAATATCAGCAACAAAACATAGAGTAAAATGCCTTTAGTGTGTGATGGCATAATACATGAGATATAGTACTCGTGGTCCATAATGACTTGGAGACCCTAGTCTTCTCCCCACACTGTATATGAACTGAGATAAGGAACCATAATATTCACAGTTAGTGCCCTTATTAGCGTGTAGCTTCCATGATGCATGTGACGCTCAGTGGGCCAAATTTTGCTGTAAAGATGAAAGAAAATAAAAAACAACAGTGTTTTGTGTGTTAAAAAAATATTGTCTGTACACACGCTGTGATACACATACATATACACACACACAGACTGTGACACACACACACACCAGGATAGGCATACCTGAAAAGTTTGTGTTGTGGAGTCCCCAGCTCCTCTGGTGCTGCTGGGAAATATAATTGAAGGGAATCGTGGTAAAAAAAGGGGCGGGGCTTAGACAGAAGTGGGGGCAGGGCTAAGAAGGGTTAGTTTACATGTAGAAAGTTTGAAAGATTTTTTTTTTTTTTTACATAATAAAAGCACAGATCCCTTTTTTTGCCTGTATTAACCGTTTGAATGCCAGAGGCATACGCATACGTACATTGCTCACCCCTCAGGCACTCAGAGTTAATGCAGTGCATCTGGCCACAATCCAAGGCCATACATACATAGGCAGTATGAAAAAACAATTAGAGAGGGGGGCAAAGGTACACATATAAGGGAGGTATGTAGAATTGTTAACCGAGAGCCTCTCATGAGTTCAGTCCGTGGGCACAATGCTGTTGCATTCATAGCTGTGTTAGTCGAGTGTGGGCTGACATAGCATGTAGTCCGTTCATGCCTTTGCTCAAGCTGTGAAAGGGCCAGTTTGCTAAACAAACACAGTTACTTAAAAAGTGTATAATGATTGTGTGTGCCGGTGTCAAGTGAAACAGCAGTGGGGCAGAACCTGGAAAGAGAGGAGAGCAACATAGTGAGGTAAGAGCAGAGAGTGTGTTTGTGTAGACTCACGCTCCAGTATTTTCTCTATATATATGCATGCCTCGCTAGATGGAGGGCACAAGGACATGAGCATGGAGTGTGATTGTAGGCTGAGGATGATGGGAGATCGCGTCCAGCTGTAAATACTACCGCAAAGTGAATTTGGGTCATGGGAGTTTGCATGTAGTTGTAAGTATTGCAGTGAAACGAGTGTGGGTCTGTGCAGCGTGATTAGTCATGAGAATCATGAGAGGTATAGTCCAAAGTGTTAAGTTTGCCATGATACATGAGGGTGTCTGCGATTAGAGTGAGTCATTGTCGTAGGGTGTGTGTAAAAGGGGAAATTCTCACACATCACAGGGAGTCGCCGCTAACAGATCCACTGTTGTAATTCCATAATGGAAGGAGCGACCAACGTGTGTGCTGTACGGATAGCACAGCGTGGGGAGGCATTTGGGTCAGTTGGATAGTGGTGGGTCGGGCTGGATAGTGGGGGTGGGTCAACTCCCTGCATGATTTTCACAAGAGTAGCAGTGGCCTTCGGCGTGGCTTGATTGGTCTGTAGGTCATGTACTGAAGCTGCTAAGGAGGCTGTTTGGCTCCCCCGGGCTGAAAGGGCCTCTACTAAACCTGCAGTTTCCATGTATGGCTCAGTTGTACTGTTTGCTCCTATAGGGCAAAATGTGTGCTGAGACAAACCCCACTCGAAGCAGGAGGGACAGCAATGAGAATAAGCTAGCAGCTCAGATATGTTTTTAATAAACAATGAACATAACCCCCTATAGGAGAAAGGTAGACCAATGCAGGAAAGTAAGGCCAACACAGCTATATATATAGAAATAATCAGCCTGGGCTTACCAAGACGAGACAGCACACAAAACGGGAAGTTCAATCTTTTAATGTGTAGATGGTAGTTCACACAGCCAAACGTTTTCAGTCCTTCAATGGACCTTCATCATTGCCCTGATGAAGGTCCATTGAAGGACCAAAAACATTTGGTTATGTGTAACACTGTCCACACATTAAAAGATTGAACTTCCCATTTTTTTCTGTGCTGTCTCATCTTGGTAAGCCCAGGCTGATTATATCTGTTGATTATTTATGGGACTTGCACCAATTTTTCAAATTTAAAAGTTTAGAGTGTCACTGCCTCTCTTTTGTCATATATATATATATATATATATATATATATATATATATATATGTCTGGGCAGGCAGTTCAAGTTGCAGAATCCAGTATCCAAGCAGAGGTTAGGGCAGGTAGAGAGCAGGTCAGTAACAATAGCCAAGGTCAAGGTAACAAAGGAGATCAGAAGAAAACATTGCATGGCAAGGGAAAGCTCACTATAACTGAGAAGCAGCTGACGTAACTGCAGCCCCACTCGCAGGAACGAAACAACCCCATTGCCTAGAGACGCCCGAGGACTAGATTCAAGCATGCATTGGTGATGCTGATACACACACACACACTGTGCACATTTTATTTCTGATGAGAGGCACAGTTCTTCCTCTCAAGGGAAAAATGTATATTCTAGACACAACACACCCATGATTTTGGAGGGGGGCAGGTGGAGAAGCATTACTGGCCAACTTCTTTTCTCCCCATATACCTGAAGTGTTGGGTCTAGTTATGGTGCTGCTACTGCCTCAGGTGCATCACTGGAGCTAGTAGTGGCAAGTGTAACCTCCATGTTACTGCTGTTTCAACAACTCATCAGCCAGAACAGCAGTCATAAATTCTGCAATTACATCAGGGTATTTGACAGTGGCCAGTAGCCACTGGCCAACTCAACATGACTTGCTGGCACTAGGCAGTAGGGCATTTTTTCTTCATGGCTTGTTCTTAAAAAAACAAACAAAAATCAGAGGCCTACAGAAAATAAATACAAATAAAATAATTTGGGAGGCTTGTTTCTAACAAGTCTAAGTCCTACAGATCAATTTTTCTTGAGGGCTTGGGCCTAACACAAGTCTAATTTCCTACAACTAATCAATGTTTCTTGAGGGCTTGTACCTCTAACAACAAGTCTAAGTTCTACAAATCATCCTCTGCAAAATACTTTATCCCATCAAGTATCAGTCTGCTCCAGTTGCAGCTTACATCAGGGGGTCCCTGTTTCTGTCACATTATGTACCAATATCTTATTTTATTTGTAATTGTATTTATTTTTTTCTTAACTCTCTCCCAAATACCAGTCAACAAACCACCCCACAAAAAATTCCCTGTTCAACTGATTCTTTCCCCAGACTCCACCTACCAAAACAGACACCCTCCTCAGACCCCTTTTATACCATGTCTTATGTTTTTTTTTTATTATATTTATTTTTTAATTTTGTATTAACTGTCCCCCCAATCCCAGTAAACAACCCTTCCCCAAAAAAATTCCTTGTTCAACTGATTGTTTCCCCACACCCTGCCAACACAGACACCCTCATACCCCTTTTATACTATGCCTTTGGGAAATAAAATAACATTTGCTATGTATTGTGTGTAAATTGAGTGTTCCCATTGATTCCGTAGGTATGAGCTAGACACAAAAAAGTGGAAAAATATCACTTTTCGCTGGAAATTATTCACCAAAAGGGAAGTGCTATTATTTGCAGATTTTGATTTGAGTCAAAAATGTTCGCCCGTCCCTAGTCTTGAAGGTCTTTCAACACAATGAAGGGATTAGAGAGTGCTATCCCAAATTTCACATGATTTTTCAATAACTGGCTATAGTCGATCTTCAGATTTGTTGATTTGATCATTTTCTTTCTATCTTGCAGTCATTTTTGAATTTTGCTCTCACTAGGCAATGGTCATGTCCAACTTTAAAATGATTTAAGAATGAACAGTCAAGTGAAAACCGTTTTATTATTTGCAAGTATGAAGTCAATTTCACTTGTATTACCATTGGGGCTTTTCTATGTACATTTTATGTGGGCCTTTTTCCTGTAGAATGAATGCATGATGCATGATGCATGATGTGGTTGCCTCTGTCATCTTTTTTCCAGTTCCATGTGGTCCGATTGATTTTTTTTCACCATTCTGGATCTTACCTGTTCTTGCATTGAAATCTTCAATTTGTAGTGGTAATTGTCCTGTTTGTAGAGACGTAATAAATCATCATAACATTCTTTAACTTCATCATCCCTGTGGCTACTTGTGGGGGCATGAGCTTGAATGAACTGAAGAACATAGCGACTGTTTAGTTTGATAGCGCAAAAAGGGATTCTCTATGAAGTACTTTCTACTTTTATAACTCAGTCTGGCAGTCTGTTGTTAATCAAGAATCCTATTCCTCCACATCATCCATCAGTGGTTCCTTTATAGTTATCACGGTGCCCGTGCTCCTGGTTGCGGGCGGCGACATTCTTACTTCCTTGTTTTGACTGACACATTTCTTATTGGTCCTTGTAATTGACTCCACCCAGGGCCAACCCTTTTTATACCCTGTCATGTCTGTAGACAAGCGCCCTTTCGTGATGTTCCTGTACTTAGCGCTAGTTCCTGCTGCTGTTTTGTTTGTGTATGACCTGGCCTGCCTGATGACGTTCCTGCGTATCCTGATCTGTTTCGATTCCGTTGCCGACTGGACTGGCTGAGAACCCGCTACGTTGCTGACTGATATGGCTGAGAACCCGTTACGTTGCTGACTGATCTGGCCGAGATCCCGATACGTTGCCGACAGCTCTGGCTGAGTACCCGTTACGTTGCCGCCCCGATTGGCTGAGTATCAGCATCCGTTACTGACCATACTGGCTGAGACATAGCAGTTGTGGCTGGCTGTGCTGCTCTAACCTGTTTACATTGCCGACTGTTGATCTGAGCACTCGCTGCTTCAGCCGTTCATACTGGTATCTACCGCCTCTAAGGTCCTGTGTAACAGCAGGTCGCTGCCTTTTCCTCACCCTAGCTCTCTAGGGAACCTGCTGCTTGTCTGTTCTTTGTTGACATCCTGTACCTTCCTACCATTGTGTATTATAGACAGTACTTGTAATGTCTTTTTCAGGGCTTGTGTGGGTATGAACATTTATGCTGTTCGTTCTTTATTTTCAATAAAGATATTTTAACCTTACAAGTCTTGTCTGAGTGTTCATCAAAAATCGTGACAGTACGAAAGGGCCAATGACCTCAGACAATTCGGGTGAAGGTTGCTCCCTGAATATCCACTGGAAGATGGATATGTACGAACAGCGCCTCGATCAGTTGTCAGTGGCCGTGCAAACTATTTTTGAGAAAACTGCGCATCTTGACAAACCAACTCTGGCCTCAGTGGCTACCCCAGTTCAAGCACTGATGGCCCAAGCTTTGGGTGTGAATCTCCCAGGTAAAGGGTTATCCGCTACTGCACCACTCCTATGGGGACCTACCCTATGCCAGGGGTTTCTGAATCAGCTCGAAGTTTTTTTGAACTTGCTCCACAAGCCTTTCCTACGGAAAGAAGTAAAATTAGGTTCATTATTTCATTGTTGATGGGTAGAGCCCTAGCCTGGGCAAATCCCATATGGGAGACGGCTAAACCCATTACCTCCAATTTTACCGAATTCGTAAGGGCCTTTTGCAGTGTTTTCGAAGTTCCTGGGCATAACATCTTGGCTGCTAAACAAATTATGAGTATCCGTCAGGCTAACCGAACAGTCGCGGGCTACTTCATCGAATTCCACACACTAGCAGCCGAGGTTGGATGGAATGATGAGGCTCTTGGGCAGCCTTCGCGCAAGGTCTCAGTGATAGAATCAAAGACAAGATTGCTGCCCGCGAATTGCCGGAAGCCCTGTATAAATTTATTAAGTTTATCAATCTAATTGACACAAGTATCAGAGAAAGGACGCAGTACAAAGACCGTAAAGCAAAGCCCTCCACTGGGCAGTGGCACAAGAGTGAAGTCCCACCCTTGCCTCTCTCTCCTCCCATGCAGCCTGGTCACGCCGACTTAGCGGAACCTATGCAGGTGGGATTCACTAGGCTGACTAAGGAGGAACGGTCATTCCGCCGCAAAACAGCTTGTGTCTTTACTGTGACTAAGATGGTCACCATTTACGCAATTGTCCTGTGCGTCCAGAAAACGCACGCCCCTAGGTACCTGTAACGGACAGATTCTAGGTGGTGTTCAACAGTCCCCAGAGGTTGTACAGTCTAAACCGGTATTAGAGGTGTTAGTATCCTGGTCTAGCTCCTCTTTTACAACATCTGCACTGATAGATTCGGGCGCAGCGGGGTATTTCATGGATAAGGAGTTTGCCTCCCTTCACAACATTCCATTGGTCGAACTTGTGAACCCTATGGCCATCGAGGCAATTGATGGGGGACCTTTGGTGCTTCCTCAAGTTACCCAGAAGACTTGTCCACTATCCGTGCAGATTGGAGCGCTGCATTTTGAAACAATATCCTTCCAGATCATTCAATCCCCACATTATGCGGTCATTTTGGGGTTCCCTTGGTTGAGGACACATAATCCCAGATTTGATTGGAGATCCTGTGAAATATTGGCTTGGTCGGATTACTGTATGATTCATTATTTATGGCAGCCTACTAGGATCCTGTGTACCTCTCCCTTTCTACCTCATGAATACCAGTCTTTCAGAGATGTGTTTAGTAAGGGAGAGGCTAGCACATTGCCATCGCACCGACCGTACGATTATGCTATTGATATTGTGCCTGGTTCTGTGCCCCCGAGAGGCAGAATGTACCCTCTCTCCTGCGAGGAGAATCATGCTATGGAAGAGTATATTTCAGATGCCTTGGAGCGTGACATCATTCGAAGATCATCCTTGCCCGCGGGGGCTGGATTTTTTTTTTGTAAAAAAGAAGTCTGGTGAATTTAGGCCGTGTATTGATTATATGGACCTTAATAATTTAATGATTAAAAGAGCCTACCCTATTCCACTCATCACTGAATTGTTTGACAGTCTTAAGGACGCTACCATATTTACTAAGTTGGATCTAAGCGCTGCATATAATCTGATTCGTATCAAAGAAGGTGATGAGTGGAAAATCGCTTTTAATACTTGCTCAGGGCAGTACGAATATCTGATAATGCCGTACGGGCTTTGTAACGCTTCAGCGGTGTTTCAAGAACTAATCAACGATGTACTTCGAGATTTGTTGCAGTCCTGCATAGTGGTCTACCTGGACAAAATTTTAATGAATTCCCCTGACTTGGATTCGCATCGTATACATGTTGTTACTTACTCGTATACTTGCTGCTGTGCTACAGTGGCAGCGTCCCACTGGTCTCAAGGCCATCCAAAGATTTCTTGGCTTTGCCAATTATTATCAAAAGTTTATTCATGACTTTTCCAAGATTGTTAAGCCTCTCACTGATTTAACACATATAAGGGGCCAAAAACATCTGAGTGGCCTGAAGAAGCAGAAGGTGCCTTTGAGGCATTAAAGGTCACATTTGCCTCAGCACTGGTTCTGTCCCACCCCAAACCTGATCTACCATATACCCTGGAGGTAGACGCCTCGGATACAGGGGTTGGGGCTGTGCTGTCACAAAGGTCTGGTCCTGGTCAAGTACTCAAACCATGCAGGTTTTTCTCTAAAAAAAATTGACCAAGGCCCAGTCAGTGTATGAGATTGGCGACCGAGAATTGTTGGCCATCATTCTTGCCCTCTGTGAATGGCGCCACTTGTTGGAGGGCACCAGTGCACCGATTCTAATTCTTACCGATCATAAAAATTTGTTGTATCTTTCTGAAGTTAAGAGATTGTCGCCTAGACAGGCTAGATGGACACTTTTTCTTTCTCGCTTCAATTTCATAGTGTCCTATCTTCCTGGATCCAAGAATGTTCGTGTTGATGCACTGACCAGGCAACATGGGCCTGATTTGGAGTCTGAGGTGAAGCCGGTACCAATTATTCCTCATGATCGCATCCTTGCTACATTACGTACCAGCATTACGTCTTCACTAGGCCAGGAGATCTTGGTAACCCAGGCTGAGGGTCCCTCAGAGAAACCGTTGGGAAAATGTTTTGTGGCTGAACCATTTCGAACCAGATTACTAGAAACGTACCATGCTTCACGGGCTGCCAGACATGTGGGCAGAGATCAATTATTCTGGTCCCTGTCTCGTATGTTCTGGTGGCCTACCCTAAGAACTGACTGTGCTGACTTTATTGCGGCCTGCACTGTGTGCTCTCGTTCTAAGTCTCCGAGGCACCTTCCAGTGGGGTTTCTGCAGGCCGTTCCGAATGGTGATCATCCGTGGTCACATGTCTCTGTTGATTTTTTGGGAGAGTTACCTGTCTCTCACGGCTGCACGTATATTCTGATGGTGGTAGACAGGTTCTGTAATGGTTTGTTCCACACTCAGACACAGTGGTTTAGGATAAAACACAGTTTTATTGAAACAAACACAATGATAATTACCCTTAATGGGCTATAGCGTATCTCAGCAGAATTATACAGGTGCAATACAGGACTTAGATACATATGCCTACACAGGCCCAGTATAACAGGAAGCGAGAGAGTTCATATACTGTCACAGGTCAGGCATGATTGGGCGAATACCCAGAGTAGCAGCACAGCATGAGTTAAAGTCCCAATAGATATAATCAGTCTCTGTTGTGGGGAGTTCTCAGTAACGCCCAGTATGATGGAATAACAGCGAATAGGAGACTGTAGTGCTAGAATGGAGACAGAGTACTGGTAATCTGCCGGAGCAGAGCCGAGACTTATACCCACTGCCGTAGCAGTAAACGGAGGCCACAATAATACTTTGCAAGAGCTGAATGGAATAGAGCCAATGGCACCCTGCCGGAGCAGTAACGGAGGCAACAGTACTCTGCAAGAGCTGAATGGAACACAACCAATGGCACACTGCTGTAGCAGTAACGAGGCAACAAGGTTCTCTGCAAGAGCTGAATGGAAAAGCAGCCAATGGCGCACAGTCGCAGCAGTAACGGAGGCAACAAGGAGTACTGCAAGGGTTAATGGAAGACTCAATCAATGGCACACTACCATAGCAGTAACGGAGGCAACAGTGAAGCTCTGCAAGAGTTAACGGGAGGCCCAGCCAATGGAACACTGCCGTAGCAGTAACGGAGGCAACAGTAAGCTCTGCAAGAGTTAACGGAAGGCTCAGCAATAGGTACACTGCCGTAGCAGTAACAGAGGCAACAGTAAGCTCTGCAAGAGTTGACGGAAGGCTCAGCAATAGGTACACTGCCGTAGCAGTAACGGAGGCAACAGTAAGCTCTGCAAGAGTTAACGGAATGCTCAGCAATCGGTACACTGCCGTAGCAGTAACGGAGGCAACACAGAACACTCTGCCAGGTAGGCCCAGTCAAAGCGGAAGTCAGAATGTCACCCAAGCAACACAACGAAGCAGGAACAGGAGAACCGTGACAGATCACGGAGCAGGAACGTCAGACGAGCCGGGTCAGGTCACGGAGCAGGAACGTCAGCCAGGCCGGGTTGAATCATGGAGCAGGAACGTCAGACAAGCCAGGTCAGGTCACGGAGCAGGAACGTCAGCCAGGCTGGGTCGAATCACGGAGCAGGAACCAGAAGCAGAGTAGTCTAACAGGCCAAGTCAGTACACGGGAACACAGCACTCAAGTCAGCACTGGTACAGGAACACCATGAAAGGGCACCAGACAGGTGCCAGAGCCCAGTATAAAAAGGCCATACTGGGCGGGCCAAACATCGCTCAGCCAATAGGAGTGCATCACACAGAGACTGACAGAAAGCATGGGCACCGTGATAGGTTCTCTAAGATGGCTAATTTCGTGCCACTCCCTGATCTGCCTTCTGCCAAGGAGCTGTAATATTCGCTAAAGAAGTATTCAGACTCCATGGTGTACCCAGGGTGCTTGTCTCCGACCTTGGCAGTTTAATCATCATGACAACTGGGCCAATTTGCTGCCTTGGGCGGAATTCGCCAGAAACTGTGCCATTAACACCTCGTCTGGGAATTCACCTTTTCTTGTCAACTATGGGTTCCAACCATGTTTGCTCCTGGATTCATTTCAGGTGCAGCAGATTCCAGCCCTAGACAACAAATTATCACGGTGCCCATGCTCCCCTTGCTGTTTTCTGTCAGTCTACTCTGTGCTTTGCTCCCATTGGCTACTCTGTGCTTGTCCCGCCCAGTATGGCCTTTATATACTCGGCTTTGGCACCCCTCCGGTGCCCTTTCGTGGTGTTCCTGTACCAGTGCTTGTTTCTGCTTAGTTATTCCCAGTGTACCGACTTGGCCTGCCTGACTACTCTGCATCTTGTCTCCTGCCTCTGTGTACCGACCCGGATTACCTGACTATTCTTTTGCGCCTGCTCCTGTGTACCGACCTGGCTTGGCTGACGTTCATGCTCCTGTGTACCGACCCGGCTTGGCTGACGTTCCTTCTCCTGTGTACCGACCCGGCTCGGCTGACGTTCCTGCTCCATGATTCGGCCCGGCTTGGCTGACGTTCCTGCTCCGTGATTCGACCCGGCTTGGTTGGCGTTCCTGGTCTGGCTGCCTCTGTGTCACCTTGGCGACATTCTGATCCATCAGGCACTCGTGTCTCCATTACCACTCCTGCAGAGTACAAGTGGCCTAGTCTCCGTTACTGCTATGGCAGTGTGCCATTGGCCTTGTTCTCTGTTACTGCTCCTGCAGAGTGCAAGTGTCTGTCTCCGTTACTGCTACGGCTGTGTGCCATTGGCCTTGTCCTCCGTTACTGCTCCTGCAGAGTGCAAGTGTCTGTCTCCGTTACTGCTACGGCAGTGGGCCATTGGCCTAGACTCCGTTACTGCTCCTGCAGAGTGCAAGTGTCTGTCTCCGTTACTGCTACGGCAGTGGGCCATTGGCCTAGACTCCGTTACTGCTCCTGCAGAGTTTAAGTGTCTGTCTCCATTACTGCTACGTGTCACGGTTTGTTTTTGACTCTCAGACACAGAGTAAGATAAAAATCAAACTTTATTGAAAAGTTTAATGGGAACCCTCACGGGTCCTAATCATACATGTAAATCACATATACACAATGGGTACAAACAGTAGTTATAGCAAGATACAGGGAGGCTCTACCGGCCTTGCCAATCTACTGGGCAAGGCAGCCTAAAGGGTTACACGACAATCTGAATGTGGCTGTACTGGCCTTGCCAATATACCAGACAAGGCAGTCTGGAGATTTACACGATGAACTGATAGTGGCTTTACCGGCCTTGCCAATATACTGGGCAAGGCAGCCTGGAGGTTACACGATGAACTGATAGTGGCTTTACCAGCCTTGCCAATATACCGGGCAAGACAGCCTGGAGGTTACACGCCAACCAAAATGTGGCTCTACCGGCCTTGCCAAATTACTGGGCAAGGCAGCCAAGTGGACAGAGGAAGAGCTCCACTAATGCTGCATAGATGGAGCAACAGCATAAGATGGAACAGTGGAGCAAACCAGTCTCCCAATCAAAGAGACCCATCCGGTTAGCAACGGAGACAGCAACAACCGGTGGATATACAGTAACTCAGTGCCATGTATAGAAGAACAGTATAGCCCACCCGGTTCAACACAACTAGATTAGCAATTGGTGGATGTGGAGTAAACCAGCAAGGTGTACGGGACTAACAAGTGCTTAGCTGGCTCTATACAGCGGAATCAGCAGCCGGTGGATGGTGGAGTAAACCTGCACTGATGTTGGTCAACAATAGCGCTCACACGGCTCTAAACTAGTGGAATCAGCAGCCGGTGCATGGTGGAGTAAACCAGTACCACATACTGGATAAACGATACGCCCAACCGATACTAAACAAACGGAAGTAGCTACCGGTAATAAGTAAACCAGTACCACATACTGGATAAGCGTATAGCCCAACCGGTTCTATACAAGCAAATCAGCAGACGGTGAGAAGGGAGTAAACCAGTACCGCATACTGGATAAGCGAATGCCCAACCGGTTCTATACAAGCAAATCAGCAACCGGTGAGAGTGGAGTAAACCAGAACCGCGTACTGGATAAGTGAATGCCCAACTGGTTCTATACAACAAATCAGCAACCGGCGAGAGTGGAGTAAACCAGTACCGCGTACTGGATAAGCGAATGCCCAACCGGTTCTATACAAGCAAATCAGCAACCGGCGAGAGTGGAGTAAACCAGTACCACGTACTGGATAAGCGAATGCCCAACCGGTTCTATACAAGCAAATCAGCAACCGGTGAGAGTGGAGTAAACCAGTACCGCGTACTTGATAAGCAAATGCCCAACCGGTTCTATACAAGCAAATCAGCAACCGGTGAGATTGGAGTGTACAGAGATCAGAATGTCGCCATAGCGACTTCAGCAGCCAAACGCATAACCAGCAGCAGCGACAGCAGACAAGCCAGGACCACACAGGAACGATAGCACCGCCAACCGGGTCAGGAACGGAACAGGAACACAGCAGTACGGGATCAGGAATGGAAACATGAACGATAGCACCGCCAACCGGGTCAGGAACGGAGCAGGAACAATGCAGGAGAGGCACTGGCTACAGGAGCAACGCTGGAACTGGTAGCAAGCGAAACAGGCCCAGGGAACAGGTACAAGCAGGTGACTGCTGACATAGAGACACCAAGAAAGGGCAACCAAAGGGTGCCTCAGCCTAGTCTAAAAAGGCAATCCTGGGCGGGCAAAAGACAGGTGGCCAGTGGAGAGTACACACACCTGACTGACAGCACAAGTAAGCAATCACGGGCACCGTGATACTACGGCAGTGTGCCATTGGCCTAGTCTCCGTTACTGCTTCTGCAGAGTGCCAGTGTCTGCCTCCGTTACTGCTACGGAAGTGTGCCTTTGGCCTAACTTCCGTTTCTGCGCCCGCAGAGTGCCAGTGTCTGTCTCTGTTACTGCTATGGCAGTGTGCCATCAGCCTAGTCTCTGTTACTGCGCCTGCAGAGTGCAAGTGTCTGCCTCCGTTACTGCTACTGCAGAGTGCCATTGGCTTAGTCTCCGTTACTGCTCCTGCAGAGTGCAAGTGGCCTGTCTCCGTTACTGCTCCGGCAGAGTGGAAGTGGTCTGGTCTCCGTTACTGCTACGGCAGTGTCCTATGTTGCTCAATTCCTAATATTACTCTGGCAATTCACGTTTGTTCTGCTAACCTGTTTCTGGGCGTCACAAATCCTTAAGCTGTCTATATGGAGAGAGCTCCATCACAGACCTCTCTGCACATGGGACTGTTTACACTCTTTGAAGACCATTAACCAATGCTGTACCTTTCTCCTGGGAATTCAACCGATTCTGCCTGACCTGTGTCAGTATAGACTGTTGTGGACTTTATGGTTATACTGGACTTGTGTAGGCCTATGTATATGTAACCTGTCGTGTGTCTGTATTATTCTGCTGATATACTACAGGACCTGTGAGGGTTATTTTATTACTGTGATTTCAATAAAACTCTATTTTATCCCAAACCACTGTGTCTGTGTGTTGAACAAACCGTTACAGTACGAAAGGGTCATGACGTCAGACAGTAAAGGTGAGGGAAATACACAGAACATCCACTGGAGGATGGATGTACATGAGCAGCGTTTGGACCAGTTGGCACTGGCCATACAAACTATTCTTGAGCTCACGGTGCATCTCGATAAACCAGTTCAGAATCCGGTGGTCTTCCCAGTTTTGACACCGGAGAGTCAATCCTTGACAGCTGTTGCCTCAGTTAAAGGGTTAACGGCTTCTGCTCCGCTACCACTCATATACGATGGCGAACCCACCCTGTGCAGAGGGTTTATTAATCAATTGGAGATATTTCTGGAACTAACCCCTCACGCTTATCCTAATGACCGCAGTAAGGTCGGGTTCATGATATCACTTTTGATGGGCAGAGCCTTGGCGTGGGCCAATCCCTTGTGGGATAATGCTAAACCTTGCACCAGGGACTTCAGGGAGTTTGTACGGTCGTTCCGTAGAGTATTTGAAGTTCCTGGTAGAGCCACCTCTGCTGCCAAACAATTGATAGAGATACAACAGGGCAATCGTACTTTGGGCGATTATGCCATAGAATTCCGTACATTGGCAGCAGAGGTAGGTTGTAACAACGAGGCTTGGTGGCAGCCTTTGCTCAAGGACTTGCTGACCATATTAAGGATGAAACGGCAGCTAGAGAAGTACCTAGTGATCTGGACGAATACATTGATTACGCCATTCTAATTGATTCCCATATTCGCGAGAGACTTATGGCTAAAGACCATAGGCTACGGCCTAGAAACAGTGGGCAAAACAGTTTTTTGATCCCACCCATGCCTCCCTCGCCTCCCATGCCTCCTGATCATAAACAGGAGTCCTGTGAACCAATGCAACTAGGGTTCACCTAACTAACTAAGGAAGAACGGGCACACCGCAGGAGGCAGGGGTTATGTCTATACTGTGGCAAAGCTGGGCACCTATTACGTACCTGTCCTGTACATCCGGGAAACAAACGCACCTAGGTTACCTTGGGGGACAGGCCCTAGGTTGTGTTCAGCACTCCCTATACCCGATTATGCAGAAACCCACGATCCAGGTGGTGTTTTCATGAGCAGAACACTCAGTGGAGGTTCTGGCCCTGGTTCATTCCGGCCCGGCCGGTTACTTCATGGATAGTTCTTTTGCTGCTTTACATAAGATTCCATCAGTCAGGAGGGAATCTCCCTTAGCCATCAAGGCCATTGACGGCAGACCAGTTCAGATAACTATGGAAACTATTCCGATTTCTATGACTATTGGGGCCCTCCACACGGAGGAACAGCGATTTCAGATAATCCATTCTCCTCATCATGTGGTCATTCTGGGGTTCCCATGGTTACATTTGCACAATCCCTAGTTTGACTGGCAGAGTTGTGAGATCACGTCTTGGTCCATGTACTGTATGGAGCATTGTGTGACTCATCCAGTTAAGATTTTGTGTACCTCTCCCTCCATGCCAGCCGAATACCACTAATTCAGTGACGTTTTTAGTAAGGGAGAGGCTAGCACATTGCCCCAGCATAGGGCATATGATTGTGCCATTGATTTGACCCCTGGGGCTGTGCCCCCTAGGGGCCACACGTATCCAATGTCGTGAGAGGAAAATCGGGCCATGGAGGAATACATTGATGATGCCCTTAAAAGAGGGATTATTCGGAAGTCTACCTCACCTGCTGGTGCTGGTTTCTTTTTTGTGAAAAAGAAGAATGGCGAGTAAAGGCCTTGTATTGATTACCGGGGATTAAATAAACTTATGTCCAAGAATGCCTACCCCATACCTCTCATTACTGAACTATTTGAAAGGTTAAAAGGTTCTTCTATTTTTACGAAACTAGATCTACGGGCCGCCTATACCCTGATCAGAATAAGAGCTGGGGATGAGTGGAAAACGGCATTTAATTCCAGATCTGGGCATTATGAATACCTAGTCATACCATTTGGCCTCTGTAATGCACCCACTGTATTTCAAGAACTTATTTACGATATCCTCTGTGATATGCTACAGTCCTGTGTAGTAGTCTACTTTGATGACATACTCATACACTCAGCTAATCTGTCTCAACACATCAAGGATGTGTCCGAGGTCTTGCTTCATTTACGCAAGAATAAACTATTCTGTAAAATGGAGAAATGCGAGTTTCACAGGTCCAAAGTGCCTTTTTTGGGTTTCGTGATCTATACGGATGGTATTGCTATGGACCAGGAGAAATTCGCAGCAGTCTTGAAGTGGCCACGACCCAAAGGGTTAAAAGCAATTCAGCATTTTCTTGGGTTTTCCAGTTATTACAGGAAGTTTATCCAAAACTTTTCCACTATTGTTAAACCTCTGTCTGACTTTACGCACAAGGGTGCTAATCCATCCCAATGATCTGATGCTGCTGATCATGCTTTTGAGACATTAAAATCCGCTTTTGCATCTGCCCCTGTACTGTCCCACCCTAACCCTTCCCTTTCATTCACATTGGAGGTTGATGCCTCTGAAATTGGGGTAGGGGTAGTAATGTCACAATGCCCAGTGGCTGGGGGTACTCTGAGACCATGTGGGTTTTTCTCAAAAAAAACTGTCTAGTGCCCAGAGTCACTATGAAATTGGTGAAAGAGAACTCCTGGCTATCATTCTCGCTCTGAAAGAACTCCTGTATTAATTCTAACTGACTACAAAAATCTGACTTATCTCTCGGAAGCTAAAAGATTGTCCTCTCGTCAGGCCAGATGGGCCCTGTTTCTATCTCGTTTTAACTTTGTAGTATCCTACTTGCCGGTCTCCAAGAATGTTAGGGCCGATGCCCTGTCTAGACAATTTGGGCCAGAGATGGAGAAGGATGAGGTCCCCGTACCCATCATTCAGCCTGATCGCGTCCTGGCCACCCCACATACTAGTATCACCACTGGGGGAGGAGAGTCTGGCCACCCAGGCTATGGCACCTCCAGAAACCCCAGTGGGCAAGTGCTTTGTGGATGAGTCATTTCGTACCCATTTGCTCGAAACATACCACTTTTCTAAGGCTGCTGGGCATATTGGGAGGGATCAACTAATATGGTCTCTCTCACAAGTCTTTTGGTGGCCTTCCCTACAGGCCGACTGCTCCGCATTTACTGCAGCCTGTACCACCTATGCTCGTGCCAAGACCCCTAGACACCTCCCAGTGGGCTTACTCCAACCAGTACCTAATGGTGAACGTCCTTGGTCCCACGTATCCATTTATTTCCTGGGAGAACTGCCAGTGTCTAGGGGTTACTTGTTGTAACGGTTTTCTGACACTCAGACCAGGGTGTAAAGTAAAAACACAGTTTATTGAATCAAGGAGTAATACAATGCCCCTAGGGGCCAGTACAGGAATAGCAGAAATAGCAAACACGAACCGGGTGAATGCAATACAGCAAATAATACTGGACAATGGATAGATAGTAAATGACCCCAAAGGGTTAACAAGTGCAAGAGGAGAACTCAGTCCTAGTTTGGCCAACGCCCAGGATATATAGTAGTCTCTGGGTAATAGTTCTTGAGTCACAAAGCTGGAATTAAGTAGCAGTCTCTGGAACACAGTTCTTGAATCACAAGGCTGGAGCAAGGTGTCTGTACTGAATTCACTCTCAAATAGAAACGGAAGGCACAAGTGCCAGAGCTGAGTAAATACCACCACCGTGGGATATGAAGAAGTGCTATTGCCAAACTGAAATACAAGAACCTGAGCCGCCCTTAACTGAGACTGGAAGTTAACTCTGCATGTACCCAATGGATAGTGCCCTGACACCTCTTGGATGTCAAATAGTGGTATCGAATGCACAAGCACTGAGAGCCAAGCACTGGATAGTGCAGATGGATAGCGTAACCTCTGTATGTCAGTAGGCCGGAGCCAGGACACCCTTCCGGTGCCGTACGGAACTTTCCCAGCAAGAGCGAACGGATAGCAATGCCCACAGGCACGGTCACGGTGCACACCGAACGCCGGACCGGCAATGCTCTGCAGAAGGTAGTGAAGGGTTACAGAGGTACAGAAGGAGTGGCTCTTAACTGATAAGTGTATGCTAGGCAAGAACTGAGGCACAAGACTGAGGCTACGAAGCACTGCAGGAGTTAACAGGTTCTGTACCGGAACACAGCAACGTACTAGGAATGGCAAAGCAACCTTAATCTCAACTAGAGTAGTGAGAGGAATAACGAGACACCAAGTGATCAGAATGTCGCAGACGCGACCGGTCCGTGCAGGTACACCGGAACAGCAGACTGGAACAGGCGATAACTGGAACCGGAGCACAGCAGGAACAACCGCCGAAGAACAGGATCAGTCACGGAGCTAGGTCGTCTACCGGAGCCGGGTCGTACATGGAGCAGGATCATCAGCCAGAATCGGATCAATCACGGAGCAGGGTCGTCAGCCAGATCCGGGTCATACACGGAGCAGGATCATCAGCCAGAACCGGATCAATCACGGAGCAGGGTCGTCAGCCAGAGCCGGGTCATACACGGAGCAGGATCATCAGCCAGAACCGGATCAATCACGGAGCAGGGTCGTCAGCCAGAGCCGGGTCATACACGGAGCAGGATCAACAGCAGAGTCAGACAAGCCGGGTCGGTACACTGGAGAACTGGAACACAGCAACAAGGCGCAGATACTGGAACACCACGAAAGGGCAAATCACAAGTGCCCAAGCCCCAGAGTATAAAGGCACATCCTGGGCGGGCCAATCAGCATCCTCCAATGCACAGATAGCACAACCCTGATTGACAGTGTAGCACGGGAACCGTGATACTTGTTCATTCTTATGGGGGTTGATAGATTCTCTAAAATGGCTAATTTCTTGCCCCTTTCTGGCCTCCCCTCTGCCCAGGAGTTGGCAGTTGTATTTGCTAAAGAGGTGTTCCGGTTGCATGGGGTACCTAGAGTTCTGGTGTCCGACTGTGGGAGCCAATTTGTATCTAGATTTTGGAGAGCCTTCTATTACCAGATGGGCATTCAACTGTCCTTTTCGTCTGCCTACCATCCCCAGACCAATGGAGCCGCTGAGCGTGCTAATCGAGGACTGGAACAGTTCCTGCGCTGTTTTGTTACCGATCATCATGATAATTGGGCAGACCTGTTGCCGTGGGCAAAGTTCGCCAGGAATTGTGTGGTTAATTCATCGTCCGGGAGCTCCCCGTTTCCCATCAACTACGGGTTCCAGCCTTATTTGCTCCCGGACTCATTCCAGTCGCAACAGATTCCAGCTCTGGACAAGCACATCGAGCAACTCTGCTCCACTTGGGCACAGGTACAGAGGGCCCTCAGTCAGTCGTTCCAGCGTCATCAACGCCACGCTAACCGTAGGCGGCTGCCAACGGTCTCCTTTCAGGTTGGGGACAGGGTATGGCTCTACTCCAGAAACCTTAATTTGCAACTTCCTTCTAATAAGTTGGCTCCCCGGTTCATTGGTCCCTTCAGGGTGATCCGTAAAATTAACCCTGTTTCGTATGCCTTGGAGCTCCCAGCATCTATGCGCATTCCCAATGTGTTCCATGTATCCTTGCTGAAACCTCTGGTATGAAACCTCTACACTACCACTCCTGTGGTTCCTGGTCCGGTAGAGGTTCAGGGCCAAGAGGAGTACGAGGTCCAAAGCATAATTGATTCACGCAGATGTAGAGGAAAATTGCAATATGGTCCTGAGGAACGTTCCTGGGTTGATCAGAATGACCTTCATGCCTCTAGATTACTGTGCAATTTCCACTCTAAATATCCTCAGAAACCAGGTCCCTCTTCCAGGAGAGGAGGTCTTTGAGAGGGGGGTACTATCACGGTGCCAGTGCTCCCCTTGCTGTTTTCTGTCAGTCTACTCTGTGCTTTGCTCCCATTAGCTACTCTGTGCTTGCCCCGCCCAGTATGGCCTTTATATACTGGGCTTTGGCACCCCTCCAGTGCCCTTTCGTGGTGTTCCTGTACCAGTGCTTGTTTCTGCTTAGTGATTCCCAGTGTACCGACTTGGCCTGCCTGACTACTCTGCATCTTGTCTCCTGCTCCTGTGTACCGACCCGGATTGCCTGACTATTCTTCTGCTCCTGCTTCTGTGTACCGACCCGGTATGGATTGGAAAATTATAAACACAAGAAAAAGAGACCGAAAACCTGTGTGTGGATTCATCAACAGACAAAGGTCTATGACAGGGCTGTCCAAGTTCAGTCCTCATGGGCCACCAACAGTACAGGATTTAAAGGGATAGTAATACTTCATTTTATCTTTATTTTATTTTGTAGGCATTAAAAAAACATGAAGAACGATATAAGTCTTTTCTCTCAAACCTTTATGGTTTAAGAGATATTCACAAGCAAAGTATCCCCCCCTGTTCAGTCAGATCAGAAGGGAGGTGCCCAGGTAGACTGCAGAGAGGGACAATCTTCAATTAAGATAAGGGAAAAAGCTGAAAAACTTGTCAAGGGGGGAAGGGCTTTCATTTTTTTCATTGAAAGAAGAATGTCCCCTTCTGTTATCTGTCTGGTCTTACAACTAGATTCACATCTGATAAGAGATGGCTTACACTAGGTGAAAGGGGTGGGAGGGGAAAATTTGCTTGTGAATAGCTCTTAAACCATAAAGGTTTGAGAGATAAGACTTATATCATTCTTCATGTTTTTTTAATGCCTACAAAATAAAATAAAGTTAAAATTAAGTATTACTATCCCTTTAAGGATTTCTCTGATTAAGCACAGGTGGACCAGTCAAACTGAATGAGCCACTGATTAACTCATCTGTGCTTAATCAGGGAAACCCTTAAATCCTTACTTGTTGGTGGCCCTTGAGGACTGAACTTGGACAGCCCTGGTCTATGATGTAATTGAAAGAGTAAAGCTCCTGAAATGGAAATGGGCAGGCCGCATAGCAAGAAGACTTGATGGTAGATAGACCAAAGGAATTTTGTAATGGATTGCATTCTATAATAAACACCTAGGAAGAAGACAAAGAAAAAGATGGGTAGATGAAACAGGGCGGAATATGTTGAAGACTTGCTGAGAAGGCCTTCATCCTGCAGTGTACCGAAAATGGCTGAAGATAATGATGATATATATATATATTTTTGGTGGTTGATCCTTAAAAGTTATCTCAGCCTGTTTCACATTTTAGTGTTAGAGTTCATTTAATACAAAATGATACACACTATATGGATCACATGGTTGCATTGCTAAATATTATGGGTGTTATGTCAAGCCACATGCAGAGTGAATGGGATAGGCATAAGTCTCTCCTGAATATAAGACAAGACCAAGGACCAAATAAGGTTGGAGGCTTTTACAGTAGGAACATGGGCAGACTAGATGGACCGAATGGTTCTTATCTGCCATCAAATTCTATGTTTTCTATGTTACATGGACAAATGAATGTGGACACCTGATTGTCAAACATCTTATTACAAAATCATGGGCATTGACGTGGAGGTGGTCTACCCTTTGTTGTCGCAACAGCTTCCACTCTTCTGGGAAGCCTTTTAACTAGATGTTGCAACATTACTGCATTAATTTACTTCCATTAAGTCACTAGAGAATTAGTGAAGTTGGACACTGGTGCTGGGTGATTAGGCCTGGCTCACTGTTGGCTTTCCAGTTTATTCCAACAGTGTTCGATTGGATTGAGGACAGGGCTCCATGCAGGCCAGTCAAGTTGTTCCACATTGATTTTGACAAACCATTTCTGAATGGATTTTGCTGTGTGCATGCAGGCACTGACATTATAAAACAGGAAAGGGGGCAATCTGTTGTCAGAAAGTTGAATGCACAGAATCGTATTGAATGTTATTGTATGCTGTTGCTTTAAGATGTCCCTTTACTGAAACTAAGGGGCCAAGCCCGAAACATGTAATGCAGCCTCATACCATTCTTCCTCCACCAATCTTTACAGTTAACACAATGCAATCAAGCTGGTAACCAGAGTTATCTTTTGGATTGACAAATGGGGAAGAATGATTAATCACTCTAGAGAACATGTCCCCACTGCTCCAGGATCCAGTGATGTTGTACTTTACACCACTCCAGCTGACAATTGTCATTATGCTTGGTTATCTTAGGCTTGTGGATGGCTGATCACCATGAAAACCAATTTCACAAGGCTCCTGATAAATATTTATTGTGTTGATCTTGTTTCCAGAGTTAGTTTGGAATTTGGTAGTGAGAGGAAACACTGTTTTTATAGCCTGCTCTCTTCAGAATTCACAGCCTGTTCTGTGGGCTTATGTGATTTACCACTTCACAGCTTAACTTTTGTTGCTCCCAGATGTTTCCACTTCTCAATAACAACACTTGCAATAGACAATGGCAGCTCTAGAAAGACAGAAATTTGATGATCTGACTTATTAGAAAGGTGGCATCCTATGTCCTAGTTGAAAGTCACTGAGCTCTGCAGTACGGGCCATTCTACTGTCAATGTTTGTCTACAGAGACTGCTTGGTTTTATACCCTTGTCAGAACTGGTATGGAAGGGTGTGGATAAAATAGCTGAATTCCCTAATTATAAGTGGTGTCCGCATACTTTTGACCCTGTAGTGTTTCTCAGTTAAAGGTTGATCACGCATTGGCACAAACTGATCACGCTTTGACACAAATTTGGACATTTCATGCTTAAGGCGGTAGCAGTTACATTCTTGTATTGAACATAATAACTTGTGAGCACTGAAGAACTGTATAGATTTTGCAGGTGATATTCAGTATTTATCTGATGGTTTTAGATTCTAACAGAAAACGAGTGACTCTTTTTTGAAGACATGGGAAAAACAAGTTATATGCACTATACATGCTATTCTCAGGGCAACAGGGATGTTGGAGCTATTATCAGGGGACTTAAAGCTACCTTTCAAACAGTGGTTATAAGCCATTCATCTATCACTTGCTGCAGTTTCATTCAGACATCTATAGCTTTGTGGGATTGTCTTTCAAAGCTAACCATACATAAAGTGGCATGCATATGGTATAGGTTACTCCTTAGCTGGACATTGCTCCTACAGACAGATACAGCTTTGACTGTGGTGATCTGCTGCTGCTTTTGTACTCTGCTCATTTGTCCACATATCTGTGGTCAGGCAAAGTTTTTTTGCTGTAAGATGTTTCCAGTCCTTTGCCCACCAGACTAACCATTAGCTTATATAACTCTGGTACAGCTATCCTAAATTAATTGTAGCTTAGAAAGAATCATATTTTGGCTAGTTTACCATCTCAAATGTACACTTTAAGATTATTTTTGTGCAATTTTTGTCTTCTTTCTTTGAACTCAGTAATGTGTTGAGTATACATAGAAGACAAATTCTCTAACCTCACTGTTTTAACTAAATGATGACTAGTGATGATGGAATTGCTTGTGGTGATGGTGGTGGCAGCAGGCACTTCATGACTCTAGTCAACTCCTACAGCTGAATCTAGGAGACATCCCTATCCTTACTTTTCACCTGCACAAAACCAGCACTTTTGAAACATTGGTGTTACTGTTATAGAAGGTAATTTGCCTCACTTCCTGACAATTTTTGTACACTACTATCAGCTGTCCCTCAGCCCCTTTTACTTTTTAGGAGTGCTAAAAGAGTGTTCCTCCCAATCATACCTGTGGTTGTACTTCCAGTGGAGGTGCCTAGATGGGACCCTGCTTTTCCCCCGTTCGTACTTTTTTTTACACAGATGACAGCTAACAATGTTTTTAGCTTTTGAATTGTGATTGAAAAGTATCTCCAGAGTGGAGATTTCATAGAATGAGGCATTCCTGATAGACTGCTACCATGACTACAGGGGCTATTATTACTAGTAGTGGATATTTACATATCACTTTTACTAGTGGTGTTTTCCTCATTGGGAAGAGAAACTTCATTGTCACTTGCTGCAAGGTCTTCCACAAACATGGACACACTCAATTTTATACTACGTCTTTACTACCATCAGCAATACTTCCATACACTGCTCCTACTCCCCTTCCCTTTGCCTTTGCACCTAGCACAATATGGTGGACATAGAAATAGCACTGTTGATTGTTACTATACATTACATGGTTGGTAGAGATATTTGGAATAATGTTTTGTTCCTCTGATATTATTGTGTGATTCATGCCATTATTACAGTCAGTGTCTGTCACTGTTACTAAATGTCATAGTAGCTCATGTAAAAAAAAACTTTTGCTTGTCTCTGTTTAACAAAGTTTTTTTTATATTTTATTTTTAATTGCCCCTGTCTGTCACAGTCACTATATATAACTATATCTCACACACCTGCACTCCCTGCAATCACAAGCAGTAGCTTCCCTTTGCCTCTGCTTTACTAGATTGAGCAATTCTCTTTCTCTCCCAAGAATTACTGCAGTGGTGTTTTTATAGTACTATGGAGGATAAATTTGGGTTGGCTTCAGAAATCCTAATCCCTGCAATTTGGAGTAAAATGATAAACAGCGCAGCAAAGACTTGTGCACCAGTGAAGCACCACACCTCAGAGTATTTTCGTTGACCCTCTAGTTATTGTGTATGTATTAGAGTGCAGCTGTGTATAGATTCTAATTGTCTGGATTGTCAAGGCAGATATCACTGTTACATCATGCAATCTCTGACTGGCTGACTGCTAACTCATACAATTCTTTTTAGGGAGTTAACTCTCCCTTCTTCTTACCCACACTCCAAAACAACTGGCAGTGTTTATCTTCAAGACTCCTCACTGACACTTCCATAAACAGCTCAGATTATTATTATTATTATTATTATTTATTTGGATAAAGTTGCTAGGAATCACAATCCACTGCTTTCACTCTCACTCCCAAATACAAACTACCTGTGGGATGCTGACACCCTTGTATACTAGCACCATGTGAATACTTGAAGCATCGGGTGGAATGTTATTTCTACCACTGATTTCAATGCAATACATAGGCAGAAAAAAAGCAGAAAATCTGGATTTTTGAGTAGAATTTCCCACTAGGAGGAAAGTGCCATTTTTGCCTGTTTTGTTTTTGAGGTGGGAAGTTTTGCCAATCCTTAATAATGACCCAGATGCTGACATCCCTCCACAAAATATCTCAGCTCTGATATTCATTCCATTATTTGTTTTCTTTACACAATGAGCAAGTGGCAGTGGAACTAAACAATTTCCTATTTGAATGGACATTCTCCCAGGGAAAGGAGCTATAGCAATTATCATTATGCACTTATGAAATATCATTAAGTCTCTAAGCTGTTAATAGCAATTCACAGCCTTTAAATTAATTGTTTTTGTAACCTATCAAGACAGAAAATGAATCATACTGTTGTAGAATACTTAAATATTATTCTTATGTTATGCATAGCAAAATGAATTACTTTAAAATTTGCATTATTCTAGAAACATCAATTAAATAGCTAAGCTTAAGACATTTTATTAAACTATTTATTTTCTTATAATAAAATATGTATCTAGAGACATGACTAATTTGGATAGGCATACAGTCTTCAAGATATGCACCATTTTTAGCTTAAATACTGGATGATTATTGAAATAGTTCCAGATGCTTCAAGTAAATATGTGCTGATTAATTTGCATAAAGGAAAAAAAGTGCTGGATATGATAACAATGGTTTCATAGCAGAAGGTTTTGATGCCTCATTACTAATGAGATATTGTTTTGAATTCTATCAAAGTCAGATGCTATCCAAGTCAGTCTTGAATCAAAAGCTGGAATCTTTTAAAAGTGTTATTACATTAGCACAAGGAATGTTGTGTGCATCTAATGCATCGGAATATGACATCAATATACTGGTTGTATTTTTCACCACTTAACCCAATTCAAGGAATTGTATACCCCTCTATCCTTTTATTATTTGATTTTTATTAAGTCAAGAAAAAAAATACAGTACAACAGACCAAGTGGTTAAAATTTGAGGTCATACTAAATCAAAAGATTAGGTTAAATAGAATGAAACAATAGATTACAGAATGAACACAGTAGTGAATCAAACCTGCTAATAGTAACACAGCAACAGATATAAGGCTAAAACCCAAATAATGGACATAGACTGATACGATACCACAAGTGTGGACCACTCCTTAATGTTAAGGTTAAGAGGAAGGTCTCTACTTGACAATACCACAAGTGTGGACCACTCCTTAATGTTAAGGTTAAGAGGAAGGTCTCTCCTTGACTGGAATATAAGTTGAATGAGAAGGAAAGTAAAATGGGGGGGGGGGAGACAGAAGTACCCCTCGATCCTTAACAGGTTAAGGTGACTGCTTATGTTAGGATTACATTGTTAACTTATTCTTTTTTATATCTATACAATTTATGCTGTTTTGCAAAAATAGAAAAAAAAAAAGCATGATAGTGGTATATTTTAAGAAAGTAAGTTGAAAATTGATGGTCATTGGTTATTACTTACAAACTCAGAATTCTACCATGGCGTGGTTGATGTTGCAGTTTTATATGCAAAAATATAATTCAAAAATATCTGACTTGCTAAAAATAATATAACTTTCTATGTTGGCATAGTGCATAATAAACTTTAAGTGGACTTGTCAGCCAAATACAAGTATAGTTTATTTTGCAAGTATTTTTATATTTATAGTATGTTAATTAGTTGTGTTCAAGGCCAAACATCTTGCTTGCTGTTCTCTTAGAAATGATCCCCATTTGTGGGCTCTGCCTAGATTCATTTTAGCATAGTGTGTGGTAATATTGTCCCAGAATATACTCTAATTAGCATAAAGTGCAAGATTTTCCCATGAACAAATAAAGATTTATTTCTCAAAAACTATTTATGGTACAAATCAATGCACAATTTTAAGGCAGTTTTAACCCTTTGAGTTCCAGAGAGACATCCGTTACAAAGCATTGGATACCACTCTGGCTCTCAAATGGTTAATTATCTTTCACTTATGGTAAACTCATCTTTAGGTGTCAGGTTAAAGTGGAATTACCACCGCTAAGCAACTTTGTTTCTAATAATTCCCTATCTGGTGACTAGCTGCTTAGTAGTGCTAGTCGCCAGAATTATTACCTGGTTATGGAGAAATATGCATTCATCCTCGGCTGACAGGCAGGACAGAGCACGGACGTCTTGCCCTAGTGACATCCACGCGCCTGCGCTGTCAGTCCCTTCGGCTCCTAGCAACGCCTCCTATAGCCGTCTGGGACTGACAAAGCTGCTTAGTAGTGCTAATCGCCAGAAACGGAATTACTAGAAACAAAGTTGCTTAGCGGTGGTAGTTCCGATTTAACTTTAATGTGTGACCTGGAATGAAGTTAGACAGTAATCAGGAAAAGCTAATTTTTGTATATAAAATACCCGTTCAGGGAATTGTTCTCACATTGTATCCTTTATAAGATGAATACATCAAACACCAGGCTAGGCATAATACCCCTTACTAAACTAGAAAATTATAAAATAAGTAGTTCTTTTATGGCACATTAATGGACACTTCACCTTATATAAATATGGCTCAAAGTGTTTTTTGCTTTAATAACACATACAATTTTTTGGATCAGTGAATTTCAAAATAATTAAAGCAAGTTCATTTATAATTGTAAGTGCGATTTTTGCAAAACAGATTTTCCAAAGTTGTACAAAGGAAAAGGAAAAATTAAACATTACCTCCTGGATTCCACAAATGCCTCTAGTGCAGTGGAGACATATATAGCATCTGATGAACTTACAGATGCTTCCAGAAGATGGCGCTAAAGGGAAATAAATAGGCATTTTTAACATTTCTTCCTACTGCATTAATTAGCTACTTCTCCTTTCCCCCAATGGTCTACTACAAAACTGCACTGACTAATTTTTTTCATTTTTCTTGCATTTCGAAACATGACTTGCCTATAGTAATATGGCTGTAAAAACTACAAAAATGAAGAAAAGATAGACAACGTATACCATTTTAGTAAAACGCTAAACCACTACATCAAATGAGCCATGAAATGGATGGCATACAGCAGCTTCTCTATGCCAAATAGAGTATGATTGGGGGTAGCAATGGGGTTGATGTCATCACTGATCATTTCATAGAGATTCTGGTCTGTGATTTCAACCTGTAATGGTTTCTGACTTCATCTTCCATCATGCCGAATAGTGTGACTCTTGTCCAGTATATCCTGGGTCTTTGTGGCTGTTTATGTTCCTTGGTACTGCTGCTTCATCTGGTCCTCCACTGGGGGAGGGCACTCTGGGTACTTCTATGGACAGAGCATCTGACCTTTCACCTACTGTTGAATGACCACCTGCATTGAGATGATCTAGGGGATCCCTGACTAGGGGTGGTGAAAAGTGAGAAAAATTTCCTGCATGACGTTTCACGAAAACTTGTAGATTTTTTGCTTGCCTATTTTAACACATTTTTCACCTATATTTGTTATAGGTACATTTCACACTGTAATATTACTTTGTCTGAGGGCTGTAGTTAAGAAATAAGTGTCTGAAAGTCAAATTTGTGAATCCTACAGCAACATATACCTAGAAAATGTAGAATGCAGAATGCTTTTGTCTTTTGCCCACAACACTAACTTCCTTCTTAAATGACACTGGCACATTCAAGATGATGTCAAGAGATTAAAAAAAAAATACATCCTACAATGTGGCAGATGTGTATCATAGTGGTGGAGGGGGTACTGGCTGGTATGGTGTGATTTGTGTATGTATATAGTTTTTACTATTGTCATGTTTGCCTCAAATCTCTATCCTCCTTCTCAGATTATTGACACACATTACTTGTCGCTCATAGCAGTGGTCCCAAGCGGGGTAGATGGTGGAAAACCTTCTTCACAACCCTCCACCACCTCCACATCTGTGCTGCTGGAACTAGTTTTGCTGGGACCTTGACAAAATGCACCCTCCCTTGAAGTAGAGGGATCATCATCATTGATTACACACGCTGTAGCAACCATTGCTGCAGTCAGTTTTTTGAACTACTGCTTTACTCTCCTGCCGCTGCACTGCTCCACCCCTACCCCTTCCCCTTGTACATTTGTTGGACATTATACAACTACACTGTGTTTTTTTACTGTATGGTACACAACACAACTGATGGAGCTGTATGATGCCTTGCCTAAGCCCAGTCAGCTGTCTGTCACTATCACTTCTTTCCCTAGACTTCCCCACCCAGCACAGAGACAATAACAGAAAGATCAGCAAGCAAAAAGGTCCCTAGCTGCCTGTGTCTTGCCAGTCAGTCACATGGTATTTTGGAGTATTTGGTGGTCAACCTCCTTCCTCCCTTCTTCTCCCCAGAGTGCCCCACTGACTCTCCTAATAGAGATAACAAATGTCCTACCTAAAAGATTCCCTAAACTAAACTTAAAAAAAAATAGACCAGCACCAACTGGATGAACAATAAAATCTAAATATCACAGTAAAAACAAACAATACTAATGGATGTTGTATAAACTGAGAATGGGTGAGGGAAAGAGAGATCAGCAAGACAGTGAACCTACTATCAAGGGGTCAACCATCCAGCCCCAACATCAGCTCCATCACCCAAAATACCAACGGAGCCTAACTATCAAACATGTGCATAATGCAAATGTCCAGCAGGTGACCAGACCAACATCTGTTCAAACACCCTGTTGTAGACACAGATGAAGTTGCAGTAATTTTGTGACAATACCGTGTCCATTACATGGTGCAACACAACATTTTTGTGACTATATTTGCTCCTATTTTTTATGTTTCTATGTTCTAAAAACACACTAGGGTTTCAGACTGAACATTTTAAGAAACCCTTTCCATGGTTTTCTTTGTCTGTTTTGGTGGGAAAAGACAAAGAGAAAACCAGTTCCCTTTCTTTCTTTTGCTGCTAGGGGGAAGAGAGAAGGGGCTGTTTAGGGCAGGTAAAGTGGGCTGGTGAAGGGCGGTACTTGTAAAAATAAAAGAAGCAGCCAGGGAGAGCAGTGGAAGAACTGTGTCATGTTTCTAAGGCTTTCCTGCCTTTTCGACTGGTTTCGACCCTGACTTGTCCGAGTATTCCTTTGTCTCCTCCTAAGTACCACCTTTATCCACCTGTTGCTGACCCAGATTGTCAACCACCCTCCTTTCGACCTTTAAAGGCCCTCGGTGCCCAGGGTGTTGTGTTCAACATCATTGACTATCCCGTTGCCTTCGACTTGTTCGACTGTCTATATACAACAACAGTCAAGTGGAGATTATTCGACCCCCAGTCGCACTGTGATTTTATAACCCTCTAGTCGTACGGAACCTTACGAACTCCAGTGCTGCTTATTCTATGTTCAGCAGAGACATCCATACTGCTGGTAGGATATACACGTTCATTCCTGACCTGGTGAATAGCTGTCTGTGTTCCAGGTGGCTGTCCTATCATCAGGCTTCACTGCCTGCTACACCACCTGGCCATGGCCGCAGCAAGGTCTCCTGGAAGAAGCCACAGATCACTAGCAGCGCTCTCAAGCCTATGAACTCCAGCTTCTGCCTCATCGGGGCCTACCTAGTAAGTATTACTGTATTGTCTTCTGTCTATTAAACTAGCAGCCTGCTACCTCTTGTGGGGTTTTCCCTCCTCAAGGTTCTCTGGCAGCTTACACTGGGCACTTAGGTCAAGAGACTTACAAACTGTTTCAGAGAGTAATCTTTTTGGACGCCTGACTTCCTCCAGTGGACGCAGCCAAGTGCATCATGCAAATGCAACAAGTTCTCCTTGCCTGCCTCCTTTCCTGCTGCACCGTCCTCGTATGATTGTTCCAGGATAGCTAAGTATCAAACTATCGCTTTCTGCTTTCCTTTTATACTATATTTCTAGGAAAACACCCTAGTAACCAGAGGCACTCCATTTATCATGTTTGTCCAATTTGAGAACTTCCCATTTACCACCACTCTTTGCATTCTATCTTTCAGCTAATTTCCAGTCTACTCACAAACATTTGTTTCTAAGCCTATTTCAGTCAGTTTGTACAGTAACCTTGTGTGGAACTGTATCAAATGTCTTAGCAAAGTCTATATAGATTACATCAACTGCAGCACCCAGATCTACATTTTTACTCACTTGTTCGTAAAATGTAATTAAATTAGTTTGACAAGACCTGTCCTTCACAATGCCATGTTGGCCCCTGCTAATGATATTCCTGTTCAAGATGATTTCTTGAATATATTCCCTTAGCAACCCTTCAGTTTCCCCTCCACAGATGTCAAGCTTACAGATCTGTAATTGCCTCGGCTGGGACTTTGATCCCTTTTTAACTATGGGCACCATATATGCTTTATGTCAATCCGAGGGCACCATACCTGAAATAAAAGAATCCCTGAAAATCAAAAATTAAGGTATGTACATTGACTCCATCTTGGAGCAAGCATATGGTCTCACGCCATTTTGTAAATCTCAAACCACATGGTCAAAGACTCCATTTTGGATCCAGTGCATGTTTATTGACTCCATTTTGGAGCTAGCATATGGTCTGACACCATCTTGGAAATCTCAAGCCCCAGGTCAAAGACTCCATTTTGGAAATAAGCACATGGTATATGGATTGCAGTTCTTTTCACACTTACATTTAGATTTAATTTTAATGCAGCAGTTATGAAACCCTTTGCACCAATTAATTCACCCAAAGCCATGAACCACAACACACCCTAAGTGCTACAGAATGTAAAATAAAAAATGGAAAACAATAAATGGAGCAAAACTATGTGCAAATGGATGAGACTGAACGATGAATACCTTTAAAGGGTCAACTCTAAAAGATGAAACGGCCCTCAGTGGGTTAATGTGGAAAAATCACCAAGGCATATAACACCCAGATACACATTACCTAGAGCCACATAAAAAAAAATACATGATTGGAAGAAAATAAACAGTAAACACCACCAAGTGTCCACTCAAAACATGACCTGGCACCAGTTGGTTAATGTACAAACACCATCACCGATAGGGATGGGCGAAAAAATTAGCTTCAAACTGAAATCGGCGAATAATGGCACTTCCCTCTTGGTTAATAATTTCCCATGAAAAGTGCAGTTTTTCTGTTTTTTTCGCCTAGCTCATTGCATTGAAATCAATGGAAAGAAACATTTTTTCCTACTACACTACACAGCCATATACAAGTGTGTCAGGCTCTAACAACATGCCATTCTGTGTTTCCGAGAGGAGAAAGCATTAGCAGCACGTTTTTGAACTAGAGAAGATAGGCAAATAAAGGGGATTTGAAGTTCAAATTAGGGAGTCTTTTAGGTAGGACATTTGTTCTCTGTATTAGGAGAGTCTGGGGGCACTCTGGGGAGAGGAAGGGAGGAAGGAGGTTGACCCCAAATACCCCAAAATTTCATGTGACTGACTGGCAAGACACAGGCAGCTGGGGACCCATTTGCTTGCTGAACTTGCTGTTATTGTCTCTTTGCTGGGGAGGTCTGGGGAAAGATGTTGTGGATTTTGTTTTTCAGTTATAATTTTTTTTTTTTTGACAGACTGTGATAAGCTATTGTGGTAAACTTAAAAACAAATAAATAAATAATACTAATTAAAAAAATAAAAATAAAAAATAATAAAGAAATAAACAAACAACTAATTAAATATATTAGGTGACAGACAGCTGACTGGCCTAAGGCAAAATATCACACTCTATCAGTTGTGTTGTGTACTGTAGAGTAAAAATGCACACAGTAATTGAGTAACGTCCAGCAAATGCACAGCGGGCAGTGGAGGAGGAAGGGTGGAGCAGTGCAGGGACATGAGAGTAACGTAATAGTTCAAAAACTGACTGCAGCAATGGTTGCTGCAGTGTGTGCAATAAATGATGATGATGCCCCTCCAAGGGAGGATGCAGTTTGTCAAGGTCCCAGCAAAACTTCCAGCACCTCAGTACAAAAAAAGAACCACATAAGGAGAAATATAAGAACACTGAAGACGACAACAAGTCGCATAATAGAGGAAGGTGTAGCAGCTGAACCATCTGCTGCATCAGATAGTGAGACAAACAAGCACCAAAACACCTATCCTGAAAGTAGTAGCAAACTTTGTTACAGTAAAAGTAAAAATAAATTGAGCGAGACCTCTAAAAGCTTAGAGGAATATAAGGGTAGTGGACAAGAAGTGGCAGGTGATTCTGATGCTGCTGAGGATGACCTAATGATGATGATGCAAATCTTCTCTTGTTCAGATGAAGTTGATAGTGAGGATGATGACATGGCCATAAAGTAAGCAGAAAGGCAAAGGCTGAATCTTCCACCACTGAAAAGTAGCACTGTGCCTGTCTGTAAACTGTTTGAGAAAACCACTGGAAAGTCTGACCCTGGACAAGCAAAAATGTCAGAATGTACACAGTCACCCTATCAGTCATCATGAGCATCATTGCTTCCTCAAAGTCCAAGTCCCTCTCAGCCACACACACCTGTGCTGAGTTCCCAGCAGCGAGATCAACATGTTATTAACATCCACAAAGTTAGATATGACGAGTGCCTCTGCTGCTGCTGGAAGTGCTGCACCTTTGACACCTAGTATTAGTAGCAGGAGAACTGCATCAACATCTAGCCCCAGTAGCAGTAGTAGCAGCACCTCAGGAACCCCCTCATTCCATGAAGTCTGCAATATGGAGATACTTCACTCAGGATCCTAAAGCTAAGCATGTTGCTATCTGTTGTCTAAACAGTTTAAAGGGTTGTCAGCACTGAGGTAGAAATCAACTTCAATTCTTGATGATTTCTTATTATCGCTAATATAGAGATACATGATAGATGAAAAGCCTGGAGCTTGTGTGTAAGAAGCACGAGCACTAAATACTAAGGGTGGGCAAAACTTGTTGCTGTGTTCCTGTGGGAAATTTTCTGAAAACCACATTGTTTTCCGCTTTTTCACAGGAAAATCCACTTTAAAACTAGCAGTTAAAATTTTCGCATCTTTCGCCCATTGGCCAACATTTTTTGCCATTTTTTCAATGGCTTTAAAGTTTCCACCCATTGATTTACGTTGTTTTCGCACTTCCGCTATAAAAACGTGACATTTTTGCTGAAGGCAGACACAATAGAAGCAGCTACAGAGCGAGATAGACATTCTGTGCTGTTCTGCTGTGATATTTTGCAAAAATTGAGGCAGGAAAGGCTCATAGTGACTGCTATCACTATGGGCAGGGTGAAAAATAATCAGTGGAGGAGCTGGAAGGTCCCTAATGTGTCCAGTGAGTCTGAGGAGGAGGAGGGGGAAGTGACTAGCAGTACTGAACCAATGCTGTCCAGTCCCCCTAAATCACACCAAGGGACCTTGGGGAATTTAATGGGAAGGGAAGGAGAAAAGGGAATGGGAAGAAATGAAGAAAAGGGAAGGGAGGGAGAAAAGGGTAGTACTAGTGAGAACAGGACAGGTCAACTGCCTGTGCCTGCTGCAAGACGTGCTGCCCCTGCTGCCAGTGCCACCATTGCTGTACCTGCAGCCAATAGTTGTACCTGCTGCCAGATGTGCTGCCACTAGTGTTGTACCTGCTGCCAGTGATGAACCTGCTGCTAGTGTTTCTTGTAGTACTCAGGGGTGAAAGGAGAAAATGATGCCAAATGTGACAGCAGGGGACCCTCTGTCACATTGCTTGTCATCTCCTCCAAGTATCAGTGAGATGTCTGGAATACAGCAGCATCATGTAGGGGCTAGTGGTGGTGGTGGTGTTGGAGAAGCTGGGGTGGTAGAGACATTGATGGCCTTTTTATCAGAAACTGAGAAGGAATGGGGATGAGGATGAGCATCACCACCACTAGCAATCAGCTTTTGAAATTTGCGGAAATTGCAAGTGCTCTAATATCTGCTGCTGCTGAGATGAAAGGGCAGCAGGGTGCTGAGGATCAGGCTAATGTGCCACAGACCACCGTGGTCACAGTGGGAATTGGGTCAACAAGTAATGCAGGACTAGCACAGGTTCCACTTGCCAGTGCCAGCAATACTCCTGGTCCTAGTTGCAGGTCTAAATCTGAGGCAGTAGCAGCAACATTATCCTCTGCCACAAAAAAGTGAAGGGGAATGTGGAGAAGAAAAAGAAAGAGGCAGTTCTTCTCCACCTGTTCCCTATCCCTCCCACCAGAAGTCATGGGTGTGGGACTATTATTCTCTTCCGGCAGGCACAGTGCAGTCATCATCAACAATGGTACAGTGCAAATTTTGTGACAAGTTAGTGAGAAGGGGAAAGAAGGGAACATACCTTGGCACAACCTCCCTGATAACACACATGAAACACAGACACCATGACATTTATGTCAAACACATTAAAGCCAAACCCATTACAGAAATCTAGCACCACTGTTACTGTACCCCCTGACTCTCCAGAAAGGTGGAGATCAAAGAGGAAGAAGAATAAAGAAACCCAGACAGACACTGCAAGTTCCACGATGAGCGAAATAACTAGCTCACCTTCAACATCACTTTCTTCCTCTAGGGTAACAAGTACATCTCCTGCCAATCCACCTCTTTCATGGTTACCTCCCCTGCCAAATGATAGCCACTATGTTAATGTTAGGATATGGCAGTTCATCTCTACCCATTGCACACTGTGTGGTGCACTGATCACACATGCCAGTGTGGTGGAGGAGAATCGATACCAGGTCATCAGGTGGCATCTGAGGAGATTCCATCCTGCAAAATATGCTAATATTCTGGCAGGGAACGTTCGTCATTACTATTAAACTGTCAACAAGTTGTCATATATCCTTAGCGGGGTCTGGACAAGGGGTATAATGACAGAAGCAGTACTTGGGTTCTGGTGTCATGGGGTTTGGATACAGTTGTGCCCCCTGATGTTATTTACCACACACACTGTGCAGATTGCAGTTGCTGATGAGAGCCACAGTTCCCATTCTCAAGGGAAAAATATATAGTCTAATAACAACGCACCCATGATTTTGGAGGAGGGGCAGGTGGAGAATTTAATGGCCAACTTCTTAATTTCTCCACATATACTGGGGACTACTTATTCTTCTGCTACTGCCTCAGGCACATCACTGGAGCCAGTCGTGGAACTTTTAGCATCCTTCTTCCATGTTACTGCTATTGTTGATCCCATTCCCTTTCAGCTGCCTAATAATCCTGCTGCTTAAACAACTCAGCAGCAGCAGCAGTACGAACAGCAGTTGCAAGTCAGGACTCAGGAAGACATTTGACAGTGGCCATTGGGCAATTTTTTTGGGGGGGTTGTTTCTAACAAGTCTAAGTCCTGCTAATCAATGTTTCCTTAGGACTTGTGCCAAACTAGCTTAAGTCCTACAAATCAGTGTTTCCTCAGGACTTGGTCCTCTAACAACAAATCTAACAAATCATCCTCTACGAAATACTCTATCAAGTCAAGCATCAGTCCACCCGAGTGGCAGCTTATGTCAAGGGGTTCCTGTCTCTATAACTTTAAATACAAATTTCTTATTTTATTTTTTTATTAACTGTCCCCCCAATAGCAGTCAATAAACCCCCCCAAAACAAGCTCCCTGTTCAAATGATTAATTCATTCACCAACACAGGCACCCTCCACAGACCCCTTTATACCATGTCTTACTGTTTTATTTAGGATTTCTTTTTATTTAGTGCCCCCAAACCCAGTAAACAACGCCCCCAAAAATCATCCCCTGTTCATCTGATTCTTTCCCCACACCCCACCAACACAGGCAACCTCAAGCCCCTTTTATACTATGCCTTTGGGAAATTAAATATTATTTGTTTTATGTTGTGTGTAACTTCAATGATCCCATTGATTTCAGTGGAATGAGCTAGGCGAAAAATGCGGAAAATCTGCACTTTTCACAGGAAATTTTTAGCCAAGCGGAAAATGCCATTTTTCGCCGATTTCAGTTTGAGGTGGAAATTTTTGACCATCCCTACTAAGTACCTCCTGGTTTGGTTCAAGCCTCACCAGCACAGTCCCTATCTCGTTAGGGTAATAGGACAGAACAGAAAAGTGCCTAAAGCTTATGTATAGGAAACACAAGCACTAAATACCTCCCAGATCAGTTCATGCCTCACCAGTACAGTCCCTATCTTAGTTGGAACTCAAAGGAGGTGATAGAAGAAAGACCTAGTGCTATTTGTTACTTTTTCAGTTTTGTCAAAATTATTAATAGCTTCTAAGATCTTATAGCGGGATATTCTCTCTCAGTGGCGACCAATTAACTCTTCGTTTATCCTACAGGTTTCGCTGCTCACTAAAGCTGCTTCGTCAGGGACTAGATTTATGGGACTCCTCGAATCTGCCATATTTAAGGCCTGTATACCGGGGCAGTCCTGTACACGTCACAGTGCTCCCTCTAAGTTATGTCTGATTGGTCGTGACTCGGAGGCTGATATCTAGTATGTTTCACTAAACTTTATGGCAACATTATAGGACAATTGGATTGTTGATTACTGATGGACACAATTATTGATGATAAACATTACTGCTAGTGATTTACGGTTGTCATAGCATCGAATAAAGCACATTATAATTAGATCAAACATACAGAGGTCTTGTCACGGTTTTTGAAGACTCTCAGACTTAAGGTTTGGTAAAAACTTAACTTTATTAAAAGTTAAAGGCAGTCCCCGTAGGGTAAACATACATAACAGTACAACATCAGTAAAACATACAATAGGTTCTACCGGCCTTGCCTAAATAACGGGCAAGGCAACATAAGTGACAGTATTAATGACAGGCTCTACCGGCCTTGCCTATACCGGGTAAGGCAACCGTGAGATGACAATTCCGGTTCTACCGGCCTTACCATACCGGGCAAGGCGGCCCAATGGAATGCTGAATGTAGGCTCTACCGGCCCTGCCAATACCAGGTAAGGCAAACTTTAATATGGTGAGTTACAAGGTTCTACCAGCCTTACCAATACCGGGTAGGGCAGCCCAAGGAGGTACTGTAGTAGGCTCTACCGGCCCTGCCAATACCGGTTAAGGCAACCTTTAAGATGGTGGGTTACAAGGTTCTACCGGCCTTACCAATACCGGACAGGGCAGCCCAAGGAAGTAGACCAGCTGTCAGGTGACTAAGACAGCAGAGAGCATAAGTATAGAGGTATTACTCAGCAGAAGTCTATTGACAGGGAAAATCAGACAACTGCAAGGAAGTGGACAGCGACTGACCACAGTACTGGATGTTCAGGAGCAAACCAACGTCTGCACGTTGGGACTAATGGTAAATAGCGCCACCAGGTTTAATGGAGTAAACCAGCGATCGCACGCTGGAACCAACAATGTATATCGCAACCAGGTTTAGTGGAGTAAACCAGCGTCCGCACGCTGGAACCAACAACGTATATCGCAACCAGGTTTAGTGGTGCAAACCAGCGCCCGCACACTGGAGCCAACAATGTATCTCGCAACCAGTTTAGTGGAGTAAACCAGCGTCCACACGCTGAGACCAACAATGTATATCGCAACCAGGTTTAGTGGAGTAAACCAGCGTCCGCACGCTGGAACCAACAATGTATATCGCAACCAGGTTTAGTGGAGTAAACCAGCGTCCGCACGCTGAAACCAACAATGTGTATTGCAACTAGGTTAGTGGAGCAAACCAGTGTCCGCACGCTGAAACCAACAATGTGTATTGCAACCAGGTTAGTGGAGCAAACCAGCATCCGCACGCTGGAACCAACAATGTATCTCGCAACTAGTTAGTGGAGTAAACCAGCGTCCGTACGCTGGAACCAACAATGTATATCGCAACCAGGTTTAGTGCTGCAAACCAGCGCCCGCACGCTGGAGCCAACAATGTATCTCGCAACCAGTTTAGTGGAGTAAACCAGCGTCCGCACGCTGGGACCAACAATGTATATCGCAACCAGGTTTAGTGGAGTAAACCAGCGTCTGCACGCTGAAACCAACAATGTGTATTGCAACCAGGTTAGTGGAGCAAACCAGCGTCCGCACGCTGGAACCAACAATGTATCTCGCAACCAGTTAGTGGAGTAAACCAGCGTCCGCACGCCGGAACCTACAATGTGTATCGCAACCAGGTTTAGTGGAGTAAACCAGCGTCCGCACGCTGGAACCAACAATGTATATTGCAACCAGGTTTAGTGGAGTAAACCAGCGCTGGCACGCTGGAACCAACAATGTATATTGCAACCAGGTTTAGCGGAGTAAACCAGCGTCCGCACACTGGAACCAACAATGTGTATGCAATAGCGAGGAGAACAATGTCGCCGGAGCGACAGCTGTAGCACGAGACTCAGGAACTCGTACAGGTTAACCCGCGCGGTGCTGGAGCACAGGAACCCCGGACTACAGGCACACAGGAACGCTGGAACACTGGAACACCGGAACGTTAGCATACAGGAACACTGGAACACCAGAACATTAACGTACAGGAACACTGGAACACCAGAACATTAACGTACAGGAACACTGGAACGTAGCACACAGGAACACTGGAAACAGGCCCAGAGATCTGACAAGCAGGTCAGGCAGAGTGAAGTCAGAAACACCACGAAAAGGGCAACCTGGAAGTGCTCAACCTGGGTTTAAAAAGGCTGTGTGAGGAGGGCTAATGACAGACAGCCAATCACGCATACTCAGCTAGTGACAGACACAGAGCAGCACGAATCACGGGCTCCGTGATAGTACTCCCCTTTCAAAGACCCCCTCTCCTAAAGTAGGGTCCAAGCTTCTGAGGGTATTTGGCATGAAATACTCGTAGTAACTTGGGTGCATGAAGGTCCTTACTGTCTACCCAGGAACGATCCTCAGGACCATAACCTTTCCAATGCACCAGATACTGTACCCCTCCTCTACGTCTGCGGGAATCAATAATGTTTTGTACTTCATACTCCTCCTGCCCTTCGACTTCAACAGGACCTGGCATCACAGGTGTGGTAGTATAACGGTTACAAACCAGAGGTTTAAGGAGAGACACATGGAATACATTATGAATGCGCATAGAAGCAGGCAATTCCAAGGCATAAGAAACAGGGTTAATTTTGCGAATGATCTTGTACGGACCAATGAACCGAGGTGCCAGCTTATTAGATGGGACCTTGAGCTTTAGATTCTTGGAGAACAGCCATACTCTATCCCTGACTTGGAAGGAAACCGCTGGAAGCCTTCTGCGATTGGCATGACGCTGATTTCGCTGAAAAGACTGGCCCAATGCCCTCTGAACTTGTGCCCATGTGGAGCGGAGTTGCTCTATATGCTCATCCAGAGCTGGAATCTGCTGTGATTGAAAGGAATCCGGGAGCAGACAGGGTTGGAACCCATAATTGATCAAAAAACGGAGAGCTCCCGGAGGAAGAATTAACTGCGCAGTTCCTGGCGAACTCTGCCCAAGGCAACAAGTCGGCCCAATTATCATGATGGTCAGTCACAAAACATCGCAGAAACTGTTCCAATCAATGATTGGCCCTCTCAGCGGCCCCGTTAGTCTGGGGATGATATGCCGAGGAAAATGATAGCTGTATGCCCATCTGTTCGCAAAATGCCCTCCAGAATCTGGACACAAACTGGCTCCCCCTGTCAGACACCAGCACCCTGGGTACTCCATGTAACCGAAATACTTCTCGAGCGAATACATTGCCAGTTCTTTGGCCGAAGGAAGGCCATGGAGGGGTACGAAGTGCGCCATTTTAGAGAACCTGTCTACCACCATCAATATGAAGGAGTACCCTCTAGACCTGGGCAATTGTCCCATAAAGTCGATAGAGACGTGAGACCAAGGGCGTTCACCATTAGGCACCGGCTGAAGCAAGACCACCGGGAGATGTCTAGGGGTTTTGGCACAGGCACAGGTGGCACAGGCATTCGTAAAATTGGCACAATCTGCTCTCATAGAAGGCCACCAAAATAGCTGAGAGAGAGACCAGAACAATTGATCCCTACCAATATGTCCCGCAGCCTTAGAGGAGTGGTAGGTCTCAAGTAATCGAGTACGGAATGGCTCAGCGACAAAACATTTGCCCACTGGAGTCTCATGAGGAGCAGAGGCTTGGGATGCCAAAATCTCCTCCCCTAGTGGTGAAGTAATACTAGTACGTATGGTAGCCAATATTCGATCAGGTTAAATGATAGGTGCTCCTCCCCTAGTGGTGAAGTAATACTAGTACATATGGTAGCCAATATTCGATCAGGTTGAATGATAGGTGCTGGTACCTCTTCTCTGTCAACCTCTGCTTCAAATTGTCTAGACAGAGCATCAGCCCTAACATTCTTTGATCCCGGCAGGTATGATACAACGAAATTGAATCGGGATAGAAACAGTGCCCATCTGGCCTGGCGAGAAGACAGTCTCTTGGCCTCAGAAAGATACGTCAGATTCTTGTGATCAATTAGAATCAAAACAGGGTTTTTGTGCCTTCAAGTAAATGATGCCATTCTTTGAGAGCGAGGATAATGGCCAGTAATTCTCGATCACCAATCTCGTAATGACTTTGAGCACTAGTCAATTTTTTTGAGAAGAATCCACAGGGTCTGAGTGTACCGCCTTTAACCTGTCGCTGAGAGAGCACCGCCCCGACCCCAATATCTGAGGCATCAACTTCCAAAGTAAAGGGGAGTATTGGATTAGGGTGGGACAACACAGGCGCTTCAGCAAAGGCTATCTTCAACTTCTCAAAGTCCTATTCAGCAGCCACCGGCCAGAGGGATGGGTTAGCTCCCTTATGTGTGAGGTCAGACAGAGGTTTCACAATAGAGGAGAAGTTTTTAATAAATTTCCTGTAATAATTGGCGAAGCCCAGAAATCGTTGGATGGCTTTGAGGCTCTTGGGTTTAGGCCATTGTAAGACTGCCGTCAATTTCTCTTTATCCATGGCAATGCCATCTTTGCCAATTATAAACCCCAGAAACGGTACACTGGTTTTGTGGAACTCGCATTTCTCCAGTTTACAGAATAATTTATTTTTTCGTAAGCGCAGCAAGACTTCAGACACATCCTTGATGTGTTGTGACAGGTCTTTGGATTGGATAAGTATGTCGTCAAGATAGACTACAACACAAGATTGCAACATATCTCTAAGAACGTCATTGATCAGTTCTTGAAATACTGCAGGAGCATTACATAGACCAAATGACATGACTAGGTATTCATAATGCCCAGATCTCGTATTGAAGGCAGTTTTCCACTCATCACCGGCTCTGATACGTATCAAATTGTAGGCTGCCCTTAGGTCCAATATGGTGAAAGTCGAGGACCCCTTAAGTCTATCAAACAGCTCGGTGATGAGTGGTATTGGGTAGGCATTTTTTGCCATCAGCTTATTCAGCCCACGATAGTCTATGCAAGGTCGCAGTTCGCCACTTTTTTCTTAACAAAAAAGAAACCGGCACCGACCGGAGAAGTAGATTTCCTTATGATCCCTCTACTGAGGGCATCTGCTATGTATTCCTCCATAGCTTGGTTCTCCTCACAAGACAATGGGTACGTGCGTCCCCTCGGTGGTACTGCTCCAGGACTCAGTTCTATGAGACAATCGTATGGTCTGTGTTGAGTTAGGGTGCCAGCCTCTCCCTTACGGAAAACGTCGCTAAACTGCTGGTAGGCATCAGGTAGTGAAGGGGAGGTGCACAAGACCTTAACAGGATGGGTAACACACTTATCCATACAGAACTGAGACCAAGCAGCAATCTCACATTTCTGCCAATCAAATTGTGGGTTGTGCAACTGTAATCAAGGAAAGCCCAAAATCACGGCATGGTGAGGAGAATTAATCAATTGGAACTGCTGCTCTTCCTTGTGAAGAGCCCCAATAGTCATGGACAAGGGCATTGTTTCAAAAGTAACTTGGGCGGGTTCCAAAGGTCTGCCATCAATTGCTTCAATAGCAAGAGGGGTTTCTCTCTGAATCCGTGGTACCCCATGCAATTCAGCAAAGGTATTGTCCTTAAAATACCCAGCTGCACCAGAATCAATCAAGGCCAAAACCTCAACCGAGCGTTGTGCCCATGACAATACCACCTGTATGGTGGGTTTAAGTGTGCCCAACAATGGGGACGAGTGGACACCGCCTAGGGCCTGTCCCCCAAGGTACCCTAGGTGTGTTCCTTTCCCGGATGTGCAGGACAAGATCTTAACAGGTGACCATTTTTACCGCAATACAGACATAATCCTTGTGTCTTGCGATACCTTCTCTGCTCCTTAGTTAACCTAGTGAAACCCACCTGCATAGTTTCACTTGGTTCCGAAATAGGTTCACTAGGTTTGGATGCAGAGGGAGGGTTGGGTGGGCAAAATATGCTACTGGACCCATTATTCTTTAACCGTACTCGTCGCTCTCTGGCGTTTAATCTTTCACGTATTCTGGAGTCAATTAGAATCACATATTCGATATAATCATCTAGGTCAGTTGGTAAATCTTTTGCTGCAATCTCATCTTTAATCTGGTCACTCAATCCTTGAGCAAAGGCTGCCAACAGGGCCTCGTTATTCCATCCTACCTCTGCTGCCAAGGTGCAGAATTCGATGGCATAATCGCCTAACGTGCGCCTGCCCTGTTGTATCTCCATAAGACGTTTAGCAGCAGAGGTAGTTCTACCAGGAGGCTCAAATACTCTCCGAAAGGATTGCACAAAATCACAGAAATTCTTTGTGCAAGGTTTAGCGTTTTCCCAAAGTGGGTTAGCCCAAGCCAATGCTCTGCCAGTCAGCAGGGATATCATGAGCCCAACCTTGCTGCGATCACTAGGAAATGCGTGTGCCGTCAATTCCATAAATATTTCAAGTTGATTAGTAAACCCTCTGCATAATTGAGGGTCACCGTCATATCTCAGCGGCAAGGATGCAGAAGCCGTTAACCCTTTGACTGCTGCCCCTGAGGGCTTAGACTCATTCTCCGGTGTCGGAATTGGGGGGACCACCGGGTAGGCACCGGACTTATCCGCAAGTACCGTGCGTTCAAGAATAGTTTGGATAGCAACCGCTAGCTGATCCAAACGTTGCTCGTGCATATCCATCCTCCAATGGATATTCTGTGCGTTACCGTCACTCTTAGTGTCTGAGGTCATGGCCCTTTCGTACTGTCACGGTTTTTGAAGACTCTCAGACTTAAGGTTTGGTAAAAACTTAACTTTATTAAAAGTTAAAGGCAGTCCCCGTAGGGTAAACATACATAACAATACAACATCAATAAAACATACAATAGGTTCTACCGGCCTTGCCTAAATACCAGGCAAGGCAACATAAGTGACAGTATTAATGACAGGCTCTACCGGCCTTGCCTATGCCGGGTAAGGCAACCGTGAGATGACAATTCCGGTTCACCTTTAAGATGGTGAGTTACAAGGTTCTACCGGCCTTACCAATACCGGGCAGGGCAGCCCAAGGAGGTACTGTAGTAGGCTCTACCGGCCCTGCCAATACCGGGTAAGGCAACCTTTAAGATGGTGAGTTACAAGGTTCTACCGGCCTTGCCAATACCGGGCAGGGCAGCTCAAGGAGGCACTGTAGTAGGCTGTACCGGCCCTGCCAATACCGTGTAAGGCAACCTTTAAGATGGTGGGTAACAAGGTTCTACCGGCCTTACCAATACCGGGCAGGGCAACCCAAGGAAGTAGACCAGCTGTCAGGTGACTAAGACAGCAGAGAGCATAAGTATAGAGGTCTTACTCAGCAGAAGTCTATTGACAGGGATAATCAGACAACTGCAAGGAAGTGGACAGCGACTGACCACAGTACTGGATGTTCAGGAGCAAACCAACGTCCGCACATTGGGACTAATGGTAAATAGCGCCACCAGGTTTAATGGAGTAAACCAGCGATCGCACGCTGGAACCAACAATGTATATCGCAACCAGGTTTAGTGGAGCAAACCAGCATCCGCACGCTGGAACCAACAATGTATATCGCAACCAGGTTTAGTGGAGTAAACCAGCGCCCGCACGCTGGAGCCAACAATGTATCTCGCAACCAGTTTAGTGGCGTAAACCAGCGTCCGCACACTGGGACCAACAATGTATATCGCAACCAGGTTTAGTGGAGTAAACCAGCATCCGCACTCTGGAACCAACAATGTATATCGCAACCAGGCTTAGTGGAGTAAACCAGCGTCCGCACGCTGAAACCAACAATGTGTATTGCAACCAGGTTAGTGGAGCAAACCAGCGTCCGCACGCTGAAACCAACAATGTGTATTGCAACCAGGTTAGTGGAACAAACCAGCGTCCGCAAGCTGGAACCAACAATGTATCTCGCAACTAGTTAGTGGAGTAAACCAGCGTCCGCACGCCGGAACCTACAATGTGTATCGCAACCAGGTTTAGTGGAGTAAACCAGCGTCCGCACGCTGGAACCAACAATGTATATTGCAACCAGGTTTAGTGGAGTAAACCAGCGTCCGCACGCTGGAACCAACAATGTGTATGCAATAGCGAGGAGAACAATGTCGCCCGAGCGACAGCTGGAGCGCAAGACTCAGGAACTCGTACAGGTTAACCCGCGCGGTGCTGGAGCACAGGAACCCCGGACTACAGGCACACAGGAACGCTGGAACACCGGAACATTAACGTACAGGAACACTGGAACACCGGAACGTAAATGTACAGGAACACTGGAACGTAGCACACAGGAACACTGGAAACAGGCCCAGAGATCTGACAAGCAGGTCAGGCAGAGTGAAGTCAGAAACACCACGAAAGGGCGACCTGGAAGTGCTCAACCTGGGTTTAAAAAGGCTGTGTGAGGAGGGCTAATGACAGACAGCCAATCACGCATACTCAGCTAGTGACAGACACAGAGCAGCACGAATCACGGGCACCGTGATAGGTCTATAGTCTTATTTACAAAAAATCGACATTTAACCATGTGAATATATAATAAGAATAAACCTTTGTATGGATATATATACATTTTTATTCTCTGCTGTTTCTCAACAATATATGTGAAAATTCAGAAAGTTTTTTTTTACTATGAACCAGTTTGTAAACGCAGCTCGATCTTAGTGTTACTTCACACCAAGAATACACATCAGATATGTTGTAACAATTCAATCCCCTGCAGTTTCATGAAGTATCATATTTACACGCATGGTATAATGGTATTTATGAAAAAAGAACTGACATTGTTGGTCACCAGGAATAACAACAAATAAACATAGACTAAACTTAATTTTCAGTGACATAATTTCATGTACAGTAACATAATATGATATGATGTAATATAATTTACCAGAAGTATAGAACTATGGTATGCTGACACAGGGAAATAATAATATTTGTAATCATTTCCCCACATAGGCAGCCAAGATTCCTTAATAGAAAAATATTCACAGAGGTATTAAATGAAGGTTAAGTGAGAGTTTTTATCATGTACAACAATGAACACTGGGGTTTTTAGGAATGACGGTAATTTGGTGTTAATCTTTAAAGAGATAGAAATACTTTTAAGTTTATTTAATTTGGTAGGCATAAAAAGAAATATGAACAATGATGTGAGGCTTATCTCTCAAACCTTTGTGGTTTGAGAGATATACCTTCTTAAAGTTGCCTCTTGAGAGGAGTCAGAGCTGTAGTTGACAGCTGCAGAAAGAGGGCATTTGACCGGATGGAGGCTCTTCAGCAGAGCCAAAAATGCACAATCTAAATATTAATACTTCATTGGAACGGTCTACAAAGTGTGCCTGGTGTGCAGGCACCAGGTTACCTCAGAGATAGACTATCGTATAACAGTCAGGAAAGTCAGAAAATGTTGAGGAGCCTCTGCTATAAAATCCATCAAAATCAACGTGAAGCAACCACTATCAAACAGGGTGATGGTTCTCAGGATCAGTAGATTAAATTGAGCCCATGGAAGGTAATAACAGGAAATGTGAGGTCCTAACGCAGGATGCCTATGAAGAGAGCAAGCCAAGAGGGCCTATGCTTTATGTCTTGATTCACAGAATATTCTCCAGGTGGACCAAACCTCCCCAAAGGAATCTAGAGAGCATGTGGAAAGAGCATGACGTTTCTTCAGTTCGTAGGTCAATGAACATGGGAGAGGCGGACCCCCAACTTCTTGGGATATTGTGTCTGGTGTGATAAAGCATGAACTTAAGTATTTAGAATGCGAAGATATTAAAGGAGGGGCAGGTAGAAGAAGAAATTAACAAAGAAAGGGATCTATTGTCAGGGTAAGAGAAAGTATATGGGAGGTGATATCGTCCCAGTATCTGTTGATTTTGGGACAAGTCCACCATAAGTGAAATATAGAAGTATGTTGTCTTTATACCTCAGCCACATAGAAATGTGCTGGGTATATTGGCTCATCTCCTCAAAAAATTCCATAGTGTCCTCCCACCACCCCAAATAGATATTTGCTTATTTGGGAGCACATGTCACGGGAGACTTGTAAATAAACACTCAGACAGGTACATAAAATCAGTTTCCACTTTATTAAGAATGATCACAAGCAAATAAATAAGACACTTCCCTAACCTTCCCAGGGCCAGGCATGGGGAGAGTATATAGTCCACTACCAGGAGTTGATCCTGAACCTTAGCCAGACAGAAGCACCAGCTAGGAGCAAACCAGTGTGAATGACAAACTACTGAGGTAGAGGAAAGTGGTAAGAGTGCTGTAATAACAATCGCAATACCCTAGAACGCTAGGGTTACAGAACACTATACACCTAGAACGCTAGAGGCACAAAAATCCCGGAAGACTTAGGTGTTGCTGCACTACTGACAGGACTTACCCAACCAAGGACTGAAAATGAGATCCTGCAAGGGGCTGCCAGGCCTCAGGAAGCGACAGAGACTATATAGCCAATGGTCAGGCGGTTCGGATAGTCAGACAAGCCAAAATACTTAGCAAGGAGCGGGAAGTCAGACAAGCCACAGTACTTAGCACGGGATGGGTAGTCAGCGAGGCCAGAGGCCATACCCAGAGTGGGTAATCGGACAAGCCAAGGTCAGCACGGATCGGTTAGTCATCTACCTCATGAGTTGCATATGTGGTCAAAGATATGTAGGGAACAACAAAACATCAACAAAGGACAAGAGTACTACAACATGTAGGGGGAATAAGAGGGATAAACCTATTGCAAACCATGTAAATCTCACTCATAATGGAGACCTAAAAGTCATATCATTCAAAGGAATTAGACAATTCGAGCTGAGAGAGGAGGTGACTTAGACAAGGTTCTTCTGAGATCAGAGATATACTGGATCTTTAGGTTATGTACAAAAATACCCCAAGGACTAAATGAGGGGTTTACCTCTTTGAGTGCCAGAGAGGTACGCAATGCATTGCTTTGCAATGCGTTGCATGACCCCCTGGCACTCAAAGGGTTATATATCTACCCTTCATTACCATCATTCCTAAAAACCCCAGTGTTCATTGTTGTACATGATAAAAACTATCTCTTAACCTATATTTAATACCACTGTGAATACTTTTCTATTAAGGAATCTTGGCTGCCTATGTGGGGAAACTATTACAAATATTATTATTTCCCTGAGTCAACATACCATAGTTCTATACTTCCAATTATGTTACATCATATCATATTATGTTACTGTACATGAAATTATGTCACTGAAAATTAAGTTTAGTCTATGTTTATTTGTTGTGATTCCTGGTGACCAACAATGTCAGTTCTTTTTTCATAAATACCATTATACCATGCGTGTAAATATGATACTTCATGAAACTGCAGGGGATTGATGTGTTACAACATATCTGATGTGTATTCTTGGTGTGAAGTAACACTAAGATTGAGCTGTGTTTACAACCTGGTTCATAATAAAAAAAAAACTTTCTAAATTTTCATATATATTGTTGAGAAACAGCAGAAAATCAAAATGTATATATATCCATATAAAGGATTATTCTTATTATTTATTCACATGGTTATATGTCGATTTTTTGTAAATAAGACTATAGACCTCTGTATGTTTGATCTAATTATAAATCACTAGCAATAGTGTTTATGATCAATAATTGTGCCCATCAGTAATCAACAATAAAATTATCCTACAATGTTGCCATAAAGTTTAGTGAAACATAATAGATACGAGCCTCCGAGTCATGACCAATAAGACATGATTTTGAGGGAGCCCTATGACGTGTACAGGACCGCCCCAGTATACAAGCCTTAAATATGTTGAATTCAAGGCATCCCGTAAATCTACCCCTGACAAAGCCGCCTTAGTGAGCAGCAAAACGCGTAGGGTAAACTAAAGGTTAAGTGGTCGCCACTGAAAATGAATATCCCGCTATACGATCTTAGAAGCTATAAATAATTGGACAAAACTGAAAAAGTAATAGATAGCACTAGGTCTTCTATCATCTCCTTTGAGTTCCAACTAAAATAGGGACTGTACTGGTGACGCATGAACTGATCCGAGAGGTATTTAGTGCTCGAATTTCTCATACAAAAGCTTTTTTGTTCTGTTCTATTACACTAACGAGATAGGGACTGTACCAGTGAGGTTTGAACCAATCCGGGAGGTATTTAGTGCGCGTACTTCTTACACATGAGCTCTAGGCATTTCATTTAGCCTGTCTCTCTATATTAAGGAGAATAAACAATCATCAAGAATTGAGTTTGATTTCTGCTTCAGTGGTGACAACCCTTAAGACTGTTTAGTAACACAAATGAGAGAGCGGTGCTTAGATCTCATACAGTTGTTGCTGCATCTTTTAAACCTAAATTACTAGAATTTATAATCGTTTTAACAAATGTCAGTAAAGGTTAAGTTTTAACTGACTAATTTTTCATGGAGCTCTAACTAGCGCTGAACGGGTTAACTTTCTGTACCCCTAGTGGGAGTGGGTGGTAAAGTCTTTACCACTGCTGGGGAAACAGTAATTTTCCTTCTCTTTGGTTTTATTTATTTATCTGCGGCGCTATTTACTGATTTGTTAGGATACCGATTATTGTTTAGGATTATCTGTTGTCTGTGTAAAAAAGCAAGTCAGCAGGGGGAAAGCAAGCTCACACCTAGGCATGCTAACACATTTTTCAAGGCAAAACAGAATAAGTAGATCTTATGGCACTCAGCTATGGATATAAACATAGGAAACTAATCCCCACAAGAATACCAGTGAGTCAGTGGCCCCCAGTAAGGCACAAACTACAATCTAAGATCTGGTGTGCTAGATCTAAAATGAAACAAACAAACAAACAAGGGGGAGAGTCCAAAATATTGAATATATAGGTACTGGGAACTTTGAGGAGTGGCTATGAGGCAGAGAGACCACAAAGGAACAACTGGAGGAGCATGTGAGCAAAATATATAATTTACTTAATAAAGGTAGATACAAAAGTCATATAAACATGGATACAAAAGTACTACAAAGCTATAAACTATTGCGATAATGTGTGTATAACCCAGTGTACAAATATAGATAGACTACTTGATGTAAAACGTCCTTAGCATACGTTGTTGATTTATATAACTGTAAAAGCTCTTATATTAATAACTCTCCTGACCATATAGGCCTACAATATGGCCAAGTCTTGGTGCCTCAGTCTTTCCTTGATCCTTTGTACTTATGTAGCAACTCGATGGTAAGCACTGAATCTGCTTCTGTCTCCTGTCCTCCAATAACCCCTATCAGTAACCGGTGCTATGATAGTTGCACTTGTTGATTGATGTAACTTATTGACCGGGGTTTCCTCTTGTCGGTTCAGCACCAATCCGCTAGCAAGCATAGGAAGGAGGACTGTGGGCAGAGATCAGCGGTTTCTCACAGGTCAGTATAGACAAAAGCAAAGATGGAAAAGCAGACAGAGACCTGTTTCAGGCAACAGAGTTCCTAGCAGCATAGAGCTAAACATTGAGCAATGTCTTCAGACAAATAGTGTCTTCACAGTAATAAAATCACAGTTCTTCCAGTGTGTTTCAATGTGTTGTAATCCATGATTATAGCCAGAGCAACCATGGTAGCCTTGTAGCGAAAGAGTGTTATGCATTGCATTGGATAACACTCTGTCGCATTAGGGGTTAAAGGGCCATTAGAGTCAACATGGGACCTGTACTTTGTTCGAGCTGAGAAGAGCAGCAGAGGGGTGGATCTACAGTGTTATTGTTACACAACGTAGAGGTCATGAAACGTGGATCAGATCTCCAGGGACACCATGCTGACCTGTGAGTGTGTAGTGATATGTGCCCCTGACATGAATACACACATCAACAAATATGTAATAATATTTCCATGGAACAAATAAAGTTGGGCTGCCACTGTCACTCTCACAGTGGCAGCCCAAATTCATTACTTCCATGGAGCTCTCTGAACATACTTGTTGATGTGTGTATTCATGTCAGGGGCACATATCCCTAGGGCTGGTTCACATTTCCTTAGTTCTCTACATAATGGGTTACAGACGAGTACACAACACATTACAAAGCAATGGTTTGTGTACTTACCTGTAATGAAAAAGATTGAGGGGATTATGAAGTTGAAATTGTTGCTGCTTGATGATCAGTTAAAGGGTGCTGCTCCAAATCCCTTCCTCTTGTCCCACAGGCATCCATAGCATGATCCATCCTTGAAGTGAAGATCTTCCATGTGACTGGATTGATGTCTTGACAGTACTCCTATGAAGCTCACCCCTTGCTGTTTCAAGTGATTGTGTTGGTGATGCAATGTTTGACCTGATGTTCACAGCAACCCCTACGGGAACATTCTCAGATAGACACAGAAAATACAAATTCATGTGTGTACTAACATCCAGGTATCAAACCTGTATAGTTACGATGCTCATCTATAGAGTTGTCAAACCTTGTGGACAACACATGAGCAGGACAGTAGTGTTACTAAAGTGTTAATAGTTAGTTTCAAAGTACATTTATTGTTCTCATACAAGTGTTTAATGCATATAGGCAATATACCCAGAAAACACATGTACGTTCTAATGTACTTTGAGACACAATAAAGAAGAACCATCACTATTTAATCTGTGTCTGTATAAACAAATGTTGGATTACACATTTGTCAATGCGTAAGCACACTCAAGGCTAGAGTATCCCCCATACATGGGAAGGCATGACCCACATCACAGGAGTCCACTACTTGCCAGTGAGTGGACTCTGTGATGTATTCATGCAAACAGATGATGGCATTGATAAACTAATGTGTGTTGGGAGTGATAAAGAGGTGATACAGAGGATATACTTCCACAGTGATTTCATGTCCACAGTTTCTGTTTTGCTCAATATAATCAATGTTCTGAGATTGCTTTAGTTTGACATATCTCAGTACATGGGCTACATCAACAAACAACCAGACTAAGTGGACAAGTGTTATCACTGGTGAAGTCTGTTGCAACCTTAGGAAAACAACAACACAACTTACTGGAGAACCCAATGCTTACCCCAGGATTTCATTGTGTGTGCTACACATTGAAATCCTGGGGTGAACATTGGGTTCTCCAGTAGGTCAGTTTCACTATAACAGTGTGAATCAAAGACTATTTTGCTGCATGTTCCATCTGTCCTGCTTGTTAGTTCTCTGCTAAGTAAAATAGCTGTTTGTTTGGTTAACCCCTTGAACACAACAATTGAAGCAGACAAATGTTCACTGTTGCACCAGTTGTTGTGCTACGGGGTATGTTTTGCTGTTCAAATTCAACCCACTACATCGCCATATAACACTATTGTGTTATATGTCTCTGGGGATGGATTGCCGGTTGAATTTGGACAATGGTATCTGAACCCATGTTGTAACATCCCACTAACATTTTACCTAGGCAGAGGTTGTGTTCATTGCATTGTTTGGCAATGCATTGAAGACAACTCTGCCACCCAATCTATAGCTAAATACAAAGCAGATCAGACAGAATTCAAAAGCACAATGTTTTTTTTTCAGGGGCAAGAGAACAAGTTGGACATTTTATTTACTTTTTTTGGGGGGGACCTTAGACTGGGTGCCAGAGGTAGAAGCCCTGGCTTTTTGCCTGGTCACCCTTTGCCCCCTAGGTGTGGCTTTTGGTGTCACACTGGAGGGAGTGGTGGGTGCAGTGGACCCCTCTGTGGAACGAAGGTTCTTCCTCTCTACTCTCAGGTTTTCCCTGCAGTTCTTCTCTCTCAACTCCACCAGGATCTGTGCAAACATGTCCATCGTCCCCGTGTGGAGCTGATGGAGTTGAGTGTTGATCCCTGTGACCTCCGACTCCAGGGCATGGATCCTTGCCTCAGTCCTGTTGATGTTCCTCCGGGATTCCCTCCAGCTTCTTGTGATGTTTTCATTTGTGCTGTGGCTTGACCGGAGTAGTCTCCTTTGTAGGGCCATACACTCTGACTCCATCCCTGTGGGGCGTTCAGTGCTGGAGATGGTTAGAACATAGAAACATAGAATTTGACGGCAGTTAAGAACCATTTGGGCCCATCTAGTCTGCCCATTTTCTTACAGTAAAAACCTCAAACCTTTTTTGGTCCTTGGTCTTTTCTTAAGTTAAGGACAGCCTTATGCCTATCCCATGCATGCTTAAATTCTGTCACTGTATTAACTTCTACCACTTCTGCTGGTAGGCTATTCCACTTATCTACTACACTCTCAGTGAAGTAAAACTTTCTTACATTACATCTAAACCTGTGTCCCTCTATTTTAGACTATGGCCTCTTGTCCTAACAGTTTTACTCCTTTGAAATATACTTCCATCCTGCACTTTGTTGAATCCCTTCATGTACTTGAATGTTTCAATCATATCCCCTCTCTCTCTTCTCTACTCCAAGCTTTACATGTTCAGATCCTTTAGTCTATCCTGATATTTCTTTTCCTGTAAACCAGTCACCATTTTAGTAGCCCTTCTTTGAATTTTCTCTAGAGTATCTATATCCTTCTGAAGATGGGGTCTCCAGTACTGTACACAATACTCTAGGTGAGGTCTAACTAGAGATCTGTAGAGTGGCATGACCACTTCCTTTTCTCTGCTACTAATGCCCCTAGCTATACAACTCAGTACCCTGCTTGCATTCCCCAATGCTGTATTACATTGCCTGTCTACCTTTTAGTCATTAGAGATAATTACTCCCAAATCCCTTTCCCCTGTTGTCTCTGACAGTACAGTACCCTTAATAGTATATTTTTCCTTTGGATTTTTATGTCCCAAGTGCATTATTTTACATTTATCAACGTTAAACTGCATCTGCCACACTCTTGACCATTCTTCTACTTTACCTAAATCATTTGTCATTTGGCTTATTCCCCCTGGAATGTCTACCCTATTGCAGATCTTGGTATCATCTGCAAAAAGGCATACCTTACCTTGAAGACCTTTTGCAATATCACTAATAAAAATATTGAAAATAATCTTTCCTAGTACAGATCCCTAAGGTACTCCACTAGTAACACTCCTTTCGTCCAAATATTCTCCATTGACTACCACCCTCTGTCTCCTGTCACTCAGCCATTGCCTTATCCATTTAGCTATTTTTGCATCCAGACCCAAACACTGCAGTTTATTTATGAGTCTTCTATGAGGGACAGTGTCAAATGCTTTACTGAAATCTAGATAAGCAATATCTACTGCTCCCCCTTTGTCTATTATTTTAGTTACCCAGTCAAAAAAAATCTATGAGTTTAGTTTGACCGGTGACTCTGCTGCTGCGTCCTCAGCTGGTGCTGTGTCCTCAGCTGGTGCCTCATCTGGTGCTGGTCCTCAGCTGGTGCTGCGTCCTCAGCTGGTGCTGTATCCTCAGCTGGTGCCTCAGCTGGTGCTGCGTCCTCAGCTGGTGCTGTATCCTCAGCTGGTGCTATGTCCTCATCTGGTGCTGTGTCCTCAGCTGGTGCCTCAGCTGGTGCTATGTCCTCATCTGGTGCTGTGTTCTCAGCTGATGCTGTGTGTGCTGTGGCTGCTGCAGACGGGTATATGCCCACCACATCAATTGACTCACTGCTGCGCACTGATGTCTGTGCTGGTGGAGGTGGTGGAGTAAACAGGTCCCTCGCCAGAGGGCGCTGGGGCTCCCCAAGCAGGCCCAGGTGTTGGTAGTCGAGTGGCCAAGGGTCATACCTTGGCCACTGGTAGGTGCTTGGCCCCCACCTGGGATCATACCTGGGATCCCCATCCCTCTCTCCTGTCTTCATCATCACTCACGCACTCACACCCAGGCACTCCCACAGGCCCTCACAGACACACTCGATCCACTCACTCTCTGTCACACTCTTTCACTCACAGATACACACTGTCAAAAAAAAGTTTAAAAAATTGTGTAAAGTGTTATTAAAAAATAAGGCTATGTGTATGTTTCTGTTTATATGGGGTATATAATATGTGCAAAAGTGTGATATGTTTTGATTTAGTGCACCTCTCCAAACTCAAAAAAACTCCTTCTACCTCCAATATCAGCTCCTCTCTCCCTCTCTATAATCGCTATCCTACGCTCCTGGGTCCTATGATCTAGCTCGCCAAAACTTGAAACACAGATAGGGTGTGACGGTAATTTTTGGGTATATATAGGTGTATTTGAACATTTTTGCTACTTTGAGGCTGTGGGATTGGCTGTAGGTTTGAATTTTGTTGGTGCATGTATCAGGGTTGCTAGCCAGCGGCTGCCGTAATGTTACATTTTGACTTAAGTTATGTTTTAACAGGTGTTTGGGACGCACGGTGATGTGAAAACAGGTGCAATGCAGGTTTTTGTGCTACGCGTTTTTGTTGTGCCTACGCTCATTAACTATTCTCGTACACTTACTTTTAAATATGCAGTAAATCATGTGTTATTTTTGGCCGATGTGCCTTTTTTACTTAGCTGCTAGTTTAACGTGAACCTTTAAATCTAGCCCTATGTTTCTAGTCAGGCATGCCTGATGAAGCAACCTAAGTGGTCTTGAAAGCTTGAACTCTAAAACTACTCAGTTACCCAACAATTGGGTCACTTTTACTCTACCAGTCTCTTTATATATATTATTTATCTAATAATATATGTAACTTTGTCGTTAGCACAACATGCACATCATAGTATATGACCCACTAGTATCATATGATGGATTTTTATAATACTATACTATTAGATAGGATAAATACATAAATAATAATAAAATCACCTGCAAATTGTTGCCCTATGTAAAGATTAAGGACAGTAATGGCAGGGAGATGCCTCTGAAATGCACTCTGCATGCTGAAAAGTTATAGGATAGACTGGCTGCAGCAAGCGGATTCACTGAGAAAGGCCTATATCATTTTTGATGTCATTTATTAAGGTATTTTAGTGAAACGCAATAAAATATTATATATTCTTTATGTGAAGTATTAGGCATTTACAGCATATGATTTCTTACAATTTCACAGCTTGCATGTTATTCCAAATGTAATTATAAATGGGAACATACATATATACTTTTATAATAGTCTGTGAAAATAATAGTATTAAGCACTGAATTATATTCCTCTGAAGAAATCAAAAATGATGTTGCTTTAAATTGAGTTCCTTACACTTTGAAAACAGCAGTGTTCCAGATTAGATTTTTTAGACTTTTAATAAATTATTTTTATTCCCAGTCCTCCATATTTCTCTTCTGGTGTGTTTTGTTCTAAGGTTATCCATCAATCACACAGGAACAATGAATACAATTTATATTTGAATGGTTTTACAAGTTAAAAGTGTTAAAAACGTGCTGTTTAGTGAATCATTCCTAAATTAAAAACTTTCCCATATAGTAAAACAAAACTGGAGAAAGTGTTAGTATTGTCTGAACTGATAAATTAAGTGAAGGATATTGCTTTAATGATATGCTTAATTAAAACAGTTGTTGGTTCACTTTGTATGTTATTATTTGTTTGTTGTTATTATTATTGTATTTTGCATTTCCGGTATAGATATAGAAGTCAATAGAGTCACTAGGCTTCCTTATGGTTATGCTCCATTTCTTTGTCACTGCATGATATTCTGTAAATCCCCAGTGAAAGTATTTAAAGGGATAGTAATACTTCGTTTTATCTTTATTTTATTTTGTAGGCATTAAAAAAACATGAAGAATGATATAAGTCTTATCTCTTAAAACTTTATGAGAGATATTCACAAGCAAAGTTTCCCCTTCTGCCCCTTTTACCTAGTGTAAGCCATCTCTTCTCAGTCTGGAATCTGGTTGTAAGACCAGACAGATAACAGAAGGGGACAATCTTCTTCTTATGAGAACAATGAAAGCCCTGCCCCCCTTGACAAGTTTTTCAACTTTTTTCCCTTATCTTAATTGAAGATTGTCCCTCTCTGCAGTCTACCTGGGCACCTCCCTTCTGATCTGGCTGAACGGGGGGGGGGGGATAATTTGCTTGTGAATATCTCTTAAACCATAAAGAGGGCTTTTGCCTCTAATAAGTCTAAATCCTACAAATCAATGTTTCCTCAGGGCTTCGGCCCCTAACAACAGATTGTCCCGCTCTGCAATCTACCTGGGCACCTCCCTTCTGCTCTGGCTGAACAGTGTTACATCAGTAAAAGGGGTGGGAGGGGAATACTTTATCATTGAATTACTCTTGGACTACAACTCTGACAGAATTGAAATAACACTTTCCAAAGTCCAAATATTATGATGATTAATTAGAGCTGCTTTTATTATGAAACATTACTATCCCTTTAAAGCAACCACAGATAGAGTAATTCGTGAATAACCTATCCATAAGCAAGAATGGATACCGTGGAGTGATTTCTTATCTTGTTTCAGAGGAGATCTAGAAAAAATTTAACAATTAAACCTAAACGTTTCTAATTTATTATAGAGTAACTAATTCTAACATTTTTAGACCTCTGAAAAGACTGGTAATTGAATTCTGGTATCTGTACTAATGTAAGATAAAAATGTTTATGCAATTGTGTGCCTTTATAGTTGCAATGGGAAAACATTTTCACTTTGAAGTAGAAATAATGCACATAATTATACAATGTGCACATTGTCAAATACAAAGGAAAATTTAATTTTATTGGATCTATATTTACAATTCCCTTACTATTTTATTAGTATTATTATGTATCTCAAACATAACTGAGACTCATGAATCTCCCTGTTCATTTACATGCAACATGAACACATTCCTTTTTGAATTTAGTACACCACTTACACAGCCAACAGTATCTCTATGATATGCAGTGAGTTCAGCACTTTCTGAAATTGGGCAGATCTCCAAAGGCGTAGCAAGAACATTAACTAAAGGTTAAAGTTGCTCAACTTCATTGTTTTGTTGATTACACTGTATCCTGTGCACAGTTTGCTCTCTAACTGATTTAGTAATTCCTTACCTCAGGAGGATGGACATTTCATTGTGCTTCAGCTCTTAAGTTCTGGACCTAACAATGGCTCCTTTTGGAAAAAAGATTTTGAAGGCGCTGCATAAATCCAGGTAATAATTTCTTCTAAAAGTGCTACAATAATAAAGCTCTGCAAAGCATTGCAATGTGATAATATGCTACTCATAGCTGCTACTCTTAAATACACATTCTCTGAGTATTCAGATATATCAAAGGATAGACACACACACACACAGGAGGGGTCTGCACAGAGGGCTTATAAACATAGATGAGTTTTCTTCCCTGTAAATGCACTTAATCGTTCCTGTCTTGTCCCTGAATTTGTCTCTCTTACCTGCAGAATTAACCTTTCAGAGTTCCTGCTCCCTTCTGTGCTGTAAAAGGTTCAAATTAGCATGGTATCGTATAAGCTACAGAAACAAAGAATAGGTACAGCTGGAGGGTATGATATGCTAGATTCATTGATATTGTTCTTTTTGCAAACAGTTAAACATTTTCACTCTCCTTGTTTTATATATAAAAAGTATGAAAACAAGTACTTAGCATATTTCAGTAGCTGTTTTCTTGTTACCTGAGAATGAGAGCTGTAAAGAAAAAATAATTGTGTATTTTGAGATGGTTTTGATGTTTATACATATCTATAATTGTAAATATTGTATCTAATAAAATAAATGGTATAACAATGTGATTGACCTATGTTCTGCATGGAATTAACATTTAATTTTTTAAATAAATAATAATAATAACAACAGCAATAATATGTAATGAATTTGAGTGGCAGAGGGATGCACAATGTGTTGCATACCCCTACTGACAAGAAAACATTTGAGTGCCAGAGAGTGCCACAATGCATCGGATGGCTCTCTGGAATTCATAAGGTTAATGGGATAGAGAGCAAGGCACACTTAGCCTTTGAGGGAAGTTAAATGGGAAACTGTTAGGATATGCCAATGATCATCTATCAGAGAGGAGTCTGCCTGTGGAATCTGTGAGGTTATAAAAAGCTATGTGTGTGTCTGTGTATACACCGTATACATAGCTCTTCCATTGAAGTTCTGCAAATAATGGGGGTGTGAAGAGGCAGATTCTTGCGCATTTGATTGCCCTGTGGCCTCTTTAAAATGTTTCTTGACTACAAGGAGCCTCTTACATATGATCTATAGGCTATTTCTGAAATGCTCCGACACACGTGGAGCATACATGTGTCCTGCGCCATAGACCTGTCTGTGTACTATGCTGGCACATTTGTACACATAAACTCTGTTGCTGCAGGACACATACAGGCACAAATTTATATCATGACTACCCCTAGGCAAAGCACCCTACAGTGCCCTTGGTATTTTATATAGATGTATTTAGATGTATAGTTAGGTTTGGGGTATATACAGCACGCAGGTAAGTTTCCTTATGCCCAAGGCACACATTGTTTGGGCCAACCTATTCTGAACACCATGCTAGATTACTAGTAGGGGTATTACCAAGATCAAAAGCCTCAAGATAGTGCATTTCATACAGTTTATTATTTTTTATACCTAGAATAACATATTCATTATGGATTTGAATTCTAAAGATGGATACTAATCACCATTCATCTATCACCCTTTCCTCGCTAATCTCACCTCATGACTGAGTGACCTTAAATGAACCCTTTGAGTACCAGGGGTGTCCAATGAATTGCAGTGAAATAATTTGAAAACATTTTTGGCACCCAAAAGGTTAAAAACTGGCCTGTTTAATAATGAACATTTAGGCATGAGACATGTTGCTGCAGAAGCTGTGTCCATTTTGTTTAATTGTACAAAAAATATATACCTTACATAGTACTGTGGGAAAAGTTTTTACAAAATCAAATAACAACCACTGTTACCATTTAGAATAAACTTCCATTTATACATTTGTACAATGTATTAGTTATTTAAATGTTGGACATTATTTAAATTTAGCTCACAAAAATACAGAGCAAGGATTAAGAGATGTTAATATTACCAATACTATTATCACACACTCATCCACAAACACATACATACATATACACACTACTCAGAGCCACAGAAACGCTCTTTCACAAACACACATGCACATACACACTACACTTTCATCCACACACATTTATCCACAAACACTCACACATACACAAACACACACACACACACACACATACTCAAATCCACATGCACACACTCATGAATACACCTAGTTAGAAAAGCAATTATTCACAAATATATGCATTCATCCAAAAACACACACATCCCACCCACAAAAACACACATCCATATGCACACACATCCACAAACACATGTCTACACACACATCCATAAACACAAACATATCCACACACACAAATACAAACACATCCTCAAATACCTCCCCCCCCACACACACACACATCTTCCTACACAATCACACTCTCACATTCACTCCAACACTGGCTTCATTACAGATTTTATTTATTCTGTTCTTCAGTAGATTTAGCATTGAAACCTTTGTGTGCAATGTGTTGGAGATCTCCAACATCTAAATGGTTAACTTTATTTCCATACTGGCTTATAAATGCCAGCGAGTACTCCTCTTGAGCAGATTTTTTTTTTTTTTAGCTTTCTGATAAAAGTCCTACTATAGGAAAGCTAAACAAACAATGAATCACTCACCGTCTGCAGAGAGGAGCATTCTCTTGTACTGGAACTGTAATAATGGAGTACATAAGCTAAAATGAAAGAAAGTTAGCTCTTTGGATGCTGGAGATGTTTGAAACATTTCAGATCAATTTGTTGTAGTCATCTGTAACATCCAAGATCTATGGCTACTGAAGGAAAAATGACCAGAGTCAATTGTCCAGTTGGCTCTTAATCTGCAACAGAATCGATTTTTCTATATAAAGAGTTCTCCAGTGACAAACAATGGTCTGCGGGCTGGATAAAATACATAATGGGCCAGCTGAGTTTTGCCCACCTTTGGGATAGACAAAAGAAAGCTCCCTAGCCACTAGTAAACACACCACTCTTCCTCACGGGCAATTCAGTGCATAGTATACCTCAAAGAAGAAGACACGAGTTGAATCTGTGGAGACTGGAGAGAATACTGAATTGTGTGTGTATGTGGGAACAGGGTAATATAAAATAGTATATTTATTTATTTATTTTTAAATAGCTTTATAGTAAAATTTAAAGGTACATGCAAAGTAATGTAATATATCATAAAGCAAGTCTTTATAGCAATAATCGACAGAAAAAGCTCTACAAGCCAAAGTGGGATATCGAGTCACTATCAAGAGTCTTCCTTGGTGGGAAGACAGCACGAGGTATAACCAGAATGGTAAAAAAAAAAAAGCCCTTAAAACAGTAATATCTGGCAAAAGAAGAAAGAAGGAGAAGCAGTAGAGATGAAGAAAAAAGAAGAAAAGTAATTAAACCATATCCGGAATGGGGAAGGGGGACCCCCTCCATAAACAACACAAGACGAACCCATAGAATGTTGTATACAAGGATCAAGTGTGTATTGGTAGCGGAGGGTGTCAGGTAGGAAAAAAATAGCCCTCTGAAACTACCATTGGCCTCCTGAGAGTCCAAGGGCATCAATCAGCTCTAGTTGCTTTAGTAAAAGCCAACCTAGGGGAACACATTTAGGTGAAAGAAGGGAAGTGAGAAGTGACCTTGGCATTTGTGTTCTCTAGAGCAGGGATGGTGTTCAGTTTAGAATGCCATTCGGTGATACATGGGGGTTAAGTGTCCTTCAAGTGGAGATGGATCAGTTCTTTGGCAGCATTCAAGAAATATCCAAACAGATGAAATTGGGATTTCATCATGATAACAGTATCAGATAGTTGTAGGAATAAGAAGAGCAACAGGTCTGGGTCAAGATGTAATTGCAAAATAACATTGACCTCGACAGCAACTTGAGTCCAGAAGGGGGTAAGCAAACAACACGTCAACCACAAATGTAACATAGTTCCCTCTTCCCATCCACACCTCCAGCAAAGAGGTGAGCAAAGATCAGTAAGAGTTTTTGGGGCATGAAATACCACCCCGTGAGGAGTTTGACGTTATCTTCCCTAGTAGAGGTATCTGGGACACTTTGTAGAAGAAGTTTGACAATACCTTGCCGTTTTGGGAGGGGCCAAGAGACCTTCAAATACTCTTCCCACTGGCTCAAAGATTGTGATGTCGCCAGGGAGGTAGTGGTATGAATAAACTTAGATAGTTTGGAGATAGTATGGGTGCTGTAGGTACCTTTCTCTAGATCACGTTCAAATGGGGTAAGGTCCCTACTCTTTTTAGAATGGGATGTGAGCCACAACAGATTAGCTGAGACAACCCCAAGGAGGTAATTTGTAGAGACGCCACCCACTCCTTTGCTTGAGCAAGAGTGCCATAGAGGAGTCATAATATAATTTTTTGACATCCTGAAGGTCAAGGCCTCCTCTGGTAAGTGGTAGATATAGCCACAATGCAGCTATGCGTGTTTTTATGTATTTCCATACAAAAGTGTTGATTAGGGTTTCTAATCTACTAAGAAGACGGGCAGGTATAGGGCATGGGATAGTATTAAAAAGGTATAGTGTTTGAGGGAGGACTATCATTTTTATTAGATTTACCTGGCAGAACCAGGAAACAAAAACTTCCAACCATCTCTCCATGTCTTGTTGTAGATTCCTAAACAATCTGGAGAAATTAAGTGCTACTATGTCTTCTAAATATGGAATGAGTCAAATCCCTAGATATTCCACCACCTCTTGTGCCCAGGCAAAGGGGAAGGAATCTCACAAAGACATCTCAGTTTGCAGGGGAAGAGAAATATCAAGTTAATTTTGAAATTGGCCATAGCTCCATAGTCCTTTAGGATCTGCAGCAGTGGGGGAATTGAAGTAGTCGGGTTGGAAATAAAAAACAGTATGTCATCCACAAAGCCAGCAAGTTTACAGTCCACATCTGTGGTAGGAAGTCCTGAGATATTGGGATGTGAATCGGCAATGTTCAGTAAGGGTTCAAGAGACAAAATGAACAGAATAGAGGATAAGGGGCATTCCTGATGAGTACCATAAGAAATTAAAAATGCGCCCGAGAGAAAGCCATTGATTTTCAATATGGCTGAGGAAGTGGAATAAAGACTCATAATACTAGAGAAGGCACATGAGCCTAACCCAAGGAAGAACAAAAGTTCTTCCAGATAGAGCCAGCTGACTGCTGTTATGGCAGGACCAACATGATATGCTTTAGGATATTTTCTCTCTGTGAAAGGCACTAGTGGGCTAAAAGAGACTGCACCCTGGGTAGGATACCATGCCTACAGAGCCTGCAAGTTTGTATTGCAGGCTTGTTCCCAGTTAAGTGTCTCTGACTTCCACTTTACATATGCAAATAACCCTTGAAATTTGTCACCTTAAGGGTAATAGGGGAATCCAGCACTGGACCCCTTGCTCACAGTGCCTAGATAGATCAGCTACACCTCATCGATGATGCCCAACAAGGCCGAAACTTATGTCTGGGGTTGTTTGCTTCTCTTGTTCATAAAGGAGCTGCCTGACATTTCATGGTTGGGTTGCTGTTATTGCAGGGCCAACATGATATGCTTTAGGATATTTTCTCTTTGTGAAAGGCACTAGTGGGCTAAAAGAACTGCACCCTGGGTATGTTACCATGCCTATAGAGCCTGCAAATTTGTATTGCAGGCTTGTTCCCAGTTGAGCGTCTCTGACTTCCACTTTATGTATTAGGAAGATAGCATTTAAGCATTTAGAGCTTACTAGCAAGCAGTGTTATTTGCTTACAGTGTGTCAGGTCTTGAAGTCAGGTATTCAAGTCAGCATAGTAGTGAGTTGGACTGAGTTATAGATATGAGTTATAGTTATAGATATGAGCAATAGATATAATTTATTGATTGCAAGTTGCCTTTTGCTATTTGGAATCTCTTCTCTGGCCTTTTGTGGATTGTAACCTACTCCTGTCTGTCTCTCCATCCAGGTAATGTGTTATCTCTTCCTGCTGCCCTCTGTCTGTCTAAACCCACACCCCCAATGCCCTATCTCTCTCTCTCTCTCTGATGTGCAAATCGGCTTGACTGGAACCAGCTGTGTTGAATCACATGCCATAGCCCTCACTATTTAAAGCTTACTAGAAAGCATTGTTATCTGCTTGCAGTGTGTCAGGTCTTGAAGTCAGGTATTCAAGTCAGCATAGTAGTAAGTTGGACTGAGTTATAGAGTTATAGATATTATTTATTAATTACAAGTCGCCTTTTGCTATTTGGAATCTCATCTCTGGCCTGTTGTGGATTGTAACCTACTCCTGTCTGTCTCCCCATCCAGGTAATGTGTTATCTCTTCCTTCTGCCCTCTGTCTAAACTCACACCTCCAATGCCTTGTATCTCTCTCTGATGTGCAAATCTGGTTGACTGGAACCAGCTGTGTTGAATCACATACCATAGCCCTCACTATTTAAAGCTTACTAGCAAGCAGTGCGTCAGGTCTTGAAGTCAGGTATTCAAGTCAGCATAGTAGTGAGTTGGACTGAGTTACAGAGTTATAGATATCATTTATTAATTGCAAGTCACCTTTTGCTATTTGGAATCTCATCTCTGGCCTCCTGTGGATTGTAACCTACTCCTATCTGTCTCTCCATCCAGGTAATGTGTTATCTCTTCCTGCTTCCCTCTGTCTGTCTAAACTCACACCCCCAATGCCCTCTCTCTCTCTCTCTCTCTCTCTCTCTGATGTGTGGATCTGCTTGACTGGAACCAGCTGTGTTGAATCACATGCCCTAGCCCTCACTATTTAAAGCTTACTAGAAAGCAATGTTATCTGCTTGCAGTGCGTCAGGTCTTGAAGTCTGGTATTCAAGTCAGCATAGTAGTGAGTTGGACTGAGTTGGACTGAGGACAGATCTCTATTCAACAAAAGAACCACACTTGCTGTATTCAGAACAAAGAAACATCTATTCTCACCAAGCACTGATATTTTCATCTTCTATCAAAACTGCTGAACACCTGATGCAAAGAAACCAGGATTACCGGGACAGAATTCACAAACTGCACAATTAACCACTAAACATCTATTGCTACTAATCAACAACAGATTGCTTCATTTAACCCTGCATTGACTCCTACCCTCACCAAACAATTTACAGTCCTGCAACAGACTCTCCTCACCCTCCCTGGCACCTACACCCTCTGCACCTGGACTAACCCTTGTTTGCAAGTCACCCATACTCTCTCATTCATCACCATCCTCCTCCCGTGTCCACATTAAGAGTCACTCCATTCTCATTGCACCCTCACTTCTTCCCTCACCGCTTCTCTGCTCCCACTAACTTTTCTCATTCCTCTGCTCCCTAGCACCACCATCTCCTTCTACCCCTGCAAAAAAGCCCCGCTGCTTCAAATCTCACTCCCACCTTATGTCCCTGTCCCTTCTCCTCCTCCTTGCTGCAAGTGACATCTCACCTAACCCAGGCCCCCCTTCCATTCTCTCTTGTAACGCAAAACCCACTCACACGCAACATCCGCAACCTAATAAATGTACCACGTCTCCTAAACTCCTCCCCCAACTTTTGTTTTGGTCTCTGGAACTCCCGTTCTGTGTGTAACAAACTAACAGCTGCTCATGATCTGTTCATTTCTCACTCCCTAAACCTCCTAGCCATCACAGAAACTTGACTCACATCGTCAGACACTGCCTCCACTGCTGCACTCTAGCATGGAGGCCTTCAATTCACTCACACACCAAGGCCTGGCAACAGACAGGGGGGAGGAGTAGGCATCCTGCTGTCCCCTAACCACAAATTTCAGGAAATCCCCACTGTTCCCTCTCTCTCCTTCCCTACATTTGAAGCTCACACACCTCACCTCTTCTCTCCCTTCCCCTTATGTGTTGCAGTCATATACAGGCCACCTGGTCCTACTGCACAATTCCTGGATTATTACACCTCCTGGCTCCCTCACTTCATGTCCTCTGATGTCCCTACTCATCCTGGGTGACTTAAACATCCCTATAGATATTCATAACACCCCCCTGCCATCAAACTCATCTCCTTAACAACTTCCTTTGACCTATCACAATGGACCAGCTCTCCCACAGACAGTGACGGTCACTCACTTGACTTGATCTTCACTAACCTCTGCTCAGTCTCAAACTTCTCTAATATCCCCTTTCCCCTCTCTGACCACCACCTCCTCACTGGTAACTTCATAATACCATGCAAACCCATTCCCCCCCTCAGTGATCAAGAGCATGCTGAGAAATCTGCATTTTCTTGACCCGCAACAATTTTCCACATCCCTGCAACCTCTTCTCAACCCCATCCTCACACTTCCTTGCCCAGAACAAACTACTGCTGAACAGCACTCTCACAACAGGCCTTGACACAGCTGCACCTGCAACTCCACGTCATCCACACACAACCCTGGCACACAAGACAAATGTGATACCTCCAAAGGTGCTTATGCACTGCCGAAAGGCACTGGAGGAAATCGCACTCCACAGCTGACTTTATACACTACAAATTCATTCTCCGTTCATATACCTCTGCCTAACAGTGATACCTTTCCTCTCTAATTTGTAATCTTTCCACTAACCCAAAATGTCTCTTTTCAACCTTCAAATCTCTTCTACAACCACCAACACGAACACCTTCCATGAACTTGTGTCTCTTCTACAACCACAAACACGAACACCTTCCATGAACTTCTCTGCACAAGATCTTGCCACCCACTTCAAGGACAAGATCGAATCTATCAGACATGAAATTCCATCACCCCCACCCACCCAGCCTAGCCCTGTCACCTCTCCCATATACACACTAAGCTCTTTCTCACCTGTCATCGATGAAGTTTCCCTTCTCCTCACTCGCTCAAACATAACCACATGCTCTCTCAATCCACATTGCATCCCTTGGAAAACTAATAAACTCCTTTGGGTTTCAGCATCATCTCTATGCTGTTGATTCTCAAATATATCTTTCTTCCCCTGACCTCTCCCCTTCCCTCCTGTCCCGAGTATCTAACTCTCTGTCTGCTGTGTCTTCCTGGATGTCCTCCCGTCAACTCAAACTTAACCTTGGCAAAACTGAACTAATTATCTTCCTGCCCTCCCGTATATACACTAAGCTCTTTCTCACCTGTCACCGATGAAGTTTCCCTTCTCCTCACTCACTCAAACATAACCACATGCTCTCTCAACCCCATCCCATCTCAACTCACTCAAGAACTTTACTCTCTACTAACTCCAATCCTTACTCACTTATTCAACCTCTCTCTGTCAACCGGCACCTTCCCATCCTCTTTCAAACATGCACTCATCACACCCATCCTAAAGAAACCCTCCTTGGACCCAAACTCACTGTCAAATTACCAGCCAATTTCTCTACTCCCATTCTCCTCCAAGCTCCTTGAGTATCTCGCATATAACCGTCTCACTAAATTCCTCTGCTCCCATTCCCTGCTAGATCCCTTGCAATCTGGATTCCTCCCTCATCACTCCACTGAGACTGCCCTCACCAAAGTGGCCGCTACTCTATCCTTATTCTCATGGGCCTATCAACCGCCTTTGTCACAGTAGATCACACACACTCCTTCTCCAAGCCCTCCACTCCCTAGGTCTCTGTGACACTGCACTTTCCTGGTTTTCATCTTATCGCTCCTTCAGTGTTTCCTACTTCGGCACCATTTCTCCACCACTCCTACTGTCTGTTGGAGTGCCTCAAGGATCAGTCCTGGCACCCAACCTGGGACCCTTGCTCTTCTCAATCGACATTGCATCCCTTGGAAAACTAATAAACTCCTTTGGGTTTCAGCATCATCTCTATGCTGTTGATTCTCAAATATATCTTTCTTCCCCTGACCTCTCCCCTTCCCTCCTGTCCCGAGTATCTAATTCTCTGTCTGCTGTGTCTTCCTGGATGTCCTCCCGTCAACTCAAACTTAACCTTGGCAAAACTGAACTAATTATCTTCCTGCCCTCCACAAACAGCCTTAACATAGATATAACCCTCTTGCCTGGGGGTCGCATTTGACTCTGCCCAGTCTTTCATTCCTCACATCCAGTCAATCTCCAAATCATGCAGCCTCCACCTCTGACATCTCTAGAATCCACCCCTTTCTCACACAAGACACTACTAAAATTCTAATCCAAACACTCATCATGTCCCATCTTGACTACTGTAACTCATTACTAAATGGCCTTCCTCTCACCCGAATAACCCCACTACAGTCTATAATGAACTCTGCTGCAAGACTAATCTACCTCACTCATTGCTTCTCTGACAACAAACCCCTCTGTCAATCCCTACACTGGCTCCCATTAGCATACAGAATTAAATTAAAAATTCTGGTGCTAACTTAGAGAGCCCTCATTAACACCGCACCACCCTATAGTTCATCTCTCATTTCCAAATGCACTCCCTCTTGCCATCTTCACTCTGCACAGAACCTTCTGCTCTCCACAGCTCTTATCACATCATCCCACTCCCACCTACAGGACTTCTCCTGTGCTGCACCTCAACTCTGGAACTCCCTCCCCTGCCCCATCAGACTCTCCCCCAGCCTTCAAATCTTCAGACGCTCTTTGAAAACTCACCTCTTCAGGGAAGCCTATCAACTACATCCATAAACTTTCACCAAGAATCACCTCTTGCCTGGACCACTGCACTCAACAGCACTTTTCGCTCCCCCCCACTGACTGGCAGTTAATTTGGCAGGAAGCACTTACACCAAATAGCACTTACTCCTTCTGTGTCAAACCTACCTTCCTGTAGACTGTAAGCTCTCAGGAGCAGGGTTCTCTGATCCTTCTGTTCTACACAGTTGATTGTACTATTTAATACCTCTGTATGTCTATTCCTAATTGTAAAGCGCTGCAGAATTAGTTGGCACTATATAAATAAAGAATAATAATAATAATAATAGAAAAGCACTGGATACCAAAACATGCATTTTCTCATCTTTATCCTCTATTAGGCAGGATTTCTTATACAGCAGCCCCTACGGCTCCATCTATCTCTCCCGTTGAGCTTTGCCATCACGATCATACTGAGGTCCAGTTGGCATAGACTGCAGTTGATCTTTAGGCTGCATGTAAGGCTCTGGAATGACCAAGTCTCTTCAGGGGGACTGAATGTCCTCCAGTGTAAGGGCAGTGAGTGTGGTGCACAGAAAGGGAAGCCCCACTTATATTTAATGCTGAGATTCCGAAGATACTGTGTAAGGGTCTTGATGCTTCTCCTATGTTGAAGTGTATAAAGAGAGAAATCCTGAAAGAATTGGAAAGTATGTACCTCAAACTGCACATCCCCCAGGTCTCTACCCTTTTCATGATGTTTTCCTTAGTGTCATGGTGAATGGTGTCATGTTGCTGGCTAATATATCTGCTCCATGTTGTGCAGTTGTTGGTATAGATCCTACCTCTCTTGTTCCAGGGTATAGATCTATTGTCCCATTTGGGAGATGTCTTTCTGAGATTCAACACTTTATCCTGCCCCACTGACTTGGTTTCTGCTGCAAGGACTTTATGGTCATCCTTGGTGACTAGTTGGAACATGGACTCTTCGGAGAAAGCCTGAGGGGCCTATGGCACTGCCAGTGGTGCATCAGGTTGGACAGGGGAAACTGGTATGTGCTTTTCCCCAGATTCTGTGTTATCCTGAAGATGTGCTAGTGTCTGAGTTGTCTGATGTCATCAGCACCGCTTCCTTGCTCAGAGAGGCACAGTCAGGTGTATGTTTATTACACACTCGTAGAGATGTTGTTTGAGAGGCTTGATTGTGTTTTAACTGCTTGCAGGATGGCATGGGAAAGCACAGTTACAGGATAGGTCTCACCCAGATTAGCATTTGTGGAGGCTGACCGTGATAAAAAGCTTTCAAAAGGCCAGCATCAACCAAAGCAAGCAAACTAAGCAGCCATCTTCCTCAGTGGTCGCTACCCCCCTCCAAAATGGTATTTTCAAATTAAGTTCACAATACTGACTTGTATTTTTTTACAAACCTGTGTCTGAGGAAACCTCAGTTGATAAGGGCTAAACCAATCTGGCTCTGCAATGCATGAAGGGATCCATTATAGTGAGCTTGCTCTGTGAGTGACAATATCTTCATGGTAAGAAGGCGGGGCAAGAAAAAGTAGTACCAACTGTGGAGAGGTAGGTGGGATCAATATCATCACTTACAATGTGCCTTCCCCTTTGCCTGCTCAGCAACTTCCACAGCAAACAAGTGCTGCTCTTCATTAACAGCCGATAGCTAGCTGTAGCTTTGGGGTGTGGTTCTGACAAGCACTTTCCAGAAGCAAGTGAAAATCCCCCTAGGTAAGTGCCAGTTCTCTCCATTGGGAAATTAACCTCAGGATACATACACAGTCTGGTGAGCACTGACAGAGGTCAGAATCATGGGGCAGTATAATGATGATGTGTAGGTTAAGTAAGAGGCTTTACTGAGGTGGGAGCAGAATGACCAGCTCACTGCATCTTTTTTAAGAGGAGCTGAATTCCCTGCAACTTAACCAGAGGAGAATGCATGAGCATGGCAAGAGGATCCCAGTAGTGGCATATTAGTGTGAGTGCACTTTATCAACTGCAAAGGTGGAGGGAAGGAGGAGGAAGCATTAAAAGGGAGGATGGTAGAAAGGACAGATAAGTGATGTGTATGTATTTTGCTAATGGTTAAACACCCTGTCTCTATATATTTCTATCACACATGTAATACAGTGAGGGTGGGAGGGAGGAGGGATGGAGCATTGAAAAAGAGGGTGAGAGGAAGGAAACAGTGGTCGTGTGTGTTACTAACTGTTAACCTCACTGAAGGAAATGTTTTGATAAATGCATGCAGACCTCACCTACATGCATGAAGCAAACCATTGCCTGGGCTTGATTCAGTGACTTGAGAATTTCAAGGACTTTTAGCTGAAATCCTTGGTGCACATTAAATCAACATGTAGTGCTGTACATTCAATGGAATGGGAGCAACAGAGGCTGGGAAGATGCGGGAGTGCCCATGTGATTAAAGGGGGAACATTCACATTCACCAAACTTGAGTCCGGATGATTTGCTTAGTAAAACTAAGTAAGTTTTTTTTTTTTTTTAATGCATCTTACTTCGTGTTGAAGATATTCAGGCTTAAAATTTCCAACTTACGCATTCTGTGGCACACAGTATGTGTGGCACGTCGCCTCAGAACTTCCCACCTCCCTTCCAGCTGCCCTAGAGAGCAAATTCACACTTCGCTTTGGTGGTGTATTTCTGCCGGCTAATGTTACAAAAAGCTCCGTTTACCATGCTGCTGAGGTTGAGGGAGTAGGGAGAGATGGCAGGAAAAAGACAGGAGGAATTGGTTGTGTGATGAATGATGGATGAGGAAAAGGACTGCAGGAAGGGAGCAGGGGGGCTCAGGTAGGAGGAAGAAGGAGAAAACAAGGCTCAAAGGGAAAGTGAGTAGAGGTGATGGCAGGATAGTGGAGCAAGGCAAAGAAGAGATTGGAGAGAAGATGCAAGTGAGACCGGGTGAAGGGTCTTCAGGGGACACATACACATTCACAAGTAGGTCAAGGGAAGGCCCCAGATAGTCAGTTGCCCAGTATGCTGACCCCATTCAAGAAGAGGAGAAGGAGTGAGGGAGAAGGTGCAAGAATATGGTGTGGCTTCGATGATGACAGGTTGAGGTGACTGCAAGATGAAAATGGTACAGTGGGTAAGATAAACAAGCAGAGGCCCCCAACCCATGCTATCTTTGATGGATGGAAGGAAATGGTATACCACAGAGTGCTCGATTCAATTGGCCAAAGCTATTTTTTTCAAGCACGGTAAACCGTGCAATTACCTGTACTATGAAAAAAATACCGGATAAAAAACTCTACCTTGGGCAATACATTTTCGTGCATTTTCGCCCATTATTAAAATATAAATTTAAAAAAATGTGAAAATCTGCACCCAGTTTTTCTTGGAGCAGAGCCCTTGATGGATCTTTAAAGTGCAGACTCAGGGATTGAAAGTTAAAAAAACACATTAAAAAAAAACAAAAAAAATTGTTAAATGTTAGTAGAATTAATCCTATGAGTGCCATGAGTGGCGAATGCTTACCCCACTGGCCCTCACAAGGTTAAGCCGACATAAAAAAACAACCATTGACAATAAACACTTACCAGTAATCTTGGTTTCCAGCGGAGTCTTCAGTACACTGGTCAGCTACTGTTCATCTTCTTCTTCAATCCTCCTTTTTCTGTTTTCTCTAATCTTCTTTCTCCTTTGTCTTCTTTCCTGTAAAATAAAATTAACGTCATTGCAAGAAATGTTCTCAAAAATACACCAAGATCTGCCGGTTAACCCTTTGAGCGCTGGAGGGGTACCCTCCAGCGCTCAGAGGGTTAACTGCTGAGTGGCATATTTCTTAAAAATACTACTCAGCCATTACCTTTTCAAATAATTAAGCCATCTTTTTCAAGAAATAAAAGCCTTTTCAATGCTTAAAGAAAATTCCACTGCTGCACCCTCCGCTGGCAGTAGCAGAAATGTCTAGTGGCATAGATCCACCCTTCATACCTTTTGGGCCATTGCCCAAGTCCCAGTGAGGGAATTTTGAACAGAGACTGACTTTTTATATGTCCAGTGTCTGTTCAAAATGGATGCCAGGCTCCAATTGGCTGGGATGTGTGTTTACGCACCTCCCAGCCAATCAGATTCTAGCGGGTTTTGTCATTGCCAGCATAAAATGTACCTTTGTAAAGTGACCCTAACACAACCTTGGAAATGTGATCTTACCCATGGAATATGTGTCTTACCCATGCTGAAGTGTGAAAATCATGTGTTGTGTTCATTAGCTGTATAGATTACGATTAGGGCATGCCCTGCAATCACTTCTTGTACTAGATATACATTAGCTCCTACTTACTTACACTGCTGAGTAATCCATTGGCCACCTCCCCATGCACTGAATGGATTAAGTGTCTGTGAGTGGGAGAGGTAATGCGTGGTTGAATCAGGAAGTACCTGCACAGTATGCCTTAAATATCATGGGCCCGAAATTCCCTGCACTGTGTGTGGTTCTCTGAATAACATGTGCTAATGCTGTGGGGATAGTCTGTAGTTGTGTGGTTAATGTGAGCAAAGACTAGTGGGAGAGTGTGTGGTTCTATGGGCAACATGAATCATGGTGGAAAAAAGTGGAAAAATTGTAGTTTCTGAGAGAATTCCCACCATTTTCATTTATTTCCTTTTTTGTGGCAAAATATTTCACCCATCCCTTATTATTAGTTCTCCCATAGTGTGCAATTGGTTTGGTCCTGAAATCCTTCAGTTTTCTTTTGAACATACAGACCTAAGTGGTTTACATTATGTAAGACATATATCTGAAACATTACTGGGGACTGTAAACTAGTTAGAGGTCCACAATCACATCCACACCGTATTTGTGATTGATATTGTAGGGCTCTACCAGTTGTGCCAAGACACCTAAACCTGGTTTTGAGAAGGCCAAAGGTCCTCTCAATGGTATTCATTGTTCTCATGTGAGCCTCACTGTATTTGTGTTGGGAAGGTGTCTGGGTAAAAGCCACAGGAGATAGAAGTCAGGGTCTACAAGCATAGCCTGCTTCTCCTGTTGGACAGAAGAGTACTGTGGTTGGTGTATCGAGGTAAGGTTTCATGTATCATGTTGACCACTATTGTGGTGTAATGTTGTTCCTTACCTAGCAGCCATCTCACATGAAGAGTTAAATTTTCAAAGACTCTGTTGATTCAGGAGTGGGCCATTATGTAGGAGTCATGTCTGTTCCAAGGTAAGGCAGCAAACACATGTTTGAATATCAGACTATATTGGTGTTTAATTAATGTTAGTTCTTACAGTTTACATGTATGTGCTCCTCCTCATGGGGAGTGACATTCATCACATGGAAGCAATCAATAGCCCCCTTAACATTAGGGACCCCCCCATAGAAGGCTAATTTGAACCTTTTGGGTGGGATTAGTCTAATGTGTAAATGGAAATTTCTCCTCTGTAATGGCACTAGAGAGCTAAAATGTGGTGCTTCTGGGCGGTGACTAGCCGTAGAACAGGCCATTATGCTGTTGTTCATTCCCAGAAGCCTCTCACATTCTGTATGTTAGTTTTAACCTTGACTGTTCTTGGTAGGTGGAGAGGAAGGATATATATCTGTGTCTTCCTTGTCATACCTGTAAGGATTTTGTTTATATTTAAACAACTCAGCAGAAGCAAGTTTCAAATTCCGCACAACATGACCTGCATGCACTAGGCCAGTATGACATTTTTATTTCTCAGGACTTGTTCTTAAAAACAAAAACAAAAAAACAGAGGCCTACAAAATAAAAAAAAAATTTGGTGGGCTTGTTTCTAACAAGCCAAAGTCCTAAAAATCAATGTTTCCTCAGAGCCTGGGAATAACACCTAAGTCTAATTACCTACAACTAATCAACGTTTCCTCAGGGCTTGTGCCTCTAATAAGTCTAAGTCCTACAAATCAATGTTTCCTCAGGGCTTGGGCCTCTAACAACAAGTCCTAAAAATCATCCTCTACAGAATACTCTATCCTGTCAAGTATCAGTTTGCCCCACTGGCAATTTACATCAAGGGGGGTCCCTGTCTCTGTCAGGTTACATATCAATTTCTTATTTTATTTAAAATTGTATTTATTTTTTTTCTATTAACTGTTCCCTTCCTGCCAAAAAAATAATTCCCTGTTCAACTGATTCTTTCTCCAGACTCCACCCACAACACAGGCACCCTGCTCAGACACCTTTTATACCATGTCTTATTTTTTTCTTAATTGTATTCATTTTTTATTTTTTTTCATTAAGGTAAACAACCCCCCCTAAAAAAATTCCCTGTTCAACTGATTGTTTCCCCACACTCCACCAACACAGGCACCATCAACCCCCTTTTATACTGTGCTTTGATAGATAGATAGATAGATAGATAGGTAGATAGATAGATAGATAGATAGATAGATAGATAGATAGATAGATAAAATTCATGTTTCATGAGGTGAATCAGGTGTATAAGAGCATTGCAATTATTATACAAGTGTATAGGTGTAGGGATGTGAAAAGTTAAATGTGTATCATAGGAGGTATCTGTGATGAACAGCGTTTTATTTTGCACCAGTAGTGTCAGTACAAATCCTAATTACTGTAAATATTCTGTTAAAAGGGTCATGATATATTAAACATTGAGAAGAGTATAAGGAGCATTGTTTTATTTAGATATATGACGTAAACAAGAATATTTATTTGACCCATGAGCTTTAGAGCCAAAATGTGAAGTTCATCTCCACATCTCTTCATTTTTGATTTATAAGAAACTGGGTATAATTACTCCCTTAAATTGCTGTTTCTGATTATGTTCTATGATGGATTTATCAAGAGCTGATCAACCCAAAAGACAATGATCTGCCCTAATGTTATGATTGGAACTGAATAAATGCTCCTGAAGAGTATTTTTCATGTTTGTTTTTCATCCTAATGTTCAATTTTGCTCAGATGGGGCTCGATACTATTACCCACAGTAAGACCGACGTTACATTAGAAGCAAGCAAACTGTATTTTGCAAACGTGTTATACCGGTATTTTATTGCATCACCACGGTAAAATAAAACCAGAGTAGACAGCACGTTTTGACATACTAACATAAATGGTGCTGTCTGCTTCTATTTAACTACTGCTTAAAAAAAACACGCTAAATGTCAAAGTCCAGGGAAATAGGCGTACGTTTGATGACAGAAAGATCAAGTTTAGCATTAGATGTGTTCCCCACATTATCAAAATCCGACATAGAGTGCCCCCTTAGACATATTAACCCCCTTTGAAATTAGACTTATAGTGCTTTCTTTCTCCATTTTAATTTGACAAATATTGATCCCATTCAACACATTTACCCCCCCTTTGAAATTCGACTTATAGTGCTCCTATGACTTACTTTATCCATTTTAATTCAACATTGTTTCTTCTCCAATTTAATTTGACATGTCCTTGCTGTATATGTATTGGATAATTAACCCTATGAGTACCAGAGAGGTAGCAGCGCATTGCAGTTTCTACTACTGGAGCGGCTGTATAAGCCGACTGCAGTTGCAGTGGTTGTAGTGAACCCTGTCACCGGGTTCATTCATGAAAGCGCAGTTCTGCACTTTCATTAATGAATCAATCACCCGGTTTTTGCTCTGCGCTTTTATGAATGAACCTGGTGACAGGGTTCACTACAACCACTGATACTGCAACCAGCTTATACAGCCGCTTCAATAGTAAAAAAGGAAGGTAGAAAATGCCTTCCATATTGCCCCATGGATCACCTTTCCAGAAGGATAGGTGATCCATGTTAGAGGTGATATCGGGAGGGGTTCTGATGCCCCCTCGAGGTCTGAAATCACTGTATATTTAAAAAAAGCGAATATAACCTATGGTACTCATCCTATATAATATTTCGCTAAATCGTGTGTAACGCAGCGACATGCACAGTAAACACTACTGTGCGTGCTGCAGTCATGCGCAGTAGAGACTGCCCGCGCCGCGGCTGATACAGAGCTGGGCGCTCCGAAGGAGTGTCCAGCTCTGTATCAGCCGTGGCGCGGCCAGTCTCCACTGCGCGTGAATGCTCCGTGACCTGGTTGCAGTGGCACTGTGGCCCGTGTAACGGGCTGTTCAACTAGTAGGTTATATGCATTTAATTAAAAAAAAAATAGCAAATGTCGCCCCATGGATCACTTATCCTGAAGGATAGGTGATCCATGCTAGGGGGGTTATCAGGAGGGGTCCTGATGCACCCTGAGGTCTGAATTATATATTTAACATAAATATAACAACAATACACACTATAAGAAAGCCCATATAACATATGTTACAAAGGCTTTAGTGAAAATACCGGCAATCGTCACCTTCATTGATCACCTATCCTACTGCATAGGTGATCAATGCTAGGGGGGTGTCAGGAGGGGTCCTGATGTCCCCCTTGAGGTCTGAAATATACAATAAAAATTATCATTAAAAAAATAACATTTAGTACACATACACATTCAAGGTATGCAGCCACATACCTTGCCTATTAATCCTTTGAGTACCAGAGGGGTAGCAAACACATTGCAATGTGTTGCTACCTCTCTGGTACTCATAGGGTTAATCATGCAATACATATACAACAAGGGCATGTCGATTTCAATTGGAGAAGAAACAACGTCAAATTAAAATGGAGAAAGATAGTCTTGAATCACTGTAAGTTGAATTTCAAAGGGGGGTTAAATGTTGAATGTGAACAATATTTGTCGAATTAAAATGGCGAAAGAAAGCACTACAAGTTGAATTTCAAAGGGGGGGGTTAATATGTCGAAGGGGGTCACTCTATGCTGGATTTCTATGATGCATACTGTATTCTGCACTGCTTTTGTTAAAACAACAATGGTTTTGAACCTGTTCTTGTTGCTTCTATGTCTCAACGCTGAGGTGCAGGATTACAGACAGAAAATGTAAACACAAAACATGCGGTATACTGAATGTAGGTAATAGAATGCTACTTGCATATTGTTTTTAGTTGGTTTTTTTATGGATTTTTTTTGAATGGCGGTGCATATAATTACTGTTGATTTTGTTTTCACAACTCGTGTAATAGGATACTAAAACCTGACTTAAAAAAACACAATGCCTGTTTTTTTTTTCTAACATTGGTAACAGTATCGAGGCCAAGGTTTCTAGGGGGAATTATGCACTAAGATGTAACAAATAAGTGATGACTTCTCCGGTTATATCACTTCTCCAATTCCTATGTTATTGTAGGGTTCCACCAGTTGGAGCTATACACTAAGATCTCCAAAGCTGAAGAAATCTAAGGGCATGGGCTCCACAGAATACCATAGGAACTGGAGAAGTGATATCACTGGAGATGTAATCTCCATCTTATCACCTCTTTAGTGCATCTCCTCCAGGCCTATGTTAGTTAATGGATTATAGACTTAAAAATTATTTAAAATTTCATCTATAGCACATATTTTGTAAACAATGTAATTACCATTTTTTTTTATAATTCTTTTTATTGAATATAAATTTTTACAAAAAATAAAACATGCAAATGACATAAGATACAAAATATCCATTGCACATGAAATATCAAACATAAACAAGACCCACAGAGAGAAGGCAACACCTGTGTCATTGCACCTCGTATAGAGAGATACCACCCTCAGCAAAAAAGTAGAAATGTCACACACAGACCATATGGAACAGTTACATGAGAAACCAGGAGGAGGAGTAAAAAATATATTACAATTAATGTGGTGAGATGGATGTCCAACAAGGTTACTCCACATTTAGGCCCAACCTAGGCACTATGTCATTTACGTGAAAACAATACAAAACAAGGAAACATCTAAACAAATAAACATGTGCATGCCCCAAGGGAAACCAGATCCCCCCAACCACCCCAACATAAAAGTCATGAGAAATAAACTATGGTAGGCCAGCCACCATGTGGTCCCCACCCATCTACATCTGAGAGACATGGAAGTGATGAAGCATCAACCCCATCATCCACCTACAAAAGAGACTCTAGGGCTACATCTGACAACAGCCTCTATCCCAGCCACAAAGTGTATTTAAAGCAGTGGTAAAAATCAGCCTATCACGGAGAGGGTAGGGTGAGGATGAAAGTTTCCCACAGGGAGATAAATGATTACCATTTTAACACTATCCAAAATATGTTTTACCATTAAATACTTTGTTATATCTAGTATAATCTGTTTTAATGCTAGAATATCTATGACATTTGTTAGACAATTTGCAATTGAACTTGATGCTTTAAAACTGCCAGCAAACAGCTGAAATCCAGTGCAATTACTTTAGCAACAAAAGTTAAACTTGCCACCAAGGAGAGAAGTACTGAGCATGTATTGCTTTGAACAGAAGCTGTAATGTTATAGCACTGTTGATAGTACTGGTCAACAATCCGTGTATATTAAATATTTCTATTTACTTGGTTTTAGACAAAAAAAACATACTTGACCTTCAGATTGGCCTAATATAAAACAAAGATGCTGTTCTATTTTGAGTTAGAAGTCTTCCTAATTTTAAGTTAACGTTTACCTGTTGTAAACTGACACACCCAACTTCATTATTTGGATATTGACTATAGTAATCCATTAAATGTCACAAAAGAATTTATTTTAAATGTCAAGATATTTTGCAACAGGATCAGCCACTAGAACTAATTGTTAAGACTCAAATGCTTTACCGTTTATTAGTATTAAAACAAAGATGTACGATAAGAAATAATATAAGTTACATATATAGATAGAAAAGTTAAATAGACAACAGAGGAAGTAGACTCACTGGGACATTTTTCAGGGCAAAATAACTATAAAATAATTATTTATTAAATAATATAATAATAGAATTTGCTAATTAATATAATAGCTCTATTAGTTAACCCTTTGAGTGCCAGAGGGGTACGGAACGTATTGCTTTGAAATGGATTCCGTACCCCTCCTGCACTCAATGGGTTAATAATGGAAATTTTCACTTAAGATCTAGAGTGATAAAGAGAAAGTGTGGTATATTTCCTAATCTAGCATGAATTTTAGTTGCAAAATATATTTTTCAGTTGCAATATTAGAGTACACTGGTCAGCCTATGGTAAGTTTAGATTGTTGAATGGAAAAATAAAATCTGCCTAAACATTATAATATCATTTTTATTTTGAAAATGATTCATTTTGGAGACGTTAACCTTGATATGTTGGTGGCAAAGCATGGCACTTTCAGCTAATTCTCTGTACAATATGTTAATTAAATGATTGCTGCAAAACATATCTCTTGCTATGCTATTAGAAATTTACCAGTGTGTAGACACTGTCTAGAATCATTCATACCACAATGTGTGTGGTAATATTGGCCCAGTAACTAATTAGCATAATGTGCCATACTGTGCCAACAAAAAAATAAAGGTTCGTTATTCAAAAATTATATATATATATATATATATATATATATATATATATATATATATACATATGTATCTATATTTATATCTATATACATATCTATATATATATATATATATCTATATATCTATATATCTATATATATATATATAATATACATATATATATATATATATATATATATATATATATATATATATATATATATATATATACCTCCCACCACCTCCTCAAGTCATGTTGTGAAAGCAATAAAGTTACACAGGACCTGGAGAAGTGATATTACTGGAGAAGTCATCTCCGCTTTTTCACAACTTTATCACACCTTAGTACATAACCCCCAATGTGTTGCATTCTAATGTTGATGGCGTAAGGGAGGAAGGTGTAAAATTTCAACCAACAGCTACTTCTGACAGTGACACAAACATGTATATCACTTGTCCTTAGTAGTGAACATTGTTAAAATTCCTGTAAGAGGAAAATTAAAAATAAATTGAGACTTCAAAAAGCCTAGAGGAATTTAAAAGTAGTGGGGAGTATGCAGTGGGCGATGCTGAGGATGACCCAGTTACTGATGATGATGATATTGATCTACAGTATATCCCTTCAGCAACTATTGCTATTGATCAATGGTTTAACCTTTTGTTTTATTTTAATAATATTGATAAAAAACCACTGTTTACTTTTAATCTTTTTATATGCATTGCATTTGCTATGTTCTTTAAGTCTGCGATACTAAGTAAAATTATATCTTTTGACCATTTAGGACAAAAAGGGTTCCCAATGTATTGCAGACAGCTGTCATTCTTAAAGGGTTAGATTGGGTTCCTTCATGAAAAATTATCTTCAGGGATCTTGGAAAAAAACATACCCCAATACAACCAATGTTGATTGATTCGACACAGCATATCTTAGAGAAAATGGATCAGAAAACTCCATTAATGCGTATTTAAAATGTAGCATTATTAAAACATATAAATATGCACTATTGAAGAGATATGCCTTTTATCCAGAGCTGCTTATATTAAGCAATCAAGGCAACAGAGGGCTAGGCAGTGTAAAGGTATGAGGAAGTAAAATAATAAGGGACTAAAGTAAATAAACTTAAATTCCTTAGCAATCCTTTTGGATTAATGTCAACACATACAATTAAGTTATGCATGATTAATACTCATATTGCAAGATTAATGGTAATACAATTTCCAGAATTTTCAGCAGCACTTTAAAAATTGATCTAGAGAGCACCTCTTTTTCAACACTCCACTATAAGTCAAAGCTGCCTGAAACACAAGTGTAAAATAAAATTTGAGCACTATGGGCATTATCCCTTTGAATGCCAGAGGTATATGCAACACATTGCAAAACACTGGGGGAGATTCTCTAAGGCATGATAAAGAGGTGATAAAGTGGAGATAACTTCTCCAGTGATATCACTTCTCCAATCCTATGTTATTCTATGGAGCCAATCCACTATGAATTTTAGAACCTTGGAGATCTCAGTGCATAGGCTCCATAAAATAACATAGGAACTGGAGAAGTTATATCACTGGAGAAGCAATCTCCACTTTATCACCTCTTTATCACGCTTATTGCAGAACCCCCAATGTGCTGGATCCTCTGGCATTCAAAAGGTTAATCAGGAAGCTAAAGAGGAAGGAAGGAAGCTAATTCATTTAAATCAAAGTCAGTTTTAATTTATTCCATGTTGAATTGGTATATACCAAAATTGCACTACTTGAGTTTCCTAAATAAGCACCCTAAGCAGCTACCTACCCCACTCACACATTTCCAATAATGTACTAAGATCACTTCAACCGAGAAGGTGTAACTAAGGTGTTCAGGTTCATATTTGACATAGCCCATGCATATCTATCTATCTATCTATCTATCTATCTACATACCTAGAAAATAATACTGTATATTCACAGCTTGCAATGTCAATTTGAAGACAGAGACTAAAATCACACAGACTACAATTGAATTAAAACAGTAAATAGAATTTCAGTCACAAATTCTTAAAGCCATCATTGCAATAAAAAAATCATTGCTGTTCCATTACTAGAATGAATGTATTCCAGTGAGGCAGTTTCAATTCTATCCAGTCCTTATACCACTGTTTTAAGCCATCCTTGACTAAAGAAAAAACTATCCTATTCTACAAATCTCTGAAAATGTATCCATCTCCTTTTTAACTCATTTGTTTATGCACACAAATAAGAAAAGATACAGCCATACTGACTAATTATGAGATTCTGACTAAATTCTGGATGTAAACAATTCATTAAGCAAGGAAACTTTAAAATGAAGTAACAAAGTCCATTAGTCAAACTGCCTCCAGTATCACAAACATCACTTGTTTTCTTTTTTCAGCCAAAGTGATCATTATCTGCAAACCACTAATGTTATAGGGAACACGTCTGTTAATTAGAATTTAAAAATGAAATATACACTGATGATAATTTTCACTATCATACTGCCCTAAGGGTATAGTAACCCTTTTTTTACTTTACATATTTTTCAGGTGTATAATATGTAAATTCAAACTGTTGGTGTTATATATATATATATATATATACTAGCAGTTTGGGACGGCGTTGCCCGTCATGTTATGCAGGAAATGTTTCTTTTTTTTTAAATAAATGTTATGATAGTGAATTATAGCGTAGGGTGTACGTGTCAGAAAGGTACACACAGTGATAGACAGAGACACATGCAACACACACATATACACACACATGCACTGACAACACAAACAGTGACACACAGCTGCAAATCAGAACATAAATACATACAGTGTGAGCAGTGTAAGAAACATACCTCCCAACATTTCATATGGCCAAGGAGGGACACTTGTGTTTTCGGTGGTGTTACTGGGGGCATGGCTGGTGGTGTATTTTAGAGAATTTTTAACCCTTTGAGTGCCAGGGGGTAAGTAATGCATTGCATCCCCTCTGGCATTTAAATGGTTAAGTTACTCTTTCTGTAAGTGAATGATTTAGAAGAAGATGAAAGTATTTTTTTTACACAGACTAATTTAACAGATATATACAGAAGTTTATTCCCACATTACTGTGGGTTTTATTGATGTGGAGCAATCTGATACACTGGTATATACACCACACAATGTGATCTCCTAAATAGAGGAGCAGAGGGATTTGGGTGTCAAACAGGGACTGTCCCTCCTATACTGTATAGTGCCAGTCCTTATACACAGACACATGCAGACTGTATACTATACAGCAGAGGTTCTCAGCCCATGCCCTCAGTGGCCACTAACAGGCCAGGACTTAGGAATTTCACTGCTAGAACACAAGTGTGTTGATCAGAGGCTCAGTCATATTGATTAACTCACCTGTGCTCTTAAAAGGAAATTCTAAAATCCTGGCCTGTTAATAGCCACTGAGGGCACAGATTGAGAACCACTGCTATACAGTGCCAGACCATTGTAGAGAATTTTTAACCCTTTGAGTGCCAGGGGGTAAGCAATGCATTGCATCTCCTCTGGCACTGATATGGTTAAGTTACTCTTTCTGTAAGTGAATGATTTAGAAGAAGATGAAAGTATTTTTTTACACAGACTAATTTAACAGATATATACAGAAGTTTATACCCACATTACCGTGGGTTTTACTGATGTGGAGCAATCTGATACACTTGTACATTAGGCTGACCAGACCTCACCTTTAACCAGTGACACATATGAAAAATGCATACTGCAGGGCTGCTTTGATTTTGGTGCACTCCTGAAATATGCTTATTTCCTATGTGTCCCCGGTTAAAGGTGAGGTCTGGTCAGCCTACTGTATATACACCACACCGTGTGATCTCCTAAATAGAGGACCAGAGGGATTTGGGTGTCAAACAGGGACTGTCCCTCCTATACTGTATAGTGCCAGTCCTTATACACAGACTGTATACTATACAATGCCAGACCATATATAAATAGTTTGTCATACATGCTATACAGTGAGCTATGTACAGCATGGAGATGATTGCAGGAACTGGCATCTCTACTTACAGACAGACTGACAAACAACCTGCTCTCTTTCTCTCTCTTTGTGCAATATATAAATACAGTCACATCCATGTCTCTGCCATTTACCAGCTCAGCTGAAGCCTTGCTCTGCACTGCCTGATCACCTCTCTGCCGTTGTTTCCACTTTCTCAGCAAGCCAGTATCCTCCTGCTGATTGTTTAGAAATCAGCTCACTTGTAGTAATTAGCAGAGCTGTGTAGGCTCAAAGACAGGGAATGAAGAAGCTGCATAATACAGATTGGACCATGGCCTTCCAGCTGTAGCTTGAACATTGTTCCCATCATCCTCAGCGTGCGTGTGTGTGTATATGTGTGTATGTGTCTGCTAGTGTGTGTGTGGGAGGGCATGTGCATGTGTCTGTGGTGTAGGAGTGTGTGGCAGCCATTTTTTTTTCAGCCTTAGATAGTGGTGGGCGGGCTGGATAGTGGGGGCAGGCCAAAAATCACACTCCCACAGAATCACCCAATGGCAGCAGTAATCCTTTTTACTGCCGCCCCTGGGTGTGTTTTGCCAGGCACAAAGTCTTCTTTTATATATATAGATATATATATATATATAGAGAGAGAGAGAGAGAGAGATAGTACTGCACAAAAGTCTTAGGCTAAAGTAAGAATAGACATGTTATAGATTATTTTTATCAATTACCAAAATGCAGAGGGAATGAACAGAAGAAAAATCTAAATCAAATCAATATTTGGTATTACCATCCTTTGCCTTCAAAAAGCATAAATTCTTCTAGGTACACTTGCAAAAAGTCAGGGAATTTTTAGGCATATAGTCAGGTGTATGATTAATCAATTATACCAAACAGGTGCTCATCAATTTTATATGTGGGTTGAAACACAATCATTAACTGAAATGAAAACAGCTGTGTAGGAGGAATAAAACAGGGTGAGGAACCACCAAACTCAGCTAACAAGGTGATTTGCTGAAGACCATTTAATGTCAAAAGTCATACACCATGGCAAGACTGAGAATAGCAACAAGACACAAGGTAGTTATACTGCATCAGCAAGGTCTCTCCCAGGCAGAAATTTTAAGGCAGACAGGGGTTTTCCGGATATGCTGCGCAAGTTCTTTTGAAGAAGCACAAATAAACAGGCAACATTGAGGACCATAGATGCAGTGGTTGGCCAAGGAAGCTTAGTGCAGCAGATCAGCTCAGAATTGGCAGAAAATACTGGGAACCTGGTACACCCATCTACTGTCTTTAAAAGTATGGTCAGAAGTGCTCTTTGCTCTGGACTGATTAGTTAAAATTTGAAATATCTGGCTGTAGCAGAAGGCAGTTTGCGCACCCAAGGGCTTGAGAGCTGTACAAGAATGAGTGTCTGCAGGCAACAGTGAAGCATGGTGGAGGTTCCTTGCAAGTTTGGGGCTGCATTTCTGCAAATGGAGTTTGGGATTTGGTCAGAATTAATAGTCTCTTCAATGCCGAGAAGTACAGGCAGATACTTATCCATTATGCAATACCATCTGGGAGGCATCTGATTGATTACAAACTATCTTCAGTTTAAAGAAGAACAAGAAGTCCTGGAAGTGATGGTGTGGCCCTCAGAGAGCCCTGATCTCCACATCATTGAGTCTGTCTGGGAGTACATGAAGAGACAGAAGCAATTGAAGCTGCCTAAATCCACAGAAGAACTGTGGTTAATTCTCCAAGATGTTTGGAACAACATACCTGCCAAAATCCTTAACAAACTGTGTGCAAGTGTCCCTAGATTAATTGATGCTGTCTTTAAGGCAAAGGGTGGTCACACCAAATATTGTTTGATTTAGATTTTTCTTCTGTTCACTATTAACATGTCTATTTTATAAAGCATTCTTACTTTACAGCATTTTTTCACACCTGCCTAAGACTTTAGCACAGTACTGTTTATATTGTGATAAACCAAAACAAAATGAAAACAACACTACAAACAAAAACCTAGCTCAGTCCGAACACTAACTTTACTTGTAGCAGTTTCACTTTCTACTTCAAGGTACTAACCTAACAAATATAGCACAGGTTTAACCAACCTTTTCAGATCCTGCTTTGTTGGACTGCTCTGCTCTGCTCTGCACATCATGCTCACAGTAATTAAAAATTCATCCTGTCTACAAACTCTGCATCTTGGGATTTACAGCTTACTGAACCTGCTAAATGGGACAGATGGAGGGGCAGAGGCTATGTAGGATTATGGGTCCTAAATACCTTCCCTCTACAATGCTCCCATACACGTTGTCACACATCATCCCCCCCAAGATTAGGCCCATCATTCTTGGTCCACAAGCAATGAACTCTGAAGAGACCGTCTGCATTTCCCTGATCCTTACCAGCTCTATGCTCCATAGAAAAGCTGAAGGGCTGAAGGCTAAGAAACCACTTTATCACTCTTGCGTTTTTTACCTTGTTTTGCCTCTTCCATGTTAAGGGTGCATGGTCTGTAACTAAATTGAACCTTCTGTCCAACAGATACTACTTCAGGGTTTCTAGTGTCCATTTAATGCCTAGGCATTTTTCTCAACCACTGAGTATCGTTGTTCATGGGGGATACAGCTTTTTTCTCAAGTACATAATAGGATGGTCTTCGGCCCTGTGTACTTGAGAAAGAACCGCTCCCAGGTCTACATCAGGCACATCGGTCTGTACCACAAATTCCTTAGAGAAGTCTGGAGTGACTAGCATTAGGTCAACACACAACGCCTCCTTTAGGGATTTAAACACATCCTTCACTTTGAGAGTTAATTTTATCATTACTGGACTTTCCACTTTGTTATCTCTGTCAAAGGTGTTTCCATAGTAGCAAAGTCGGGAATAAACCAACAACAGTAGCCAGTCAAGACTAAAAATGCCCTTGTTGTTTTGTTACAAGACGTGGTCAATCCCAGATGGCCTCTACCTTACTTTTCTGGGGTTTAAGGAGACCTCTCAGAATCGTATAACCAATATACTTAGCCTCTTCTAAACCTATGGTGCATTTAGCAGGGTTGGTAGTTAATCCTGCATCCTGGATTGAATCCTCTACAGCCTGAATTTGTGGGAGGTGCATTTCCCAATCTGTACTGTGAATAACCACATAATCGAGGCAGGCAGCTGTATATTCTCTGTGGGGTTTAAGAATCCTATCCATCATATGTTGAAAAGTCATGGGGGCACCATGCAACCTAAAGGGCAATACCTTATAATGAAATAATCCCTTTTGTGTAGAGAAATAAGTTTTCTGTTTGTATCTTTCAGTCAGGGGAACCTACCACTAACCTCTGGTCATGTCCAACTTAGTCAAATAACTGGATGGTCCCATTCTCTCCATCAAGTCGTCAACCCTGGGCATGGGATAGATGTCCAACTTAGAAATCTTATTTAATTTTTGGAAATCACTACAAAATCAGATTTCTCCATTTGGTTTAGGAACCAAAACAATGGGATTATTCCATTCACTTTGGGACTCTTCAATAACCCCCAGCTGAAGCATATTCCTCACCTCTGCTCTAATTTCTTCCCTTCTATCTTTGGGGATCCTATAGAGTTTCAGTTTAACCTTTTTTCCTGTTTCAATAATTACATCATGGTTAATGACATGAGTCCATCCAGAAACTGTGGAGAACACATTCCTGTTTCTTGAAACAAATTCCCTAACCTTCCATTTCTGATGAGGAGCTAGGGTCTCAGCTATGTTTACCTCTGGTTCTCTCTCTACTTTGACTGGAGGAGCCATGTTTACCATTCCCATCAACACCTCTCTGTCCATGGTTTAAGAAAATGTACATAATAAATTTGGACTGGCTCCTCCTACCTAGTTGTCTCACTTTATAATTTACCTCATTCACTTGCTTAATGATCTCATAGGGCCCCTGCCAATTTGCAAGGAATTTTCTCTCAACTGTGGGGAGTCGGGGACCAGAACCATCACCCTGTCTCCTGGCTGAAACCATGAGCCTGGCATTTCTATTATAACTGGCTTTCTGGGCCTCCTGTGCTTTATCCATATTTTACATAATAACATATTAAATTAGGTTGAAAAAAGACACAAGTCCACCAAGTTCAACCTTGCCTCATAACCCAGTAACATGAGAATTATATAGCTTTCATGTTACCAAATAAGTTAGCCTTTATCAGACCTTCCTGATTTGCCTACTAATGTACAGTATAACCCTGTATGTTCCCTTTTGACAGAAACATATCTAATCTTCTCTTAAATGTATCCATTGAATCTGCCATAACCACATGTTTGGGCAAGGAATTCCATAATTTAACAGACCCTACTGTAAAAAAAACCCCTTTCTCTACTGAAGTCTAAACCTCCTTTTCTCTGGTGTGTCCCTGGTCATTTGATCAGGCCTTGGAATGAATAGCTCACCACAGAGATCCTTGTATTGACCTCTGATATACTTGTACAATGTGATCAGATCTCCTCTTAATTGTCTTTTCTCTAGAGTAAATAAACCAAGTTTGTCTAGTCGTTCCTCATACATCAAATCCTCCATTCCCTTAATTCATTTTGTTGCTCTTTGCTGTATCGTCTCCAGTTCTGGTATATCCTTTTACAGAACTGCTGCCTAAAACTGTACTGCATATTCGAGGTGAGGTCCTACCAATGACTTGTACAATGGCAAATGATGTTATCCACGCTTGTTCAATACACCTTTTTATGCAAGACAGGATTTTGTTTGCTTTTGCTACTGCTATTTGACACTGGTCACTGTTTCCAAGTTTATAGTTTACAAGGATACCGAGGTCTTTCTGTAGCAACGAGTCCCCTAAAATGATTCCATTAAGTTTCTTAAGTAGCCTTGTGATTTTTTCTTCCCAAATCCATGACTTTACACTTTCCCACATTAAACTTCGTATGCCATTTGATTGCCCAGTCTGTCATTTTAGGTAAATCCCTCTGTAGAGAGCAAATATCCTGTAGTGAATTAATTACTCTGCATAATTTAGTGTCATCTGCAAATATTGATGTTTTGCTCTCTATATATATTTCCAGGTCATGTATAAACATGTTAAAAAGCAATGGACCTAATATTGAACCCTGAGGTACTCTACTCTCAACTTTATTGGAGTATTGTCCATTTACAACACACTGTTCCCTATCCTTCAACAAGTTTTCTATTGAATTGCAAAGGTTATCCCCTAGCCCCGATTTTCTTAGTTTATACCCCAGACTTATGTGTGGCACTGTATCAAATGCCTTTGCAAAATCTAGAAATACTACATAAACTGCTTTACCATTATCTAGGTTGCTACTTCTTCATAGAAGCTGAAAAGATTAGTTTGGCATGATCTATTCCTCATAAAACCAACTTCATTCCCACTAATGATCTTATATATTGTGTTGTAATCCTGAATATAATCCCTTATTATCCCTTCTAGCAGTTTTCCCACTACAGAGTTCAAACTCACAGGTCTATAATTCCCAGGTTCTGTTTTAGTTGCCTACTTAAATAGAGGCACTACGTTGGCTCTTCGCCAATCTTGTGACACTATGGCTTCAATGCAATCCTGCATCTGTGCCACATGTTCATTTATAGTACAGTAAGGGGTGTGCTCCTACTCCCATGTCTCCTTGGCAATATCAAGTAGACCCCTGGGATGTCTGCCATACAATAATTCAAAGGGTGAGATCCCTGTGAAGGATATGGGCAATTCTTGAACAGAAAACATGAGGTATGGTAGAAGGCGATCCCAATTATTTCCATCTTTATCCATCACCTTAAACAACATAGCTTTAAGGTTTCTATTAAATCTTTCAACTAATCCATCAGTTTGCGGGTGATATATGGAGGTTTTAAGTGGTTTAATTTTGAGCAGATTACGTAATCGGTGACAATTAACACCTCCGCTGTAGGATACTAGTGGTGGTCTCCATGAATACACACAATATCAAGCATATGCTGCCTGTCTAATTTTTCTGACTGAAGTAAAGGTCTAGTAAAGTAACCTCACTCCCAGAATAAAGCAGTGCTTGAACATGCTTTCATTCCACTTTTACAAATGTTGAATGGTTAATACCAACAGCAGTGGTTAAAGAAGACAGTTTGGTGTATACCAACAATGTATCACATTTGTCCTCCCCTCCCAAGGTTACATTCCATAGGCACATCAGTTTGAGGGCAATTACATGCCATATGTCCCATTTTGTGACATCTAAAAGTATTTTATGTGCCCCTCAGTTTGACCCTGTGACTGCAATAGAAATCTGGGGGACCATTTGTCCATACAGATAGTCTATTGTGCTGTAAAGAACCCTTATTTCCAACTGTTCCTTTAGAACCCAATGTAATCTTCTCCACTTTGTGGTTGCTCTGTGTTTTTGAACTCAGGTAAGGCTCATTAATGTAAAGTTCGTTAGCCATCCGGTATCTTTCCACCAAAATTCATAATTTCTTCTGGCTCTTTTGGACCCGCTTGACTGACCCATTTATGCAGAGCTGTTGGTAAGTTACTGAGATAGCAGTCCATTACAACCATCTCCACAATTACTGTGACGGAGTTCACTTCTGGCTGCAGATACTTCTTTTCATGTTCAGAAGGTCATACATTTGTGACCTAGTAGGTTTCTCCACATTATAAAACATGACCTATATCGCTGAGCACACACCACAGATGTTACTCCAAGGAGTGTTAATATTTCGGCCTTATGTCTGTTATAGTCCTGAGCCTGGCTGAGTGGCAAGTCATCATAGGCTTTTTGGGATTACCCACTTAGACAAGGGTCCAGTAACCCAGCCCACTGCTCCACTAGCCAGTCTTATCTGGTAGCAATCCTCTCTAAACTTGTGACATAGGCCTCAACATCATCTGTCTTTGACAATTTATGCAAAAAGTAATTTAATGTGGGTTCACTTTTGAATGGTCTCACGCAGAAGAGCGTGCAACCATTTCACTCTTTCACCATGTCGTCTGGCTAAAAATTGCAACGTGACAATCTCGCAGTGCATGACAGAGCGAAATTGTCACGTCACCTAGTCACGGCCACATTTAATAGTTATACAGCCATTCAGTTACCTTCCATTTCAGTATGTGAACTGATTCTGCCTCTCCCTTTCTCTGTGTGCTCCGCTTTTCCCTTTCTTTCTGCATGCATCAGCACTGGATGTGGGTACGGAGAGGGTTAAAGACACACTGCAGGGACACTATTTTCTGTAACGCACACTGTTGTGCCACAGAAACAGACACTGTCTTAAATCTCAATTCCCTCTGGCTACTGTTTTGTGTTAGAAGAAGCTCTGCAGAACATACCCCTCATGATGGCTGAGTGCCGCCTCTGCTCTCTCTCCCCTATCATCCATTCATCCAAGCATAACTACTGATGCAGGTTGGATGGATTACAGCGGAGAGAGAGCAGAGGCGGCGCTCAGCCATACTTAATACAGATGACCATAATATCCAGTATCCAAGTGAACTGGGACATCGTGCAGATATAAAAGTCTACTGGAGTGGCGTTAAGAGAGTCTGGAGATTAGGTATTGTCCTACAAAAGAAGCAGAGAGAGGGCTGGAGCATCGCTGGATGTGGGCACGGAAAGGGTTAAAGACACACTGCAGGGACATTAGGTTCTGTAGCGCACACTGTAATGCCACAGAAACAGACACTGCCTAAAATCCCAATTCCCTCTGGCTACTGTTTTGTGTTAGAAGAAGCTCTGCAGAACATCCCCTTCATGATGGCTGAGTGCCGCCTCTGCGCTCTCTCTCCCCTGTCATCCATCCAACCAAGATTAACTACTGATGCAGGTTGGATGGATTACAGGGGAGAGAGAGCATAGGCGGTGCTCTGCCATCACGAGGGGGATGCTCTGGCCAGTGATGATAAAGCTTCATAGTATGTCTTTAACCCTTTCCATGCCCACATCCAGTGCTACTCTGGCCCTCTCTCTGCTTCTCTCTCTGGCCAGAGCAGCATGACCTGAGAATCCCATGCTTTCATGCAGCGCAAGATTCTCAGGTCGCCATTTGTATCCTGGAGACATAGTTAATGCTTTGTTTGGCTGCAAGCTCTTTCGCGTGTGACCTTTTAAAAGGATACCCTAATATGGCACCCCCTTTCCACAAAGGGGATAACTGCACTTGGCTGAAGAGTCTGCAGAGCCTTAGAAAATGTGACTCTATCTTCCCGTTGTGTCTCTGCAATATTGTCAATTTGTGCAGCCAGTTGAGCATCAGTAGTCTCCTTTTGGGGACCAGTAGCCTGTTGCTGTGACTCCACAAGGCTGTTGATCTGGGCTGCTGTCACTCGGTTTCTTTCATGCTGAGTACTAGTTGCCTGCACCAAAGCTTTTACCAGATCCTCCCTACTGCTTGTTTTGTTTTATCACAGCAGCCTGGTAATTAGCAGGTAATATAAATGCACAATGTCTGTGCATACCACTTTAATTCACTGTGTAAAGCAATGTGCTTTCTACAGTTCTTACAAAGATGTGCAGGTTTATTTTGACATTGCACCAAACACAATAAACAGGCAATGTTTTGAAAAACAAAATGAAAACAGTACAAACAAAAAACTAGTTCAATCTGAGCACTACCTCTACTTGTTGCAGTTTCCCTTTCTACTTCAAGGTACTATACTAACAAAAATAGCAAAGGGTTAACCAACCTACTCAAATCCTGCTTTGTTGCACTGCTCTGCTCTGTTGCACTTCTTGCTCATAGCAAGTGAAACTCCATTTTCTCAACAAACTCTGCAGCCTGAGATTTACAGCTTGCTGTAAATGCAGAAGCTATGTAGGATTCTGGATTCTAAATATCTTTCCTCTAATATACTCCCATACACTTTGTCACAATACAAATATATCCAAATACAATACATATATCCATTATGAATATGCACTGCTGATGATTCTTACCATATATATTGTATGTTAACCTTAAAGAACATGTTTATTTTACATCTTGAGTACCATGTCAAAATTGTTTGTATCTGGCAAACAAAATGTCAATAATTCATTGTTTATGCCACCCATGCAACTATTTTTTAAGGTAGAATAATTTTCATTTGGTACCTTATGTAAATATATATCCACTATTTTTATATATGCAAAATAATGCAAATAATAGGTGCACGTCCCATTGAAAAATATGTAATAGAGATATTCAGATATACTCAGCCTGGTATGCTCCTGGCTTCGTAAGAAACAGCAATCATGAAGCAGATGTGGCAAAAAAAAGTATAAATTTATTTACCAATATTTAGTTTTCTTCTGTGTAACTCCAAGGCATTTAAGTATGGGAACGTCTCTGCCCTCCAGCTGGGTAGGATAGATAGGAACTGTTTAAAAGGTAGTCGCATGAAGGCATCCTAAGTTTCCTTTTGACAAAGCTGTAAAGTACTAAAAAATACGAATTAGTAGGGTGGGAATGCCTTGGCGTTATACAGAAGAAAACTAAATAAGTAAAGTAAGTAAGTAAATTTATACGTTTCTTCTGTGTATCCAAGACATTTAAGTATGGGACTTAAAAGCAGTATTCTGGTAATAAACGGGTGGGGTATAAAATCTTACCCATTAGTGGTGCACCACAGCCTCCAGGACCTTCCTGCTGAAGCTGGCATCTGATGAGACTTGTTAATCCAGCTGATGGACCCCATGGCTGCTTTACAGATGTCTAATGGTGAAGCCTGAGCCTGTCCCATTGCTGATGGGACATTGTCTGTTCTTATGATGATGTTTGCTCCCTTGAGGAGTGTTCCGAAGTGGAGAAGTGTCTTTCTTACAGCTCGTGCTGCCAGGATGTTTATGTGAAGGGATCTTTCTGGTGTTGTCCATTCTCCCTGGGCAGTTTTGTGCTTCCAGACCCCTCCCCATCCGGTGAGGCTGGCGTCTGTATGTAGGATTTCCCAATTCTGTGTCAGCAAGGATCTTCCTTGTTGAAGATTCTTTAGATTTAACCACCAGTGAAGACTTCATCTGGTTAGAGGGGATAGGGGGATCCATTGAAGAGGGTTCCCTTGGTCTGCCCTCCAGTTACTCGAAAAGATTGACTGAAGGGATTATAAATGTAACTTTGCCCAAGGGATTATTTGAGTGGTTGATGACATCAATCCCAGTAGTTCCTGAAAATCTTTAGCATAGTGATGTACTTGGCTCGGGAAAGATGAGGTTTTCTTTTGAAGTTTGAGTATTCTGTCTGTTGACAGAAGAATTGAAGAATCTCTTGTGTTGATCTGTAAGCTCAGGAAGACCATATTCTGAGAAGGGGACAACTGACTCTTCTCGTGGTTGATGACCCAACCAACCTCCTGAAGGAACTGCAGGACTATTTTTGTCTGTGTTTGAGATGCTTCGTGTGACAGAGCCATAATCAGAAGGTCGTCCAGATAAGCCAAGATGTTGATTTCCCTTTTCCTCAAGCATCCCAATGCAGGCGTCAGGATTTTGGTGAAAACTCTGGGAGCTGATGACAGGCCAAAGGGAAGAACTGCAAACTGATAGTGATGTTGTTGGACTGCAAACCTCAGAAACCTTCTGTGTGCTGGATGTACCGGGATGTGGTAGTAAGCATCCCTGATATCGATGGAGGTGAGGAACATTCCGGTAGACAGGGATTGGATTACTGATTCCACCGAATACATCTTGAAGTGAGCATGCTTGAGAAGGACATTGACTGGTCTGAAGTGTCCTGAAGGCTTCAGGACTAGAAAGAAGCGTGAATAGATCCCCGAACCTCTGTCTCATAGAGGGACTTCCTCTATCACTGCTTGGTTCAATAGGTTGTGGATCGAGGACCAAAACGCCTGTCGTTTGTCTTGATTGGTTGGGATTCTGGACCTAATAAATTTTGGTGAGAGAGGAATAGATAGAAATTCCAGCTGGTACCCCAGTTCTATAATCTGTGAGACCAAGGCATCAGGGTCTTCCAGATTGGAAGGAAAAGACCCAGTCTGCCCCCTACTCAGATCAGAACTGGGGTCTGCCGGGATTCATTGGTTTTCTCTCTTAAATTGAGGCTTCTTGGTGTAGTCATGCCTGAAGCCCCCTCTTTGGGAAAATCTTCCTCTGTAGTCTCCGATCACGGTGCCATTGATCACCTGCCTATGGATTCCTATGTCTACTGGGCCTGCTTGTATCCTCTACTGCCCCAGTGTCAGTGTATCAACCCAGACAGCCAGTGACACTCCAGAGTGGTACCTGTTTCTGTCCTGATTTCTGTCCGGTTTGGCTGACGTTCCTGCTTCTGTTCCTGATCCGGTGTGGCTGACGTTCCTGCTTCCGTTCCTGACCCAGTTTGGCTGTCGCTGCTGCTCCGGTATCCTGTTCCGGCCTGGCTGTCGCTCCTGCTCCTGGACTCGGATTGACATTCTTCCCTATGGACTATGGTCGCCTGGGCGACATTCTGACTACTGGTTCTCTCCTTAGGTTGTGCCGTTGGTACTAGGCTTAGGGCCTCCGTGTTGTCTAGTGGTTTGCTCCAATATCACACCGGTTGCTTGCTGCCTCCTTTACAGCACCTGTAGGGCCTCCGTGTTGTCCAGTACGCGTTACCGGTTTGCTCCAATATCACACCAGTTGCTTGCTGCCTCCTCTACAGCACCGGTAGGGCCTCCGTGTTGTCCAGTACGCGGTATTGGTTTGCTCCAATATCACACCGGTTGCTTGCTGTCTCCATTACAGCACCGGTAGGGCATTCGTGTTGTCCAGTACTTGGTACTGGTTTGCTCCAATATTACACCGGCTGCTTGCATTACCAACTTTACAGCACCGGTAGGGCCTCCCTGTTTGTCCAGTACGTATTACACCGGTTTGCTCCACATTATCATCGGTTGCTGATGCTATCTCCGTTACAGCACCAGTGGAGCTCCTATACTCCGTGTCATCGTGCTAGGCTACCTTGCCCGGTATATTGGCATGGCCAGTAGAGCCTGCTTCATATTGTTGTGCCAGTCTCCAGGCTGCCTTGCCCGGTATATTGGCAAGGCCGGTAGAGCCTCCCTAATCTTGTGTTGCCAGTTTCCAGGCTGCCTTGCCCGGTATATTGGTAAGGCCGGTAGAGCCTATTTCATCTCATTGTGCCAGTCTCCAGGCTGCCTTACCCGGTATTTGACAAGGCCGGTAGAGCCTACTATATTGTATCATAGTTTGCTATACTATTTGAACCTGTCGTGTGTCTGTTTCATATATGTATGTTCAGGACCTGTGAGGGTTCTTATTAACTTTTCAATAAAGTTGTGTTTTTATCTTAACTCTGTGTCTGAGAGTCAAAACAAACCGTGACATCTCCCTGATGAATGGGGTCACGCCTTCTGCTATCCCGAAACAACTAGTTTGTGTATTTAGAGGACTGAAAGGGACTTTTGCCCCTCCGAGGCTTTTTTGATTATTTCCTTAAGGTGTTTCCCAAACAGGGAAGATCCTGTAAAGGGAAGGGAAATAAACTTGCTTTTGTAAGTAGTGTCAGCTTTCCATGGCTTGAGCCATAAGGATCTGCAAGCGGGGATGGAAAGGGCTAAAGATCTGGCCAGAAGACGTATGATATCAAAGGAAGCATCACAGGAGTAGTTTGTTGCTTCCTTAATAATGGAGACCTCCTTCAAAAGTTTGGTTCTAGACACATTTGATTCAATCTTGTCTTCAGGCTATGTGAGCCATGTGCGCATGACCCTGGATACACAGGCCATAGCGGTAGCTGCCTTCAGATTTTCACCAATCACTGAAAACTGCTTTCTCTCCATAGGGTCACGTAGAGAAGTACCATCATCTAGGGGTTGGAGGGTCTGATTGCAAGGTGAGCGATAGGGGCATCAACTTTGGGGGAAGCTGACCATTTTTGCACATCCTTGTCACTGAAAGAAAATATTTTCTTGAGCCTTCCGCAGATCTTCTATCTCCCAGTTTCCATTAATCCGTTACAAGATCTGAAATAGATTGGTGGACCAGAAAGAGTGGAGTGGACTCCTTTTTTCCCAGGAATGAGGTGTCCATGATGTCCATGTCTTGTTGTGACTCAGAGAGACCTAAAGTGTCACACTATCAAACAGAAAAAATGCACTTCCATGAAAAAAAGTCCACTAACATTTGTGCCTAACCCCCGACATGTAACAGAAGTGTAAAAAAATTTGGAAAAATACTGAAGTAGGGATCCCTACATAAGGGGCCCATGGATGTCTCGAAATGGGGCTTTAAGCCCCATATTAATACATCCCTAGATTTACCCTTTCAGTGCCAGAGGGATACACAGTGCATTTCAAAGCAATGCATTGCATACCCCTCTGGCACTGAAAGGGTTTTTAAAACTGTGTGTGAAGGAAACATAATTAACCCTTTTTGTGCCCGTACGATATGCAATGCATTGCACAGCATTACATACCAAAGGGTTAATCACCTTAAAAATAACACCATACAATAAAATCAACACTTACCTGTAATCCTAATGTCCAGCGGGGTCTTCTGCACCCTAGCCTTCTTCTTCAATTCTTCGATCTGTAAGCTTCTATCTTCTTCTTTTTTTCTTCTTCATCTGTCATCTTCTTCTTTCTTCTTCTTCATCTGTTATCTTCATCTGTCATGTCCTTCTTCATCTGTCATCTTCATCTTCTTTCTTCATCTGTGCTCCTCTTCATTGTTAGTGTGACACCTGTTAACCGCTTAAGTACCGGGAAAATCTGAGGTTGTTTTCCCTTAAGGACCGGAGCAGTTCTGACCTTTTTGACTATATCTTTGTTCAGCAATGTTTTCCCTCTAAGTCTTTTATTCCACCCCCATAAATTATATACTGTTTTTTTAAGCACAAATAGGGCTTTCATTTGATACCCTACTTATATGGATAGCCCACCATTTACTTTATTAAAATTAAAAAAAAGGTAAAAAAAATGTAAAAAAACCACCATTTTTGGTTTTTCTCTTTGGATCAATTGGGCACAAAGGGTTAAAATTTTATGGAGACTGCATGAAAGGTATGACCGGTCAGTCATACCTACAAAATGCACCGTTTAAAGTGGCCACTGTCCCCCCTGGGTGAAAATCCCCATGTCCCTTTTTCCCACCCTATTTTGACCCTTTTTTATCCGTGACATTTGGTGGTGTATATAAGTGTATTACATAGCTCCACAACAATCACACTTCCACTTTTGTTTAATTAAATTATTATTTTTTTTAAATAAAATATTTTTGTAAAAAAAAAAAAGTGTGTTGTGTTTTTAAAAAAAAAAAAAAAAAAAAAAAATTATCATTGCAAGTCAGAAATTGACCTGCATTTAGCAAGCCTTTGGCACCAGCACTGAAGAGGTTAATACCCCTAGCTGCTGTATTTTCTTTCACCACTAGGTGTCTCCTGTCTACTTCTGTCTCCGTTACTTTCATAGCAATGGAGCCAGAGGCAGACTTGGCAGGCAAAGGCAGCATGCTTTCTTTGCTGTCTCTGTCTGTCATTTTGCCGGTACATGTGATCGCTGGAACGGCGATCGCATGAACCAGCAAAGGCAAGAAGGGCTGAGACTGAACGCCCCGGTCTCAGAGCGCTCAGTCTCAGCCTGGAATTAATGATAGCAGCGTGCACGGAGGCACGCTGCTATCATTTAAGCCATGACGGTCCTGGACCGTCATGGGTCCTTAAGGGGATTGCAACCCATGACGGTCCAGGACCGTCATGGGTCCTTAAGGGGTTAGACAAATATAGTTATTAAAATAAACCTATCATTAAACTTAAGTTGCCCACTCCGTTGATGCTAGCAGAAAGCAATAGCAAAAATCCCCCCTCCTTGTACCTTTCAGGCCATTGCCCTATGCACATGGAGGGAAATTTGAATATGGACTGCCTTTTATTTGGCCAGTCCCTGTTCAAACTAATGCCCACGCTCCCATTGGCAGGGATGTGGAGTTATGCAGGGCACAGAATGTGCACTGCAGTCACCATACCTCCCAGCCAATCAACTTCTAGCTTGTTGAGTCATCCCTCCAGCTAGGAACTGACAGGCTTGGAGGTATGGTTACTGCAGGGCACTTTCTGTGCCCTGCATACCACACATCTCAGCCAATTGGAGCATGGGAGGCAGTTTGAACAGGAACTGGCCATAAAAAAGGCAGTCCCTGTTCAAATTTCCACCAGCCGGCATCAGGCAACAGCCCACAGGTACAATAAGGGGGGGTTGCTGTTTTTTCCTGCCTCCACCGCAGTCGATGGCAGTGGCGGTGGCAACAGAAGTGGCAGCGTAACATAAATGATAGATTAATTTTCATAACTTTTTAGCGAGAGTTATGGGACTAAAAATACCACAGTGAACGCTGGTCCACAAGTTAGGTTCTATGTCCCAATGATCATTGTGGTTTCTGTTGAGAGGGCAATCAGATTCCGACAGTAACACTGTGTGTGTACCTTTCAGTGTTCATTTTTCCCATAACGTGAGTTTTATGGTTGGGAATTGGATCGAGCCATAGATGTCCTCTTTGCAGAATAATAATAAACACCAAGCTTTAAATGGGGTTAATAAAGATATACTATCAGTTTAATTCCCCCCAATCAACCCCATTCTGAGAAAATACTGCAATATACCAAAGTGAAATAGGACTAGAATTTAAAGGGATAGTAATACTTTGTTTTATCTTTATTTTATTTTGTAGGCATTAAAAAAACATGAAGAATGATATAAGTCTTATCTCTCAAACCTTTATGGTTTAAGAGATATACACAAGCAAAATATCCCCCCCCCCTGTTCAGCCAGATCAGAAGGGAGGTGCCCAGGTAGACTGCAGAGAGGGACAATCTTCAATTAAGATAAGGGAAAAAGCTGAAAAACTTGTCAAGGGGAGAAGGGCTTTCATTGTTTTCATACAAAGAAGATTGTCCCCTTCTGTTATCTGTCTGGTCTTACAACCAGATTCACATCTGAGAAGAGATGTCTTACACTAGGTAAAAGGGGCGGGAGGGGGAAACTTTGCTTGTGAATATTTCTTAAACCATAAAGGTTTGAGAGATAAGACTTATATTGTTCTTCATGTTTTTTTAATGCCTACAAAATAAAATAAAGATAAAACAAAGTATTACTATCCCTTTAACACCCAAATGCAGCATGATCCTGTCAATTTAACATTGAAGGGCTTTTGATGTTTATTACAATTTTCTATGCTTCAACAGAAAAATGGTACATTAAAAGCCCTTTAAATATAAAATGATGTCCTAAAGGAACTTGTGATGTCTTGGTTTTAACACTGAACTGGTATCTGACACTGAAATGTTGTGTGTGTGTTCTTAGCATTTAATGTGTATGTGTGTGTCTCAATAAAATGTTGCCTGTGCCTGTGTGTCCCCAGCAGAGAAAAGGTGTGTGTGTGTGTGTGTGTGTGTGTGTGTGTGTGTGTGTGTGTGTAGTGGGGTTGTCTGTGCCACTTAAAGTAGCACTTAAAGGGACACTAACACCTACAAATGAACTGGGGTTATATAAACGTATAGCTAATACCCTGTACTTCATGCTTGTCTATGTAAAGATGCTCTTTGTTTTTTGAGGCCTAAAATCTAGTCTCACATATGCTCTAAGGGAGTATGCAATCCTGCATAATCCACATCACCAGGGCTCCAATTGATTGTTAGGGATTATCTGTGAACAGTCTGAAATAAGATAACAATACAAGAGCAGTCAGCAATATTCACAATCACTTAGCTAATAAATTATGTCTGAATAGGACAATTTGCATGTGAATTAAAAAGTTCATAGATTTTTTCATATGGTAGCTGTAAGTAATATTTCAAATTTATCAACCTATTTATATGGTAGTAATGTTGCTTTCAAGGACCCTGCAAGCATCTTTCATTAAACAGGTATTTGTGTCTGTCTCTAGCACTATGTGTTCGGAACAGGAAGGGTGTGTTTCTATATTGCCTTTATAAAACGTCTTATACTGATTTCCATTATCAAAACACATTCTTGCAACTCGCTAATCATCCTTCTTGATCTCTCACCTGTTTTGACCTGTGTGTCTCTCTCTTCTGCTGCAAAGCCTTTGCACCCATGGCATCCATAATTTAGGACTCAACTGGCTATCATGTTCTCTTCCTATTATATCCCCCAGTGTTTATTGCTACTTTTTAGTAATCTCCTGTCCATGGCTCTGTTGGGGTGCCTCAAGTTCTGTCCAACAATCACTTCTGTTCTCTCTGCACAATAACACTTGGGGATCTTATTAACGCTTTTGGATTCAAATATCACCTCTATCAGATGACACCCAGCTTTATTTATCCACTCAGCTGATTTCTGATCCAGAGCCATGGATTTCAGATTACATAACTCACAAGCACATCAAGCTTAACAGGTTTGAAACCTAGGCTTGGCTCAGGCGTGCCCTTCCAACTCACAGTAAATTGTACCATAAAAAGACAGTCTCTGAAGCATGTTTCCTAAATGTAACATCTCACTCCACTCTCTCCTTATCTCCTCATGTTTATGCTACTTCCAAACCAGGCAGTCAAAATCCATCCCTTCTTCTGTTCTTCTACAACTCAAACCCTTAAGCAAGCACTCCACAGTTCCACTTGGAATACTGAGAGAGAGAGAGTTAGATAGAGAGAGAGAGAGAGAAAGAGAGAGAGAGAAAGAGAGAAAGAGAGCAAATTTTAATAGTTTCATTAATTACTTTCCTCTTACAGCTTTTGCTATTAAATTGCATAAAACATGATTCTGTCATTCGACTTCTAATAAACTCATTGTTTATCTTTAGCTGTACCTTATAAATATCAGCTGTCTATTAATTGATATGAAAAGCAAATGCATTCCATGAAGTAGCAGGTATTATTGAACAGCTGAGTAACGTTAATAAAGGGAACAGCTTTTAGCTGGTAGAAATGCCAGTAGTGTTAAACATGGTTAAACAAGTGTGATCCTAGTTGCATACGATTGGAATGAACTACTGAAAAACCAGTTATCCTAGTCTATCATCTGACCTGATTAAAACTTATCTATTCTATTCACAGCATAAATTTCAACAGTAATGTTGAATTTGTTGAATTATTATCTGCTTTTTTATAGTTCATGATTTTTGAAAATAATGATAAACTTGAAATTCACAAGCTCAGGAATAATGTATTGATTACATAGGTCTAGTCTAAAAATAAAATTTTTTATTATATACACTATTGCAAAAAAATAATTAGAAAGGCAAACAGTTTTTTTAAATGCATATGAACAATAATTAACATTTTGATTTATTCTAATAATAATTTAAAAAATATCATATATTATACGTTTTTAGTAATGAATAGTTCTAAACGAGTTATACTTTAAACAAATGTGTATGTGTAAAAAAATAATTACTTTAATGTCATTGCTTTAGGTCTTCCAGTGTAGAGATTGTACCTGAGGGAAGCCAAATTGTGGTACAGGTTGGCCGAGAAGAAAAAATTATTTGTGGATTAACGAAGTATACAACTTGTTCTGAAATCATACAAGCTATTACAGAAGACCATGCTGCTAAAACAGGGTGTAATAGTTTCCTCTTGGGTCACCACAGGGAATACTGTATTGTGGAAAAATGGGGAGATTTTGAACGCATTTTGCTGCCTTGTACAAAAATCTTAAAGTTGTGTAAAGCTTGGGGGACAGACCAAATCAATGTAAACTTTGAACTTGTGAAAGTAGATGCACATTTGCATCTTCCATTGTGGATCTGTGATGAAACTAAAATTACAAACAGCTTAGAAAGAAATTATGAGTTTAATTTGGGACCCAAAATCCAAACATTACCACTAGATAAGCGAAAGAGAATTATAAGAAAGGCATTCAGGAAATTGGAGAAGATGAAAAAGGGCATTGATTTTCAAGACAAGAACAACCTAGAGTCATGTATTAATACAGTGGTGTCACAAGACCATACTATCAAACAGCAAATCCAGAGAATAGAAGAGCTCGACAGAGAGATTGAGTTTAAAGAAGCATGTTTACTTTTGGAAAAGATGGATAGCATCAGAGAAAACTATGACCAAAATCCATATCTGAAATCTTCTGATCCTTATACTAAAAATTCTAAAAATAAAACAGAGAATATTTTTCCTGAGCATAAAAAAATACAAAATGAACTGATACATTTAGAGGAACAGTTAAATCATCTTCAAGCACTTATTAGGAATCTTTCAGATGAAATTGAAGAAGAGATATCTTCCACTTGCATGGAAATTGACAAAGAAAGGGATTATTCTGATGGAGATGAGAACAAATTGGAAGAGTGTGATGTAAAACATTGTAAAGCAACAGCTTGATGAAAGCTTACAAGCAGCATTACAATTGCATTATCACTATGAATGTGTTCTAAACCAAATTAAATATAATGAGTTAATGTTACTAAGCCAGGAAAAGGAATTTAAAAGCCTAGAACATGAACTGAAATCACTGAGTTCCTGTGATACAAATATCTTGAACTTTCAATCTTATCTGTCTTCAAACAATTGCACTGCTGTTAACAGCAGTAACATACCAAGTGACTTTCACATTGCACTCTGTAATCTAGATGTATTGGAAACGAACTCAGATACAGGTATAAGCTCTTCTCAAAGCCAGGATTCTGAGCCTACTTCATGAAACTTTTTTACATCTAATATCCTTTTGCATACGAAAAAATGACTATGAAGTACAGTATTTTATACAGCCTAAATCAAATAATGACATATGCATTGTATAATATTTTGATTCCTATAAAAGTAGAATATGAAGAAGTTACTGATGCTTATGTAAAAGTAGGGCAATTTTGGAGCAAATGAACTCTAACCAAAGGAATCAAACAAAATTCCCAATGATTTAAACTGTGATTTTAACCCTGTAAATGCTAGAAAGGTACCCAGGGTAAGGATGGGCAAAACTTTATGCATCAAAAACGAAATATGCAAAAATAATCACTTCCCATCGTATGTGAAAATCCCTGTGAAAATAAGTGTTTTACCTTTTCCCACTTTTTTTCACTGCATTGAAATCAATTATAATTATGTATTTCCCCCATTTTGAGAGTTTGCACCACATACTTTCCTGATACTAGTAAAAAAAAAAGGGGGTATCCTATGTTGTCAGTCTGTATTTGAGAGAGAGAAAGAAAGCAATTGAAATTTTGATGTAGATAACTTAGGTAGAGAAGCAAAGCGCCAAACCGCCCTTATGAGCTTTTCAAAAGAAGTAAAAAATGCACAAAAATAAGTAAAATTATGACTGAGTAACAGCAAAGTTGCGAAAATGTTGCCAGTTGACTTAGTGCCATTTTTCTTTATGTTGAAAACAGAAGTTTTAAAAAAAATTGAAAGCATGTGGGTTATGCAGTAAGCTTTGATGAAGAGGTGATAAAGCAGAGACAATTTCTCAAGTGATATCACTTCTCCAGTTCCTATCTTATTCTAAGATCTTTCCCACTATAGAAATCTTACTGCATATGCTCCATAAAATAACATAGAATCTGGAGACAGAATCTCTGCTTTATCACATCTTAGTGCATCTCCCCCATGTGTTGTACCCCCACTAGCATATCCCACACTGTAGTTATATTAGTTTTGATGGGCCAAAGACAAAGGGACTCAGCCTATTAACAATATTTTCAAGGCTCATGTTGCTGTAAGACTTAGCCTGCTAACAACTTTTACTTTCAGCTGTGGATATCTCTACTTCAGCACTCAGCAGCAGAGGAAATTCTCATTAAATAGAAAACTTAGGTGGAAAATGACAATTTAGCGGAGGTAAAGAAAAGATGGAAATTGTATGTATTTTCTATGATTGGGAAATTCTGCATCAAAAGGGGCAAACTATTTTTTTCCTGCAAAACTTGGGGCTTTTCACCCACCTCTACTCTAAAGCAATGTTTAAATTGGAAACTCCTTTAGGAAAGGAATGTTGTATTGAACGCTAATAAAACACTGTACAATACTGGTAATCGACCTAGTCAGGATATGTCATTAGTTTTGTTTCTAATTTCTATCTTTATAATCAGTTGTATTTGTACAACCCCCCCTCCAATTCCCTCTGTACTGCTGCAAAGCCTAGTATGTAAGGTGTCATTTTCTGGTAAACTACACAATACTTTCCCCCCCATAAAAATAAAAACCTAAAGAAACCTGATGAACGTAAGGCTGAAGAGCTGCTTAGACAATGATTAAGTGGGGGTGTAATATGCATAAGAATCAAAGTCCCATATAACATACACCACTAAACAAAAACTACAGGACACAGGACAAAAATACCAACACTAGCATAGTTATTTCAGCATGTTTTTTTTTTTTTATAAATAAAACGTGTTTCTTGATGAAATTGTCCTTGGACAATACTTCAGAAACATCCACTTCTTACTACATTAGTCTTTATTCTTTATGGGCTAGATTCTATTGCAGGTGCTTAATGTTAAAACCCATTTTAGCAAACATTTTCGTGTTGAAGTCTATGGGGAAAATTGGAGCTAAAAGCAGAGATAAAATTAGCACCTGTAATAGAATATACCCCTATGTGTCATCATGGGTGTAAAATAAGACTAATTAATTTTAGTCAACATATTAGTTTAAGCAGCTTAATATATTTTAAATAAATGTATTTGAACACATTGTATGGTTTACCATTATGTACTCATCTATAGTATTAAATATGTTAGTAGAACAGTATACATTGTGTTTTATACATAATATTCTTAAGTTCTAAACTATCAGCTTGTATTCATTCATGTAACCCCTTGAGTGCCAGAAAGGTATCCAGTGCATTACAATAAAAGCGTTGGATCCCTCTCTGACACCCAAAGTTCAACCTTATTTTTATTCATGAAAAAAAAGTTCAAAAAGGCACTCTCTTTCGTTTTAGCTATGGATCATACTTTATTGATTTGGGTTCATCTTGAGGTCTTCATCAATAAAAAAATAATAATATTAATAGTCAACATAATATTTATGGTTGTCCTTAACTTACTGAACATCAGAAGGATGTATGTGTTTTGTGTGTATGTGAGTGTTTTCAAGTTGCAAAGAATAGGGGACATTTTACTTGACCATTTTGAAGCTTGTGACAAATCCAGTCATCTGTAACGCCTTCGTTTTAATGACAGCTATAATGGTGATACTCTAGGGTCAACAAATGTCTTCCAAATATATCAAATATAGTTTACAAAGTTTCTCTATGCTGTTATTTAACAACAATGGTTCTCGATGAGCTGATAACAGGTCTTGCTGCAATTCTATTCCTAATCAGTATGGTATTGATTTTATTCTGTCTTCCTGTATTCAAGTGGGATTAATTTAAAACACGCCCTATGAGTGATGCTTGAGCATCATAGCTGACCTAAGCAAATGTGTTGTTTTGTGCTTGTTTTGGACATATATATATATATATATATATATATATATATATATATATATATATAAAATACATGAAACCTAATATAAAATGCAAATATATATGTGTTCGTTGGTGTCTGTGTATAAATATATATATATATATATATACACACACACACACACACACACGTATATTTGTATTCTATGTTATGTTTTATGTGTTTATTCCATTTTTCAGCCAAGTCAATATTTTATGATGCTTTCTTTTTGTTTTCTCATCATCACAACTATCTTTCTTAGTAGAAAGCTATAACCATATAATTTTAACAATGGTGAGAGACTTTTAAATACTTAATTCATACTTAACTCTGAATAGACAGAGATAAAGGTTTATTTTTTCTTTCTTAACCTTCTTTTATGATCTATAATAAGGAATGTGCACCTATAGCTCCATGGTCTCCAGAGTCAATTGAAATGAATGTTATATCATATGGAATTTCAGACTGACTGTAATGAGAAAGGCAAGGATTTAGCATTTGTCACCTTCATTGCAACAAAAGCCTTTTAGACAAAGACTAGTGTGAGCAAGGAAATCCACATGCCCCAACACAAAACCCTTCCCTTCGAACCTTACAATAATATTATTTATTGGATAAGTAGTCATTAATTTTTTAACAAGCAAAGAAAACTGTCCTTATAGTCTAGACTCCCCAAAATGGGTTGTGCTCTATGTCTTGATTGTGCCTTAGCTATCTCAAAAATATTTTAGAAATATTAAGAATATTAGGGAGAGTAAGAGAGATGAATCTACCAGACATTCTAGTTTATTTTCAACATATAGGATTGGATTACATTGTAGTTGATACATTAATTAAGGGTTTTATTTGTACATTTCTTCACAGACTTCAGTGTAAATCTATTAGATAAAACCATTGGTAACACGTATCAACCACCATGTAATTTAGGGCTTAATTGGAAACACTTCAAGGTATAAAAATAGACTATGATATACTCAAACCTTTAGCTTCCAATTCTCTGGGGTTAACTGGAGTGAATGTTATGTCATATGGTATTTCAAGTTTTCTGCAATGAGAAAGGCAAGGATTCATCAATTGCCACTTCCCCTGTCACAGCAGCCTTTTCTGAAAAGGATTAGTGAGCAGAAAGATCCATATAAGTACCCTAACATAATATCCTTCTCCTTAAATATCAAAGTATTTATCTGGGGAATAAATCAGATATATTTTTTTAAACTGTGTATATTGAAGACCAAACATGTACATACATGATATACATAACAGTGCAGTGGCAAAATGCATGGGTATAACCAAGAATACAGAGATTATAGATAGTAACATTGCAATGGAATAATTCAACATATAGTCTTCACTTTTTCCTATAAACCACAAGAAAAAGATAATTAATAAAAATGGGGGAGGAAGTTGTGGACATGGTCAATGACAAACAGAAAAGTGGAACATGCGTGTAGAGCAAACAACCAACCCCCCATTCGCATATCTTGCACACAGGCTTACCTGCTCACTAATACTTTTCAAAAAAGGCTGCTGTTACAGGGAAAGTGACAGTTGATGAATCATTGCATTTCTCATTGCAGAAAACTTGAAATTCCATATGACATAACATTAACTTCAATTAACCCAAGAGAACTGGAAGCTAAAGGCTTGCCTAGGAACAAGGTCTTCAAAAACAAATTCAGGCCTAGGTATGCCCACAACTGAGAGAGCGAGAGGGGAAAGGGAAAAAAGGGGGGCGAAGGAGAGAGGAAAAAGAAAGAGAGAAGGAGAGAGGAAAAAGAAAGAGAAAAGAGAGAAAGTAAGTATGAAAGAAGGTAAGAAAGAAAGCCCCTATCCTACCATCTACTATTTCATATGAAATAACCAGAGGCCCCAAATCCTCTCAAATCACAATATACAACTTCTCTGTTGAAAGAGTAGCCTATAATGCTGAATAGTTTGATTCACATCCAGCTGGCATGCGATGGGGGCCGATCTGACAACTAGACAGCAGCAAGAACTCTATGGGCCAGGACCAAAGTTTCATAAAGAATAGTCTTTGTGAAGCCACAATGTATCTCACTGGGATCAATGGACAAGAGGGCCAACAACAGGGATGCAGGATGCACCTCTTCAACTGCTGTGACAGACTGTAAAAGACCTTAGACCAGAACGTCTGGACACCTGAAGGAAAAAAAGATATTTTTAGCAAGCAAAACAAACAATTCTTTTCTAGTATATATTCCCCAAAGAGGGCTGTGCTTTCTTATGTGATTGAGCCTCACTTTCTAAAAAGACTGAAAAAATATTAAGAACAATGGGGACAGTGGGAGAGATGAATCTACTGGAAGTTCTTGCGTACTTTTAAGATATAGGTCTGTATTACATTGTTGTTGATAACGTTATTAAGGGTTTTATCTACAAATTTCTCTGCAAACTCAAAGCTAACTTGCTAGATAAACCACTTATAACACATTTTGGGGGTGATGCACTAAATGTGGAAGAGGGCTCATAATGTTGATGTCCTGCCAGAGCAGTGTTGAAGGCACATTGACAGTATGCACTAAAGTGTTTTTGACATCATATCCCCATCAGTCCGACAAAAATCAGCCCACATGGATATGCATCTGACATGCCTTCATCAGGTTTATGAATTTTCACTCATCACATCAACAATGGGCAACTTACAGAAATGCAGCATAATGACTCATTTCCATATGTAAATGCATGATAATGAGCCATTTTCATATTCCAAGGTATGTGTTTATGTGTTAATGTAACACTTCACCACATGCACTAAACTCTCATAGCATCCTCTTCTGTCGGAGCTCACAGTCTGAACTTCGCCTACCTGAGGTTGGTGAAATTGGGATTTCCCTGTAGATTCCTATGCAGTATCAGCCCTCAATCAGTCAGAAGCAGGGAGGGTTATGAACTGCTGTCAATGTGGAAGGGATACTCTCCCTAACACTTTACCATCAGTAAATAAACCTGTAGTCTAAGAGCATTCTCTCTGCTTCCCCACTTCCTCAGTTATGGAGTGGAGAGGATCCTTTCAGCACCACAAACAGCATCACTACCTTAACCCTTTGAGTGCCATAGAGATGTGCATTGTACACCCCTGTGGCACTCAAAGGGTTAATAAAAAGTACACCAAACATTACATAATCATCTCCTCAACTCTGCATCATATTTTATACATGTTTGTGGCCACCAGCTGCCTTCTAGCCTTGTTCCATTTCCTACTGGTAGCCATAGAACTCCATGTACACTGCCTGGCCCCCAGACTTGTTCCTTTGCCCACTGGTGGCCACAGATCCCCATGTACACTGTTTGACCCCTCCTCTGCCGAGCCTTGTTTCCTTGCTTACTGGTATATACTGCTTGGGCAAGGGAACAAGGCTGGGGGTGTCAGGCAGTGTATGTGGGGCTAACACACAATGGTGATGTCCCCAATGCTGCCCCACAATATAGAAATCTGACATTCTGCCCCACCATAAAGAAAAACTGACATGCTGCCCCTCTCCTCATTAAACTCCAACATGCTGCCTGCCCAGTAAACTCCAAAATGCTGCCCCCAGTAAAATTCAATATATGGTGCACCATAAATTCAACGCTGCACCCACACAGTTAATATCCGATATATGCTGCCCATGAACCTGTGTACATATTTAAAAAAATACATAGTACAGGATTTCTAATACTGCATGCTGTATGTTTTGCTTTGAAAGAAATTTAGACCTTGTGGGGGGCGTTAGAACCCCTCCAATAGGATAGATGATCAATGAAGTGACCAAAAAGGTGATCACTGCCTTCCAGTAGTAGCTCATACTCAAGCCATTGTTTTATGAATGACTGGCTTGAATAGGAGAATCCTCAAGACCCACATGAAGCGAATGGGTCTTGAAAATCCTACTACTCAAGCCAGTCATTCATAGAATGATGGCTTAAATAGGAACTACTACTGGAAGTCGGTGATCGCCTTCTTGGTCACTTTATTGATCACCTATCCTATTGAAGGGTTCGTGATGCCCCCCACGAGGTCTGATTTTCTTTCAAAGCAAAACAGACATTGTGCAGGGTTAAAAAGTTTACCACAGGGGCAGCATGTCAAATTTCTATATTGTGGGGCAGAATGGGGAACATCACCATTGTGTGTTCGCCCCACTGCCTGATACCCCCAGCCTTGTTCCCTTGCCCTGGCAGTGCCCATGGGGATGTATTGCTACCAGTAGGCAAGGGGAAAAGGCTGTGGGCCAGGCAGTGTACATGTAGTACTGTGGCTACCAGTGGGCAAGGGAACAAGGCTGGAGGGCAGCTGGTAGCCACAAATTCCCATGGACACTGCCTGATCCCTCATCCTTGGTCCCTTGGGAGTGCAACATGTATACAATATGATACAGAGCTGATGGGATTATTATGTACTGCTTGGTGTACTTTTTTTAACCCTTTGAGTGTCACATGGATGCGTAATGCACATTTCCATGACTTTCAGAGGGTTAAGGGAGTGATGTCGTTCGTGGTGGTGAAAATATCCTCTCCACTCCACTACTGACTAATTGGGGCAGCAGGGAGAATGCTCTCAGACTTCAGGTTTGTCGTACTGCTGTTGATGCCCATGGGGGGGCATCCCTTCCTCATCGACAGCAGTTTGACAACCTTGTATGCTAATGGGGACCTTCTCCTCCCCTCCCCTTGCATCTCTAAATTTTTGTTGCTATGGCGATTGAATAGACATTAAAAATACCTAAAATATGTAAAATAGAGAGCCACATGATATTTTATATATTGACCTCTGGGTGCTAGAGATGCCAAACTATTTTGTAGAAAATAGAGCATACAGAGTGTTGCATTTGCAAATACATTTTGATACTCTCTTCTGAATTCAGTCAATCACTAAAGCATTTAAAAGCACATGAACTCTAAATCCCATTTAGAAATACATTTGTTTTTAAAAAAAATCTAAAACAAGAGACTATGTTATCAAATTTCTTGCAAATTCATGTCTTCTCTTGAATGCTAACTGAGCAGCTGTATTAAATATTGGGTTTGTAATTGTTACAGAAAACAAACGGCATTAAACACAAATCAGTTATAACAACTAGCAGCCCCCTGTTACCAGCAGCTTGTTATTTTGAGAAAATATTCACAACTCTTATATGTTGTTTGTATCCATGCATTTCTTATAAAGGTTAATGGGTATTACATAATGTTTATTAATAGACAGTTTTTGTAGCACATATAAATATGTAAATATAATTACAAGAACATTAAAAAATAAAGAAAACATTTGCTCAAGCCCATATTAACTCTGTGAGTGCCAGCGGGTACGCAAAGCATTGTTTTGCAATGCATTGCGTATCTATCTGGCACTCAAAGGTTTAAAAGTTTGCATAAATCCTTACTTTATCATAGCAATATCAAGGGTGCACCACAAAGAAAACAACATATTTTAATAACAATAATAATAATAATAATCCTATATAATAATTCGCTAGGATGTTTGTCAGAAGCCTTCATGCGCAGTACAAACTGCCTGAATGCACAGAATGCTGAGAGTTCTGTGCTGGGAGCATTCTGTATGGAATGCTGGGAGTTCTGTGCTGGGAGCATTCTGTGCTTTCAGGCAGTCACTACAGTGCATGACTGCATCGGAAGCAGGACGCAGAGCAGAACCGGCCTGCATTGTGTACCCCTCTGGCACTCACAGGGTTAACATTATCCGGACCTTGGCCCGTGTACACGGCTTTTACACAATAATAAATAAAGAAATGCAAAGGATTTCACTCACAATAACAGAAGATGCATTTGTTCCTCATGGACAGATGTGCAAAATTACAGCGTTATACACCCTAAGAGAGACAGAGTCACAGTGTCATAGTTTACAAATATGAGGATGTCGCTGCCTCAATACCAACCACTACATTTAGTGAAAACAAAAACGGATTGATAGTATGTATCAAAGATTGAAAACAAGAATCAAATAGCACAGTAGTGCCACAATATTGCAACAAATAAAGAACAATATGGTAGTCTACAGTAATGAATGATACTTAGTAGTACTTTCAAAATGAATTGCTATCAGTTAAAACTATAACTGGAAAGCTTAAGGTTTCTGTAAGTAAAATTGCCTCACAGTCAAAAAAATATAGATCAGTCATATCTACTTTGAATATTTCAAATGTGATCCAAATTCTTAAAGTTGATCAAGACCCAAACGTATTTGGCCAGGAAAGCCTGTGAAGATATTTATAGCCAAACTTCACACTTGGTTTCATGCTATAGAGATGTAGACTTTCATCCAAATAGTGTATGTGATTGCCTTGGGCATACCACAGTGTCTACACATGGAGTGATAGGAGCATGCATCAGAAGTATTTGAACCCCCAAAGTTTAAAATATATACTCATAAAGAATAGTCACAGTATCTGCCAGGTATTTCTGAATACGTAAACAGATTATCCAGACACATTGGGGGAGATTCACTAAAAGGTGATAAAGAGGTGATAAAGTTGAGATGACTTCTCCAGTGATATCACTTCTACAGTTAATATGTTATTCTATGGAGCCTATGCACTAAGATTTCTTCTACTTTGGAGATCTTAGTGCATAGGCTCTACGGAATAATATAGGAACAGGAGAAGTGATAAACTGGAGAAGTCATCTCCACTTTATCACAGCTTAGTAACCCCCCCCCATTGTCTCTGGTGTGCATAGATCTAGCAGGAGTTCAAAGACCCACGTCATATTGTTCTATGCAACAGAGGTTAACTGTCTGATCATATTCACAAATTCATTTTAGCAGATTCCCCATACACCATCTAGCTCAAGGAGTGGTCCCACTGCATGTGATATATCTATAGCATACTTGCAGAATACCTATATTTTATGTAGAAACTATAACTCAATTGACTACTGGCAAACAAAACAATGTACGTGTGTCTGTCTGTGTGCGTGGAGAGCACTGACAAGTATGGATAGGCAAAAATGTTTGCCTCAAAAGTAAAACAAGTAAAAAATGTCACTTCCTGCTGAGTGGCAAATTTTTCATAAAAAGTGCCGATTTTCCTCCCCTAGCTCATTGCATCGAAATCTATGGTAAGACTGAATTTCCCTCCTATTTGACGTTTCCCTTCTTTAACCATGTGCAGTGGGGAAAAGAAGTGTCAGGTTCCTGCACCAAGTCATTCTGCGTTTGTTAGAAAAAGCACTATATTTTTGAGCTAGTTACTGCTGTGATTTGGGGAGCCTGACGACACTCTGGTTGAGGGGAGTATTAAGGGAGAAAGAAGGTTTACCTAGCATATGCCGAAATCTTGGTTTTAAAGAGAAAGGCATCTGTGATCCTCCAAGTTCCTTCCTGACCTGGCTGTTATCTCTGAGTTAGGTGAGTCTGGAGGTGTAGGAAGGAAGCAAATACTCCAAAAGTTTGTGTGACTGAGAAGACAGACAGCTGTTATCCAAGTTCCTTCCAGCTGGCTGTTGTTTCAATTAGAGGAGTCTAGAGGTGAATGAAGAGAGCAAAGGAGATTTACCCTAAATAACCTAAACATCTCTGTGACTGAGAAGACACAGGCAGCTGTTATCAAACTTCCTTCCAGATGGCTGTTCTTCCTGTTAAGGGAATCTGACAGACTGAGAGCACAATGTAAGCTGCCTGGTAGACTCTGTGAAGCAGATTCTCCACAAAGATATGATGGACTGGTATTTGATGCAATAACTATGATAAAAGCACAACAACAGACAATACAGGTATACTGCAAGTTGGCCAGATGCTAGGGAGCGAAGATTAGAGTACAAAGCTATCTGGTGGTGGCTGCTCTCTAGGTTGCCTTGCTGTGGCCTAGGCCGAGATATTGATGCTGTCTGCAAACACTTTTTCCACTAGGCTTCCTGTGGTATTAAGTTCGTTGCAAATATAAATTGTTTGACACTAGGGATGGGCAAAATAGTTTGCCTCAAAAGAGAAACAGGAGAAAAATTGCAAGGTGGGAAATAATTCACAAAAAGTGTATTTTTTTTTCACTTAACTCACTGTATTGAAATCAATAAAAAGACAGAATTTCTTCCTACCACATGGCAAATTTACCTTATTTTCCCACCGGTATAATATAAAAGTATAAAAGGGTGTCAGGTTCCCAAGTATGTAATTCTGTGTTTGTGAGGTTAAGAGAAAGCAGCACATTTTTGAGCTAGAGAAGAGAGGCTAATAAAGTGAAGGTGAAACTTAGTTTAGGGATATTTTGTAGGCAGGAAATCTGTTTTCTGTATTAGAGGTGTCTGGGGGACAGGAAAGGAGAAAGGAATTTTTACCCCAAATGCCCCAAAATTTGGTGTGACTAACTGGAAGACACAGGCAGCCGTGTTCCAAGTTTCTTACTTGTCTGGCTGTTAGCTCTGTACTACAGGAGTCTGGGGTTGTTAGAATGGAGCAAGGAGGTTTACTCCAAATACCCCCAAATTGTATATGACCATATGGACACAAGCAGCTGTGATCCAAGTTCCTTCCTGATCTGGCTATTATATCTGTTTCAGGGGAGTCTGGGGGTGTGAGAAAAGAGTAAAGGAGAATTGGCCCAAAAACCCCCACATTTTTTGTGATTGACTGGGAACACACAGGCAGAGGTGATCCAAGTTTCTTCCTGATCTGGCTGTTATCCTCCTGTCCTAGTGGAGTCTGGAGAAAAAAGCTTGTTTTTTGCAAGTCTGTAGCCTGAAAACATTTTCTCAAGGCATTTTTTATGGTTTTCTCCAAATTAGGGGTGGACAAAAGGTCACATTGTTATACTGTGAAAAAAATCAGTGAAAACCAAGAGGTTGTCCACTTTTTCGTGGGAAAATACACTTTAAATATGGCCCTTAAAATCTTTGCCATTTTTGTCCATTGCAAAAAAATCTCCTTTTTCGCCCACTGGCAAAACATTTTCGCTATTTTTTCAATGGCTAGAAAGTTTTCGCCCCTTTAATCACATTTTTCGCCTTTTCTCTATAAAAACCAGCCATTTTTCAGGAAGTGAAACACAATACAAGCAGCTACAGAGTGAGAGAGAGGTGCTAGGCTATTGTGCTGTGAACTAATAGGAAAACTGAGGAAGGAGAGACTCACAGCAACTGCTATCACTATGAGTAAGTTTAATAACAATAAAAAGAGGATCTGGAAGGACTGTTATGTGCCCAGAGAGTCTGAGGAGGAGGATGTGACTACTACCACCAACATGAAAGGGTCTGGATACCCTGGTTCCCCAGACCTAATGCTGTCCAGTCCCACTACATCACCCCTAGGGATTTTGGGGACATTTTTGTCAAGGGCAGAGGAAGAAGAAGGTACTAGAGTGAACAGGCCAGGTCAGCTACCTGCTTCTGCTGCCAGTGCTAAACCTGCTGCCAATGTGTCTCAAGAGGGAGCGAAGGAGGAGGTGATGCCATGTACGACAGCAGGGGACACTTGCCATCACACTTGTCATCCCCAAACAGTCCCTCCACTAGTACTACTACTAAGAAAGTCCATCAGCTTATACAGAGTGTTCAGAGTGAAGGAGGGTGTGATCATATTACTAGTAAGGAGGAAGACCCAGGGACTGAAATTGATGTGGTTGGTGTTAGTAGTAGTAACAGTGATGGTGAAGCAGCTGGTGGGACTAGCTTAAGGGAAGTGATAGGGGAAGTACTGCAGAGCAACCAGACTAGGGGTCAAGGGAGCCCACAACATTTCCCTTACTCCTTAAATACCCTTTCCTGCACTGCATTGACCACTTGGGACATGATCCTAAAGAAGGCTGTCACAATGGTTGTCTCAGAGGATCTGGGCAGAAGCTGGTGGAGAGTGATGCTAGAGAGTGATGCTCGGGTGCAACGGCAGTCACTCTACTTCCTTGCTGCAGCAAGAGCTGGAGTAAAGGTGCTGGCAGTGAAGCCAGATTGTTCCACCTCAGTTGAGTAGGGGTGCAACCAGGATGGAGGTAGGGTGTACCAAAAACATAATACCAGACCGTCTCCAGGAACCCCAGGAACAAGGTAATATACTCGACTAGAAAAGTTCCCCAAAATAGAGTAAGAGGAACTACCAAAGAATAGCAAGACTCAGCAGGCAAAAAACTAGAGTGCTACGTACCAAGGCAATGCAAATTCAGACAAGAATGCGGGGCAAGACCGCAACAATATGTGGAAGGGAACCACAAGGAGAACCGGAAATTAACCCCAAAGTCTCCTGGACTGACCCCTGAAAATTGGTTCCAACAGGAATAAGAAAGAGGAAACCTCTACCACACATTATCCGGCAGACCTCAGCACACTCACTCTCCCCCAAAATAATTAGTCTTGGAAATGCCAAAGACCCACAGGGAAATGAGAATCTTCAATGGAGAGCTTAACGTAAGAGAGCCCAGATGCTATACAGTGGCCCAAGTCAGGCACCACTATGATCCTAAAACCTCCTCTGAGGCAGCTAGATCTGCCTGTGACCAGTAGCCTCAAATGGGGTAAAGCTGAAGGCTCCCTGCGATAGACAATGCTACATTCTACAAGGCTAGCATTGGGCTATGGAAACTCCCTACTGCAGGTTTTCACCAAGCTATTACTATGGGGAGAGGTCACCTGATACTGAGCAGAGATCACAGCTGCCAGGCCCCGGGATGGGCCAGAACAGTCCCAGCCAGAAGCCAGCTGTGCTCTGAGTGAGCGCCACCACTTTCCCCTCTCAATACCTGCCTGAGATGCCACCTTGATAAAAAGGAGTAGCGATAATCTACGAGAGCTGCAAGGTCCTAGTCAGCAAAATCTCCCTGGCGTGGGTAATCCTTGCTGCGAGAGAACCAACAGCACAGATCTGTAGAGGAGTGACAAGGTAGCATGCATACGAGACACAGACAACACAATAAGCCAGAGTGAGATGCAAGAGACAGAAGGTCAATGCCAGGAGCATCAAGGCCAACGTAGATGGCAAAAATTAGAGTCAGAAGAAGCCAGGGATAAAAAATACCGGTAGTCAAAGTCGAACAAAGCCAAGGTCAGAACACAAGTTCTCGCCATCACCTTCTTGATCTAGGGTAACTATATCTTCTGGTAATCCAACTCGTTCATCTTTACCTCCCTCACCACTTGATAGCCATTCAGTAGAAGTCAGGATGTGGCAGTTTGTGTCCACCCATTACACACTATATGGTGCACTGACTACACATGGCAGTGTGATGGAGAATAATTGCAACCTGAGCTTAAAGCGGCATCTGAAGAGATTCCATCCCACAGAATATGCTAAGCTAGTGGCAGGAAGGGTTCATTATTACTATTAAACTGTCTGCAAGATGTCATGTGTCCTTAGCGGGAAGTGGACAAGAGGCATAGTGATAGCAGCAGTACTTAGTTTCTGGTGGGGTGATTTCACACTGGGGACCCTAAGTGCCCTGGTGTTTGGATAGAGCTGTGCCAAATGTTTGATGTCAGTGCAGATGTGTCCATTGTTACCAGTCCATCCCTTATTTACCACACACACACTGTGCACATTGCAGTTGCTGACGAGAGGCACAGTTCCTGCTCTCAAGGGAAAAAGTGCTATTCTAGTAAAAACACCTCCTTGATTTTGGAGTAGGGGCAGGTGGAGAAACAGCTTCTTCTTTCTCCACATATACCTGAAGTGGTGGTGGCTAGTGGTGCTGCTATTGCCTCAGGCACATCACTGGAGCTAGACATTGCAAGTGGAATCTTTATCATCCATCACCCATGTTACTGCTGTTTATGCTATTCCCTTTGAGTTGCCTCATCATCCTGTTGTTTAAACAACTCAGCTGCAGCAGCAACAACAGCAGTCGCAAATTCCGCAAGTGCACTGGGGCATTTGACAATACAATATGACCTGCTGGCACTAGGCCAATAGGACATTTTTCCCCTTAGGGCTCATTCTTGAAAAAACAAAACAAAACGTAAAAAAAAAAAAAAAAAAAAAAAAAAGTGTACGAAAAAAATCTATTCTGCGGGGCTTGTTTTTAACAAGTCTAAGTCCTACAAATCAATGTTTCCTTAGGGCTTGGGCTTAACACAAGTATTATTTCCTACAACTACTTAATGTTTCCTCAGGATTTGTGCCTCTAATCAATGTTTCTTCAGGGCTTGGGCCTCTCACAACAAGTCTAAGTCCTACAAATCATCCTTTACAAAATGCTTTATCCTGTCAAGTATCAGTCTGCCCCAGTTGCAGCTTAAGTCAAGTGGTCCCTGTCTTTGTCATGTTGCATACCAATTTATTATTTTATTTTTAATTTTGTTTATTTTTTAACTATCCCCCAAATACCAGCCTACAAACCACGCCCTCAAAAAATATTCCCTGTTCAACTGATTTTTTCCCCAGACTCTGCTCAACAAAACAGGAACCCTCCTCAGACCCCTTTTATACCATGTTCCACTGATTTTTCCCCACACTCCACCAACACAGGCACCCTCATACCCCTTTCATACTATGAATTCAGGAAATAAAATAACATTTGCTATGAGTTGTGTGTAAATTCCCATTGATTTCAATGGAATTAACTAAGCAAAATGTGGAAAAACTGCATTTTTTGATGGAAATGTTTCACCAAGTGGGAAGTGCCATTATTCATTGATTTTGGCTTGAGCAAAAATTTTCACCCATCCCTAATAACCACTTCCTGCATTGACAGGTCAGAATTCACTGATTCACCAGTCCCAATGATGATCAGTCCCCCTGCATCACCCTGGGGATCTTGGGGAAAATAGTGTCAAGGGCAGAGGAAGAAGATGGTTTTAGCGTCCTGGACAGGTCAGCTACCTGTGCCTGCTTCCAGTACTGCTTCTGCCTGTGTGCCCTGTGATTCTCAGAGGGGGAGGAGGTGATGATGGGAAGTGTGATAGTTGGGAACCCTAAGTCACACTTGCCATCCACAAGTAGTCCCACTACTATTACTACTAAGATCCAGATGCTAGAGACTCTGAGTGTTGGAGGGGGTGATAGTGATAAGTCTGAGACTGAAATTGATGTGGTTAATGTTAGTAATAGTGATGCAGCTGGTGGCACTAGCATGACCGCAATAGATCCTCCTGCTGATACTGAGGTGGAAGGGAAAGTGATGTGGAGCTGCCAGACTAGCGGTCAAGGGAGTTCACCACATCCCCTTGACCCTGTGATTCCCCTTCCCTTGGCATTGTCCCTATGGGACATGATAATGAGGAAGGCAGAACTGGCGGCTAGCAGCAGTAATACCACCATCATCACAGATCAGCTGCCTGGCTGGCTGTTAGTTCTGTCATTCTGCCTTCTTCAGCTCAAGAAATGGCAAGTGTGACAGTAGGGGACCGTGAGTCACATTTGTCATCCGGTGAGACTGTAATAGAGCAGCAGTAGCAGCAAGGAGGGACTGGTGGTGATGGTGATGATGAGGAGGGTGATGGTGGAGCAGCTGGGTTAGAAGAGACATAAATGTCCTTTATAGCCCAAAACAAGAAGGAATGGTAGACAGACAGGGAAATAGAGGTAGGCATCACTGCTGAGTTCCAAGGGTAGCATGCTGCTGAGAAGCAGGCTAGCGTACAATACACTACCATGGACACAGTGTGGGAATTGTGTCCAGCAGTAGTGATGTGGGACTAGGACAGGTTCTACATGCCAGCAGTTGTAGTGCTGATTCTGAGGTTTACTCTCCATGTTGCGCTTCGTGACCATTCCGTGCCTCGGTTTGGTTCTCATGCTGCCTGTGTCTTCCTCTCTGCACTCACTTCCATTAGCGGCACTTGTCGGTCACTCCGTGTGTCTGATTTCCCGTGGTTGTACCGGTTTGTGCTGCCTAGCCTATCCTCCATCTGGCTACCCGCCTAGTGTATCCACTGTCTGGGTATTGGTCTGCTCCTTATCTTTGCCGACTGTGTGTATGTGAGTGCTCTGCACTGTCCTCACATCTACCATTTAGTCCCAGGGCCATTCCGTTTCTGACCACCTGTCCTGTGAAGGGTGAGGAAAGTGCCTACACTGTTCCTCTCTGGTCTTGTGAAGGTGTGCCATTCTATCTGTGTATGGGAGTGCTCTGCACTGCACTCACATCTACCATGTAGTCCCAGGGCCATTCCGTTTCTGACCACCTGCCTGGTGAAGGGTAAGGAAAGTGACTCCACTGTTCCTTCCTGGTCTCGTGAAGGTGTGCCACTATCTACTGCCACTTTGTGTCATTACCATACTACTGTTGTGTCATTTGTTGCCATCAGCCTGTTGCCTATTTTCCTGTCATTCATTGTATTTAATAAAGTTTTATATTAAGTTCATCTGTACTTGTCAGTGTGTTAATTTACTAGTCACTACGTGACACAGTCAAGGGGAATGTGGAGCAGAAGAAGAAAGAGGCCATTCTTCTCCACCTTTCCCCTCCCCCCTGAGGTCCTGGGTCTTGGACTATTTTTCTCTTGGGGCAGGCACAGTGCTGTCAACAGCGACTGCACTGTGCACAATTTGTTACAAATCAAATAATAGGGAAAAGAGGGAGAGCACCTTGTCACAAATGCCCTCATGACACATATGAAACACAGGCACCATGACTCTTATGTGAAGCACGTTAAGGCCAAACCCCCACTGTTGCTGTACCCCTTGACTCTCCCCAAAGGCAGCAAGAGGTGAGGCATAAATCGAAGAAGAATAGAGAAAACAAGCCAGAGCCTGAAAGTTTGATTGCAATTGAAACACCTGGCTCGCAATCACCTTCCTTTCTGTAAGGTCCATTCACAGGAAAAAATAACTACATCTTCTGGTGATCCATCTTGTTCATTGTTACCCCCCCACCAGCTGATAGCCATTCTGTAGATGTCAGGATGTATCAGTTCGTGTCCACCCATTGCACACTGTGTGGTGTGGTGACCACAAATGGCAATGTGGTGGAGGATGATCATAACAATTACATCAAGCAGCATCTGAGGAGATTCCATCCCACAGAATAAGCTAAGCTGGTGGTAGGGAGGTTTCATCATTACTCTTAAAACTGCAAGTTGTCATATGTCCTTAGTGGAGAGTGGACAAGGGGCATAGTGACAGCAGCAGTACTTTTTTTCTGGTGGGATGATTTCACACTAGGGACCCTAAGCATCATGGTGTTTGTTAGAGTTGTGCTAGGCGTTTGATATGAGTGCAAATGTGCCCATTGTTCCAAGTGCTTCCCTTATTTCCTACATACACTGTGCATATCATGGTTGCTGCCTTCAAGATTCACTAAACTAACAAATACAGATGAAGCTGAGAATGAGAGAGATGATGACATGGCTAGAAAGATAATAGAATGGCAAAGACTCAGTTTTCTAATACTGAAAAGGATCACTGTGAATATCTATAAACTATTTGAAAAAACAACTCTGACCCTGGACAAACAAAGATGGCAAAAAGTACATCTGTCAGTCATCATCAGAATCATTGCCACTTCCAAATAAACAGCAGCAGCAACAACAAAAACACAGGTTATTAACATCCACAACTTTAGCTATAACATGTGCCTCTGCTGCTGTTGGAAGTGATGCATCTTTGACACCTAGTAGTAGTAGCAGTAGAATTGCATCAACATCTAGTCCCAGAAGCACAAAAAGCATGTAAGCAGGGGGAAAGCAAGCTCACACCTAGGCAGTGGCATCTCCTCTATAAGATCCCACCTGAAGTTCAACCACTGGTATGACTGGAAGACACACTATAAGCAGACCAGAGGTGCCACAAATAGCAGAAGCACTCCAAAATGTTCCCATGGCTCTGGGGCAGATAAGAAAAGTAGTGATGTTATTTATGTGTCAGAGAGTGTGCCACTGCCAACAGTTAGTTAATTCCAAATAACACCTATGGCTCTTGCTTCAGTGGAGTATGATGACTCTGGCTTTGCTGTAGGAGTTGACAAGAGGCATTGACTGCCCACACATGCTGCCTCTACCTCCACCACCTCCTCTAGTCATGTTGTTAAAGCAATAAAGTTCCTGGGTAGCAGTCAAAAAACTTCACAAAAACAATCCCAAAGTACACCTGTGGAATGGCAAGGTTGCCAAGATGTTGGCAGTGGACATGCTACCTTGTTCTTCTGTGGAAACCCGAGGTTTCAGAGAACTGATGTCCTGTGTAGCCAAGACAAATGAATTAACAGTAGCATAGATGATGAGGAGGAGGAAGGATGTGAAGAAGGGTTGCTATCATCTACCATACTTGGGACCACTTTTATGACCGATAAGTAATGTGTATCAGTAATCTGAAAAGAATAATAGCTTAGATTTGAAGCCAACATGATAATTGTAAAAACCGCTGTAGCAACTGTGATGAATATGTGCCAATGTCATTAAACAGGAAGTTACTTTTGTGGGCAAAGGACAAAGGCATTCTGCCTGCTAACTATTTTTTCAAGGCATATGTTTCTGTAGGACTCACAGTTTTGACTTTCAGCTACTTATTTCTGTACTGCAGACCTTAGAGGTAGGGCTGGGTGAAAGCTCTCTCCGTGTTCCTGTGAGAAATTCCATGATAACCACGTTGTTGTCTGTTTTTTTTTTGCGGGAAAATCTGCTTTAAAACCAGTAAGTAAAACCTTTACATTTTCACCCATTGGCCAAAATTCTTCGCCATTTTTTCAATGGCTAGAAAGTTTCCACCCATCGATTTACGTGGTTTTCGTCTTTTCTCTATAAAACCTGATGTATTTTCCGAAGTCAAAAACAATAGAAGTAACTACAGAGTGAGATAGACGTGCTGTGCTGTTCTGCTGCGATCTTTTGGAAAAAATCGAGGCAGGAGAGGCTCATAGTGAGTGCTATCACTATGAGAAAATTTAAAAATAGTAAAAGGAGGAACTGGAAGGACCTTTATGTGTCCACTGAGTCTGATGAGGAGGAGGAAGAGAGCACTACTGAACCAATGCTGTCCAGTCCCCCTAAATCACCCCTAGGGATCTTGGGGAATTTAATGGGAAGAGAAGGATAAAAGTGTAGTATTAATGAGAGCAGGACAGGTCAGCAGCCTGTGCTTGCTGTCAGGCCCCTGCTGCCACCATTGCTGTATCTGCTGTCAGATATGCTGCCCCTGATGCCACCATTGCTGTGCCTGCTGTCAGATGTGCTGCCCCTGCTACTGCTACTGCTACCACCATTGCTGTGCCTGCTGCCAGTGCTGAACCTGCTGCCAGAAGTTCTGTGCCTGCTGTCAGCCGTGCTGCCCCTGCTTCCACCAGTGCTGGGTGGACTTTTCACCCATTCCTATAAAGGATGTCTAAGACAAATAAGTAATACCTCCCTTGTCTATCTGATAGGTGGGTCTGTGGTCGAGTCAGCAAAGATAATGACCCTTAGTTTTCTCTGAAAAATATGTGTAATGAACTGGAAATCTATTAATATAAGAATTTGTTACTTTTTGGAAATTTTCAGATAATTTTCAATTGTGTGTTCACACACAAACACATGTTAAGGCTAGTATACCAAGAGGAATTGGGCTAATTCAAATGCACCAGAGGGGATAAATAAATATTCACAAAATGCTCATTGATTTATATGGGGATTGAAACCACTTGAATGCTAGAGAGGTGTTCAATGCATTGTGATGCAGTTTGTGGGAGACCTGTCTAGCCTTCAAGAGGTTAAAATCCAATTTAAATACTTTGGAATTATTATCTGTCCCCATAAATGTGCTTCTTAGTTCAATAGCTACATACTGCCGTGAACTAAATTGATGCAAACATGAAGAAAAACATGGGTTATATTGAGTATTCTGCCTTCATCTTGTTGGGCAGTTTTTTCTATAGTTTATTTATGAATTTAAAGTAAAAGTCAACATTTTTTACTCTGATTTCCTCCAATGTTTCATTGTTTTTCTGATTGCCAATGTTGGTAGCATTCAGCAGTGCATCAGAAAAACCATGACATCTCAGATGGAAAATAATATATTTGTTTTCTTACTGGAATGACCTCTACATATGTCCAATGTCACATCATGAAGTATGGTTTGAAAATAGCAAAATTGTAAGACATTCTCTTACATGTGGATTTGTTTTGGTTTTTTAAGATTTAGCAATATTTTGGTATATAAGATACTATAGCTATTTCTAAGTTAAAATGTTATTAATAACTGTGAGGCACATCATAATTAATAATAATTTTAAATGCATTTTACAGTTTTACAAAGTTATGGTCATATTAAGTTATATGATCATCTGAGATGTTTAATTCCCGTTGTGCTTCTATTTTACAACTTTCAGCTTTCTTTTAATACGTCTTTGCCATTGTAACTTTCATGTTTTGTCTGCCATCTGCTGCCTACTGAACATTTAACTAATGAATGTTTTATAAATCACGTTGAATAACTTGCTTTTATGAAAGACATGACTACTTCCTTTGATAAACAGAGCAGCGGGGTCAGGGATTTCTTTCTATATTGTTCCAAATTGGCTCAACGAACTACAGAAAATCTAAGCATAAAAGAGGTGAAAGATGAACAGAGACTAAAAAGATTTGTGGAGGGACAAGAGATCAGCAGGATGTTAGGAAAACTTTATTTCCAGAGGAAAAAACTTAAGCTGAACATCTCCTAGAAATAACATTTTGTTCTATCTGTTTTGAATGTGTATGAGTGTATATGTGTGTTTTTGTTTTATTGCTAAACCTTTAATAACTGTCTACATATAGCCACGCTGTATGTATTCCATGCTTGGCTCCAATGGCTCCAACATATCGATATGAGGTGAGACCAGTTTGATTTAAAGGATAGAAGCCATGAGGTGTCAGATATAGCAATGTTAAGTTCAAGTTCCCAGGCAGTTTTGAAGCGTGAAAGGAGAGGTAAAGGTCGTGAGTTAGATGCGTCTGCAAGGAGTGCATATACTTTCGAGATTCCTTTAGGCAACTGAGAATCTAAAACTAGCATCTTCTCAAAAGGGTTTGTGTGATCTTGGTGTATAAGATTGAATAATAGGGGAGTATAAGAAATGTCGCACTTGCAAGTATCTCCATAATTCAACCCACTGTAAATTAAATCTGGAGCAAAGAACCTGTAATGAAGATACTTCCCTGGTCGGGAGCAGATGGTCAAGATCAACTAATCCAAGATTGGACCAGGCCTGGAAGGCTAATCTATTTTGTCCCGAAGGAAAATCAGGATTGCCTATTAAAAAACAAAGAGGTGAAGGGGGTGGGCTTAAGGTAGCCAATTTGGAACAACATCTCCATGTGTGAAACAGATGTTGAAGTATTCGGTAGAGTTTCAAAATATAGAGTGTTGTGTCTGATTTGGACCACAGAAGTTGTCGAAAAGAGAGCTGAGGGGCTCAGGACTGCAAAAGGGCAGCCCAATCTTTATCTGGAGGATATCGAGTTAAATCTATAAGGGTTAGTAAAGACGTAGAATGGTGACATTTAGAGTGATCAGGAAGACCTAACCCACCAGATAACGGGTCTCGAAACAAGATTTCCTGATGAATCTGGGGTATTTTGCATACTTTGTTATACAGTAGGTTCATAAGTAATGATGAGCGAGCACCCCGATGCTCGGGTGCTCGGGTGCTCTGACCGAGCACCCCCTGAGGCTCGAGTGCTCGGCCGAGCACCCGAGCCCCATTGAAAAGCATGGGAGCACTCGAGCATTAAACCAGGCACCCCCTGCTCTGATGAGCGGAGGGTGCCTGGTCAATGTCCCCCTTCATCTCCGCTATGCCCCTCTTCCACAATGTCCCCCTTCATCTCCTATGCCATAGAGGAGATGAAGGGGGACATTGTGGAAGAGGGGCATAGCGGAGATGAAGGGGGACATTGTGGAAGAGGGGCATAGACTCTATGCCCCTCTTCCACAATGTCCCCCTTCATCTCCGCTATGCCCCTCTTCCACAATGTCCCCCTTCATCTCCTCTATGGCATAGGAGATGAAGGGGGACATTGTGGAAGAGGGGCATAGCGGAGATGAAGGGGGACATTGTGGAAGAGGGGCATAGCGGAGATGAAGGGGGACATTGTGGAAGAGGGGCATAGAGTCTATGCCCCTCTTCCACAATGTCCCCCTTCATCTCCGCAATGCCCCCTTCATCTCCGCAATGCCCCCGTACCTCCAGTCCCTGGTGGTCCAGCGGAGTCTTCGGATCTGTGCCTCTTCCGGCACAGATCCCCTTCACCCGAACATGTCGGGCGAGCACATGGCGGTACTCGTACGAGTACCGCCATGTGCCGAGCAGAGCGATGCTCGAGCCGATCCGAGCATCGGCCGAGCACGCTCGCTCAACACTATTCATAAGGAACCTGAAATGGCCTGTGTTTTATGGGCTTTGGGATTGATCCAATTTGCTGTGGTAAGTTCAATAGCTTATATATTAACTTTTAAACTTAGAACAATTACTCAGTTATAAGCAAGACGTGATTGTCTCACATCAGTTCCCAATTACATCTCAAACTTTTGGCCACCAAAGACCCACGGGTGTTACTTCTGTGTTGCAGTTTAATATATCTTTGGCACTGTGAAAAAAATACCATCAGCATAATCATCTATAACTCTTCCCACCCACCCTGTCTCCTAAAAATGTAAAGGTGCTAACCCTAGAACATATGCAAAATGAAATAAATCACAAAAGACCAACACAAAAGAATGGCTGAGCCTGAACTATCAGCCACTTACATCTTACCACGCTTACTGCTAATCACAGACTGAAAAATATTTTTATGATACTGGTAATAAATGGGCACTTAAAAAAATGCTCAAGAGTAAGGTGAACTCCAGGAAAAGTTAATCACTAACAATGCAGAAATTAAAAATCCACCAAAAGAGGTGTGGTTACATCCTATAAAAAATAAACCTTATCTACTGAGGCACACACAATACACTAATAAATGGTCTATGAGAAATGTATTGGACACCAAAACATACAGCAATAGAACAGGATGACCATAACATATTAACACTATTAAAATACAACATGGTGATTGAATACTGTCTACTAAATATGAAAAATATGAATCACACATACACACAAATATGACAGCCCTCCAAACAAGCCAATAAAGCTTACTCAATGTAAATATAAAAATTAAATACTTCAACTATAATAAATATAACATTCTAAGGTGAAATGTGAGTGTGCAACATATAATAGGAAAATAAATATGGAAGAGTAAAATGCTATAGTGGTAGTATGGTGAAAGCATATGGGGAAAAAACCCCTATAAAGTACAAGCAAAACAGTTGTAAGGAGTTTGTAGAGAGAATAATTAATGTTCACACATCAAACCATTTATTAGCTTAAACATTACAGGGCATTTTCCCCTATATACTTACACATCTAGTCCATGTCGGGCCATTGTCTATCCACTGCAGGATGAAGATCTCCTCAACAAGCTGCTAACAACTTTTCTCCTGTGCCTTTTGTTGACACTGCATACGAACAAATTTGGTAATTTCATCTACTCATCTTGTGTTTCTTCTTCTTCTTGGACATTTAGTATTGCGTGGAATCCATTCCAAAATTCATTTGGGCCATCTACCATCAAGTCTTCTTCCTATTTGTTCTGCCAATTTCCATTTCAGAAGCTTTGATCTTTCAATAATGTCATAGACCTTTGTCTGGTGACAAATCCATGCAAGTGTTTTTTGGTCTCTTTTTGTTATGTTTAGAAGGCACAGTCCATACGTCTCTGTGTAACCTTAAGTTTTTGGATGGCTTTGGCATTCAGTGTCCATGTTTCACAGCCAAATGTAAGAACTGAGAAGACACATTGGTCAGAAACTTTTCACTTGACACAGAGTGGTAAATTTGCCCTAAAGACAGTAGTACTAAGTTTTCAAAATGCTTGCGTTCCCTAAACATATCTGTCATCTTCTTCTAGCTCTTCTCCATCTTCTGTGATTTACCTTGGTATGGTACATTTTTTATACATGACTTGGTATTCATTTTCAGACTGAAATATTTCCTTTTCTGTTGTAGATCTTCGGTGTTTTCTTGCAGTTTTTCAGGACTACTGGCAAAGAGGATGATGCTGTCTGCCCAATGTAATTGATGTAGGTAGTCTCCACTGATCTTAAGTAATTTTTGTTCCAATTTAATTTGTGGAAAATTTCTTCTAAACAAGCAAAAAATAGTTTTGGGGAGAATGTCTCTCCTTGTCGGATGTCTTTTTCTATGTTGATCAGAACTTTGTCATTGTTGCTATCACGGTCCCCGTGTCTTTCTGTCAATCTATCTGTCACGGTTTGTTATGACTCTCAGACACAAGTTTTAGGTAAAAATCAATTTTATTGAAATAATTAAATTGATCACTTAGGATGGCAATCACATACATATATAAATCATGAGTAATAGCAAAGACAGAAGGCAGACTCTACCGGTCCTGTCCATATACCGGACAGGACAGTCTGAGAGAATTGAATATTAAGCTCTACCGGCCTTGCCAATACCGGGTAAGGCAACCTGCAGATGGAATAGCATAACGGTTCTACCGGCCTTACCTAATTACCGGGCAAGGCAGCCCCAATAAGTACACAGAGTAGGCTCTACCGGCCCTGCCAATACCGGGTAAGGAAACCTGAGATGGAATGTGGCAAAGGTTCTACCGGCCTTACCAATACCAGGCAGGGCAGCCCAGAGATATCAATAGCAGTCGGATCATAATAGCAGAATGACAGGATCGTAAGCAACCCAGTGTCCGTATACTGAGACCAACAGGGGAATCGTATAGCCGCGAGGCTTAGGAGCAAACCAATGTCCTCACACTGGAGTAACAAGTGAATCATATAGCCGCAAGGCTTTGGAGCAAACCAGCGTCCGCACGCTGGGACCAACTACTGAATCGTATAGCCGATAGGCTTTGGAGCAAACCAGTGTCCGCACACTGCAGTAACAAGTGAATCATATAGCCGCAAGGCTTAGGAGCAAACCGGCGTCCGCACGCTGGGACCAACACTGAATCGTATAGCCGATAGGCTTTGGAGCAAACCAGTGTCCGCACACTGGAGTAACAAGTGAATCATACAGCCACAAGGCTTTGTAGCAAACCAGCGTCCGCACGCTGGGACCAACACTGAATCGTATGGCCGATAGGCTTTGGAGCAAACCAGTGTCCGCACACTGGACCAACAGGGAATCGTGTAGCCGCGAGGCTTTGGGAGCAAACCAGCATCCGCACGCTGGGACCAACTACTGAATAGTGTAGCCGATAGGCTTGGGAGCGAACCAGTGTCCACACACTGGACTAACAACTGAATCGTGTAGCCGCAAGGCTTTGGAGCAAACCAGCGTCCGCACGCTGGGACTAACAAGCAATGTCGCCGACGCGACCAGGCAGAAGGTAGCCAGGATACTGGAGACAGGTGATGAGATGACAGGAACCAGCAGCGATCAGTCAGGTCAGGAAACAGCAGAAAAGAAGTTCAGCAGGAACTGCATCATCAGAGTACTAGGCCGGAACCAGGACTGGAACAACTCAGCATGCAGGAGAGACTGGAACAGTTGAAATCAGGAACTCAGGAACACTGGAACAGAGGCCCAACTATCACTGGACATAGTGATAGCAAAAGGTCAGAAACAACACGAAAGGGCACTCAAAGGGTGCCCAATCCAGGTTTAAATAGGCAATATGAGGCGGGCTAAATGCAGACAGCCAATAGAAGCCCCCTACTGGTGACAGACAAGAAAATGCAGCAATCACAGGCACTGTGATACTATCATGATGTACCTGTGCATTGGTGGAGACTGATTGGCCCGCCCAGGATGTGCCGTTATATGCTGGAGCTTGGGCAATTGTCAGTGGCCCTTTCGTGGTGTTCCTGTTGCTGCGCCTTGTTGCCATATTCCAGTGTCTTCTGTGTACTGACTCGGCTAGTCTGACTCTGTTCCTGATTCTGCTTCGTGATTTGACCCGGCTCTGGCTGACGACCCTGCTTCGTGATTCGACCCGGCTCTGGCTGACGACCCTGCTCCGTGATTCGACCCGGCTCTGGCTGACGACCTTGCTCTGTGATTGTTTCTGGCCTGCCTCTGTTCCAGTATTGCTCCGGACCTGCCTGCTGTTCCAGTCACTGTTCCGGTCCTGCCTGCTGTTCCGGTTGCTGTGCCGGCCTGTCTGCTGTTCCAGTTACCGCTCCGGTTCTGCCTGCTGTTCCGGTTGCTGTGCCGGCCTGTCTGCTGTTCCAGTTACCATTCCGGTTCTGCCTGCTGTTCCGGTTGCGGTGCCGGTCTGTCTGCTGTTCCAGTTACCTTTCCGGTTCTGCCTGCTGTTCCTGTGTTCCTGCGTCATTCCAGTCGCTCGGCGACATTCTGAACTGTATAAGCGACTCACTGTTCCTCTCACTTGTCAGTAGCTGTAGCCTGAAGTTGCTTTGCCTTCTGTTGGCTGCCAAGGTACTCGCGTGTGTACAGAACCATCTAACCCTTGCAGTGCCTGTAGTCTCCGGTCTCGTGCCTCCGATACTTCTTGCCAAGCATACATTTTCTGACATAGCCTTTTACTCTGAGTGCTTCTGTGTGTCTCTTATTCCATCAGAGCCTTGTCAGTCCGTGTTCATCCTCTGGCTCAGGGCCACAGACGTTGAAGGTACATTCCCATTGCACTCCAGAGGACATTGGTTCAATTACAGCTTGTGCAGTCACCATCAGTACAGCACCCAAGGGGTGTATGGGCATAATCCTAGTGGCACATGCAGGGTTACTACTTTTCTAGTTAAGGGCGATTTTGGTTCTGATCATTACAGCGTGGCAATAGCACTCCTCTGTAGCCCCAGGTGTGGGCACCGGCTCAGCTCTGGACATTGGGCTCTAGTATATCAACTTGAGAGTGTATTCAGTGCAGTTACTCCACTATCCTGCTATTGAGAGACTGTGTCCACTATCCTGCTATTGAGAGACTGTGTTTCAGAGACTGCTATTTATCCTGGGCGTTGGCCAATCTTGTATATCTCACCCATTTCAGTCTTTGACCCTTTGGGGAAAATTCCCTATCCATTCTAAGCACCTGTCATTATCATTGTGTGCATTCACTTTGTCATTATTGCCATTGTTGCTATTTATGTGCTGGCCTCTAGGGGCCTTGTTTTATTTTCAATAAAACTGTGTTTTTACTTCATACCCTGGTCTGAGTGTCAGAAAACCGTAACAGTACGAAAGGGCCATGACCTCAGACGGGAAAAGTGACAGTAATACACAGAACCTCCATTGGAGGATGGATGTTCACGAGCAACGCCTAGACCAATTGGCACTGGCCATGCAAACCTTGCTTGAACGTACGGTACACCTTGATAAACCGAATCAATATCTGGTGGTCTCCCCAGTTATGACACCGAATAATAATACTGGGCAATTGTTGGCACCCTCTCGAAGTTTTACGGCGGCGGCGCCGTTACCATTAAGGTATGACGGTGAACCCACTCTCTGCAGAGGTTTCCTGAATCAACTAGAGATATTCCTAGAACTCACACCCCATGCTTTCCCAAATGACCGTAGCAAGGTGGGGTTCATGATATCTCTACTAACTGGCAAAGCCCTGGCATGGGCTAATCCTTTATGGGAGCAGGCTAAACCCTGTACTCAAAGCTTTACCGAGTTTGTCAAACAGTTTCGCAGAGTATTTGAGTTACCTGGGCGAGCTATCTCTGCGGCAAAGAAATTGATGGTAATGCAGATGGGCGACCGCATTGTGGCAGAGTATGCTATAGAATTTCGGATTCTAGCAGCAGAAGTAGCCTGGAATAATGAGGCACTCCTGGCAGCCTTTTCACAGGGCCTATCCGACTCCATTAAGGATGAAATTGCTGCCAGGAGGTTCCTGCTGAGCTGGATGAGTTTATAAACTATGTAATACTCATTGACACTCGCATGCGTGAGAGGCGATTAACTAAGAGGGCTAGTTCCAAGACCTATGGGCACGAGAGGTCTTTTAACCCACCCTCTCCCCCCATTCCTCCTGACCGGGCGTTTGAGACAGGAGAGCCTATGCAGATTGGCTTTACCAGGTTGTCTAAGGAGGAGAGGGCTCACCGCAAAAGACAAGGGTTATGCCTATATTGTGGCAAGAAAGGGCACTTATTAAATACTTGCCCGGTACGTCCGGGAAACGCACGCACCAAGGGTACCTTGGGGGACAGGCCCTAGATGGTGTACAACCGTCCCCAGATACTGACTACAAGAAACCCACCATTCCGGTGAGTTTTCTCCTAAGTGATCAAGCTGTGGAGGTACTAGCCCTGGTAGATTCTGGCGCAGCAGGCTATTTCATTGATCGAGCATTTGCAGAAAGACATAATATTACTTTGTCTAAAAGAGATACTCCGCTAGCCATTGAGGCTATTGATGGCAGACCCCTCGAACCAGCTCTGGTTACCATGGAGACTACTCTACTCTGTATGTCAGTTGGGGCCCTCCATAAGGAGGAGGTTCGTTTTCAGATTATTAATTCACCACATCATGCAGTCATTCTGGGGTTCCCTTGGTTAATGTTGCATAATCCCCAGTTTGACTGGCAAACATGTGAGATTAAGTCATGGTCCAATTATTGCTCTGATAACTGTCTGTCTCATCCTGTCAGGATATTGTGTACCTCTCCTTCTGTGCCAGCAGAATACAGCGAGTTCTGCGACGTATTCAGTAAGGGTGAGGCCAGCGCATTACCACAGCATCGGGCATATGATTGCGCTATTGATCTGCCCCAGGGAGTGGTGCCACCGAGGGGTAGGACATACCCATTGTCCTGTGAGGAGACTAGGGCCATGGATGAGTACATTGAGGATGCCCTCAAACGAGGGATTATTCGTAAATCATCCTCCCCGGCAGGTGCAGGGTTCTTCTTCGTGAAGAAGAAGAGTGGCGAGTTACGACCGTGTATTGATTACCGTGGACTCAATAAGTTAATGTCCAAAAATGCTTATCCCATTCCACTCATCACAGAGTTATTTGACAGGTTGAAAGGCTCCTCTATCTTTACAAAACTCGATCTACGTGCCGCCTACAACCTAATAAGAATCAGGGCCGGTGATGAGTGGAAGACGGCATTCAATACTAGATCAGGCCACTACGAATATCTTGTTATGCCATTCGGATTATGTAATGCACCTGCCGTATTCCAAGAATTCATTAACGACATCCTCCGCCACTTGTTACAGTCATGTGTGGTCGTGTACCTGGACGATATATTGATCCATTCTGCTAGTTTAACCCAACACATCCAGGATGTGACCGAAGTTTTACTCACATTACGCAAAAACAAGTTGTTCTGCAAACTAGAGAAATGTGAATTTCATTGTTCCCAAGTACCCTTCTTGGGTTTTGTCATATCTAAGGATGGCATTGCCATGGACCAAGAGAAGTTGGCCGCAGTCCTACGTTGGCCAAGACCCAAGGGGTTAAAGGCGATTCAAAGGTTCCTAGGCTTCGCCAACTATTACAGAAAATTTATTCAGAACTTTTCTACCATTACTAAACCATTGTCTGACCTGACGCATAAGGGTGCGAATCCCTCTCAATGGTCTGAGGCAGCTGAGATGGCCTTTGAAACCCTCAAGAAGGCGTTTGCATCTGCTCCTATATTATCCCACCCTAACCCAGCCCTACCGTTCACACTAGAGGTTGATGCCTCCGAGGTTGGGGTAGGGGCAGTTCTCTCCCAACGCCCTAAGGAAGGGGGTAACCTGAGGCCGTGTGAATTCTTTTCCAAGAAACTGTCTAGTGCCCAGAACCATTACGAAATTGGCTATCATCTTGGCATTAAAAGAATGGCGACATCTTCTGGAAGGCACTAGGACCCCAGTATTAATCCTCACGGACCATAAAAACTTGATTTACTTATCCGAGGCCAAAAGGCTGTCATCTCGCCAGGCTCGATGGGCTCTATTTCTGTCCAGATTTAATTTCATAGTGTCTTATCTGCCTGGTTCCAAGAATATTAAGGCCGATGCCTTGTCGAGACAATTCTGCACAGACATTGAGAGGGATGAGGCCCCGGTCCCCATAATTCAGCCCGATAGGATTCTGGCTACTATTCGTACCAGCATCACTTCGCCACTGGGAGAGCAGATCTTGGCATCTCAAGGGCACGCACCTCCGGAAACCCCTGTTGGCAAGTGTTTTGTGGACGAGCCTTTCCGTACCAAATTACTTGAGACCTATCACTCCTCCAAGGCAGCTGGGCACATTGGCAGAGATCAGTTGGCATGGTCCTTATCTCGAACATTCTGGTGGCCTTCTTTGAAGGCCGACTGCTCTGCATTCACTGCTGCTTGTGCCACCTGTGCCCGTACCAAAACTCCTAGGCATCTCCCAGTGGGACTGCTCCAACCTGTGCCTAATGGTGACCGTCCTTGGTCCCACATTTCTATAGATTCTTGGGAGAGCTGCCTAATTCTAAGGGCTATACATTCATCCTTATGGTGGTGGATAGGTTCTCAAAAATGGCTCACTTCGTGCCCCTTTCTGGCCTTCCCTCGGCCCAGGAGTTGGCATTAATTTTTGCCAGAGAAGTATTCCTCTTGCACGGGGTGCCTAGAGTGATAGTGTCTGACCGGGGGAGTCAATTCGTGTCGAGATTCTGGAGGGCATTCTGTGGCCAGATGGGCATTCAATTGTCCTTTTCCTCCGCCTACCATCCCCAGACCAACGGAGCCACTGAGCGTGCCAATCAGGGACTGGAGCAGTTTTTACGCTGCTTTGTGACTGATCATCATGATAACTGGGCCGACCTGTTGCCGTGGGCAGAGTTCGCCAGGAATTGTGCGGTTAATTCATCGTCTGGGAGCTCTCCGTTCCTTATTAATTATGGGTTCCAACCCTGTCTGCTCCCAGACTCATTTCAGTCCCAACAGATTCCGGCTCTGGATGAGCACATGGAGCAGCTCCGCTCCACTTGGGCACAGGTGCAAAGGTCCCTCAGTCAGTCCTTCCACAGACATCAGCGGCATGCCAATCGCAGACGACTGCCAGCGGTTTCCTTCCAGGTTGGGGACAGGGTATGGCTCTCCTCCAGGAATCTCAACTTGCAAGTGCCTTCGAACAAGCTGCCCCCCCGGTTCATTGGACCATTTAAAATTATTCGCAAAGTCAATCCTGTGGCATACGCTTTGGAACTTCCTAACACTATGCGTATTCACAATGTGTTCCATGTGTCATTGTTAAAACCCTTGGTTTGCAACCGCTATACTACTACCACTCCGGTGGTTCCTGGGCCGGTGGAGGTGCAGGGCCAAGAGGAATACGAAATTCAGAGTATCATTGACTCCAGGAAATTTAGAGGCAAGTTGCAATATTTGGTCCACTGGAAGGGGTATGGACCTGAGGAGCGCTCTTGGGTTGACCATAGGGACCTCCATGCTCCACGTTTGTTGCGCAAATTTCCTTTAGAATAAAAGGTAGACAAAGTTGTCAATTTTCAGTGTGAATCTATTGACGGTAGGGTTCCCACTGATGGAGGGCTGGAAAGAGTCCGTCTCCAAGTTCCACTGAAGGTGTAGGATCCAGAATGCAATAGGTCAGTTCTTAGATTTGACTAGGTGGTAATAGTCTGATAGGGAACCTGAGTGAAAGTCAAAAACAACTTCAGTTGGAAGGAGTTGATGGCGTCCGACTACCGGGGCTTTGAGAAGGAGGTCTAAACTTCAGATGGAGAAGTCATAGAGTTTCGAAAGCCCTGAGGCGGTGTTTGTAAAGCTTTGACCCACAATGCCCTGACACGTCCATCAGGCTGGAGGTAGGGAGTCCCAGGATATCAACAATCCACACCCTCGACTAATCAGAAGACCAGAGGCAGTCATCAGAGCTACCGACAATGTTGCATTTGACTTAGTCGGTAGGCCAGAGGGAGGAAGTTGGTAGAGCTGTAGGTAATAATTCTCAGTAAGCAAAAGGAAACTCTGGCTGGCGGAAGCTTGAGGGTTACCGGTTGTGAGCCAGAGACCAGCAGGAGTGAGGTTAAATGTCAAAGACAAAGAGTAGTCAGAAATGAGCCGAGGTCAGAATCAGACAGGTGGCAGAAGTACCTGGGGATGAGGCGGAATCAAAGTCAATAAGGAAGCCAGGTTGTAGGCAAAAGAATCAGATGATCAAAATCAGAAGCCAGAGAGCAAGGTCAGGAGAAGTCAAGGTCAGCACATAGTAAACCAGAATACGAAAGGATCAAGAACTGCGACTCTCAGGTACAAGGCACGAAGATCGAGCAAAAGTTTGAGCGCCAAGCCAAGAGTTAAAGTGGAACTGTCCAATGAGAGGATGGAAAAGGTGTGTTCATAAGGAAAGAGAAGTGACAAAAGCATACCTTATTGGAAAGAGGATAACCTGCCGCATCAAATGAAGGGTCACTTGCCTTCTTACCCATAGCCTGGTGTTCACAAATATTTCCAGACGGTGGTGCTAAAGGAAAGAAATGGCATTTTTTTTTTACATTTCTACCACTTCAAACAAACTGAAATCTTTGAAAACTATAGAATCTCAAACTGTATTCATTATCTAGTGCTCTTAGGAGAAGAATGGCACCATATTGGTATGAGTTGACATAATAGAGGGGGTGCCAGAAGCACAAAACTACATCTACTACAAACTTATTTTTCTCACAATTTTTCAAACATGACTTGCCTGTACTAAAATGGTTGTAACAACTACATAAATGAAGAAAAGGTAGACAAACCATACCATTTTGGAAAGACAATAACATGTCATATCAAATGAGGGGTCATTTGCCTTCTTACCCCTTGTCTGCTGTGCACAAATGTTTCCAGAGAGTTGCACTTAATGAAACAAATTTTTTTTTTTACATTTCTACCCTTTCAAATGCACTGAAATCTATGAAGAATATGGAATTTCTAACTGTATTCATTAACTAGGTCTGATGGCATCCCATTGGTAAGAGCTGGCATACCAGAGGGGGGTGCTAGAAGCACATAACTGCCTGTACTAAAATTCACATGGTACATGGCTGCCAATACTAAAATGTTCATATCTATTAGAGACATGAATGAAAGATATGCAAGGTACACCCACATCAAAGGGGTCGCTTGCCTTCTACCCCTGGGCTGAAGTGCATAAATATTTCCAAAAGATGCTGCAATAAGAATAAATGCATGTTTTTTACATTTCCACTACTTCAAAGATAATATGTAATCAGTACCTGCTACCAAGATGAGAAAAATGGTACCCCATTTGTGTGGGTTAACCCTTTGAGTGTGATCGGGGTGTGTGATGCATTGAGAAGCAATGCATTGTCATCCCTCTGGTGCTCAAAAGAGGGGTCACTTCTTTTTCTACCCCTAAGTTAGTGTGCACAACTATTTCCAGAATGTGGTCCTACAGAAAAGAATAAAACATTTTTATTTTACACATCAGTCACTTCAAAGATACTTAAATGGTTCAATACCATGTATTCAGGACCTCCTTCCAGCCTAAGAAAAATGGTACCCCACTGATGTGGGTTGACGTATCATATTGGGTGTCAGGAGAATGGCTACCAGTTGAAACAAACTAATGGGGCACACAGTGTATATGTGGACCTGTGACTGCCAATGGACCTAGGTGTGGGGGAGGGGTCAGGCAGTGTATGTGGGTATGTCTACCAGTGCGCAGTGGACGAGGATGGCAGGCAGGATCAGATTGCGCATATGGGAGATGTTTTTGACTACCAGTGTGCTCTGCATGTCCCCACATACAATGTTTGATTCCCTGCCTGAATCCAGCATTCTCTGGTAGTTTGTGTCTACCAGTAGGCAGCTGAAAAAGGCTGGGGGTATGGTAAGGCTGGGAATTGGGATTGCCAGTGTGCTGTGGGACCAGGCTGCTGGTGGGGGATAGGGTACAAGGGGGGATTGGAGACATTTTGTGTACATGCCACAGGAGTGACCAATGCATTGGACCCCCTTTTGAACACAGACAGTTAATTTTTTTTTAATTATTCATTTTTATTCATACCTTGTTTTGGGGGCATGAGGACCCCTGCTGATGCCCCCTAACAAGGTATGAATACAAAATAATAATACAAAACCACTGTGTGTCACAGAGGAGTCAAACACATTCCAAAGCGATGTGTTGGACCCCCGTGGCACACAAGGCACACACAGGTTTTTTTTATTCTTTTATTTTTTTTTCATTTAGACCATGGGGGCACATCAAGATCCCTCCTGACACCTCCCCACATGAGGTCTAAATAAAAAATAACAGTGAAAAGAAATGATAACCCTTTGTGTGCCACAGGGCTGTCCAGTGCATTGCATGTCACAGGTGATGTTAGGAGGCTTCCCCTGATCTTGCCCACTATTATCCAGATGTTCTAGTAAGAGAGAAGCAAGAGTGGAAGTTGTGGTTCATTTTTTTAAATATTGATCTTCCAGTGCAATCTGCTGGAAGATCAATAACTGGGGGGCATCAGGAGAGATCCTGATGAACCCCAAAATGTGTCTGGGCATTTTTTTATGCAATCACTGCTGGTAATCCCGGCTTATGCAGTGACAGCATTTAAATTGTACAATGTATGATTTTGGTACAGCGAGAACAGCTGTAAAAATCGAACATTGTACCCTTTGGCACTCTAGGGGTTAACATACATTCCAAGGCAGTTATTGTACTCTTCATTCCATAACATACCAAGATGGATAATTATATAGTTCAGGATCTGTTACTTTTGGTTCACAATCTAATTTAGTGCCAATCATTCTAATATTTAATATAAGTCACTATGGTGATAATTATTTGAAAAAGTTGTAGGAGGCTAAATATTGTGGAAAAACACTACATGATGTATTAAACCCAGGCTATGGATCCAGGTGCAAAAGTGAATATTTTTTATCAAAGAAAAAATTGTCTATTGTGTTTCAGTAGAAATCTTTTTTCTCTCTTATCTACTGTTAAGTGTTTGCAATAAAATTGTATTCCAACCAATATTTCAGGTAGTGGTACTTTTGATCAAAGAAAATAAACATCAAAAAGAATATAAATTGGCAATAATCTTATGAATGACCTCTCACCAATTCCAGCTGAAATGTAACTTATGTAACTTTTCTTTTAACAAAGGTTGGTTGGTATGTTTTATATATATATATATATATATATATATATATATATATATATATATATATATATAACAAATGCTTTAGACTTGAGAAAGGGAGTTTATCCAGAAAGCGTGTCAAGCCATAATTCTGTTAGTCCAATAAAAAAGGTATTACGAGATATTAATTTTGTTTGCTATTCTACATTTACATCACTGGACTAATACGGCTACAATCTTAACTCTCTCTCTCTCTCTCTCTCTCTCTCTCTCTCTCTCTATATATATATATATATATATATATATATATATATATATATACACACACACATCTTTAAGAACAGCTCTCTTAGCTTTTCTTTTATAAAAACATTTTATTACAGCCTGGTCAAAGTTTCTGCCCCCACTAGGCCTTTATAAGCACTAGATTCTTTGATACTGAGGTGCAGTGGAGCACATGTGCACATGCATTCCATATGGGCATTGGTCCAATAAAAAAATAGGGGAGATTAACATAGGGAGAAGAACTTGTAACTGAGGAATGGAATGCATGAACAATAAAAAGCTTTAATTAGCCATGGAATGCAGTTGTATTCCAAATAATCATGACAGGAAATAATGTAAGAAATGAAGGAGAGTGGGCTGTTTCCCAAGTAGAGGATTCAAATGTTTTTTCAGTTGGAGTATCTATAAAAGGATGAATCATCCTAAAAAACAGGTGATTCTCCTGATGAAGTATATATATATATATATATATATATATATATGAAAAGTATTGGGCTATGCTAATATTGATCTAATTGTATATTGTTTTAATACCTATGTATTCCTTATCAAAACATTTTAATTAATTTTCAAACGAAGATTCTCCTTTCATTTGTTTATATTATAACCTCCTTTCCTATTACATGCCCCTCTTGCCGTACATATTATTTCATTCCTTTAATGGTTCCTTACTAGTACATATGAATAGGTGTAGTTGGAGGATCGGAGGGTCAAAAGGTGAGGATAGAAGATTGCCTACAGATAACCTTGACTGGAGGTTTGATCTGTTCAAAGAGAGAATCTAATATGCGGGAGAGTATGTGACTACCCATTTTGGGGGGTAGAGGGAGTTTGCGCTATAACATTTGGGGGTTGCAATTTCCACTTACTTTTTTCTACTTTTTTTTCACTTTTTTCCACTTACTGTTAATTTTTTTGAATGCACGTAGAATAGGTTCATTTGACTGCCTAAGGAGCATACTGCAGGGCCAAATGCTTTGCATTAAGTGGCAGTACAAACTTTACCCCAATGGTACTCTATGGAATGTTTCCTAACATTGAAAGTATATACTGTGAAGCAGTTCTAGAGTCTGCTTGTATTGGCATTTAATTGTACCATTGGTATGCATGATTCAATGTGCATTTGGAATAATATATAATATATAGAGGAAGCATGTGTTCCTTCGTAGACAAAGGCGGGTGAGCTATTAGACAGATTTTCTAGCTAAATTTAGTTGTAACTAGGCATAGGTGAAAGCTCAGTCGTGTTCCCGCAAAAACAAAATCAGTGAAAACCACATGGTTGTCCGCTTTGTACACAAGAAAATTTGCTTTAAATACATCAATTAAAATCTTCGTTGTTTTCACCCATTAGAAAAAATTTGTTGGTATTTTTTCAATGGCTAGCGAGTTTTCTCCCCTTTATTAAAGTTTTTTTGCCATTTCGCTATAAAAAGTGCCATTTTCCAGAAAGTGAAACACAATACAAGCAGCTACAGAGTGAGAAAGAGGTGCTAGGCTGTTGTGCTGTGAAATTAATAGCAAAACTGAGGCAGGAGAGGCTCATAGTGACTGCTATCACTATGAGCAAGTTTAATAACAATAAAAGGAGGACCTGGAAGGGCCGTAATGTGTCCAGTGAGTCTGAGGAGGAGGTAGAGACCACTACCACCAACTTGAAAGGGTCTGGATGCCCTGGTTCCCCAGACCCAATGCTGGCCAGCCTCCCTACATCACCCCTAGATCATGCTTGCCATCTTCAAGTAGTCCCACCACTAGTATTACTATAAATAAGGTACAGTAGCTAGTACAGAGTGTTAGGAGTGAAGGAGGGATTGATCATCATATTACTAGTGACTGTGAGGAGGAAGACTCAGGGACTGAAATTTGTGTGGTTGGTGTTAGTAGTAGTAACAGTGATGGAGAAGCAGCTGGTGGGACATGTTAGGGAGTGGTAGGGTAAGTATTGTCAAGTGTGACATTACGGGACCCACTGTCACATTTCTCATCTCCTCCTTCAACTGTGAGACCTCTTTAATAGAGCAGCAACTCACACAGAGGGACTGGGGGTGGTTGTGATGATGATGATGGTGGAGAACCTGGGGTGGAAGACACATGAATTGCCTTTTTAGCCCAAACTGAGAATGAATGAGAGACAGGGATGGTGATGGGCACAAGCAGTGAACTTTTGGAATTTGCTACTGCTCTAATTCCTGCTGCTGCTAAGTTGCAAGGGCAGCAGTATGCTGAGGAGCATGCTAGTGCTCCACAGACCACCGTGGACACAGTGGGAATGGGGTCAACAAGTGATGCAGAACTAGGACAGGTTCCACTTGACCGTAGGAATACTCCTGGTCCTAGTTTGCAGTGCTGATTCTGAGGCAGTTGCAGCAACAGCAGCAACATCATCCTCTGCCCCAGCCAGTGATGGGGAATGTGGAGGAGAACAAGAAATAGGCCATTCTTCACCACCTTTCACCTCCCCCCTGAAGTCATGGGTATGGCACTATTTTTCCCTTGGGACAGGAACAGTGCAGCCATCAACAATGACACTGTGCACAATTTGTGACAAGTCAATTAAAAAGAGGAAAGGAGGGAACACACCTTGGCACAACCACCCTGATAACAGACATGAAACACAGACACCATGACATTTTGCTAAACATGTTAAAGCCAAACACCCACCACAGAAATCAGGCACTGCTGTTGCTGTACCCCTGACTCCCCAAAAGCAACAAGAGATGAGAGGGGCATCAAAGAGGAGGAAGAATAGAGAAACCCAGCAAAAGGCTGAAAGTTTGATGCCGAGCTAAACAACTGGCTTGCCATCACCTTCTTGCTCTAGGGTAACTACATATTCCTCCAATCCACCTCATTCATCGTTAACACCTTCACCATAGCTATTCTGTAGATGTCAGGATGTGGTAGTTGGTGTCCACCCATTGCACACTGCGTGGTGGAGGATAATCACAACCAGGACACAAAGCGGCATCTGAGGAGATTCCATCCCACAGAATACTCTAAGCTGGTGGCAGGGGGTGGTTCATCATTACTATTAAACTGTGTGCAAGTTGTCATGTGTCCTTATCAGTGAGTGGACAAGGTGCATATTGACAGCTGCAGTACTTGATTTCTGGTGGGGGGATTTCACATTGGGGACCCTAAGGAGTAGATTTAAAGGCAAGAGTTAACATAGCCGGTAGGGCCAAAGTGAATACCGGATGAAAAACTAACATGTCTAACACGGTATTCAGAGGCCCTACCAGCTAAAATCACAAAGAATGTTAAGCCAGAGAAGTGGTCTTGTGGCTAAACGTCCGTTTTGTGAGTTAAGTTCCCAAAACGCTGCTAAGAGCAGCGATATTGGGAACTTAACATTAAAAAACAATTAACTATCGGTGCCTGACATACTGCCAAACACCGATTGTTAACTGATCCATCTTACACTTACCTTTAGTCCACTGTCTCTTTCTAACTCCATTCTTTCTTCTATCTTATTTCTTATCTTGTATCGTCTGTCTTCTTGCTGTAAAACAAAAACAAAGGTTTAAGTTAAAAGCATACGCACTTTAACCCCTTGAGTGCCAGAGGGGTATGTAACGCATTGCAAAGCATTTCATACCTCTCTGGGGCCCAAAGGGTTAAAATATATAGTAGTGCGCCAGTTGTTAAACTCCAAATGCCCCCATAATAATAATAAATGTTTTCAATATATTCAATGCCAATGGTATTGCCATAAGTAAAATAAAATTATACTTAGCATAGCTTCGTCGCTGTCTCCTCCACTGTGTGAGGCCACTGACGCAGCGGCAGAGACAGAATAATGCTCCACACACCCCCTTCTTGTCCACGGGCCAGTGCCCGCTCCTGGCCATCTTCTTCTTTTCTCCACATATACTTGAAGTGGTAGGGGGTATTTATAGTGCTGCTGCTGCCTCAGGCACATCTTTGGAGCTAGCTAAGCCAGTGGAACCTTCATCATCCATCACCCATGTTAATGCTGTTGTTTATCCCATTCCCTTTGAGCTGCCTAATCATCCTGCTGTTTAAACAGCTCAACAGCAGCAGCACGAACATCAGTCACAAATTCCGCAATTACATCAGGGCATTTGACAATGGCTAGTGGCCACTGGCCAACACAACATGACCTGCTGGCACTAGGCCTAAAATAATAAACAATTTTGGGGGGCTTGTTTCTAACAAGCCTAAGTCCTACAAATCAATGTTTCATTAGGACTTGTTTCTAACACGCCTAAGTCCTACAAACCAATGTTTCCTCAGGGCTTGTGCCAAACAAGTTTAAGTCATTCAAAACAATGTTTCTTTGGGACTTGGGCCTAATGCAAATCTTATTTCCTACAACAAATCAATGTTTCCTCAGAACTTGTGCATCTAAAAAGTCTAAGTCCTCCAAATCAATGATTCCTCAGGGCTTGGGCCTAACTCAAGTCTAATTTCCTACAACTAATCAATATTTCCTCAGGGCTTGTGCCATTAGTAATAAGTCCTACAAATCAATGTTTCCTTATGGCTTGGACCTAACACAAGTCTAAGTCCTACAAATATTCCTCTACAAAATACTCTATCCCATAATAGTCTACCCCAGTCACAGCTTATGTCAGGGGGTCTCTTTCTCTGTCACATTATGTACCGTAAAATCTCGGGTATAATATGCTCAATTGTACCCCTCTTCACCTTATGTGAAGTGAGGGGGGTGTATTATACCCGAGAGTGTTTTGCCGAATTAAAAAAAAATTAGATCTGCCATCTACCTTCCCTCCCTCTCCCAGTGCAATCTGATGTGAAAACAAGACTTACTTGCTGATACAGCTTAGCCCATTCAAGTACAGCATGGGAAAAAGCTTGCATTTGCAACCCACTTCCTTCAATGGGCTTTCAAGACCTTTTGCCTCCAGCCAATGGTAATGCCCTGTGAGAATCTCAAGGTCCTCACAAGGCAATACCATAGGCAGAAGGTCCTGACTGCCCACTGAAGGAAGCGGGCGGCAAATGCAAGCACGCCGCCCGCAGGGAAGATGGGACAGAGGGAACATTTTCACATGCTGTACGTGAATGGGTTAAGCTGCATCAGCAAGTAAGTCTTATTTTCACATCAGATTGTGCTGGGGAGGGAGGGAAGGTAGCTGGCAGTTCTTTTTTTTTGTAAGGGGGAAAACAAGGGTGAGTATTATACATAGGCACTCTTGTTTTCCCCTAAAATCTTGGGTATAATACACACCTGCGTATTATACCCAGGTGCGTATTGTACCTGAGATTTTATGGTACCAATTTTTTATTTTTTTTTGTCTCCCCAATACCAGTAAACAAACCACCCCAAAACAAATTCCCTGTTCAACTCATTCTTTCCCCAGATTCCACCCTCCTTTTAGTTTTTAATGACTGTCCCCCCAATCACAGTAAACAACCCCCTCAAAAAAAAACAACATTACCTGTTAAATGATTGTTTCCCCACACTCCACGACACAGGCACCCTCATACCCCTTTTATGCTATGCCTTTTGTAAATAAAATAACATTTGCTTTGTGTTGTTTGTAAATTCAATGTTCCCATTCATTTCAATGGAATGAGCCAGGCGAAAAAAATGAAAAAAGGGCACTTTTCACGTGAAATTATTCACCAAGAGGGAAGTGCCATTATTCGCCAATTTTGGTGTGAGGCAAAGATTTTCCCCCATCCTTAGCTGAGACTAGATTCCTCTCAGAATCTGAAACTCTTAGAGAGATGCTGAATATCACCAGCACAATCTGTGCCCCTTCTAGCCATTCCTACAGTGCTCGCAATGCATTATATTCCATACAAGATTGTAACAACCTGCCCCATTTCCAGCTGAAAATGGAGGTCCTAATCATATGGAATTACATATTGTACATGCTTGACTATTTGGACAAGCACAATAAGGCCATCAGTGAGTGTACAATGCAAACCTGGAAGGCTTTGGAGGGAGCATCTTTGTCACATGAGCAATGACTAATGTATGACATTTTTGTCTGTTGAAACCTTTTACGGAGATTAAATTGCAGGTTATTTGTGTTGGTGAAGAAACTAGCAAGATTCTACTTATATTTTTACTGCAGAAAAAGACTAAAGAGCATGGCTGGTAAATCGTACAATGACAACACTGATATGTACCAGCTAGTGAATAACATGTTTTGAGCCGGATACTTGCATAGATACATAGAATTTGATGGCAGATAAGAACCATTCTGCCTATCTAGTCTGCCATTTTCCTTCTGTAAAACATCAAACCTTTTTTTGGTCCTTCGTCTTTTCTTATGTTAAGGACAGTGTTAAGCCTATCCTATGCATGCTTAAATTCTGTCACTGTATTAACTTTTACCACTTATGCTGGTAGGCTATTCCACTTATCTACTACCCTCTCAGTGTAGTAAAACTTCCTTACATTACGTCTAAACCTGTGTCCCTCTAGTTTCAGACTATGGACTCTTGTCCTAACATTTTTACTCCTTTGAAATGTACTTCCATCCTTTCATGTATTTGAATGTTTCTGTCATATCCCCTCTCTCTCATCTCTCCTCCAAGCTATACATGTTCAGATCCTTTAGCCTATCCTGATAGTTCTTTTCCTGTAAACCAGTCACCATTTTAGTAGCCCTTCTCTGAATTTTCTCTAGAGTATCTATATCCTACTGGACTTGGGGTCTCCACTACTGTACATAATACTCTAGGTGAGGTCTAACTAGAGATCTGTAGAGTGACATGACCACTTCCCTTTTTCTGCTACTAATGCCCCTAGTTATACAACCCAGCACCCTGCTTGCATTCCCTACTGCTTTATTACATTGTCTGCCTACATTTAAGTAATTAGAAATAATTACTCCCAAATCCCTTTCCTCTGTTGTCTCTGACAGCAAAGCACCCTTAAGTGTATTATTTTGCATTTATTAACATTAAACTGCAGCTGCCACACTCTCGTCCATTCTTCTAATTTACCTAAGTCATTTGTCATTTGTATAATATCCATTAAAGCTATGAGGAATACATTTGTGCTAATTTGCTGGACCTTTGAGTTAAACATAACATTTTTTAATTTCTGACAAAATGTGATCAATTTGGTCAATGGCAAGACAATCAGCAGCATCTCTCAAAGGAATGAGTTAGTCTCCATGAAATCAGATTCTGCATTTTGAAAGATGTGAGAGAGAGAAAGTTAAGGCCAAAAAAGTCATCAAAAGTTTTATATGAGCAACATCAGCAGAAACATCAGTAAGGATCCATATATCCAAATATATTTCTGAACACACCGTCATCATAGTCATTGTCATCATCATCATCATCATCATCATCATCACAAAAAAGCAATTCACGTGTCTCTGGGGTGGCAGTCTAACTTTTGTCTTCAAAAAACTATCAATTCTTCTAGGTACACTTGCACAAAGTCAGGGATTTTACAGGCATATAGGCAGGCATATGATTAAACAATTATACCAAACAGGTACTAATGATCATCAATTTAATATGTAGGTGTCGAGGTTTTGCTGAGCTGCTCCCATTCTGCCTATTGATTCTGCTGTCTGAGCTAATTATCTGGCTCAGGCTGAATCAGCTGACCTCTCTGATTACTCACCTGTTATCAGCCAACCCTCTCAGGGTATTTATTGCAGCTTGGTTCACTTCCCCATTTTCCTTGTGTTTTTTTGCTAACCTGTTGCTCCTGGCTGCTGTGAATTTTCCTGTGCTCCTGTTTGCTGTGTTCCAGACCACTTGGCTTGTTACAGACTTCACTGACTTCTGTTCTCTGACCCTCAGCTTGTTCCTGACATCATAGACTTCTGGTTTCCTGACTCCGGCTCGGCTGAATACCTGTCTTGGTTCCTGACCCTGGTGTGTCGTTTGGTTTATGTTCTTGAATCATGCTTCTATTTTTGTTGCACTAATAAAGGTTTCTTGCATTTTACCTTTTTGTGTCCTGTCTGGTTCCTGGTCCCTAACAGTAAGTTGAAACACAATCCTTCACTGAAGCAGAAACAGCTGTGTAGGAGGAATAAAACTGGGGGAGGAACAAACAAACTCAGCTAACAAGGTAAGGTTGCTGAAGACAGTTTAATGTCAAAAGTCATAGACCATGGCAAGCATTAGCACAGCAACAATACATATGTTAGTTATACTGCATCAGCAAGGTCCCTTCCAGGCAGAAATTTCAAGGCAGACAGGAGTTTTGAGATGTGCTGTCCAAGTTCTTTTGAAGAAGCACAAAGAAAAACAAGCAGATGGAAAAACACATCATGCTTGCTTCCCTTTGCAATCTGAAGATGTTCAGCAGTTTCATCAGCTAAGAACTGGCAGAAAACAGTGAGACCCTGGTACACCCATCTGCTGTCCGGAGAAGTCTGGTCAGAAGTGCTCTTCATGGAAGACTTGTGGCCAAAACTCATACTTCTGAGGTGGAAACAAAGCCAAGTGACTCAACTATGCACAAAAGCACAGGAACTGGTGTGCAGTAAAATGGCAGCAGGGGCTCTGGAATGATAAGACAAAGTTTGAAATATTTAGCTTTAGCAGAAGGCAATTTTTTTGCCAAAGGGCATGAGACCAGTACAAGAATGAGTGTCTGCAGGCAACAGTGAAGCATGGTGGAGGTTCCGTGCAAGTCTGGGCCTGCATTTCTGTAAATGGATTTGGGGATTTGGTCAGAACGAATGATGTTGGGGATTAATGGTATCCTCAATGCTGAGAAGTACAGGCAGATATTTATCCATCATGCAATACCATCAGGGAGGCATCTGACTGGCCCCAATTTTATTCTGCCTCTCTCTCTCTATATATATATTATGGCGAGTGAAAATTTAGCCCGGCGAGTAGAAATTCAGCCCTGGTGGGTATGTTATGGTTTGCAGTGGCAAGTAACTTTTCAGGTCTGGCTAGGAGCAAAGGACTTAAAATGGTAAGCCCTGTATATATATATATATATATATATATATATACAGGACAAGAACCAAATAGGCAGTGGCATGCAAATTATCAAAAAACCAGAAGCCTGGTGCACATCCCATAGACATTTATAGACACAATCAGCCTGGGCTTACCGGGACGGAATGGCACACAGAGATTAAAGATAAAACTCAATTTATTTAGACATTGCTTCACACCTGTGAAGCAATGTCTAAATAAATCGAGTTTTATCTTTAATCTCTGTGTGCCATTCCGTCCCGGTAAGCCCAGGCTGATTGTGTATACATATATATATATATATATATATATATATATAGAGAGAGAGAGAGAGAGAGAGAGAGAGAGAGAGAGAGAGAGAGAGTCCCCAAAACTGTGCACTCCCTTGTATTACTAAGCATCTTGACAAAGACCCAGGTTGGGGCTGAAACGTTGATGGAATAAACCAGCACATTTTTTCACCTGAAAAAGACCTGTGAGTGCATTTCTTTTGGATTATCTATTATATGTATATATATATATATATATATATATATATATATATATATATATATATATAAAAACTGAAAGGCATTTTCAACAATGCATAACTTTTATTCAGCCAGGTCACTGTTTCCTCCCTTATTAAGACCTTTAGCAAGACCTGGCTGAGTAAAAGTTTTTATTGTTTGAAAAACCAAGAGTGCCGTTCAATTGATTTATGTATCTATAATTGCACAGAAATCTGGCACCTGGTATTCTCACAGAGCTTTAAAGGGTGTGCTTTCCTACAACCCATTTTTCTGTGTGTGTGTGTGTGGATGTATGTATGTGTATATATATATATATATATATATATATATATATATATATATATATATATATATATATATATTTATACATACATACATCATACTACACAAGTCCACAACCATGCACACATCTACCACATTCAGTGTAAGTTGTAGCCTCACTTTGGTTGGTTGGTTTTTAATTATCTCTAACAATTAATGGTGAGCTGCAGGCTCACAGAGATAAAAGCATGATAAATATTTGTTATGCGTGATTGCATAAAGTTAAACATTCAAAATATTAAAACAAATTTAGGTTTAAAAAAATGATTTTGGGCTTCAATCAAGGCTAGTCCTGATAAAAATTTGTTTGCAAGCCTCAGTCTTGCAAAAAAAACAAGGCCAGAAGAAAACAATGCCCTACGCTCAACATATGAGCTAAGACACCATCCATTATCATCATTGAGATTTATCTAAAAGGACCAATTTACAGAGGATGGCATATCAAATCACCAGGTGGGAGGACAGGAGGATGCAGTTTGTTGGCTGAAAGGGAGAGGGACCCGCTTGATATACATAAAGCCCAAAAAAGGGCTCTTGTGAATGCAGTGCTTACCATTTTATTCATTTTTTTGTGCATAATAAATTTGTTAGACTTAAATGTATTTATTTTCTCTCTTGTTATGTGCAATGATTTTTGACTTTATGGTGGAACTCTGCCTTTCATCACTAATTGCAATGTGCACAGTATGTGCAAGGAAACATTATGAAATAGAAAAGCACTGGAAAGTATAACTACAATTGACACATCTGCTCTCATATTAAGCAACAGGCACAATTGAAGCCAAACACCTGGACAATTATGTCAGCAATTTAAAACTACCCCCAGGAAACCAAGTACTGCTGTCATTATGGCCTTTGTTCAATCTGCTAAGGACACGTGATGATGTCATGATAGAAGGCTTATTCAAAATAATGAATCCTTCCTGCCACCATCTAAGCATATTCAGGAGGATGGAATATCTGTAGATCATATGCTTTACACCCTGCATTCAACTGATTTCCTTCACATTGCCATGTATGGTCAGTGCACAACATAATGTGCAGTGGGTGGACTGGACAGCCAGATCCTCACATGTACAGACTTGCTATCAGCTGGAGGGGGAGGTAATGGAGGCAAAGGTGGTACACCAGAAGAGGAGGAGGAGGACACTGAGGGTGCCCGGGCAGGGACAGTGGGCACATTTTCCTGCATGTGGACCCTAGCACAAGAAAATGAAGATGAAGCAGGTGTTACTCTTGTCAGTTCTTCATGCCCTTGGGTAGGGACACAGGGTACAGTGACAGTGGCTCCCAAGTTATTGTTTTTGTGTTTAGCTTTCACATGCTGTGGAGTCTATGTTGCATGTGCTTAATAAGAACAGATGTACCAAGGTGTGTTTCATCCTTTCCCCTTTTCACTACCATATCATACATATTGCTCAGTGCAGTCACAGGAGAAAAAAATATTCCCACACCTATGATTTAAGTAGGGGGGAGAGGTGGAGAAGAATGGCCTTCTTCTCCTCTGACAGCAGCAGGAATTACAGCCACAGCAAATTTCAGAAAGTAGGTGATGCCCATCCACATTTGCATCTCTTCCTCATATTCCTTTATCACTTCTTGTCAAAACATACTGACCTCTACACTAGCTTCAACATTCTCCTCACTTTCATCACAGCCACATTCATTTTTTTGCTGCTATTTGGGACTGGTTGGGGATGAAAACGGTGTCTGACAATCCCCTCCTGTCACACTTACAATCTCCTCCTCATAAGAAGGCACACTAGAAGCAGTAGCAGCAGGCACAGGCAGTTGATGTGTTCTGCTGCTGACACTTCAAGGCAGTTCTGTCTTTTCTCAATATGCTTCCCCAGAGAGAGACAATACCAGTAGGGGACTGGGAATCATTGTTTGTAATCATCACTGTCTGTTATCATTCTGGGTTTATGACTGATAATGGGAGGACGGTTAAAAAAAAAATATATAAGAAATTGGTACATAACGTGACAGAGAAAGGGACCACCTGACTAGGGTAGAATGGACTTTACGGGATAGAGTATTTTGTAGAGGAAGATTTGTAGGACTTAGACTTGTGTTAGCTCCAAACCATGAGGAAACATTGATTTGTAAATAAAAATATTTTATAAATAAATATAATAAAATAAGAAATTCGTATGTAATGTGATAGAGACAGGGACCCCCTGATGTAAGCTGCCACTGGTGTAGACTGATACATGATGTGAGAGATTTGTAAGATTTGTTGTTAGAGGCCCAAGCCCTGATGCCTTAAACTTATTAGGGGCCCAATCCCTGAGGAAACATTGATTTGTAGGACTTAGGCTTGTTAGAAACAAACCCCCAGAACTTGTTTATTTTTTATAGGACTATGTTTTTATTTATTTATTTTTTTTAAGCACAAGCTCTGAGGAAAAAAAAATGCCCTACTGGCCTAGTGCTAGCAGGTCATGCACAGGTCATGTCGTGTTGGCCAGTGGCCACTGGCCATTTTCAAATGCCCTGATGTAGATGTGGAATTTGCGACCACTGTTCTTGCTGATGCTGTCAAGCTGTTTAAGCATCAGGATAATTAGTCAGCTCAAAGGGAATGGAATCAACAATAGCAGCAACATGGGTGATGGATAATGAAGGTTCCACTTGCCATGACTAGCTCCAATGATGTGCCTGAGGCAGTAGCAGCACCATAATAATAGCCCCCACCACTTCAGGTATATGTAGAGAAAAGAAGTTGGCCAATCATTTTTCTCCACCTGCCCCTTCCAAAATCCTGACTGTGTACTTGTTACTAGAATACACACTTTCCCTTCAGAACAGGAACTGTGCCTCTCATCAGTGTGTGTGTGTGTGTGTGTGTGTGTGTGTGTGTGGTAAATAACACAACTCTATCCAAACACCATGACACCAGAAACCAAGTACTGCTGCTGTCACTATGCCTCTTGACCACACCCGGCTAAGGACACATGACGACTTGCTGAAAGTTTAATAGTAATGCTGAAGCCTCCCTGCTACCAGCTTAGCATATTCTATGGGATGAAATCTCCTCAGGTGCTGCTAGATGCCTTACTTGTGATTCTCCTCCACTACACTGCCATGTGTGGTCAGTGCACCACACAGTGTGCAATGGGTGTACACGAACTGCCACATCCTAACATCTAGGAGTGGCTATCATTTGACGAGGGAGGTAACGATGAGTGAGGTGGATTGGCAGAAGATGTAGTTACCATAGAGCAAGAAGGTGATGATGAGCTAGTTGTTTCACTTGTCATAGAACTTCCAGCCTCTGCCTGGGTTTCTCTATTCTTCCTCCTCTTTGATCTCCGCCTCACCTCTTGTTGCCTTTAGGAAGAGTCACGCGGTACAGCAACAGTGGTGCTCAATTTCTGGGTGGGTGTTTGGCTTTAACATGTTTCGAATAAATGTTATGGTGTCTGTGTTTCCTGTGTGTTATCAGGGCGCTTTTGCCAATGTGTGTTCCCTCCTTTCCTCTACTCACTGACTTTTCACAAATTGTTCACCACCACTGTCACTAGTACTACCATTAACACCAACCACATCAATTTCATCCCCTGAGTCTTCCTCCTCATAGTCACTAGTAAAATGATGATAACCCCCTCCTTTACCCATAACACTAACAAGCTGCTGGATCTTCTTAGTAGTAGTACTAGCAGTGGTGGGACTGCTTGGAGATGGCAAGTGCTACTTAGGGTCCCCTGCTGTCACACTGTCCTGAGTATTGCAAGACACACTGACAGGAGGTTCAGCACTGGGGCAGCAGGCACAACACTGGTGGCAGCAGGGGCAGCACATCTGACAGCAGGCACAGTACTGGTGGCAGCATGTTCAGCACTGACTGCAGGCACAGCACTGGTGGCAGCAGGGGCAGCACGTCTGACAGCAAGCACAGCACTGGTAGCAGCAGGGGCAACACTAGTAGCAGGAAAAGCACTGGTGGCAGTAGAGGCAGCATGTTTGACAGCAGGCACAGTATGTCTGGCAACAGGCGCAGAACGTCTGACAGCAAGCACAGGACACTGACCTGTCCTCTCAATTCTACCCTCTTCTTCCTTCCTTGACATTAATTTCCCCATGATCCCTAGGGGTTCTGTGCCATTGGTTCTGTAGTGCTCACTTACTCCTCCTCCTCAGACTCAGTGGACACATAAGGGTCCTTTCAGTTCCTCCTTTTATTCATTTTAAACTTCCTCACATTGATAGCAGTCACTATGAGCCTCTCCTGCCTCAGTTTTTCCTCATGATCACAGGAGAGCAGTACAGCATGTCTACTTCACTCTGTAGCTGCTTCTGTTGTGTTTCTCTTCCTGGAATACATCATGTTTTTATAGCAAAAAGGCAATAAACACTAGTGTTGAGCGAGCACCCCGATGCTCGGGTGTTCGGGTGCTCTGACCGAGCACCCCCTGAGGCTCGAGTGCTCGGCCGAGCACCCGAACCCCATTGCATTAATGGGAGGACTCGAGCATTACACCAGGCACCCCCTGCTCTGATGAGGGGAGGGTGCCTGGTCAATGCCCCCCTTCATCTCCACAATGCCCCTCTTCCACAATGTCCCCCTTCCACAATGTCCCCCTTCATCTCCGCAATGTCCCCCTTCATCTCCGCAATGCCCCCTTCATCTCCGCAATGTCCCCCTTCATCTCCGCAATGCCCCCTTCATCTCCGCAATGCCCCCTTCATCTCCGCAATGCCCCCCTTCCACAATGTCCCCCTTCATCTCCGCAATGTCCCCCTTCATCTCTGCAATGCCCCCTTCATCTCCGCAATGCCCCCTTCATCTCCGCAATGCCCCCCTTCCACAATGTCCCCCTTCCACAATGTCCCCCTTCATCTCCACAATGTCCCCCTTCATCTCCGCAATGCCCCCTTCATCTCCGCAATGCCCCCTACCTCCAGTCCCTGGTGGTCCAGCGGAGCGTCTGCAAGATCTGTGCCTCCTCCGGCACAGATCCCTGCCACCCGAACATGGCGGGCGAGCACATGGCGGTACTCGTACGAGTACCGCCATGTGCCGAGCAGAGCGATGCTCGAGCCGATCCGAGCATCGGCCGAGCATGCTCGCTCAACACTAATAAACACATAAATCAATGAGCGGAAGCTTTCTAACCATTGAAAAAAGAATTTTTGCCAATGTGCAAAAAATGTGAAGATTTTAATCACTGGTTTTACAGCAGATTTTCCCTCTTAAAAAATGACAACAACGTGGTGTCATGGGGTGACTTCAGAATAACAACACTGACAAGTACAGATACCGTTAAAATGAATAACTTTATTGAGACCAGGTGTAAGGACAGTGTCTGGGCACTTCCCCAGCCCTCACTGGGCAGGTAAGGAACAAGCACAGGATCACCCAACAGGCAACGGTAACTGATATTCCCTAGAATGCTAGGGTAACCAACAGGCAGTGGTGACTGAGACTCCCTAGAAGCATGGGTAGATGAACAGGCAATGGTGACCGAGACTCCCTAGAACGCTAGGGTAACAGAACAGGCAGTGGTGACTGAGACTCCCTAGAACACTAGGGTAGTGGAACAGGCAATGGTAACTGAGCCTCCCTAGAACTCTAGGCTAGCCAAACAGGCAATGGTGACTGGAACTCTCTAGAACTCTAGGGTAGTCTAACAGTCATCAGTGACCTGAGGCCCTAGCACGCTAGGGTGCCCAATGGCGCAGAGCGGAGATAGCGAAAATGCCAGTGACACGGACTGACACAGACTGAGCACCACTCGAATGAGGGAGCATAAGCGGAGACAGTAGGTCACGGGTATTGAGGAGCAAGGTCAGCCAAAGCCAGGTCAACACAGAGCTAGTAGTCAGCCAAAGCCAAAGGTCAAACTGAAGTGGGTAGTCAGCCAGAGCCAGGAGTCAAACCTACAGAGGGTAGTCAGCCAGAGCAAGGAGTCAAACCGAGTGGGCAGCAGTCAGGTATCAAATGGAGCCGAAGTCAAAACAAGACAGGAGTCATACACAGGAATCGAGCATCGGAATCACAAGAGCTATAGTGCACAGGTACACCAGGAAAGGGCAAGGGAGAAGTGGCAGGCTGAGGCCTTTAAGGCCTAGTATGTAGGCGGAGACTCACACTGGCAATTAACAGTGGCCAATAAGAATAGTGACTGTGCCTCAGCACAACAACCAGGAAGTAATGCAATGTCACCTGTACACAGTCACTGGAGGCAATCACGTGCACTGTCCCTCCTCAACAATCTCTCCTCCATGGGAGAGATCCAAATTTATTAGGAAATTTAGCATGGAATCTGCGTAGCAGAACAGGACTGTGAATATCAGACTGATTCACCCAGGAACGCTTTTCAGGGCCATAGCCCTTCCAAAGTACAAGATACTGAATGTGCCCACGGACTCTACGGGAGTCCAGAATGCTTTGTACTTCATACTCCTCGTGGTCTTGCAAGAGCACAGGACCTGGTACCACTGGAGTAGAAGTGTAACGATTATAGACCAAAGGCTTCAACAGGGAAACATGGAATACATTGTGAATGCGCATACCCACAGGAAGGTCCAAGGCATAAGTGACAGGGTTCACTCTGTGAAGTACCCGGTATGGACCTACAAAACGTGGAGCCAGCTTATTGCAAGGTACTTGGAGATTCAGGTTTCTGGAGGACAGCCACACTCTATCCCCAACTTGGAAAACAGGAGCAGGGCGCATCCTGCGGTCTGCATTTCTCTGATAGCGCTCTGAGGACCTACACAGGGTATTCTGAACCTGTGCCCATGTGGAGCGGAGCTGTATAATATGTTCGTCCAGAGCCGGAATGTCTTGCACCTGAAAGGAGTCCGGGAGCTGCGATGGTTGGAACTCATAGTTGATCAGGAAGGGTGAGCTCCCGGACAAGGAGTTTATGGCACAATTCCTGGCAAACTCAGCCCACGGCAACAGGTGTGCCCAGTTATCATGATGGTCAGAGATAAAACAGTGCAAGAATTGTTCCAACCCCTGGTTGGATGTTTCAGCAGCACCATTCATCTGGGGATGGTAGGCCGAGGAAGATGACAGTTTAATGCTCATATGATCACAGAAGGCCCTCCAGAACCTTGACACGAACTGACTCCCACGGTAAAAGACCAAGACCTTGGGTACTCCATGGAGTCGGAACACCTCTCTAGCAAACACCACAGCCAATTCTTTGGAGGAAGGTAGTCCCCGGAGAGGGACAAAGTACGCCATTTTGTAAAAGCAGTCAACTATTATTAGTATGACCGTACACCCTTTGGACACGGGCAATTCTACCATGAAATCTATGGATACGTGTGACCATGGGGGCGCTTGCCATTCAGAACCGTCTGGAGCAGCCCCAGAGGAAGGTGTCTTGAGGTCTTAGCATAAGCACAAACGGTATAGGCCTCCACAAAAGCTGTGCAATCTGCTCTTAGACTGGGCCAGCAAAAGAGCTGAGATACTGGCCAGATTAGTTGGTCACACCTAATATGTCCAGCCACCCTCGAGGAGTGGTATGTCTCCAGCAGTTTGGTATGGAGAGGCTCGGCTGCAAAACCTTTGCCACTAGGTTTTTCTGCTGGAGCACCACCCTGGGATTCCAAGATCTCCTCGCCTAATGGAGAACTGATAATAATGTGTATGGTAGCCAATATACGATCTGGGGAAATAATAGTCACAGGTGCACTTTCAGTTTTACGGTCTGGCTCAAATTGCCTAGACAGAGCATCCGCTTGAATATTCTTGGACCCTGGAAGATATGAGAACATGAAATTAAATCTGGACAGGAACAGTGCCCACCTGGGCTGTCTTAGCAACACTCTCTTAGCCTTAGACAGGTATGTAAAAATTTTTATGATCCATCAATATCAGGATTGGGGCATTCGTCCCCTCCAGGAGGTGATGCCATTCACGGAAAGCGAGAATAATGGCCAACAACTTGTGATCGCCTATGTCATATAGGCACTGGGCCTTAGTCATTTGTTTAGAAAAGAACCCACAAGGCATGAGGGATTTCCCAGGCTTGGGTCTTTGGGGCAGCACTGCCCCCACTCCTGTCCCTGATGCATCCACCTCCAGGGTAAAGGGCAAGGCAGGGTTAGGATGTAACAAGACTGGAGCCACAGCAAATGCAGACTTCAAAGCTTCAAAAGCCTCGTTGGCCTCAGGGGACCAAGCTGAGGGGTTAGCCCAAATATGCGTCAGGTCAGTCAAGGGTTTGACTACAGTAGAAAAATTCTGCACAGCCCAAAGGGCATGACCAAATACTCATGATGGCCACTATGAGTATTGAAAGCGGATTTCCACTCATCGCCTTCTTTGATACGGATTAGGTTATAAGCTGCCCATAATACTGAGGAGCCTTTCAAGTGATCAAACAACTCGGTTATCAAAGGAATGGGGTATGCATTTTTCACCATCAGCTTGTCGAGACATCTATAATCGATACAGGTTCTAAGCTCCCCATCTTTTTTCTTTTCAAAGAAAAATCCAGCCCCCGCGGGCGAGGAGTATTTCCTGATAATGCCTCGTGCCAGAGCATCAGAAATGTACTCCTCCATTGCTCAGTTCTCCTCCACCGACAAAGGGTAGGTGCGACCCTTACGAGGTATCGTGCCTGGTGTTAAATTAATAGCACAACCGTATGCCCTGTTCTCTGGCAAAGTGCTAGCCTCCCCCTTACTGAATACCTCACTGAACGACTGGTACTCTGAGGATATAGAGGGGGAGGTACACAAAATCTTAGTGGGCTGCTGTAGACAAGACTTCTGACAGTAATCGCACCAATATATGATGTCACAGGTTTTCCAGTACATTCTGGGGTTGTGTGTCTGAAGCCAAGGAAACCCCAGAATGACTGCGTAATGTGGAGACTGAATGACTTGAAAATGTAGGGTCTCCACATGGAGAGCTCCTACTCTGAGAGACAAAGGACAGGTCTCATGTGTAACATGGGATGGTACTAGCGGTCTACCATCGATCGCCTCCATAGCCAATGGAGAGACTCGAGGCACCAAGGAAATATTATGCTGTTTAGCGAATTCGCCATCAATAAAGTAGTCTGCAGCTCCTGAATCAATCAGGGCTGGAGTCACAACAGAGGAAGCTGCCCAAGAGATTGCCACCTGCAGGATGGGCTTATTCTGTTCTGGGTCTGGGGACTGATTTACACCACCTAGGATCTGTCCCCTCAGGGCCCTCTGCATATGTCCAGCCTTACCGCAGTACAGGCATAGACCTTCTTTACGATGGAAGGACCGCTCCTCCCTGGAAAAACGTGTGAAACCAACTTGCATAGGTTCGGCCCTGTCGACCTCAACACTAGGCCACTTGGGAGGAATGGGAGGCATGGTGTAATGGTTTTATGGACACTCAGACACAGTAGGTTTAGCTAAAACACAGTTTTATTGAAAAAACACAGAAAAGAATAACCCTCGCAGGTCCAGTAATATATGTACACAATATAGTACTGACACAGGTTACAGTATTCAATACCCACACGGGTCCAGTATATATATATATATATATATCTATATATATATATATATATATATATATATATATATATATATAACAGCAATAATATAATACTGACACAGGTCAGGTATAGTTCGTGTGATTCCCAAATGAGACAGCAGTGAAATGGATACTATTAGGCAAGGAAGACTGACAGGCCCTAATAGCGCGAGGCCCACAAAACACTCATTATACAGAGAGTGACACAATAGCGAGTAATGCCACAGGAGTAAATGGAGGCCCAGGACATGCGGTAGACTGCCGTAGCAGTAATGGAGGACTGCAACTGTAGACACAAAGGAACACCCAACTGAGACTGCAGTGACTGTGACCCGATGGAATATGGCACCAACCCCGAAGGGGTTAATGAATGCTCAGACCTAGAGTCGACTGCCAGATAGTGAGAGCAGCCTGAGGCTCCCTGGAATAGACCAACCTCAGCTTGCAACCAGATGGATCTACCACACCGGGGTGTCGCCCACGCGACACAATAGGTGACCGGATCACAGTAACGAGGCTGTCTGAGCAGCAACGAGGCAACAAAGGATCTGTCCGTAGACAGAGAGGACACCGGATGACAGCCCCTAACCGGATACTGGATGGGGCAGCAGGCCGGACCTGAGATACATGGAACAGGAATGTTCACCAAAACCGGGTCGGTACACAGAGCAAGAACGTCAGCCAATATGAGTCGGTACACAGAGCAGGAACATCAGCCAATATGAGTCGGTACACAGAGCAGGAACATCAGCCAGGCTGGGTTGGTACACAGAGCAGGAACGTCAGCCAATCCGAGTCGGTACACAGAGCAGGAACGTCAGCCAAGCCGGGTCGGTACACAGAGCAGGAACATATACAGCAGAGTAGTCAGGCAGTCCGGGTCATACACAGGAATCACACGAAATACTTGAACAAGCGCTAGCAACGGAAACATCACAAAAGGGCACCGGAGAAGTGACAGGGCTCAGTATTTAAGGACAAATACTTGGCGGAACAAAGCCACACTAACCAATAAGATGCATCAGGAAGTAGAACTGACAGGATGTCGCCAGCAATAGCACGGGCACCGTGATACATGGGTGGGAACTCGCAGTTAGTCATCTGTCTAGACTCAAGCCTTGGCTTGTGGTTCTTGAATGAGGATCTTTCTCTAATGAGGGTATCAGTCAGTATAACAAAGGAGATAAACAGATCTAGATCCTCTGGCAGCTCACAGGCTGCCATTTCATGTTTAATAATATCATTATGCCCTTGGGAGAAGGCCGCCACCAGAGCCTCATTGTTCCAGCCTACCTCTGCTGCTAGTATACGAAATTCAGTATCGTATTCTGCTACTGTACAGGCGCCCTGGCGAATGGTCATCAATTTTTTAGCGGCAGAGGTTGCTCGGCCTGGAATGTTAGATACTTTACGGAAGGCATCCACAAATCCAGTAAAGTTCCATGTAATGGGTTTGGCTGTTTCCCATAACGGGTTGGTCCATGCCAAAGCTCTACCGGTCAGAAAGGAAATCATAAAGCACACTTTGCTTCTTTCGCTCTGGAATGTATTAGACACAAGTCCCAAAAAAATTCTGGGCTGATTTATGAATCCATGGCACAACGTGGTTCCCCATCATATCTTAGAGGGAGTGGTGCGGTTCCGGACAGCCCTCTATACATCGTGTTTTCCACCTGAGTGGTTACTACCGATGCCAAAACCGAGGAGGCCACCTTAGTTGCGCAGGCTTGTCAAGATTCAATGTATGGTTAAGAACCATCTGCGTTGCCATAGACAACTGGTCAATACATTGTTCCTGAATATCCATTCTGGAAAGGATATTAGGCAACTGTCGGCTACCAGTATCTGTACTTTCAGAGTTCATGGCCCTTTCGTGCTGTCACAGGGTGACTTTGGAATAACAACATGAATATCTTTATTGAGAAATAGAACAGCATGAAATAAAATGTACTTTCCCAACCCTCACTGGGCAGGTAAGGAATAAGCCCAGGATCGCCCGACTGAATAGCAATACCACTCTGACTGAGTGCACTTGCTAGTAGCAGTGATGGTAGTAGCTACTAGTACAGGAGCAGCTGTAAAGCCCCTGGGAACAGAGGGAAATACACCAGATATCTTAAGGAGGTAAAGCTCAGAGACAGAACTCCCTAGAATGCTAGGGTAGACAAACAGACAGCAGTAACTGATATTCCCTAGAACGCTAGGGTAAAGCAAGAGACAGAGGTAACTGATATTCCCTAGAATGCTAGGGTAAACCAACAGACAGCGGTTCTGATATTCCCTAGAAAGCTAAGGTAACCCAACAGGCAACGGTAACTGATATTCCCTAGAATGCTAGGGTAACCAACAGGCAGTGGTGACTGAGACTCCCTAGAATGCTAGGGTAGCCGAACAAGCAATGGTGACCAAGAATGCCTGTTTTGAAAGGGTCCATTTAAGAATTATTTGTCTGGTGTCCATTTCATCCTAGCCCCTTTCAATAGCTGCATACCATGAAAGATTCCAACCCTCAGTTGACACACATTGGCCATCCAACTTTTCATATATGACATCCAGCTTTGGCTAGAGAATGGCTGTGCCAATGTTTTGTCCTTATTGGGTATGGAGGGTTGTGCTTTTACTGTGCACAATCTGGGTTGCCAAGTAACAGCTACTGGTTGCTATAGGGTTAAAACCTGGTTAGGTTAAGTGTAACAGGCTTATTGTAAAAAAGTAGATGGATCAATTTCTGCAAACACTCCTGAAGCTCCAAGATGAGCAGACACAGCAGTTGTTACAGCAAGTCCATACACAACAAGCATGATAGAAAATAATTTGTTTTTTTAAGGCTATTTGTTTTGTTGTTTATAGATAAACAAAAGCTTACATTTCTTTTCAGACAAAGCTGGCTTCTAGTCTTCTTCTTTCCTGAGATACCTTACATGAAGTTTGTGGATCTCTTTCTTTCATGAGATGCACCAGTGGAGTTTGAGTTACCACTATTCATTTAAAGCAGCAGGCCCATGGAAAGCTGGGGAAGAACCATTGGGATTAGAGCTTTTAAAGGGATAGTAATACTTAAAATGTAAAAAAGCAATGTTGTAGGGTTTATCCCCCTGAGTAAAACAAGAGTACTCCCACTGCTGAAAGGTGTTTCATTCAAAAGTTATTAATTTTCAAAGTTGATTTTTTAGGTGCAATATCACAGTGGCCTGAACTTGTAGAGTGGCGCTGTTGCTACATGATCCTATGGACAGCTCTGGTCCCGGGACCATAAACCTCCATAGGATGGTGTAGCAACAGTGCCACTGTACGATTTCAGGCCACTGTGATATTGCACCTAAAAAATTCAAATTTGAAAATTAATAACTTTTGAATAAAACACCTCTCAGCAGTGGGAGTACTCTTGTTTTACTTAGGGGGATAAACCCTACAACATATATTTTTTTACATTTTAAGTATTACTTTCCCTTTAAATGTCATTTAAGCATTGTTATTAATGATTCAATTAAAAAAAAATGATCTCAACATGTGACATTTATGAACTCAACTTTCTATAGAAATACTGAGTATATACAATTTTGTGGTAATGTGATGGGAAGCCCTTTCTATTGATCTATAGGAAAACCAAGAATACCATAGTTAGCTGTATATGGAGCTTTCTTCAGCTATAGCTAGATTCTCAAAATTGAACACTTCTATATATAAATGAGTAACCAATATACATAACAGAGGTAATAGTATGTCATATTAGATTTCATTTAATAACACTAAATTATTTATTTGTGATAATTTACATTTAACGAGGCAGTAAAATGTGTGCATGTATATAAAAATATAAGATCATAATGAAAGATTATTTCATAATAAATATTTCCAGAATCTTATAACTTTGACTGAGATTTATTATTATTCATTTACCAGTGTACCATGATCACCTGTAGTTCAAAGTAAAAATAAAATATATACACATTATAATCATATTAATAGTAAGAAGTACATTAAAATGTAACATCTCTAGTATGTTTTTTTATTTGAGATTCCGTTTGTTTTAGCAACAATGCAATTTGCTTGTGCATTCTACAACAGACAATATAACAATTTCCCTCTTTGGCTTATTTCTATCATGCTGAGGTAAAATTGCTACTTTTCAAGGACTTATATTTTATAATACCTCTGATTGGTTCATTGTGTTTGTTGCCAATTATGTAATTGCGACTGAAAAGAACACTTGTATTTTTCAAATGACAGAAAATGAATCATATGAAATACAAGTTAACATAAAACTATGTAAACTGCACTTCATGTTCCCTCGCTTTATCATTTCCCTCTTAAGTATTATTTTGTTGCTTCAATCACTTAAAATGTATGTATTTAAAATGTTTATATATTTATTTAAAGAGAACTTATTTGTTGTATAATCCATTTTTTATTTATAAAACTAGTTTCTAGTTGAAGGCATGCTGTGCAGGCACTCCCTGTCTTAGCCCCAAATTACTCACTTATGGTAGAAAGTGGTTCAATTCTTGGTGGAACCAACTGCACCACAGAAATAAATGCAAATTCTCATTGATTTGAGTGGGTCTTTTGCCTGTTTACCCCTTGGATGCTAGACTGGTCTCTAACACAGTGCTCAAAACATTACTGAATTCCCCATGTCTTTATGAATTAGTAAACATTTGCTTGCACTTTTTCTTAGCAAATGCAGTTCAAAACGTGGGCGTGGCTGAAATATCAACCATTTTGTGGGAGGATTAGCAATCACACTTAACCCCTTAGTGCCCGGCCGCACGCATACGCGGCCGTCACTTGACGCCCCGGCTAAGAATTTTTAAAAAAAAATTATTCTGGAGTGGAGTCCTCGAACAGCGTGCAGTCACGCGGGGACCCGGACTTCCGGCATGTACATGTACATCCTCTGTCACTAAGAGACAGTTTTTGCGGGACATACATGTACGTCCATTGTCGGGAAGGGGTTAATTTGGCAAACCAGGGATCACTCATTTTCATACATTTGGCTAACTGTGCCGTTATTTTAGAAGCATGTGCTATTTAGCATCAAGACAAAAGTATTTTTCTTATATCAAGACACAAACAATCACAAATAGCACATACATTTATGGCTTTTAAAAAGTAGCTAATGCTAACCATTGAGGCTAATGCAAACCATTGTTTTTTACCAGAATCATACCACTTTTCCTTAGCATTTAAGCCTCAATGAAAAGGTTCAACAATGCATAGACAACCTCCCCTAGCACAGAAAGGCTTAAAAGTCAATGAGTGAGGGAGGTAATGCAGGGCTAAGAAAGGAAGTATCAGCATTGCATGCCTTAATTAGCATAATCTGTTAATCTAAATAACTCAAACTCAAATAACTCAAACACTCGTTTTTTAAATGGCTAATACAATATACAGGATTTTGAAAACACTCAAGTTCTCCAGTTTTTAGGTGATAGGGTCACTTTAATTAATACATTTCTGCTGTAAACATATCAGTTAACTTTGTCATGTATTATTAATTATAGTTTTTTTGGCATCATCTTCTCCTTCCCCCACAAAGAATTACAAGGCACACTGACAGCAGGTTCAGCACTGGCAGCAATTTCAGCACTGGCAGCAGGTGCAGCACTGGTGGCAGCAGGGGCAGCTCTGGCAGCAGGCACAGCACTGGCAGCAGTCACAGACAGCTGACCTGTACTGCTCACACTACTACCCTCTTCCTCCTTCCCCAAGATCCCTAGGGGTGATTCAAGGGGACTGGCCAGTATTCAGTCTGGAGAATCAGGGCATGCAGACCCTTCAATGGTAGTGGTCACTTCCTCCTCCTCCTCAGACTCACTGGACACATGAGGGTCCCTCCATCTCCTCCTTTTATTGCTAGCGACTGCTCTCACTATGAGCAGGTTTACTATGAGCCCCCAATTTTGCTATCACACAGCACAGCAGCCTAACACCTCTCTCTCACTCTGTAGCTGCTTGTATTTTTTTTCACTTCCTGGAAAATGGCCCATTTTTATAGCAAAAAGGCAAAAAAACATGTTAATAAAGGTAAAAAAAATTCTAGCCATTGAAACAATGGCTAATACTTTTAGAAAATGGCAAAAATGGTGAATATTTTAATTGCTTTATGTAACGTGGATTTTCCCGTGAAAAAGGGGTCAACTACGTTGTTTTTACTGATTTTTTCACAGGAGCATGACTGGACCTTTTGTCCACCCATGTTCCTCAGTTCTTATGTTATTCTATGGAGCCTATGCTGTGAGATTACTCTAGTTTGAAATATATTGGTGCATGGGTTCCATAGGGAAACACTAACCCTTTAGAAGTGAGATCAATGAGAAGTGAGATCACTAGAGAAGTCAGCTCTGTTGTATCAACTGATCATCACACCACACTGAGTAACCCAGCATGTGCTCCCTGCATGGTGTAATCAATTGACCAGATTATTGTATTCTTCATTTTGCTGTCTGGTAGCTAAATACAACACTGATATCAGTGAGTAACCTCAGATAAACAGTTGTGTGTGATTGCTTTTACCTCAACAGAGTGTGAATCCCAACCTATCTTTGATATGATAATCTACCCTGCAAGTGAATTTTCCAACACATATACACGGTTGGCAAACACCGATATTTCCACACCAGTGGATGGAACTAAATATGGACAGTCTGGCACCAGGTATGTTGAAAGGTAGGTGTCAATTGTTTAAGTTCAGTTCACATCATAGCCAAACAACACCTTCATGTTGTTTTGCTTTGCTAGGTGAATTGTGAGTTGAGCTAGGACAACAGTGTATGTGATGTGTGTATTTACCCATGATCCAACACCTTTCAACCAACTGAGTTGTGCAGGAGTTGTTTTCACTGGATTGATTTGCAATGCATTGAGGACCTATCTGCCACTCAACCTGTTGGAAAGCCAAAACATACCTGAATGGGATGAATAAGTGAATACATTTTTTTTTCTTTTGGGTGGCCTTTGGAAGGGGCTGCAGAGGTGGATGCCCCCTTTTGTGTGACTCATATTGGTCATGGGTTTTCTGTTGGGGTCACACTGGAGGTGGAGCAGTGGACCCCACTGTGGATGACTGTGCCCTCTGCATCTGCTGGTTCTCCCTGCAATTTGTCTCTTTCATCTCCACCAGTATTTGCTCCATCATGTCCAGCATCCCAGTCCTAAAATTCCGGATGTCTGTTGGGAGGATAGCTTTCTGGGATTCAGTGGCTCTGATGGGGGATGTCTTTCCAATGTCCTCAGTCTCCTCCTGTTGGACAATTTGGTCCTGTGGGGGTGTGGTGTGCTGAGGGGCATGTGTGAGGGGGCCAGCATGCCGGGACTGCGGGGATGCATGTTCCCCCACCACATCAATTGACTCATCTCTCCTTCGTGATGTGTCTCCCCTTGGTTAAGTCTGTGGTGGCAGTGTGAAGCCGTCACAGGTTGAGAATGCTGTGGCTTTCCTTTGAGTCCCATGTTCTTTTAGGCCAGTGGTCACGGGTCATAGTGTGGCCACTGGTAGCTGCCTCCCTCTCACCTGGGTGTGAGGTCATATCTGGAGCCATGCTGTGGCTGCATCCAGGATGGGAGCTGTGGCCTTGGTGTGGACCCATAGAAGCTGTATTGTAGGGTTGCCACAGTACTGGGCATTCAGTGAAGTCCCAGTTGGAGTGGTGCTGGTGAATGTTGGCTCCCATAACCATGTCACTGGACACATCACCTGCCAGTTCTTCTTTTTTTATTATGGGTGCTCATAGTGTCGGTCAACACTTTGATCCTCTTCTGCCCTTATTTTGCTAGGCAAATAGCTTCAAAATCACCTCTTTGCCCTCACTATCTCTCTAGTTGCTTTCTCTCCATTTTACTTCCTGGTTACATGGGTAATAAGTTTCTACCTATTGAAAGACACAGGAGAAACATTGAAACATTTTTCACAGAATATTTTTTAGTGTAAGAGAAATGGAGACATTTGTAATGGTTTTGCTATGGTTGAAATTTCTCTCAAAAAAGCACAGAAACACATGATTTTCATGGAATATCATGTGAACAAAATAGGACCCTTTACCCATCATTAGTGCCATCTAGGTTCCCTAACCTACACCCCAACTTTATTTGCCTATCTTAACTAGCTAAAATGTTTTCTGCTTTCTCTAGCTCTCACAAACTATGCCTACAGGAAGAGAAGGGACACTTGTCAGGTGGTGGTGGTGGTGGGGGGGTCAGTCTTAACATCTATTCAGTGTAATGAACTAGGCAGAAAGTGGAAAATCAGAACATTTAACAAAACATTCCCCACTCTGTGGGAAATGCCATTTTTCTCCTGTTTCTCTTTCAAGGCAAAACCTTTCTGTCATCTCTATAAAGGAGCAATTACTTTCTATGGTTTTGACTTTCAGAAGACTTGATTTTTCTTCCAGTAGGTTATTCCAAAGCTCTAGTGATGGCAGATAAACCAGGTTCTTTCTTGTAGTTTGGAATAGTCAGTGGAATGCCGGCATTTTCATTGAGTACATTTTAAAAATATTTAAGTGCTACTATCACATAATGAGTTAAAAGGATAACTGCATTTTGCATGGCTACACTGAAAAGCAGGTGCCCAATACAGCCCTGTGGAATGGATTATTGATGACAATCTTGTGGGATTGTATAATGTTAACCCTTTGAGTGACAGAGGGGTATGCAATGCATTGCTTTGCAATGCATTGCGTACCTCTCTGGCACTCAAACGGTTAAATGGGAGCTATCACCTCTATAAAAGTTTGCCTGTATGTAATCTTCCTGTGGTGTTAACATGTAATCTGTGTGTGTGTTTTTTTTTTTTTATTTAATGCAGGCTATGGAGAAATATACAATTTTAAAAATGAGCCAGTTATGTCTCTGGGTCAATTCTGCCCACAGCCTGTCAATCTTATCTGTTCCCCTCCCCAAGTAGCACCTCGTTCCAACCTCCAGTGATGATGGAGGATTTCTCTGTGTGAGCTGGAGTGGTCTCTTGCCAATGAGAGCTACTCGGAGAGAGTAATATACACAGATTGAAAGGTTGCGGGCAAAGTTGACCCACAGCCTGTCCAGAAGTGATGTATCCAGCTCATTTTTAAAAAGGTAAATTTTGCTATAGCCTGCATTAAATAAAAAAAACCACAGATTACATGTTAACGCTATGGGAAGATTACATAGCGGTTCCCCTTTAAAGGGATAGTAATACTTCGTTTTATCTTTATTTTATTTTTTAGGCATTAAAAAAACCCTTTATGGTTTGAGAGATATTCAGAAGCAAAGTTTCCCCTCCCGCCCCTTTTACCTAGTTGTAAGCCATCTCTTCTCAGATGTGGAATCCAGTCCATAGACCAGACAGATAACATCAGGGGACAATCTTCTTCCTATGAAAACAATGAAAGCTCTGCCCCCCTTGACAAGTTTTTCAGGTTTTTCCCTTATCTTATTTGAAGATTGTCCCTCTCTGCAATCTACCTGGACACTCTCTTCTGCTCTGGCTGAGCAGTGTTACATCAGTAAAAGGGGCAGGAGGGGGATACTTTGTCATTGAAATACTCTTGAACTACAACTCTGACAGAATTGAAATAACACTCTCCAAAGTCCAAATACTATGATGATTAATTAGAGCTGCTTTTATTATGACACATTACTATCCCTTTAAGGGCTTTAGGCTCAAAAGAAAATTGGAGTAATTCTTGCGCTCCATACTGGACAAATAACAATTCCAAAATTCCCATTTATGTAAATAGGCTTTAACCCATTGAATGCTAAAGAGTTCTCCAGTGCATTGCAAAAGTATTGCACTGGGAACATCTCTAGCAAGCTATTGTAAGTCACTGTGTACACTGTGTGGTGCCATATAAATTGATATACATACATACAGACATACACAGATACATGCAAATGGTTAAAAGTCCAATATAAATCAATGGAGAATTGTATTTCCCCTCCATTATTTTTAAATATAATGTGTATCCAGCTTGCTGTTCACCAGCTGATGATGCATTAAGATTAAAGGCTCTATAATTTAGCATAGCCTTGAGCAGTTTGAGTGAATTATGCAAATATGCAACGATTGCAGAGATTGTAGGTTAAACAGCATGATGCAGTATGATGCAATATATGTCAGCCAATATCCATGCATAATGTTTAATTCATTAGTAATTTATAACTTGAAATATGGGATTTTGAAGTACATGTTGTAAAGTGTTTGAATGATTTAATAGTGTTCATAAAAATCTTTTAATGTGCAGTATATTTTGTCATAATCGAGTCAAACCAAACTACTACTTTAAGAATTTTCCAGCAAAGTGCATTGTCAAGCACAACAACAGATGGCACATCTGTTACTATAAAACCAAATGACATACTCTTTAGCTTTTTCTGTAGCTGAATTGACTAAGAAGAATGATTAGGAGTTTGATAGAACACAGAGATCTGAAGCAATCATCTGGAAATACAAGGGGGAATTCTTCTTTTCAAAAAGGCTGAATGATATGTGAAAAAGTTACTGTGCCATACTCTGTGGGAGGTGTTTTGTATGACATAGTTCATATTAAAAGAACCATAACTCAAGGTACCTATCTATTGCAATGTCTCTTTGTGTCATTTATTTTACATTTTAATTGTTCCCTTAATATGTATTATTTGTTTCACAATATTATTTTCTTATTTTTTAAACAAGAACAGTTACAGTGAACAAAAACATATCAACTTCCTGTGTAACAGAAAACAGATGCAATTTAAACATGCACTGTTAATGGTAGTGTAAATTATGTTAAATTACCAATAATAAAAAAGAGCAGAGTGGAATTTGGGAGAATTTGAGATCTGTTTGAACCGATTTAGAATGATTCTCCGAGATCTAAAAAATAAGGGGTGACAAGGTAAGGTAGAGACAGGGAAGCACTTGAACAGGAGCAATGGGAAACAGGGGTATGTAAAGATAGCAAAGGGCAGGCCAATAGGAATAAAGGAGAGAACACCATTCAGATAGATGGAGGATAACTCACCAAGAAAATGGATGGAGGAGAGAAGGCCAAGGAGGTGGACACAAAGAGAAATTGGCCAAGGTGATGGAAGAAAAAGGTAGTGGGCACAAGGAATCAATGGGGGCAGGGCCAAGGGAAGCAGAGGGGAGATGGACAAATATGGACAAAGAGAGGGAACAAAGCAGGCCTAGGCAAGGGAAGGGGAAGCAAAGGAGAGTAGGCCAATGACTGGGAAAGAGAGTGGGCCAAGGTGAAGTGGGGTGGGCCTGGAAAAATAAGGAAGACACTGTTAATTGTTGGGGGAAACAAAAGGAGAATGATTTACTTGCTCTGGGCTGTCAAGCATGGGATAAAGACCTATGCAGCCTACACAGGCCCACAGTGCCCCCCAGGCACACTCCCCATACAAGTTCCCCTTTGATGCCAGGCAGCTTGCAACATGCTGCTGTGCCATGTCTGGCATATGACAGGTTTACTAGCCAAAACCGTCATGAACACCACTCACCCCCAGTTGTCTAACCAGGCCTATCATTAACCTCCTCATTGATGGATTTGCTAGGAGAGTCTTGCAATCAATGTGTTTCAGTTGACCCAGCAATAGAAGTATTAATCTTGGTAAAATACAAACATTAATTTAATTTAGGCCCAAATGGCCTTACATAATTGTTGTTTTTTTTGGGGGGATAACATTATACCCTGATCCCTCCATCTTGAGCAGATTAGGATGGAAAATACTCTAAAAATAAAGTGGGTCCTGGGACCCCAGAACACCATTTGCATTATAAGAAGGGTTATTTTCTTCACTTCTTTAATGAATTAAATGAAATAAATGGGTTACATTTACCATATGAATGAAATAAATATGGAACCTGAGAACTACATATGGAATCACACACTTGCTATTTACCCTTTAAGGAACACTACTCTAAGAATGGACACAATACTTATCCAGGGACAACCGAAAAATGAAATGTGTTACTATAATTTTAAATATCATTAAATTACAGCTAGCATGTGTAAACATTAATTATTCATATGTCACATTCCTAATATATAATGCAGAGGTATAAGCTAGCAATGTGTGCAGACAGCAGTACAGTGAGGGTTAACAGTTCCTTACAATTATAGACAATACAGTAGGTGGCAGTGTAATAACACCTGCCCCACCCGGTATGTACTAAAGCAATTAAGTGGCAGGAAACTTGTCATGTGAGTTGTGCTCGATAGGGCACAGGTCAAGTGACAACCCTTTGATAACTACAATGCACAATATTGCAAGAATTAACACTCTATCTGAAAGACAAAAGGTCTCAGATGTGACAAATATAGAATCTAACTATTTGTCTGCTTTTTTTTAACTATGCATACCTCTGGATGAAACACAGAATAATAAAATACATTTCCCAGTAAAATTTTGCATTACCACATTATAATCTTAAGCAATTAAAATACCTTATGGATATAGCAACACAATGACAATATATACAAAAATATATCCGAGCATATATACCATGAAGATTATAATGACAAAATCATGTTGGCACACATCTCAGCAGCAGGGGTTAATAGCACTATGGACAGTAAGGACAAGCCAATTACTCAATCCAAAGTCTTGTTCTGTCAGGATTTTCACAAGTGTGACTATCCCAACAGATCAAATCCATGCCTAGATATCACAAGCAGACAATGCAAATCTGAAACAGAACCAGCCCAAAAATACCAGATGCACAGACAAAGAAACAGAAGGAAACCTTCCCAGACAGCAATGCAAATCTTAATTTAAAACACCACATCAATGGAGCACAATGACCATCTGAGAACAACTTATTAGTGGATTATTTGAACACGCTGGCTGTAGAACTTCACAAATTCCACAGCGATTTTATGCAAAGTTTCAAGCCCTGTCAGCTAAACTGTAACTCCCAATGATCTAAAATTGCTATCAATCGGATCCTACCCTATTACTGCTGTGATTGGACTGTATAACCTCCAAATATTATTCTAACTTTACAGCCAAATGGCTACTGGAAAATTATTTCTCAGTAGGCTGGCCAAATCCACTGGGAAAATAATACAACTAAATTATCCAATAATTTACTGGGTTATGGTAATTTTGGATGTGTATACAGTGTAAATAACTTAAATTATACTTTACCAATCCTATATAGCAGGGTGTGGTCTTTGGCATAGCACGGTTCTGCTCTAGGAAATTCGGCAAACAAAAACCCCTATTTTCCCCTGTTTACTGCTTATATCACCTAAACTCCCTTAACAGAAAGGTACGTCCATTCTTCTCCCATAGTCCACCCCTTAGAGAATTAGCATATGAGGTAATATAGAGTGATAAACACTCTATATAAACAATTTGAAGAAACAAATCTACTACATCACTAGATGGCAGTCTACCACCAAGAAAAGTCAGGAAAGATCACTTGTCAATCCAAATAAATAATGAGGAAAAATAATTAGATGATTCGCTTCTCTCAAATATGTGAAACTATCCTCCCCACACTAGAACACAGGTGCAGTATAGATAACATTCCTATACCATGTAGAAAGAGAAGCCTCCCCATCCTCCTTCCAAGAAGATATCCTGACTTCAAGGATGTTTACTGAGACAAAATCAGGTTCTACAAAAACAAAACTAACGTTGCTTAAAGATACAGCCTCATATATATACAGACAAAATGGTTACTGAACAGTCTCTTTAACCATTTCCTTCCAGCAAAGAGCAGACTCTCTGACACAGAAGACTTACAGGTAAGTGTTTATTTTCTGGGAATGGTGTTAGTTTTAGTGGTATAAACCCTGTGAGTGCCAGTGAGGTATGCAATGCTCTGCAATGTGTTGTATAGGTGTTACGGTTTTTATGACACTCAGACCAATAAGTGAAAATAAAACACACTTTATTAAAGTGAATAATGATACTTACGCCCTCTAGAGGCGGTAGGTAATACACAGATAATGTAAACTGAGAGAATACAAGGAAAATAGTATTATGGACATAAATGCAAGTCAGTATGCCCTAGGATGATATAGGCCCCTAAGGGGTTAAAGTCCAAATATACTCAGTCTCAGATGTGGAAGTTTGACACGCCCTTGATGTTAAATAGGCTGTGCTGTATAGACGAAGTTCATCAGGTGCAGAGGAACGAGCTGCCTTGCCAAGGTGGTAATGATAAGCAGAATGGGTAACAACTTTGCCCCCACGGGCGTAGCTACAGTAACTGCTTTAGTATGTGCAAGTGCGAATAGCCCCTTAGGGCAATATGGAAATCGGCCTGCAATGCAAGAGCTGATAGCCTCCTCAAGTGTAATCGAATGCAGTAATGCTAGAGCCAGAACCACTAGCCCCCTCGGGCGTAGTACCGAACAGCCAACACTGAACCTCTCTGCCAACACTCTGGGTATACGATCTCGTCGGTAACCAACACCGGAGAGCCTCAAGCGCCCAAACGGCCCAAGCTTTGTGAACACTCTGCAACGTAAGACTAGAGTTGCCGACGGAGAGCGGCCAACTCAGCAGCAGTATCACTTGTAACAAGGCTTGTACTGGAGATATAGAGAGTGAATATGAGGCAGCACAGCAAGAGTTAAAATGCACGTTTACTCGAGGCTTCAGCGCTACTGCAAGGCTCTGTAACGTTACTCGAGGCTACAACGCTACGGTCAGGCTCTGCAAGGAGAGGAAGGCCCACAGAATACACACAGCTCTGCACTAGAATGAGACACAGCACTATCGAAGGAATCACCAGGCTAGGCAATGGCACACTCGTGGGCAGCAAGGACTGGAAAATGTCGCGACGGCGACAACTGGAACGCAGGTCACTGGAACAAGCTGGAAGTCGATCTTCGGAGCAGGAAGTCAGCCAGACCGGGTCATACACAGGCAGGAACGTCAGACTAGCCGGGTCAGGATCCAAGGGTGGTCCGCAGACGAGCCGAGTCATACACAGGCAGGAACACTGGAGAATAGTCAGGACAAGCCGAATCGGTACACAGGAACTCAGAATACAGGAACACAGCAAAAGCACTACTGGCTCAGGAACACCACGAAAGGGCAACTGACCAGCGAGATAGCCAGGTATAAAAAGGTCATCAGGAGGCGGGTCAAACTCAGTCAGCAAATCAGTGACATCCATAACAGAGAGTGACAGGAATCACAGGCACTGTGATAGTACCCCCCTCTCAAAGACCCCCTCTCCTAGCCTGAGGTTTGGGTTTCAAAGGATATTTAGAGTGAAAGCTGCGTACTAATCTTGGAGCATGGAGATCCCCCTGATCAATCCAAGAGCGTTCCTCAGGGCCATAGCCCTTCCAATGAACCAAATATTGCAGCTTTCCTCTAAATCTCCTGGAGTCAACAATACTCTGGACTTCATATTCCTCTTGGCCCTGGACGTCCACCGGCCCAGGAATCACTGGCGTAGTAGTATATCGATTGCACACCAAGGGTTTCAGAAGAGACACATGGAACACATTATGAATGTGCATAGAGGGTGGAAGCTCCAGAGCATAAGAAACCGGATTAATCTTGCGGATAATCCTAAATGGACCAATGAACCGGGGAGCCAGTTTATTGGATGGGACTTGTAAGTTGAGGTTTCTGGATGACAGCCATACCCTGTCCCCAACTTGAAATGAGACCGCTGGAAGGCGTCTGCGATTAGCGTGCCGTTGCTGCCGTCTGAAAGACTGACTGAGGGACCTCTGAACCTGTGCCCAAGTGGAATGAAGTCGTGCCAAATGCTCGTCTAGAGCAGGGATCTGCTGTGCCTGAAAGGAGTCCGGGAGCAGACAAGGCTGGAAACCATAATTCACGAAAAACGGGGAGCTCCCGGACGATGAGTTAACCGGACAGTTCCTGGCAAACTCTGCCCATGGCAACAGGTCAGCCCAATTATCATGATGATCGGAGACAAAACAGCGCAGGAACTGTTCCAGTCCCTGATTGGCACGCTCAGCGGCCCCATTCGTCTGGGGATGGTAGGCGGAGGAGAATGATAATTGAATGCCCATCTGACCACAAAATGCCCTCCAGAACCTAGAAACGAACTGGCTCCCACGGTCAGAGACAATTACTCTGGGCACTCCGTGCAGACGGAACACCTCTCTGGCAAAAACTATCGCCAATTCCTGAGCCGATGGAAGGCCAGTCAGAGGCACAAAATGTGCCATCTTAGAGAATCTGTCGACCACCATAAGAATGAACTTGTAACCTCTAGATGCCGGTAATTCTCCCAAAAAGTCAATGGATATATGAGACCATGGACGGTCTCCGTTAGGCACAGGTTGCAATAAGCCCACAGGGAGATGCCTAGGGGTCTTGGCACGGGCACACGTGGTACAAGCTGCCGTGAAGGCAGCGCAGTCAGCTCTCAATGTAGGCCACCAAAATAGTTGCGAAAGAGACCATACTAATTGGTCCCTACCAATATGCCCAGCTGCTTTAGAGGCGTGATAGGTCTCCAAGAGACGGGTACGGAATGACTCTTCTACAAAACATTTCCCCACTGGGGTTCCTGGAGGTGCCCGTGATTGTGATGCCAGTATCTCCTCCCCCAGTGGCGAGGTTATAGTAGTGCGAATAGTAGCCAGGATCCGATCTGGCTGAATGATGGGTACCGGGACTTCCTCCCTCTCAGTGTCAGAAGCGAACTGACGTGACAACGCATCGGCCTTGATATTCTTAGAACCAGGAAGATAGGATACTAAGAAATTGAACCGGGACAGAAACAGCGCCCACCTGGCCTGTCGGGAAGACAGTCTTTTGGCCTCTGAGAGATAGGTTAGATTCTTATGGTCAGTAAGAATTAGTACTGGAGTCTGAGTGCCCTCCAGGAGATGTCGCCACTCCTTAAGTGCCAGTATGATGGCCAACAGTTCCCTGTCACCAATCTCGTAATGACTCTGGGCGCTGGACAATTTCTTAGAAAAGAACCCACACGGCATCAAAGCTCCACCTCCCACAGGACGTTGGGAGAGCACCGCCCCAACCCCAACATCTGAAGCGTCAACCTCCAAAGTAAACGGCAGGTAGGGATTAGGGTGGGACAGTACAGGAGCAGATGCAAAGGCAGATTTCAGGGTAACAAATGCGTTTTCAGCTGCCTCAGACCACTGAGAGGGAGAAGCGCCCTTGTGTGTCAAGTCTGACAATGGCCTTACAATTGTGGAAAAGTTCTTGATGAACTTCCTATAATAATTCGCAAAACCTAGGAATCGTTGAATGGCTTTTAATCCCTTAGGCCGAGGCCATTGCAGAACTGCAGCCAACTTCTCCTGATCCATGGCAATGCCATTTTTGGATATAATGAACCCCAGGAATGGTACTTGAGAAGTATGGAATTCGCACTTTTCCAATTTACAGAATAACTTGTGCTTGCGAAGTCGGAGCAAGACTTCTGAGACATCTTTAATGTGTTGGGCGAGGTTAGCAGAATGAATTAGTATATCATCTAGATACACAACCACACAGGACTGAAGCAAGTCACGTAAAATATCGTTAATCAGTTCCTGAAATACTGCAGGCGCATTGCATAGGCCGAATGGCATCACCAGATATTCATAATGCCCTGTTCTGGTATTAAACGCCGTTTTCCACTCGTCACCCTCTTTAATTCTGACTAGATTATAGGCGGCTCGTAAGTCAAGTTTGGTAAAGATCGAAGAGCCCTTTAATCTGTCAAATAATTCAGTAATAAGTGGAATGGGATAGGCGTTTTTGGGCATCAGCTTATTCAACCCACGGTAGTCAATGCAAGGCCTGAGTTCCCCATTTTTCTTTTTTACAAAAAAGAATCCGGCACCAGCCGGAGACGTAGATTTTCGAATGATTCCCCTCTCCAGGGCATCTGTGATATACTCCTCCATCGCCCTATTTTCCTCACAGGACAGTGGGTAAGTACGCCCCCTAGGAGGCACGGCCCCTGGAGACAAATCAATGGCGCAATCATATGGCCTATGGTCAGGCAATGCGCTGGCCTCTCCTTTGCTAAACACGTCACTGAATTGTCCATATTCTGTTGGCACAGCTGGAGAGGTACACATAATCTTAATAGGGAGAGAAAGACAATTCTTGTTACAATACTCCGACCAAGAGTTAACTTCACACCTTTGCCAGTCAAATTGGGGATTGTGTGTCTGCAACCACGGGAACCCCAAAATAACTGAATGATGTGGGGAACGAATGATCTGAAATTGTATCTGCTCCCTGTGACAAGCCCCCACAGTCATAGACACTGGGATAGTCTCGAAGGTAATGAAAGCAGGATCCAGGGGTCTGCCATCAATGGCCTCTATAGCCACAGGAGAGTCCTTTTTACATAACGGAATGCCTTGCAACTCAGCAAAGGACTGATCCATGAAGTATCCGGCTGCCCCGGAGTCCACCAATGCTAAGACTTCTATGACCTTGTCAGTCCAGGCAAAAGCCACCTGTATGGTGGGTTTAGTGGTGCAAGTCTCTAGGGACTGTTCAACACCACCTAGGGCCTGTCCCCCAAGGTACCCTAGGTGCGTTCGTTTCCCGGCCTTACAGGACAATTGCGTAATATATGACCTGGTTTGCCACAATATAGGCATAAGCCTTGCCTTCTACGATACAGCTTCTGCTCTTTCGTGAGCCTAGTAAAACCTAATTGCATAGGTTCAATGCCGTCAGCTGTTTGCTCAGGCAGCACGGGTGGAGTGGGTGGGTTAAGGAACTGGTTCTGGCCATAACTCTTTGCTTTGGTCCTTTTAGCCAAGCGTCTCTCCCGGATGCGAGAATCTATTAGCATGACATAGTCAATGTACTCGTCCAGCTCGCTGGGTACATCTCGAGCTGCTATCTCGTCCTTGATCTGTTCAGCCAGGCCCTGAGAAAAAGCAGCAAGTAAGGCCTCATCGTTCCAGCCAACCTCTGCTGCCAAGGTCCGGAATTCAATAGCGTATTCGCCCAGAGTGCGTTCGCCCTGCTGAATCTCCATCAGCCTTTTGGCAGCAAAGGCAGACCTACCAGGGACCTCAAACACACGTCTGAACTTCGCCACAAATTCTCTAAAGTTCAGTGTGCAGGGTCTGGCACTCTCCCATATCGGATTTGCCCATGCCAAAGCTTTGCCCGTCAACAGAGATATCATAAAGCCGACCTTGCTACGGTCGTTAGGGAATGCCTGAGGTGCCAATTCCAAAAATATCTCCAACTGGTTAATGAAACCTCTGCATAAGGAGGGTTCGCCATCATATCTTAGGGGTAACGGTACCGCTGCCGATAACCCTCTTGTGTTAGTACTGATGGGTACCGAGGGATTCTCCGGTGTCAAGACTGGGGGGACCACCGGATTCGGACCAGACTTGTCCAAATGTACTGTACGTTCAAGCAACGTTTGTAGAGCCAGTGCCAATTGGTCCAGGCGCTGCTCTTGGACATCCATTCTCCAGTGGATGTTCAGAGGATTACTTTCACCCTTACCGTCTGAGGTCATGGCCCTTTCGTACTGTTACGGTTTTTATGACACTCAGACCAATAAGTGAAAATAAAACACACTTTATTAAAGTGAATAATGATACTTACGCCCTCTAGAGGCGGTAGGTAATACACAGATAATGTAAACTGAGAGAATACAAGGAAAATAGTATTATGGACATAAATGCAAGTCAGTATGCCCTAGGATGATATAGGCCCCTAAGGGGTTAAAGTCCAAATATACTCAGTCTCAGATGTGGAAGTTTGACACGCCCTTGATGTTAAATAGGCTGTGCTGTATAGACGAAGTTCATCAGGTGCAGAGGAACGAGCTGCCTTGCCAAGGTGGTAATGATAAGCAGAATGGGTAACAACTTTGCCCCCACGGGCGTAGCTACAGTAACTGCTTTAGTATGTGCAAGTGCGAATAGCCCCTTAGGGCAATATGGAAATCGGCCTGCAATGCAAGAGCTGATAGCCTCCTCAAGTGTAATCGAATGCAGTAATGCTAGAGCCAGAACCACTAGCCCCCTCGGGCGTAGTACCGAACAGCCAACACTGAACCTCTCTGCCAACACTCTGGGTATACGATCTCGTCGGTAACCAACACCGGAGAGCCTCAAGCGCCCAAACGGCCCAAGCTTTGTGAACACTCTGCAACGTAAGACTAGAGTTGCCGACGGAGAGCGGCCAACTCAGCAGCAGTATCACTTGTAACAAGGCTTGTACTGGAGATATAGAGAGTGAATATGAGGCAGCACAGCAAGAGTTAAAATGCACGTTTACTCGAGGCTTCAGCGCTACTGCAAGGCTCTGTAACGTTACTCGAGGCTACAACGCTACGGTCAGGCTCTGCAAGGAGAGGAAGGCCCACAGAATACACACAGCTCTGCACTAGAATGAGACACAGCACTATCGAAGGAATCACCAGGCTAGGCAATGGCACACTCGTGGGCAGCAAGGACTGGAAAATGTCGCGACGGCGACAACTGGAACGCAGGTCACTGGAACAAGCTGGAAGTCGATCTTCGGAGCAGGAAGTCAGCCAGACCGGGTCATACACAGGCAGGAACGTCAGACTAGCCGGGTCAGGATCCAAGGGTGGTCCGCAGACGAGCCGAGTCATACACAGGCAGGAACACTGGAGAATAGTCAGGACAAGCCGAATCGGTACACAGGAACTCAGAATACAGGAACACAGCAAAAGCACTACTGGCTCAGGAACACCACGAAAGGGCAACTGACCAGCGAGATAGCCAGGTATAAAAAGGTCATCAGGAGGCGGGTCAAACTCAGTCAGCAAATCAGTGACATCCATAACAGAGAGTGACAGGAATCACAGGCACTGTGATAATAGGGCACTGACACCCACAGGGATAATTTTTGTTACATTACACACCTTTTTTCATGGCTCCATATCAATACATCAACTAGTCACTTCGCTTTTTTTCCACTTCAGCTCCAGCATCTGTATTTTAAAACATGAGTTGGGGACTCTGCAACACAAAGTTGGCACGGATTTTTGTCAATAAAATGGGGCCCCTTAATGCATGTTACTGCCAAAAACATGGAACTGAATCACTACTTCACAATATTTTTCATTGCTTCAAATGGGTGCAAAATGTAGTGCCCAATGGGTTTTTTTTTTTCTTGAAGTAGTTTTTCATAGCACAGGTAAATGGATGGCTTACTGTGCTTCAAAAACTACTGTTGGCTGTTTTATTTTTGCCCTGGGGACAACTGGATCAAACCCTAGAATCGATAGGAGAAAAATCCCATTTTATTCCTATGGGAAATTTTCATGAAAAAAACATGTTTCTGCTTTTCCCTTGGGTATTCCCGACAATAGAGAAACCCATACATTTTCTGCCATTTCACTAAAACCACAGAATTTCCCCTGAGTATGGTTCCACTTCCCACATATGTTTTCCAATGTGGTAAAACTTACCATTTCAATATTTTAAAAAACCTAGAATTTCACACTATCCAGCATGGGATAGTTTAGGAGACAAAGAGACCAGAAATAGACAGAGAGGGAGAGAAAAAAGAAAAAAATTAAAATTAAAATAACATTTTCTGTAACTACTGGCTAGCATTATGACCATACAGAGAAGATGTTTGGATTCTGATGCTGCAGTCAAGGAAGCACACGTACCCCTGACCTAGTGATGTCATTGTCCCTCTGGGGAAGGATTCTAAAGAAAGCAGAACTGGATAGTAGTATGAGCAGTAGCACACGTCAACTGTCTGTGCCTGCTATTACTGCCTTTGTCACCTAGAAGTAGTATAATTTCAGGAACATCTATCTCCAGTAGTAGTAGCCCCTAAGGAACCCCTCAGTCTATGAAGTCCAGAGTATGGAGATACTTCACTCACAACGGAAAAATTATGTTGCTATCTATTGTCTGTGTAAAAATCATGTGAACAGGAGAAAAGCAGTCTCACACTTTGGCACCTGCTCCCTGCTCACCTGCTCCCACCTGAAGCACAACCACAGGTCTTCTATGTCCTGCCACCCACACATACTGAGGTTTTGAGAAGTGGTCAAAAACTTCAAAAAAGTAATCCAATAGTACATCTGTGGAATGGAAAAGTTGACAAGATGTTGGCATTTGACACACTGTCATATTCTTTTGTTGAAAACTGAGGCTTCAGAGAACTAATGTCATGTGTAGCTCCTCGCTCGCATGTCTCAAGCCATAGTTACTTTTCATGGACGAATTGTAGAAGCAGGTGGTTAGTGTGATGGACGAAGGACTGGAAAGCTCATATGCAAAGAAAATCCACTTGGCAATAGATATTTGGACAAATGGGCAGAGCACAGACTATATGAACGTCAGTGCTCAGTGGGTTTCCGTCCCACTAGTGGGCAAAACACTAGCTTTCAGTATCAGATGACAGCAGTATTCTTGCCTCTGGTTCTGGCAGTATGATAAAAAACAGCAGCAGAATAACCCATACCACTGGCATGCCACCTTGCGCATGCACGGTTTTGAGAGACAGGCATACATGTATTAAACTAGAGCAGGTGATAGAGGAATGGCTTGTATTACACCCCTTGAAAGCTGTCTTTTTTGTCTGCTGATAATGGCTTCAACACAATAGCTGCCTTGAGAATAGGTGATATCGTGCATGTTCCCTGCTTTGTCCATGAGCTGAATAGGGGAAGAACTGGCCAGGAAGTATCACAAAAACACATCTGCATTCATATTAAGCAACAGATACAACTACAGCCAAACACCTTGATGCTTAGGACAACAATGTAAAACTATCCCCCACCAACTACTACTCTCACTATTGCCTCTATCCACTCCTCTAAGATGTAAAATAACAAACAAAATTAATATCTTTTAATACCTTTTTTATTGGACTAACAGAATTTTGGATAGACAAGCTTTCGGGATAAACTCCCTTTCTCAAGTCTGAAGCATTTCTGAGCACAAGGATACAGAATTCACAGTTAAAACAGTTATAACAGTTAAAACCGTTAATACATTGAATTCAAAGCTGTGTTGTTTGCTGGTGTTAACTGTTTTAACTGTTATAACTGTTTTAACTGTGAATTCTGTATCCTTGTGCTCAGAAATGCTTCAGACTTGAGAAAGGGAGTTTATCCCGAAAGCTTGTCTATCCAAAATTCTGTCAATCCAGTAAAAAAGGTATTACAAGATATTAATTTTGTTTGTTATTTTACATCTACATCACTGGACTAATACGGCTACAATCTTAACTCCACTCCTCTTCGGATATTTGATGTCAAAAAGATAGAAGAATTAGCAATAATTAATCTTTCCTGTCATTATCTTACTGTATTCAGTAGGAGAGAATGTCTGCAGATGCTCCCTGCATTTGATTGCTCTCTACCACATTGCCATTTGTGGAAGCACACCACACAGTGTGCAATGGGTGGACGCAAAGTGACAGATCCGCATATCTGTTGAATCTGTATCAAATGGTATGGGAGGTAACAGAGACAAAGGTGGTACACCAGAGGAGGTAGAGGATGATGAGGGTGCTGGCACAGTGACAGTGGGTACATCTTCCTGCATCCAGACCCTAGCAAAAGAAGACTTTTATGGCACAGGTGTTATGCTAATCATTGAACTTTCAGCATGGGATGCTCTAGTCTTCCTCTGGGTTTTTTGCCCCCATTAGTCTGTTGCACACTAGTCTGATCATCATCATCCTGCTGCTGTGACAGTTAAATGTATGCCTCTGGCAATTCAGTAGCAGGAATTAAAGCAGCCGCAAACTCCTGAATGTCACTGCTTGTAGTGGTGGTGATGCCCGTCCCCATTTTTACCGTTTTCTCCTATTCCTTATTTCTTTCTGAAAAAAAACTCTCACACTCTTCTCCACACCAGCTGCTCCACCATTACCCTCACTCTCTTCATCACCACCACCAGACTATTTCTGTTCTTCAGGATTAGTTGGGGATAACAAATGTGACAGAGGGTACCCTCCTGTTACATTTGCTATGTCTTCATCAGAAGAAGGCACGCTGGCAGTAGTAGTAGTAGTCACAAGCAGCCTGCGTGTTTCTCCACTTTTTCTGTAGAAATTCCTCCCTTAGCAAAACCATCACAAATTTCTCAATTTCTCTTACACCAAAAATATTTTGAGTATGTCTTTCAAAGAGTACAATGTTCCCACCCATTTGCTATGTATAGCTAGCATTTTTTAGTTAAAAACATGATGTTACAAGGACATAAAATGGAGAAAAAAATGCAGCTAGAGAAATAGAGATGGCAGAAGGCAATTTATTTAGTGATATAAGGGTAGAAGAGGCGCAGAGTGTTGTCTAACAATATGAGCGCACGTGTTAAAAAAAAGGAGATGCTGGTAGGACAGTGATGCATCCAGTGTCACAGAAGAGAAAAAAATTAACACAACCAGCATAGAAGGGTCTGGATGCCCACATTCCCCAGACCAAATGATGCCCAGTCCCCCAACATCTTCACTTGGAATCTGTAGGAAAAATGTGACAAAGGCACAAGAAACACTGGGTCGCCAGCCTGATGCTGCTGCCAAAGTTTCTTCTCATTCTAAGGAGTAGGGGTGAGTAAAAGGTCCCTTCATGTTCCCTCAAAAAAATTTGTTAAAATCATGTGGTTGTCAGCTTTCACAGGAAAATACACTTTAAATACAGTGATTAAAATCTTTGCAAATACGTTTTCACCCCTTGAATCACATTTTTAACCTTCTCTATAAAAAAAAAAATGTGAAATTTTCCAGGAAGTGAAACACAATACAAGCTGCTACAGAATGAGAGAGAGAGGTGCTGCTGCTCTGTGAGTTGGTTTGCAAAATTGAGGCAGGAGAGGCTGATAGTGACTGGTATCACTATGAGCAACTTTAATAATAATAAGAGGAGGAGCTGGAAGGACTGTTATGCATCCAGTGAGTCTGAGGAGGAGGAAGTGACCACCACCACCAAAATGAAAAGATCTGGATGCCCTGGTTCCCCCGACCCAATGATGACCAGTCCCCCTAGGGATCTTGGGGAAATTTGTCTCACTGGAGGATTCCTGTTACTGCTGACTTTCAAGCGCAGAAAGATGCTGATGAACAGGCTAGTGTGCCACAGACCACTGTGGACACACTGGGAATATGGTCCAGTAATGCTGGACTAGGACAGATTCCACTTGCCAGCAGCAATATACAATAGCAGCAAGAGCAGCAACATCATCCTCTGCCCCAGCCAGTGAATGGGAACATGGAGGAACAGAAGAAAAAGACCATTCTTCTCTCCCTTTCCCTGCCCCCCAGAGATCCTGGGTGTGGGACTATTTTTCTGTTGGGGCAGGCACAGTTCAGTCAACACCGACGGCACTGTGCACAATTTTTTTGACAAGTCAGTGAAAAGGGGAAACACCCCTTGGCACAACCACCCTGATGAAGCACATGAAACACAGACACTTTTTTTTGACATATATTAAAGTCAAACACCCACCAAAGTAACCAGAAACCACTATTTCTATACCACCTGACTCTCCGCAAAGGCAACAAGAGGAGAGGAGGAGATCAAAATGGAGGAAGAATAGAGAAATCCAGCTTAAAGAGTGATGCTGAGCGAAACAAACCAAAAGAGTGTGACGAGCGCACACTGCGAAAGAGCAAAATGAAGTAGTTTGCTCAAGGCATGTGTGGCCCCTCAGGTGCTGCTCAAGTCACGTTTTTCACTCCCATGTGCCATTTCAGAGAGGAGATTTCCATATTCATATCAGTCTGGTCCCACCCACAGGCAGTCCAGCCCCGAAACGTCAGGCAAATCCTCTCCGCACGAGAGAAACAGCACAACCCCAGACGTACTTTTCGGTCTATGTGGACCTCGTCAGTGGGATGCAGCTGTTCCCCTCTAGCCACTGAGAAGCAAGGGCCCATGCCTGGGATACCATTCCACTTAGGGAGACAACAAACCAAAAGAGTGTGACAAGCACACACCGAGAAAGAGCAAAATGAAGTAGTTTGCTCAAGGTATTTGAGGCCCCTCAGGTGCTGCTCAAGTCACGTTTTTCGCTCCCATGTGCCATTGCAGAGAAGAAATTTCCATATTCATATCAGTCTGGTCCCACCCACAGGCAGTCCAGCCCCGAAATGTCAGGCAAATCCTCTCCGCGCGATAGAAACAGCACAACCCCAGACGTACGTTTTGGTCTATGTGGACCTCGTCAGTGGGATGCAGCTGTTCCCCTCTAGGCACACAGAAGCAAGGGCCCATGCCTGGGATACCCTTCCACTAAGGGAGGCAACAAACCAAAAGAGTGTGACGAGCGCACACCAAGAAAGAGCAAAATTAAGTAGTTTGCTCAAGGCATGTGTGGCCCCTCAGGTGCTGCTTAAGTCACGTTTTTCGCTCCCATGTGCCATTGCAGAGAGGAAATTTCCATATTCATATCAGTCCAGCCCCAAAATGTCAGGCAAATCCTCTCCGCACGAGAGAAACAGCACAACCCCAGACGTACTTTTCGGTCTATGTGGACCTCGTCAGTGGGATGCAGCTGTTCCCCTCTAGGCACACAGAAGCAAGAGCCCATGCCTGGGATACCCTTCCACTTAAGGAGACAACAAACCAAAAGAGTGTGACGAGCGCACACCGAGAAAGAGCAAAATAAAGTAGTTTGCTCAAGGCATGTGTGGCCCATCAGGTGCTGTTCAAGTCACGTTTATCGCTACCATGTGCCATTGCAGAGAGGAAATTTCCATAGTCATATCAGTCTGGACCCACCCACAGGCAGTCCAGCCCCAAAAAGTCAGGCAAATCCTCTCCGCACAAGAGAAACAGCACAACCCCAGACGTACGTTTTGGTCTATGTGGACCTCGTCAGTGGGATGCAGCTGTTCCCCTCTAGGCACACAGAAGCAAGGGCCTATGACTGGGATACCCTTCCACTTAGGGAGACAACAAACCAAAAGAGTGTGACGAGCGCACACCGAGAAAGAGCAAAATGAAGTAATTTGCTCAAAGCATGTGTGGCCCCTCAGGTGCTGCTCAAGTCACGTTTTTTGCTCCCATGTGCCATTGCAGAGAGGAAATTTCCATATTCATATCAGTCTGGTCCCACCCACAGGCAGTCCAGCCCCAAAATGTCAGGCAAACCCTCTCCGCACGAGAGAAAAAAGCACAACCCCAGACGTACGTTTCGGTCTATGTGGACCTCGTCAGTGGGATGCAGCTGTTCCCCTCTAGGCACACAGAAGCAAGGGCCATTGCCTGGGATACCCTTCCACTTAGGGAGACAACAAACCAAAAGAGTGTGACGAGCTCACACCGAGAAAGAGCAAAATTAAGTAGTTTGCTCAAGGCATGTGTGGCCCCTCAGGTGCTGCTCAAGTCACGTTTTTCGCTCCCATGTGTCATTGCAGAGAGGAAATTTCCATATTCATATCAGTCCAGCCCCGAAACATCAGGCAAATCCTCTCCGCACAAGAGAAACAGCACAACCCCAGACGTACTTTTCGGTCTATGTGGACCTCGTCAGTGGGATGCAGCTGTTCCCCTCTAGGCACACAGAAGCAAGGGCCCATGCCTGGGATACCCTTCCACTTAGGGAGACAACAAACCAAAAGAGTGTGACGAGCGCGCACCGAGAAAGAGCAAAATGAAGTACTTTGCTCAAGGCATGTGTGGCCCCTCAGGTGCTGCTCAAGTCACGTTTTTCGCTCCCATGTGCCATTGCAGAGAGGAACTTTCCATATTCATATCAGTGCAGCGCCGAAATGTCAGGCAAATCCTCTCCGCACGAGAAAAACAGCACAACCCCAGACGTACTTTTCGGTCTATGCGGACCTCGTCACTGGGATGCAGCTGTTCCCCTCTAGCCACACAGAAGCAAGGGCCATTGCCTGGGATACCCTTCCACTTAAGGAGACAACAAACCAAAAGAGTGTGATGAGCGCACACCGAGAAAGAGCAAAATGAAGTAGTTTGCTCAAGGCATGTGTGGCCCCTCAGGTGCTGCTCAAGTCACGTTTTTCGCTCCCATGTGCCATTGCAGAGAGGAAATTTTCATATTCATATCAGTCTGGTCCCACCCACAGGCAGTCCAGCCCCGAAATGTCAGGCAAATCCTCTCCGCACGAGAGAAACAGCGCAACCCCAGACGTACGTTTCGGTCTATGTGGACCTCGTCAGTGGGATGCAGCTGTTCCCCTCTAGGCACACAGAAGCAAGGGCCCATGCCTGGGATACCCTTCCACTTAGGGAGGCAACAAACCAAAAGAGTGTGACGAGCGCACACCAAGAAAAAGTAAAATTAAGTAGTTTGCTCAAGGCATGTGTGGCCCCTCAGGTGCTGCTTAAGTCACGTTTTTCGCTCCTATTTGCCATTGCAGAGAGGAAATTTCCATATTCATATCAGTCCAGCCCCGAAACGTCAGGCAAATCCTCTCCACACGAGAGAAACAGCACAACCCCAGACGTACATTTCGGTCTATGTGGACCTCGTCAGTGGGATGCAGCTGTTCCCCTCTAGGCACACAGAAGCAAGGGCCCATGCCTGTGATACCCTTCCACTTAGGGAGACAACAAACCAAAAGAGTGTGATGAGCGCACACCGAGAAAGAGCAAAATGAAGTAGTTTGCTCAAGGCATGTGTGGCCCCTCAGGTGCTGCTCAAGTCACATTTTTCGCTCCCTTGTGCCATTGCAGAGAGAAAATTTCCATATTCATATCAGTCTGGTCCCACCCACAGGCAGTCCAGCCCCGAAACATCAGGCAAATCCTCTCCGCACGAGAGAAACAGCACAACCCCAGACATACGTTTCGGTCTATGTGGACCTCGTCAGTGGGATGCAGCTGTTCCCCTCTAGGCACACAGAAGCAAGGGCCCATGCCTGGGATACCCTTCCACTTAGGGAGACAACAAACCAAAAGAGTGTGACGAGCGCACACCGAGAAAGAGCAAAATGAAGTACTTTGCTCAAGGCATGTGTGGCCCCTCAGGTGCTGCTCAAGTCACGTTTTTCGCTCCCATGTGCCATTGCAGAGAGCGAAACACCTGGGTCACCATCACCTTCTTGCTCTAGGGTAATTACATCTTCTGACAATCCACCTCGTTCATAGTTACCTCTTCCATAGACATGTGCGAATTCATTCGGAGACATTCGGATTTCGTCGAAAATGGGGTCATTCGGAGACATTCGGCCAATCCGAAACTCAAGGGTCATTCGGAAAAATTGATCCGACTCCGAATAGCCCAGGTCTGAAATTCGTCAAAACTTTCGGAAGTTTCGGCAATCGACACATTTCCAAAAGTTTTTACTACTTTTGACCAGGCCTTTTTTGTACTTCCTGTGCGCGCTCAGTTACTTTCCCTCCATAATTTTCCCTCCATGTCTCCAGTCCAATTCCATTCTCCGTTTCATGCACTACTTCCCTCTTTTGTCTGTATTCGAATAGCCTTCTTCGTATCATGATGGGGGTTGGACTAATGACACAGTCACACAGACAGACAGCCTGCATTTCCTCATTGGGTTGTTGGAGCTCAGAGAGAGAAGAGATTAGAGAGTGTACAGTTGTTGTGTAGGCAGGCAGGTAGCATTAGGCTAGGCATAGGTAGGCAGCCAGCATTAGTTCCAGTTATTGCCACTGCAAGAGCAAGTAATATTTGTTCCTGTGCAAAATATAAAAAAATTTTAGGTATTTGTTCGAATACAGGGCCGGCCCTTACATGGGTCCCAGTGGGTCCATGGACCCAGGCGGCACTTTGACAGGGGCGGCAATTTGCCGTCCCATAGCATGTTTATTTTGTGCTCTTCCGCCATTTCTGTGTTGCAGGGTGTCCCATCAGTGTGACTGTCAGCAGCCGGGCAGCCCTATGCTCACTCAGTGGCGATGCCTGCTGGCTGCTTCAGTGACGTGAATTATGTGATAGTGAAACATTATGCCTATTTTGTATTGTTTATCGCCCACCTAAAGTCAAGACTTGAGTAAATAGGTTTACCGTCCCAGATTTGCTAGAGAGGTTTTACAAATACAGGAGGGTGCCCCCTGTACGAAATGAGTCTAAACATTTGGGATCCCTAGTATGAGTGCACAACAGTGCATGATGTGTCCTGAACAGGATTGCTGTGAGGTGTCTCCACCCAGAAGGTGCTGGCCGGGCTGAGCTTCAACATTGCGACAAGTGACCAACTAAGAGCACCGTGCCAGACTTAATCTGCAGCCATAGCATCACCCCCTCCTACTCTCCGGGTCCCGCTGACTGGCAATAACAGGTGAGTCACTAAGAGATCTGAAGCCTTTCTGGAAGTCCTTTCACTTGGAAAGGGGCTAGGTATTACTTGGGGGAGTTGCCTCGTGTGTAAATAATTTCTAGGTGGGAGATGAATGTGCATCACTTATGTGTTTCCTAACAGTAGTTAGAATAAAACTCTCATCATCCCCTGATTATGACATTGGGAAATGCCCAGCAATTACCGTAGAGCCCTGTATTGCACACTCATGGAAAACGGTGATATTGCTATACTAAGACAATGCTGTGGACCCCTCTTCAGTATAGATGTCAAGCATTTTTTTTTTATTTCTCTCCTGTGTTGCAGTTTGTTCACAACAGAATGTCTCAATTTTTCTTTTTAACACATTACATCTATCACATTACAATCATTGATGGTTATTCTTGATGTAGTATGAAACACTACAATGTATATACACATAGAGTTATCTGATATGAGGGGAAATCAGGATAGGAAAACGAGAGAGAGGAATTTGGGTACTAAAGAGGGACAGTAGGGTAGGTGGCTGGTACCAGAAAATGAAACCTTAATCTTTACCCATGTACTAACATAGAATGTGACATGTAGTTTGTCCATGTTCGAGTCGACCACTTATGTTGAGTAGGATGTGACAGGCATGGGTTTTCGATGTTCGAGCATATGCTAAATTGAATGACAGGCATGAGGTTTCGATGTTCGAACCTATGCTATATTGAAGGACAGGCATGGGGTTTCGATGTTCGAACATATGCTAAATTGAATGACAGGCATGGGTTCTCGATGTTCGACGTTTGCATTGTGACTGGCATCCCATGCTGGAGTAGAGGTGACATGCACAGACTGGCAATGTACGACAATGTCCGTTTTTGGGATGGATCTTTTTCTAAATGCACACCCTGTCTGCAAATAATGATAGCAGCATACATGGAGGCACACTGCTATAATTTAACCCATGTTAAATTCGGCCAAATAATTCGGAATGGATCAGAATTTCGTCCGAATCGAATAGGCCCGGTCCGAAATTAGGATCATCCGAATTAGAAAAAAAAAATTTGTCCGAATTCGAATTTTTCCGAATTTTGTCCGTGCACAAGTCTACTCTTCCACCGGTTGATAGCCATTCAGTAGATGTCAGGTTGTGGCAGTTTGTGTCCACACATGGCATTGTAGTGGAGGGTAATCACAACTATGGCATAAAGTGACATCTGAGGAGGTTCCATGCCACAGAACATGCTAAGCTGGTGGCAGGGAGGGTTAATTATTTTATCAAACTGTCTGCAAGTTGTCATATGTCCTTAGTGGGGAGTGGACAAAGGGCATAGTGAGAGGAGCAGTACTTGGTTTCTGGTGGCATGATATTAACCGGGGGCACTGAGCATCAGGTGTTTGCGTATAGGTATGCCAGGTGTTTGATGTGAGTTCAGATAAGCTCATTGTTCTCAGTCCTCCCCTTATTTATCATACACACTGCCTCTCATCAGCAACTGCAATGTGTACAGTTCCTGCTCTCAAGGGAAACATTTCTAACAACACACTCATGATTTTGGAATAAGGGCAGGTGGAGCAGCATAATTGGCCAACTTCTTCTTTTCTCAACATATATCTGAAGTGGTGGGGGCTATCTATGGTGCTGCTACTGCCTCAGGTTCATCACTGGAGCTAGGTATGGCAAATGGAACCTTCATCATACATCACCCAAGTTACTGCTGTTGTTGATCCCATTCTCTTTGAGTTGTCTAATCGTCCTGCTGTTTAAACAATTCAGCAGCAGCAAGAACAGCAGTCACAAATTATGCAATTATACCAGGGCATTTGACAGTGGCCAGTAACCAACACAACATGACCTGCTGGCACTAGGCCAGTAAAGCTTTTGTTTTGTTCTTTAAAAAAAAAAAAAAAATTGGGGGGGTTGTTTCTAAGTCCTACAAATCAATGTTTCCTCAAGGCTTGTACCTCTAACAACAAGTCCTACAAATCATCCTCTACAAAATACTCTTTCCTGTCAAGTATCTGTGCCCCTGTTTCAGCTTACATCAGGGGGTCCCTGTCTCTGTCACATTACATACCAATTTCTTATTTTATTTATTTATTTATTTTTTTTATTAACTGTCCCCAGATACCAGTCAACAACCCCCTCCCCCGAAAAAAACAGATTGTTTCCTTAGACTCCACCCACCAATACAGGAACCCTCCTCACACCCCTTTTATACCATGTCTTATGTTTCTTTCAATGTTATTTAATTTACATTTTTTATTAACTGTCCCTCAATCCCAGTCAACAAAACCTCTGTAAAAAAATTCCCGTTCAACTGATTCTTTCCCTGTACTCCACCAACACAGGCACCCTCATAGCCCTTTAAACTATGCTTTTGGGAAAGAAAATAACATTTGCTCGGTAGTGTGTGTAAATTCAATGTTCCCATTGATTTCAATAGAATGAGCTAGGCAGAAAAACTGCACTTTTAGCGTGAAATTATTCACTAAGCGGGAAGAGCCGTTATTCACCGTTTTTGGTTTGAGGCAAAAATGTTAGTCCATCCCTACTAAGGAAGAGGAGGGGATGACAGCAGGGAAGGGACCCTAAGTCACACTTGTCATTGCAAAGCAGTCCTACTACCACTCATCAGCTAAAGATTGGTGGGGCTGAGGGTTGGGGTGGTGTAACAGCTGCTGTGACTAGCTGTATGGACCCTTATGCTGAGATGGTGGGGGAAGTGAGCAGCCAGGCTAGTGGTCAAGGGAGCCCACATACCCCTGGCCCTGTGTTTCCCATTCATCCGGCATTGTCCCTCTGGGGAATGATGCTGAAGAAGATATGACAAGTGTAATAGTAGGGGACCCTCTGTCACATTTTTCATCAATTTTTTTGCAAGCCTGAAGACTTTGCAAACCAATCTTTTTTCACGTCTGGTGATCAACAAGCCTAAGTCCTACAAATCAGTTTTTTCACAGAACTTGTGTTTAACAAGTCTATGACCGACAAATCAATTTGTCTTAGGGCTTGTGTTTGGTTTGGTTGGTTTGCACACACAAATATTTTTCAGCCTTTTTGAATGCCTGATTCTATGCTACCTAGCCATTGTTTATGAAGGGAAAAATAAATAAAAATGTGTTACAATCTACAATGAATGTGGTAGATGTGTATAGTGGTAGTGGACTGGTGTGGTGTGATTGAGATATATATCTCATTCTCCATATATATATTTATAGATTTATACATATTCAACATAATTACTACAACGATTTTTGCCATTATCATGTATGAGTCTAATGTAAATTATCATTATGCTTATATTATTGACACACATTAATAGGTGTTCATAGCAATGATCTCACAGTGGTAAATGGTAGCAACCTTTTACATCCCTCCTTCTCATTATCCTCCTCCTAGCTGTGCTGCTGTTAATAATACATGTGGCCCGGCTTTACCTGTCATGTGTGATTTTGTCCACTTCTGCTAAAAGATACTTCGATTGTATTAGATGTCGCTTAATTTTTTTAATAATGTTAATCTCCCAACACTGCTGCTTGATAGTTGTGTCCAGTGGTCATTTATAATATAACCAACTGCACGAAAAACACACTTAGACTCAATGCTTGCTGGTGAGCAATTAAGGGTTTATCCAGTGGTACATGTCCGTGCTGGCCACACACATTATTTTGTTTGCTAGTAGTCCATGAGGTTATCATTTCTGTCCAGAATTTAACTATCCAGCAAGTATGCTGAAACCATCTCGCATGCAGTGGGACCACACTTGCAAGCTACATGGTGTTCCTTTGTATCAGTTACCAACCCATAGTCAGGGAGCAAGTCCCATGGAGATGTGCCACTGCCACCAGTGACACCACCACCACCAGTTTTGGATATTTGCTACCCCTGAGACCCATGAATCACCCTGCATTCAGAATGGGAATCTAATGTTCTGGTTGATGAAGATGCTCCTGCTACTGCTGGCATAAAGCCCTTGCTGCTTTCCTTTTCTCTATGCTATAAGCATATCTTTAGAATCATTGACAAAATCCTATTCCACAGAGAGATGAGTCCTTGTGACACAGTGGTCAAGTTTTGGCTGAAATTCTGACATTTTTGTTTAAAGCGGAGGTCCTGCAAAGTAGCAAGAATATATTCCTCATTGCTTTTAATTTACAGTATGTTAGGATCTTCCTCAAATCATGCTAACATGTACTTTGCCAGTTGATGCATGTCTATTCATGTCTGGTAAGATACCTCAGCCATGGTCCTCGGTTTTGTTTCTACAATAAATATATCAGTAGTAGAATTCTGTTGATTCCTGCCTCTTTGCAATTAACCAGGACAGTTGCCTCCTTAAAAGGTTTAATGAACTCTCCTACATGCCACATTAGATTACATTGCCTAGGTGACAAAGAGGCTCCCTCCAAAGCTTTACAGTTTTGCACTGTGTTCTTGTTAATGGACTTAATCTGCTTGTTTGAAGGGTTTTACATGTTCAAAGTGGAATTCCACCTGGTAGGGACTCTGGACCTCCATTTTCAGTTGGTGTTGGGACAGTATGGAATATAGGCCTCAATTCAATTGTGTGCAGTAAAACAGTCAGTAGGGCTAAATTGTCTACCAACTAACAGAATAAAATGTCTAAGTCGGTATTCAATTGTCCTACCAGCTGAAAACACAATGGACATTAGGTCACAGAAAAGGAATCTTGGCCAAAAGTCCGTTTTGCTCAATAAGTTCCCAAAACTCACACCAAATAGCATGAATAATGGGAACAAAAAAAGAAAACAGCTAACGATCGGTGCCTGATATACTTGCAAACACCGACTGTTAGCTCATCTGTATTATACTTACTTATCATCCACTGTCTGTCTTCTATCTTCCTTCTTCTTTTTTCTAATCTTCATCTTCTGTCTTTTCTCTTGCTTCTTCTTTCTTCCCTTTCCATTATTCTTGTTACAAAAGAAAAACAGACAAATGATGTGTGCCCAAACATAACCCTGCAATCTGTGCATACTTTAACCCCTTGAGTTCCAGAAGGGTAAGCACCGCATTGTAGAGCAATGAGTTACATACCTCACTGGCACTCAAATAGTTAAACAATGCACAGATGGCATGGTTAGGTAGATAGAGAATGCTAACAGAATACATTAATAGCCTCATAAATCCGGTGATAATCAAATATGTGGTCCAAAAAATATAGTTAATTTAAGTGCCCAAAATATATTGAAATTAATATGGCCCCATTGTCTTCTCCACCACTGTAAGTGGTGATGGTGACAGCGGAGAAAGTAAGAATGAGCAGACACCACCCCCCTTAGTATCTGGCTGATACTTGTTTCACTGTGAAGGAATTTTGAAAAAGACTGCCTTTATATATGCTCAGTCTCTGTTCAATATTACTCACAGCTATTGGCTGGCATGTGTGCTTACGCACCTTCCAGCCAATAAGCTTATAGCAGGTTCCGTCAATCCCCTGCTGATTGACTGGGAGGTACGTAAGCACACATCCCAGCCAATAGTTGTGAGTCATTTTGAACAGAGACTGTCCATATATAAAGGCACTCTCTGTCCAAAATCACGGTGGAACAGGCATCAGCCCTTCAGGTACTAAGGGAGAGGGGTCTGTTCATTCTTACTTTCTCCTCTGTCACCACCACCTGTGGTTGTGCAGAGGTGGGATCTCATGGAGGAGGTGCCCAGATGTGTTTAGATGTGAGCCTGCTTTACCCTGCTCAGGTGATTTTTACATAGACAATGACAACATGCTTATCTTTTGAATTGTGAGTGAAGTATCTCCATATTCTGGACTTAATAGACTGAGGAGTTCTTGTGGGGTTGCTACTACTACTACCTACTACTACTAGATGTCATAGGTGCTGCACTTCCAGCAGCAGCAGAGGAACTCATAGCTAAGGATGTGGATGTTTATAAGCCGTGTTTTTGTTGCTGCTGGTTACTCAAAGCTAGTAGTGTGTGTGGCAGAGTGGGACTTGGACTTCAAGTCCTTTTTTATTAGCCTGTCTTAACTAACTGAAAAATATGCTGCTCCCTCTTCCCCACGCAAACATAGAATAACATGCTGTGTGAACCTGGCACCCCTTTTATACTATGCCTGCAGGAAAATAAAGAAAACTTGCCATTTGCTGGGTAGAAATATAGCCTTGCCATTGATTTCGATGCAATAAGTTATGATAATAAAGCTGAAAAACTGCAATGGACATATGTAGCGGGAAGTGTCATTTTTCTCCCGTTTCTATTTTTAGGCAAAATTTTCACCTATTCTTACTAAAGTGATATTTTCTAGGTCAAACCAACAGTACCATGGGGAGAAATGAAAATTAATGTTGCTTTAACCATCTGATTGCCACAGGGGTGCACAATACATTACTTAATAATATGTATTTCACCCCACTGGAGCTCAAAAGGTTAAACAACTTTGATGCAAGAGATATCCCTACAATGTGTTAGATAACCCATAGCATGCAATGAGTTAAAACATTTCCATTTAAATTGTTGGAGATTTGTAGCATTTTTACTTGTACCCTATGGTGCCGTTGGTATACTCCAGAATTGTGTATCTTTATCTTACTTAATACCGTTCTATGTTATACAGAAATTAAGTAAAAACAAGTGATGGTATCATTCTTTCACAAATCATAACTAAATTATTCTGATTTTAGAAAACATATAGTTTAACTGCAATTTTATCAGTTACATAAGATTATCTGAAACCACTGTACTTATTTCCTCATCATTCTCATGCCATTTCTTGATTAGGGGTGGGCGAAAGGTCCCGCCATTTTTCCATGAAAAAAATCAGCAAAAAACATGTTTTTGTCCGCTTTTCCACTTTAAAAACAGTGATTAAAATCTTTGCATTTTTCGCCCATTTGCCAAAATTCTTTGCCATTTTTTCAATGGCTAGAAAGTTTCCGCCAATTCATTTGTGTTTTTCCCCTTTTCGCTATAAAAACATGACGTATTTGTGGAAGTGGAACACAATAGAAGCAGCAGCAGAGCAAGATAGATGTGTTGTCCTGTTCTGCTGCAAATTGTTTGTTAAATTGAGGTGAGAGAGGCTCATAGTGACAGTTATCACTATGAGCAAGTTTAAAACAAATAAAAGGAGGAACTGGAAGGACCATTATGAGTCCACTGAGGAGGAAGTGACCACAGAAGCAATGCTGGCCAGTCCCCCTAAATCACTCCTATGGTTCTTGGGGAAATTAATGTCAAGGGAGAAACAAAAGGGTAGTAGTAGCGAGAGCAGGACAAGTCAACTGCCTGTGCCTGCTGCCAAAAGTGCTATGATTCTGTAAGATGTGCTGTGCCAAGGGGCGGACCGACCATTGGGCATTCGGTCACGGACCAAGGGCCCGTGACTGGGGGGGGCTGCCACCACCACCAACAATCAAAATGTTAAGGTCTGTTCCCTTAATGTCCTGTCCTTCATTTGCCTGCTTGTTTATAGGAGCCGGCTGCCTACTGCTGTGTCAATGCGTTAAATCATTATCGTGCCACCCGCAGTGAGCACTGTGTTTTGCTCACTCTCTTACTTGCTAAGGCTAAGGTGTTTTGGTGCCAGCCCAGGGCCACACCATAACATGTTGCTGCCCGTATCAGCCACCCAGCCCCATCCCACACAATAAGAATATCCGTCATCCAGACCAGATCCACCGCCCCCCTTCTTGCTGCCAGACCCAGCCAGTCAGACTCACTCAGGCTGGCAGCAAGTGCAGACTGTGCCTCTTCCTGCATCCTGAGCATGTCTACACGACCATTTGGTCTGCGCAGCATGCACCTTGATGTCATCATGGCCCGCAGGGGCATGTGATGATAGGGGTGGCAGAGTGGGAGTCTGTGGGACATCAGTCTGCCAAGGAGAACATGGGACCAGCAAAAGTCACAGTCAGGACTACTCTCAGAGAGCTGAAGTGCAAACCAGTAGGACCCAGAAGAAATACGCAGCAGTGACACTGACAGTGAGTCCTGACAGAAGACCCACCACAGTCCACAGCACAGGTAAACAATCCAGTAGTAGTGGATGGCTTGGGATGAGGGTGTACTGGATGACTTGGGGCTGGGGATGTACTGGATGACATGGGGCTGGGGGGGTACTAAATGGTTTGAGGTTGGGTGAAGGGCTGAGGGGTAATGGATGGCCTTGGGGGTAATAGATGGCCTAGGGAGAACTGGATGGCCTTGGGGGTAATGGATTGCCTTTGGGGGTACTAGATGGCCTGAGGGGGTAATGGATGGCTTGAGGGGGTAATGGATGGCCTTTGGGGGAATGGATGGCATTTGGGGGGAATAGATGGCCTGAAGAGGTAATGGATGGTATTTGTGGTAATGGATGGCCTGAGGGGGTAATGGATGGCCTGAGGGGGTAATCCATGGATGGCCTTGGGGCTACTGGATGGCCTAGGGGTAATGGATGGCCTTGGGGGTACTCGATGGCCTGGGGGGTAATGGAAGCCCTGGGGGTACTGGATGGCCTTTGGGGGAAATGGATGGCCTGGGGGGTGATGGATGGCATGTGGGTAATGGATGGACTGAGGGGATTCTGGATGACCTTGGGAGTAATGGATCACCTAGGGGGTAATGGATGGCCTTGGGGGTAATGGATGGCCTAGGGGGGTACTGGATGGCCTTTGGTGGTAATGGGTGGCCTGGAGGTAATTGATGGCATGGGGGTAATGGATGGCCTGAGGGGGTTCTGGATGGCCTGAAGGGGTACTGGATGGCCTGAGGGGGTAATGGATGGCTTGATGGGGGAATGGATGGCATTTGGGGTAATGGATGGCCTGAGGGGGTAATCCATGGATGGTCTTGGGGGTACTGGATGGCCTGGGGGTAATGGATGCCCAGGTGGGGGTACTGGATGGCCTTTGGGGGTAATGGATGGCCTGGGGGCTAATGGATGGCATGTGGGTAATGGATGGACTGAGGGGGTTCTGGATGGCCTTGGGGGTAATGGATGGCCTTGGGGGGGGCAACTCTGGATGACCTTGGGAGTAATGGATCACCTAGGGGGTAATGGATGGCTTGGGGGTAATGGATGGCCTAGGGGGGTAATGGATGGCCTGGAGGGTATTGGATGGCCTTTGGGGTAATGGATGGCCTTAGGTGGTAATGGGTGGCCTGGGGGTATTTGATGGCATAGGGGTAATGGATGGCCTGAAGGGGTTCTGGATGGTCTTGGGGGTAATGGATGGCCTAGGGGGGTAATAGATGGCCTGGAGGGTACTGGATGGCCTTTGGTGGTAATGGGTGGCCTGGATGTAATTGATGGCATGGGGGTAATGGATGGCCTGAGGGGATTCTGGATGGCCTGAAGGGGTACTGGATGGCCTGAGGGGGTAATGGATGGCTTGATGGGGTAATGGATGGCCTTTGGGGGAATGGATGGCATTTGGGGGAATGGATGACCTGAGGGGGTAATGGATGGCATTTGGGGTAATGGATGGCCTGAGGGGGTAATCCATGGATGGTCTTGGGGGTACTGGATGGCCTGGGGGGTAATAGATGCCCAGGTGGGGTACTGGATGGCCTTTGAGGGTAATGGATGGCCTGGGGGCTAATGGATGGCATGTGGGTAATGGATGGACTGAGGGGGTTCTGGATGGCCTTGGGGGTAATGGATGGCCTTTGGGGGGGGTCTGGGTGACCTTGGGAGTAATGGATCACCTAGGGGGTAATGGATGGCCTTGGGGGTAATGGATGGCCTAGGGGGGTAATGGATGGCCTGTAGGGTACCGGATGGCCTTTGGGGGTAATGGATGGCCTTAGGTGGTAATGGGTGGCCTGGGGGTAATTGATGGCATAGGGGTAATGGATGGCCTGAGGGGATTCTGGATGGCCTTGGGGGTAATGGATGGCCTTGGGGGTAATGGATGGCCTTGGGGGATTCTGGATGGCCATGGGAGTAATGGATCACCCGGGGGAGTAATGGATGGCCTGGGGGGTCCTGGATGGCCTTGGGGGTAATGGATGGCCTAGGGGGTACTAGATGGCCTTTGGGGGTAATGGATGGCCTTTGGGGGTAATGGATGACCTAAGGGGGTTCTGGATGGCCTTGGGGGGTTCTGGATGGCTTTGGGAGTAATGGATCACCTAGGAGGGTAATGGATGGCCTGGGGGTACTGGATGGCTTGGGGGTACTGAATGGCCTGGGGGGAGTATTGGACCTGGTCCGATACCCCCCCAGGCTATTCAGTACCCCCCAGGCCATCCATTACCCCCTCAGGCCACCACACTTTTGTAAATTATATATGAAACATTGTACTCACTATAGGCACAGCCACCAGGCCAGACAGCCAGCACAACCTCAAGCTATCCATCCTGTTGCCAAGTAGCCTCCAGCCAAACAGCAAGAAGCTAGCAAGCAGTGTAAGGTTAGTTTTATTTATTATTATTATTTTAAATATTTATATATGGTTTAACCTTTTGAGTGCCAGAGCAGTATACAACGCATTGCAAAGCAAAGTTCAATTATGTTATGGGGAGGGGTCAATTATGTCATGAGGAGGGGCCAATGATGTCATTGGGCAAGGGGCCCAGACCTCTTTTTGGACCAGGGGCCCTGGGTGCTGTCAGTCTGCCCCTGTTTGTGCCTGCTGTCAGACATGATGCCCCTGCTGCCAATGCCACCACCAGTGCTGTGCCTGCTGCCAGTACTGCCTCTGCTGCCACCAGTGCTATGCCTGCTGCCAGACATGCTTCCCTTGTTGTAAGATCTGCTGTGCCCGCTGTCAGAAGTGCTGCCCCTGCTTCCAGTGCCGCCACCAGTGCTGTGCCTGCTGCCACCAGTGCTGAAGCTGCTGTCAGATGTGCTGCCCCTTCTGCCATCAGTGCAGTGCCTACTGTCAGATGTGCTGCCCCTGCTGCCACCAGTGCTGTGCCTGCTGCAATGCTGAACCTGCTGCCACTGGTGCTGTGCCTGCTGCAAGTGTGGCTTGCAATACTCAGGAAGGGGGAAATAGAAGATGATGCCAAGTGTGACAACAGAGGACCCTAAGTCACACTTGCCATCCCCAAGCAGTCCCAACAATTCTAGTACTACTACTAAGGTCCAGCAGCTTGTTAGTGTTAGGAGGGGGTAATCATCATATTAATAGTGACTGTAAGGAGGAAGACTTAGAGGCTGAAATTGATGTGGTTGGTGTTAGTAGTAGTAGTAGAAACTGTGATGGTGAAGCAGCCGGTGGAACTAGTGTTAGGAGTGGTAGAAGAAGCAATTGAGAGCATCCAGACTAGTGGTCAAAGAAGCCCAAATCATTCCCCTGACCCTGAGAGTCCCCTCCCCCCCACAGCACTGTCTATGTGGAACATGATCCTGAAGAAAACACAACTGTCACCACCGCAATAATACAACCACCACCAGGAGCACATATCAGCTGCCAGTGCCTGCTGCTACTGCTGCCAGTCTGTATCACGGTTCCCGTGATCTGCCTGTCACTCTTTGTTGTGGTGCGCTCCCATTGGCTGAGCTTTGTTTGGCCCGCCCAGTATGGCCTTCATATACTGGGCCTCTGGCACCTGTCAGGTGCCCTTTCGTGGTGTTCCTGTACCAGTGTTACTGTGTTGCTGTGTTCCTGCGTTCCTGTGTACCGACTTGGCCCATCTGACTACTCTCATTGGTTCCTGCTCCGTGATTCGACCCGGCCTGGCTGACGTTCCTGCTCCGTGATCTGACTCGGCTTGTCTGACGTTCCTGCTCCGTGATTTGACCTGGCCTGGCTGACGTTCCTGCTTTGTGACCTGACCCGGCTATCCTGATGATCCTGCTTGTGCTCAAGCTGTTATCCTGATCCTGTGTTGCTTGGGAGACATTCTGACTTCCGCTGTGCTGATACAGAACAGACCGAGTTGTTGCCTCTGACTCACTGGGCCTTCCCATTAACTCTTGCAGAGCACTGTTGCCTCTGTTACACTGAGCCTCCGTTAACACTTGCAGAGCACTGTTGTCTCAGCTACATTGAGCCTTCCGTTAGCACTTGCAGAGCACTGTTGCCTCCGTTCACTGAGCCTCCGTTAATACATGCAGAGCACTGTTGCCTCAGTTACAGAGAGCCTTCCGTTAACACTTGCAGAGCATCGTGGCCTCCGTTAACACTGTGCTTCTGTTAACCCTTGCTGTTCACAGTACCGCACCGGTTAGGTGCTATTGGTCCTAGACACCTCAGCTCTTGCAGTGTACTTGGTCTCCGTTACCACACCGGTTGGGTGCTATTGGCTCTAAACACCTCAGTTCTTGCAGTGTACTTGGTCTCCGTTACCGCACCGATTGGGTGCTATTGCCTCTAAACACCTCAGCTCTTGCAGTGTACTTGGTCTCTGTTACCGCACCGGTTGGTGCTATTGGCTCTAAACACCCCAGCTCTTGCAGTGTACATAGTCTCCGTTTACCGCACCGGACGGGTGCTCACAGCTCTACGTGTGCTGGCTCTTGCAGAGTATTGTGGCCTCAGTTCCCTGCTCAGCACAAGTAGTAGTCTCAGTTCTGCCTTACTGACTGGTGCTCTTACATCTTGCACCACAGTCTCGCTCCTTTACCATCTTATGGACGTTGTCAAACACACCACAGCAGAGACTGATTGCTTTCCATGAACTTTAACCCATGTTGTACCTGTATGCTTGCTTATGCCTGTCCTGTGACAGTATATATTAATTTCCCTGTATACTGGGACTGAGAGGGCATCTGTACATTATTGTCAATTTCAAGTCATACTATATTGCCTGTAGGAGGCAGTCTTTCATGTCTTTTAATAAAACTGTGTTTTATTCTAACCTACTGATCTGAGTGTCTTACAAAACCGTTACAGTCTGCCTTTTTCACGTCACCAAGAAATGGCAAGTGTGACATTAGGGGACCATCTGTCACATTGCTCGTCACCTCCTCCAACCAGCAGTGAGCATTTGGAATTTGAGGAATTTGTAACACCTTTAATTCCTGTTGCTGCTGAGTTGAAAGGGCAGCGGGATGCTGAGGAGCAGGCTAACATGCCACAGACTATCGTGGGCACAGTGGGAATGGGGTCAACATGTGATCTGGGACTAGGAAAGGTTCCACAATTTGCACACAATTTTTGACAAATCAGCGAGAAGGGGAAAGGAGGGAATGCACCTTGGCACAACCATCCTGATAACACACATGAAACACAGACACCATGACATTTATGTTAAACATGTTAAAGCCAAACAACAGAAATCAAGCACCACTGTTGCTGTAGCTTCTGACTCTCCAGAAAGGCAACTAGAGGTAAGGCTGAGATCAAAGAGAAGGAAGATTAGAGAAACCAAGGCAGAGACTGGAAGTTCCACGATGAGTGAAAAAACTAGCTCGCCAACTTCTTTTCTTCACATATACAGGGGGCTACTTATTGTGCTGTTACTGCCTCAGGCACATCACTGGAGCTAGTCGTGGCAAGTGGAACCTTCATCATCCATCTCCCATGTTACTGCTATTGTTGATCTGTCACATTTGGCAAGCAAAGTCAAGAGTCAGATGGTATAGTTAAATCAGCTTTATTAGAATTATATGCAGAAGTGGAAATTAATAGAAATAATAAAATTAAGCAGAGGGTGACGGAAGAGGTTATGAACTCTATCAGAAGTGGGAGCCGCTAACAGGTACACCATAACTGCTAGAGACTAGGCCGGAGCCAACTGGTAGTCTCAATCGCCCTGAGGAATCACCAAATTCACCTTACTGTCTCCCCTAGAATGGCAACAAGGGAGACTATTGACCCACGCCTGTAGTCAGTATGGCCGGAGTCCACCAGAGCCACAGGTCTGCACTAGATAGGATGTCCACGAGTCAGAAGGCAACACAGAGAGGGTAGCTGGACAGAGCCCAAGGTCAGTACCAGGTTGAATAGTCAGATAAGCCAAGGTCATACACAAAGTATGTAATCAGCCAGAGCCACAGGTCTGCACCAGATACGATGTCCACTAATCAGGAGGCAACACTGAGAGGGTAGCTGGACAAAGCCTCAGGTCAGTACCAGGTTGGATAGTCAGACAAGCCAAGGTCATACACAGAGCGGGTAGTCAGCCAGAGCCACAGGTCTGCACCAGATTGGATGTCAAACGAAAGAGAGTGCACAGGGAGAATGGTAAGAGAGAGCCACAGGTCAGCACCAGACTGGATGGTCAGACAAGCCGGGTCATACACAAGAGAACAGGAACTGAAACTAGAACAAGACTCAACAACAACAATGTAAGTGTACTGAATGAAGGTCTCAGTGCCCTTTAAATACTCCTTCCAGGAAATAGATAGGTGGCGCATACCAGAACCACACTACAAAGCTGAGGCCTGTGTCACAGCTCAGCCTTGTGCCACAACATGAAGCATCGATCCGCAATGCTTCCAGCACCCCCGCATATGTCTGCCCCAAACAGCCGCCTAGGACAAGGACATGGCAGACCGCTCCAACCACAGAGCGCTTCCAGGCCGAGTGCACGGAGTGATGCCTGGGATTATGTCAAAGCGTCATTCAGAGCAATTAATTCCCAGCGGCAGCGCTGGGTTTAAGGTACTCCATAACATAATCCCATTCCCTTTCAGCAGCAAAAACAGCAAATTCCACAATTATGGTCTTAGGAGGACATTTGACAATGGCCAGTGGCCACTGGCCAACATGACCTGCTGGCACTAGTCCAGTAGGGCATTTTTTTTCCCTCAGGGTTTGTGCTTTAAAAGATACAAAAAAAATAATAAAAACAAATAACATAGTCCTACAAAAAAAAAAAAAATTGGGGTTTGTTTCTAACAAGCCTAAGTCCTGCAAATCAATGTTTCTGCAGAGCTTGTGCCTCTAATAAGTCTAAGTAGTACAAATCAATGTTTCCTCAGGGCGTGGACCTCTAACAACAAATCTAACAAACATCCTCTACAAAATACTCTATCAAGTCAAGTATCAGTCCACCCCAGTGGCAACTTATGTCAGGGGGCTCCTGTCTCAATCACTTTACATACAAATTTCTTATTTTATTTTGTTTTTTATTTTTTATTAACTGCCCCCCCAAAACCAGTCAAGAAACCTCATCGCCCAAAACAAATTACCTGTTCAAATGATTCATTCCACAGACTCCACCCACCAACACAGACAACCACCTCAGTCCCCTTTTATATCATGTCTTATGAGGTTTTTAATTGTATTTAGGATTTAGTTTTTTTATTAACTGCCCCCAATCCCAGTAAACAAACCACCCATAAAAAAACATTCCCTGTTCAACTAATTTTCTTCTCCACACCCCACCAACACAGGCACTCTCATGTCCCTTTTATACTATGCCTTTGGGAAATAAAACAACATTTGTTATGTGTTGTGTGTAAATTCAATGTTCCCATTGATTTCAGTGGAATGAGCTAGGCAAAAAAAGCTAGGAAAAAGCAGAAAATCAGCACTTTTCACAGGAAATTATTTGCCAAGCGGAAAGTGCCATTATTCACTGATTTCAGTTTGAGGTGAAAATTTTCAGCCATCCCTATTCTTGATCCTGATCTGCTTCTATGCCAGTTTTGTCATATTCTTAATATTACTGTGCTGCTCCTGGATCAAGTATGGTTGCCTCATTACAGCTGTACTTAAAGGGATAATAATGTTTCATAATAAAAGCAGCTCTAATGAATCATCATAGTATTTGGACTTTAGAGAGTGTTATTTCAATTCTGTCAGCATTGTAGTTCAAGAGTAATTCAATGACAAAGAATCCCCCTTTCTTCCCTTTTACTGATGTAACACTGTTCAGCCAGATCAGAAGGGAGGTGCCCAGGTAGACTGCAGAGAGGGACAATCTTCAATTAAGATAAGGGAAAAACCTGAAAAACTTGTCAAGAGGGGCAGGGCTTTCATTGTTCTCATAGGAAGAAGATTGTCCCCTTCTGTTATCTGTCTGGTCTACGGACTGGATTCCACATCTGAGAAGAGATGGCTTACACTAGGTAAAAGGTGCGGGAGGGGAAACTTTGCTTTTGAATATCTCTCAAACCATAAAGGTTTAAAAGATAAGACTTATATCATTCTTTATGTTTTTTAATGCCTACAAAATAAAATAAAATAAAGATAAAACGAAGTATTACTATGCCTTTAATGGTATTTCTGAATCTTGCATGGTTCCTTCATCATGCATATATCTGAACTGGTTTCTACTTTTGTCTGGTGCTACAACCATTGTATTCTCTTTTATCCCCCAATGTACCAATAAACTCTTACTAGTATTGAATTCTAATGGTCTAGGTTAGTTAGGCTTATCTTTATCTCTTGATCTGAGTTTGCTTCTCCAGATTTAATCTTCTACTGACTATAATAGATAAGTGGGTAGTAATTTCAATTCCTGCATTATCAATTACCGTATAGAAATTGTACACAGTTCTGGTCAACAAGGAACATGAATTTGGTAGTAATAATTTGTCAGTCTGAGCATGTTTCTCAATAAAATGAAATATCTACTGATTGATTTATAACTCCTTGAAAAAAGATAGAAAGGTGAGCCTTGAGGGATTTTCATATAACTTTACATAAAATATGACCTTTATTATTGATAAATATTACCTCATGGACCACAATCACACTATAATTCACATTTTCAAAACATTAGTGCTTATACATAAAGATATCTGATGCTATTTTGAGGTATCATTTCAAGATAGATTGCTTTGCTGCTTCATTAATTGTTATTGTTTCAGAACATTTCATTTGGCATCTACTAGAATGAGGAAATGTATATTTCAGTGAGTTTCATCCATAAATTATTGCTAATGAAAATGTCTTCAGTCATACATCATGTTCAACCAGCATGTACTTCATAACATATTTGACATATAATTGCTAGTGCATATTTAGTTATGAATTTATTTTCATGACCATTACTTGTAAATAAATAATTGTCTATCTATCTATCTATCTATATATTGAAAACAGCTGAAGATGATATTGATCTATATCACCATCATCATCAGCAGCAGCCTTTTTCTATAGTCTGCAGGATGAAGGCCTCCTCATCAAATTGTTCTTTTTGTTGCCTCTGTGTACCAGCAAATTTGGTAATGTCATCTATCCATCTTGTCTTTGGTCTTCTTCTTGGTACATCTGTTATCTGGTCTTCTTTCTATGTGCCTGCCAGTTTCCATTTTAGGTGCTTCACTCTTTGATTGATGTCATAGAACACATTTTTCAGTCCCCTTTTGTTCTGTTCAGAATGCAACGTGCCATACTTTTCTGTGTTACCTTAACCCCTTAATGACTGGCCGCACAGGCAAGCGGCAGTCACTAAAGGACCATGGAGCTTTTTTTTAGTCTTTCGATTCCGGACTCCCTGAACGGTGTGCAGCCGTGTGGGAAGCCTGGAATTCCATGACGGTCATAGTACGTCATGGGTCGTTAACTCGGATCTACCCATGACGTACTATGACCATCAAGGGTCATTAAGGGGTTAAGTTTTTGTATGGCTTTGGCATTCAGTGGGACATTTTTTGAGCTAGAGAAGACAGAGAGGGGAATTGAGGTTTAGTGTAGGGAATCTTTTAGGTAGTACATTTGGGCACTCTGGGGAGAAGAAGGGAGGAAGGGGGTTGACCCCAAATACTCCAAAATTCCATGTGACTGAGTGGCAAGACACAGGCAGCTAGGGACCTATTTGCTTGCTGATCTTGCTGTTATTGTCTCTGTGCTGGGTGGGGAAGTCTGGGGAAAGACATTGTTCATTTTGTTTTTCAGTTATAATTTTTTTTGGTAATAAACAGAAGAAAAGCAAAAAGAACCCTGCGGAAATAACACTCAAATAATCTGGAAACTCCCTCAATATCCAAGTGTCAGGACACATAGGTAAAAGTAAAATATAACTTTTATTGTTTATGTTTTAAAAGAATATACTGGTGCATGTCCGCCTTGTCACAAATATGAATAAAAGAACACACATCAAACTAAAATTAAAATTACAATGTTCTCAAATATAGATACCGCGATGTCTCACAAACGTAGCCTATTGAGAGCACTTGTAAAAGCTAACTGGATATACAAAAGGTATTATGAAGAATTGCTTACTCCAAGTAATGGTGAAAAAATAGCCTCCAAGTGGCTGCGAAGCCTCTCTCAAAAAGGTGTATAAGAGATAAGAGGTATAAATAAGCACTGGAATCACATGGATCCTGAGATCTAAACCTATTATAATTTTATAAGTAAGATCGTAGAAACTCTAATAGATAACAATTGTTCCACACTATTGCACTATTATTGTATTTGTCAAATAAAATCAGAAGAGTTCTAATAGGTAATGATTACTCTTAACCTGAAGTAGTTGAACGCTAATCTGAAAGCTGTCAGAAGGCATTGAATTCTCATAGATCCTAACTAGTGATGAGCAAGCATGCTCAGCCGAATCTCGGTTCGACTCGAGCATCGCTCTGCTCGGCACATGGCGGTACTCATACGAGTACCGCATGTGCTCGCCCGCCATGTTCGGGTCTCCTCCCCGCACGTTTCGCAGCTGCTGCGCAGCCAATAAATGTGCGGGGAGGCTCTGACATCAGTGTAATGCCAGCAGCCATGTTGGCTGCTGGCATTACACTGATTGGCTGGCCAGAACCCGTGATCGGGTGCTGTATAGCACCCGACGCGCCAGTTCGGCTCATTCTTAGCCAGGGAGAGATGCTCTTAGGCAGGGAAAGTCAGTGTAGGGAGAATAAAATTGTTGAAACTCTTTCAAGACCCAAAAGTCCTTTTTAGGACTGTTGTGTGTGGGGGCAGCATTTATATTTTGTTTGGGGGGGCACAATTTCCTTTTTTTTGTGGGGGGGATATTTGTAAGGTGACATATAATACTAGATGCACAGGAAGTCAGTGTAGGGAGAATAAAATTGTTGAAACTCTTTCAAGACCCAAAAGTCCTTTTTAGGACTGTTGTGTGTGGGGGCAGCATTTAATTTTTTTTGGGGGTGGCAGAATTTCATTTTTTTGTGGGGGGGGACATGTTCTAAGGTGACATTGTACTAGATGCACAGGGACAAATATTTCACAGTGCAGTGACAAGCTGACATATTCTGTTAGGTGCACAGGGCCAATGATTTTACAACGCAGCGACAAAAAGGGCCATTTTAAACGTGTGCCTAGCCATAGATTATTGTCACATTCTGTTTAGTGTGCAAATTCACAAATTAACGTCACATATTCCGTTCACTGTGCCTAGCCGCAGATTAGCGTCACATTCTGTTTCGTGTGCCTAGCCGCAGATTAGCGTCACATTCTGTTTCGTGTGCCTAGCCGCAGATTAGCGTCACATATTGTTTAGTGTGCCTAGCCGCAGATTAACGTCACATATTGTTTAGTGTGCCTAGCCGCAGATTAGCGTCACATATTGTTTAGTGTGCCTAGCCGCAGATTAGCGTCACATTCTGTTTCGTGTGCCTAGCCGCAGATTACCGGCATATATTCCGTTTAATATGAAGAAGGCGGGTAAAAAGGGACGGGGAAGTGGACGTGATCCTGATAGTTCAGGGCGCGGGTCAGGACGCGTAGAAACTGTGCCTGGTGCCAGAGCACAAGAAAGAAAGACATCCACCATACCTAGCTTCATGTCTCAGTTTACAGGGCGTCGCAGGACATCACTCTCGAGGTCAGACCACTGGGAACAGGTGGTCGGTTGGATTTCAGGTGATACTGCTTCCAGTCGGTTAAGCACCACCCTGTCTTCCACCAAGTCCACTCTCAGTAGCCAAGAGTCTGGTCAACATAATCCTCACCCTGATCATCCTTCCTCCCACCATAGAGGGTCTGGCCAAAGAAGTGATCCCACACTGGGATATAGTGAGGAGCTCTTCTCATCACCAATCCTTGATTTGAACCTCTCTCCAAGCACGCTTGCAGAGGAACATGAGATCTTGTGCCCTGATTCACAACCTCTAGAGGGTACCCAATCACAAGAAGATGACAGAGGGGAACGGCATTTAAGGTCAAAGGAAGTGGATGATGATGATGAGACACAGTTGCCATCAAATCAACCACAATTACTGTCTCAAGACCTTGATGAGGAGGATGATACACAGTTGTCAATGACTGAGGATGTGGTGGGATCAAGAAATGAGGAGGATGATCAGAGTGAGGAAGTGGAGGAGGACTTGGTGGACGATGAGGTCACTGACCCCACCTGGGAAGGTGGAAAGCCGAGCGATGACAGCAGTCCTGTGGGTGAGCCATCTGCAGCACCGCAACAGGCTGGAAGAGGCAGTGGTGTGGCTAAAGAAAGAAGGCGGACCGCACCAAACCGGCCCGCAAATGTTCCACGGAGCACCCCCTTGCGTAAATCTCCCTTGCCAAGGGCTAGGTGTTCCGCGGTATGGCGTTTTTTTAAGGAAAGTGCGGACGACAAAAGAATTGTAGTTTGCAACCTGTGCCACACCAGAATGAGCCGAGGCATGAACACTAGCAACCTCACCACCACCAGCATGATCCGACACATGGCATCCAAGCACCGTAATAAGTGGGAGGAACGCCCGGATCGCCAATCTGTGTCTGCAGGCCACACCACTGCCTCCTCTTCCCCTGTTTTCGGTGCCGGCCAATCGCCTGTCGAAGGCGCAGACCCGCATACCTCCCGCCCTGCACCTGTACCATCTGAAGCACCATCAGCGACCACATCCACTTCCCTGTCCCAGCGCAGCGTCCAAATGTCGTTACCCCAGGCATTTGAGCGCAACCGAAAATACCCAGCCACCCACCCACAGGCCATAGCACTAACCTCACACCTTTCCAAATTACTGGCCATCGAAATGCTGCCATTTAGGCTTGTGGACACTGAGTCCTTCCGCAGCCTGATGGCAGCAGCTGTCCCTCGGTACGCAGTCCCCAGCCGCCACTACTTTTCCCGGTGTGCCGTCCCCGCCTTACACCACCATGTGTCCCTTAACATCACCCGTTCCCTGACCAACGCAGTTACTGGGAAGGTCCACTTAACGACTGACACATGGACAAGTGCTTGTGGCCAGGGACGCTACATTTCCCTGACGGCACACTGGGTGAATGTCGTGGAGGCTGGGAGCGACTCGGACCCTGGGATGGCACAGGTGCTACCCACGCCGAGGATTGCGGGCCCTACCTCCATCAGGGTTTCCGCCAGCACCTACGTTATTGGCTTCTCCTCCTCCGTTTCCACCTCCGAATTCTCTGCGCGCAGCGCCACTCACCCATCAGCCGGTAGCTGGAAGCAGTGTAGCACTGCAGTGGGGAAGCGTCAACAGGCCGTGCTGAAGCTGATCTGCCTTGGGGACAAACAGCACACGGCCTCAGAGCTGTTGCAGGGGATTAGTCACCAGACCGAGCAGTGGCTCTCGCCACTCAACCTGCAACCAGGCATGGTTGTGTGTGATAATGGGCGTAACTTGGTGGCGGCTTTGGAGCTCAGCAAGCTCACACACGTACCATGCCTAGCGCATGTATTTAATTTAGTGATTTCTAAAAACCTACCCCAATTTGCAGGATCTCTTGACGAAGGTGCGCCGCGTGTGTGCACATTTCCGTAAGTCATCTACAGCTTCAGCCGGCCTGTTGACGCTGCAGCAGCGCTTACAATTGCCAGCTCACCGACTGCTGTGTGACGTGAGCACGCGCTGGAACTCCACCTTCCACATGTTGGCCCGGCTTTGTGAGCAGCAGAGGGCAGTAGTGGAGTACCAGCTGTTACACGGTCGTCGCCTCTCCGTTCAACTTCCTGTAATCAGAAGTGAGGAGTGGGAATGGATGTCAGACCTCTGTGAGGTTTTACGCAATTTTGAGGAATCGACACAGATGGTGAGCGGCGATAACGCTATTATCAGTGTAACCATCCCACTTCTGTGTCTACTGAAACGCTCGCTGCTCACAATTAAAACTGACGCTTTGCATGTGGAAGAGGTGGAAATGGGGGAGGAAGAGCTTACACAAGGTGATAGCCAGAGCACCCTCACTTCGTCTTCTCAGCGACAATTGGAGGAGGCGGAGGAGGAGGAGGAGGAGGAAGACACGGTTGCCTCCGCTACAGAGGGTAGCCATGGAACTTTATTTCCATCTCTTCAGCGTGGGTGGGCAGAAGAGGAGTAAGAGGATGAGGAGATTGAGAGTCATCCTCCTGGTGAGGACAGCGAAATCTTGCCTGTTGGTACTCTGGCACACATGGCTGACTTTATGTTAGGCTGCCTTTCCCGTGACCCACGCGTTATACGCATTTTAGACAACACGGATTACTGGGTGTTCACCCTTCTGGACCCCTGCTACAAAGAGAATTTCTCATCTCTCATTCCTCCGGTGGAGAGGACAAGCAAAATGGTGCAATACCAGAAGGTTCTTGTCGAAAAATTGCTCCAAAACTTTCCATCTGACAACGCTGGCGGCAGAGTACGTGCTACCTTGGCCAACCGAGAAGGGGAGAAAAGGGGAGCACACAGCAGTTCCGACAAAGGCAGGGCAATACTCTCCAAGGCGTGGGACACCTTCATGACACCCCGCCAGCACCCTCACCCTGATGCGCGGCCTAGTGTCACAAGGAGGGAAAAGTTTTGGAAGATGGTGAAGGAGTATGTAGCAGACCGTGTCAGCGTCCTCACTGATCCCTCTGTGTCTTACAACTACTGGGTGTCCAAGCTGGACACGTGGTATGAACTGGCACTCTACGCCTTGGAGGTGCTGGCCTGCCCTGCCGCCAGCGTTCTGTCTGAGCGGGTATTTAGTGCTGCTGGTGGCATCATAACAGATAAGCGTATCCGCCTTTCCACCGAAAATGCTGATAGGTTGACACTTATAAAAATGAACAAGGCCTGGATTTCCCCTGACTTCTCCACTCCACTGGAGGAAAGCCCCGGGTGAACATAAAGTCACTTTAGATATGTTATTTACAATGATGGGAATACTCTGTATTCCCATTCACCCCTTCCACCCAAAAAACGGGTATATGGTTGACTCTTAATCTTCTCATCCTCCTCCTCCTCTTCCATATGCCCTGTGATATAATTTTTATATAGGGCCAGCTCACCAGCGGGCCCTGTGATATAATTTTTATATAGGGCCAGCTCACCAGCGGGCCCTGTTTGACAATTTTTGTATAGGTCAGCTCACCAGCGGGCCTTCTCATATAATGTTTTATTGGGTCAGCTCTCTAGCGGGCCCTCTCATATAATGTTTTATAGCGTCAGCTCACTAGCGGGCCTTCGCATATAATGTTTAGGATGGTCAGCTCCGCAGCAGACCCTCACCCATAATGTTTTAGATGGTCGGCTCAGCAGCAGACCCTCATTCCTAATGTTTTAGATGGTCAGCTTAGCGGCATGCCCTCGCCCCTAATGTTTTAGAGGGTCACCAGCAGGCCATTAATCCTAATTTTTCAAGGGTGTGTATGATGCCCTCCTTTATGTGTAATAAAGGGTGTATTGGAGTGACATTTCAGTCTAATTTTTGGCAGCCCTTTCACTTAGTGCATAGGCTTTATGAGTGTTGGACCACTACCTGAACTATTGTACCACAATGTGAATGAGGCCCTCCATTTTGTGATATACAGGTTGTATCGGAGTGCCTCACGTCCTCCCATTGAATTAAATAGGGCTGGGGTGTTCGACAGAGCAGAAGGTAGTTCTTGGCTTCATCCACTAAGTCACTTCGTCACTTTTACTCAATGGATCAGACCCCACTGTTCCGACTATAAATTTTGGACTTAACAAGGGCAAACGGACATGTTGTAAAACCTGTGGTAGCTGCGGCCTCCGTTCCTGAATGCTGTACCTTACCCGGGCCATAACCACGTTGAACACCTGCTTTACGCTGCGCACGTTTCCCTCTTAATCATGGCCCCAGTTCCGAAAAATTGATGAAATTTTTTGCAGAATTTGCAGATGATATACAAGTAAATATACAGCAAATACTGTTTGGTAACAATTTTTCGCCTAAAATCGTTTTTATCTTCCTTTTTGTGTGTTTTACGGTCAGTCTGTAAAAATGGCGTACTACGGGCGAAACATCGTTCCCAGCAGCGACGTTGGAGTCCAAGATGCATCCAGACATCCTCCCTATGCTGTCCCTGAACCATTTCTGTGGTGTTTCCATCATTTTCTGACCTTTTCCTATGAACCAGGCACCCTCCCCTCATCAGAGCAGGGGGTGCCTGGTGTAATGCTCGAGTCCTCCCATTGACTTCAATGGGGCTCGGGTGCTCGGCCGAGCACTCGAGCCTCCGGGGGCGCTCGGCCAGAGCACCCAAACACCCGAGCATCGGGGTGCTCGATCATCACTAATCCTAACCTCTCTATTGCTGAAAGAGCAGAGATTCAAAGAGAATCACATGGATCCTAGTCTCTCTATACTCTAGAAGCGGAGAGTAATTTAAGGAAAATAACTGAATGAAAAACCCTGTCAAATAATATCTCTATAATGCCTCTAGTCTTGCATCTAAAGACAGCTAACTAGTTCAATGCCTGCAAAAGTATGAGATGATTGCTACAATCAAAATTGCACACGGAGTCACCAATGCAGAGTGATCTAACGAAAGGGTTAAATAAGGGGAGAGAATTAGCTGAATTCTAACTCCCCGTTACCATCCACATACAAGCAAGCCTAAATAAGTACTTTTCGTCTGCAATTCTTCTGGGCCGTGTTGCAACACTGTTCAGAAGAAGTGCCTATGAAACACGTGTTGCATTGGTGACTCCATCTGCATTGGTGACTCCAAAGGAGTGGATCCTTGCATATGTCCTCCTCCAGAGGTGGGAGGTTAGCTTCCATTAGATTAGCAACAGACGGGGTCAAGTTTGTCCCTAAGTATATTATTTTAAAAGCTTTCCAAGGGAAGGGGAAGTCTTCCCGGAGCACAAGTTCAGTATTTCTGACTTCACAAAATGAATCTTCATGTGAGATAGAGAACAGTATTAAGTAAGAAGGGTAATTAAGTGTGGAAGAGAAGGAGAAGTGAAGGAGAGACAACCCAGTATATCGACTGCAAAGCACAAGATTTTAACTTCACTAGTTCCTAAGGTAACACCTATAGTGTGTGACTGTCGAATTAGAGAGAGTAAGGGTTCCATAGAAAGAACAAAGATGAGAGGGGAGAGGGAACAACCCTGTCTAGTGCGATTGCGAATCTGCAGTGGATCCAACAATTCTCCATTTGCTAAGACTTTAGCCGACGCTGAGGTATAGAGCTAGAGGACAGCTGTCAGGATGCAAGGTCCAAGACCAATCCACTTTATGACAGACGCCATGCAAGTCCAATCCACCCTATCAAAGGCCTTCTCCGTGTTGAGGGAAAGCAATAGGGTGGGGGTATTACTGGTGGAGGCTGCATGAAGTAAAGCAATGGACTTGACAGTCTTATCTCTCATTTTGTGACGTAAAACAAAGCCCGCCTGGTCTGGTCCTATAAGTTTGGGGAAGAAGGGCTTCTGTTTGGTGGTCAGTAATTTTGCAAACAATTTTATGTCCATATTCAATAAAGAAATCGGCCTATAGCTACTACAAATGGTGCCTCCTTACTCGGCTTAGGGAGAACCGTGATATTCACTAGGAGAGAGCTTAATTGTATTGCTTCAGAAAGTAGTCCTTGAATGCTGCAGTAATACCTTGATATCTTGACCTAAGTGTACCCCCAGAATCAGCCACAGCTGGTATATGTGCTGCTGCCTTAGAGCACTGCACCAGCAGAGTGACCGCCAGATTTATCGCCTTGCATATACTGTTGGTAACAATGCCACATGTAAGATTTGATGCACTGGGCATGAAGAGTGGCGTGAACATCCCTCCCTTTGTCTCGAAGCTGTGATAGTAGAGTGATGTCTAGCGAGGATTTGTGACGGCGCTCCAATTCTCGGATGTCACTTAAAAGGGAATCTACTTTCTTTTTATGCTGTTTATTAAGCCAGCTATAAAGTGAAATAAGGGTGTCTCTGATAAAGCATTTATGTGCTTCCCACACACTGGCTAGGAGAACGTTCGGGGTCCAATTAGTTAAGAAATAAAGATGGTGATCCTCCACTATCTTAGCCCAAACAGCCAAATTGAGCAAATGAGACTTGCGAAGCCTCCACTGGTTCTGAGGAAGGTACGTGAGAGAGGTTGATGAACACACAGACCTGTGCATGTTCCGAGATGGTAATTAGGGGTAGGCGAAAAGTGTGAAAAATTTTCCTGCATGACTTTTCACAAAGACTTAATGATTTTTCACTTTTCCCGTGAAAACTTTTGCTCCTCCGTTTTGCCTATTTTAACACATTTTTTGCCTATGTTCACACAAAATATTTTCCTATTTTAACATATTTTTTGCCTATATTTCCTATAGATACTACATTTCCCACTGTAATATTACTTCTTCTGAGGGCTCAAGTTTAGAAGTAAGTGGCTGAAAGTCAACGTTATATGTCCTACAGCAACATATGGCTTGAAAAATGTGTTAGCATGCTTAATGCATTTGTCCTTTGCCCACAACACTAACTTCCTGCTCAAGTGACACTGGCACATATTCATGCTGATATCAAGTAATACAAAAAAATAAAGTGCAACCTACAATGTGGTAGATGTGTATGGTAGTGGTGGTGGTGAGGGACAGGCATGGTGTGATTTGTGTATGCATATTGTTATTACTATTGCCATACTCTATCCTCATTCTCAGATTATTGACCCACATTACTTATTGGTCATAGCAGTGGTCCCAAATGGGATAGATGGTGGCAATCCTTCTTCACACCCCTCGACTACCTCCTCATCTGTGCTGCTGTTAATATATTTGTCCTGGATTTCTCTGTTATGTGTGGTTTCTCCTACCTGACACTCAGATGGTATGAGATGCTGGTACATTTTTAAGAATGTTAGTCTCCCAACATTGCTGCTTGATAACTGATAGGGTGACTGTGTGCTTTTTGACATCTGTGCTTGTCCAGGGTCAGACTTTCCAATGGCTTTCTCAAACAATTTATAGACAGACACAATGCTCCTTAAAAGTGGAGGAAGATTCAGCCTTTGATTTTCTGCTAACCTTATAGCCCTGTCATCATCCTCACTCTCAAGTTCATCTGTATCTGTGCAAGAGAAGGATGCAGGAGGAATATATTCTAGATCTGCATCATCATCAGTCATCATTAGGTCATCCTCAGCAGCAGCAGCAGCATCACCTGACAGTTCTTGTCTACTACCCTTATATTCCTTTGAGCTTGTGGAGGTCTCAAACAATTTCTTTTTACTTTTACTGTAACAAAGTTCCCTACTACTTTGAGGACAGGTGTTTTGGTGCTTGTTTGTCTCACTAACTGATACAGCAGGTGGTTCAGTTGCTACACCTACCTCTATTATGCTATTGCCAGCATCATCATCATCAATAGTTGAAGGTGACTTGTCATCTTCAGTGTTCTTCTTATATGTTTTTTTATTGATACTGGCACTGGTGGTGCTGGAACTAGTTTTGATGGGACCTTGACAGACTGCATCCTCCCTTGGAGTAGAGGGATCATCATCATTGACTGCACACGCTGCAGCAACCATTGCTTCAGTGAGTTTTTGAACTACTACTTTACTCTCACGTCCCTGTACTGCTCCACCCCTCCCCCTTCCCTTTCCCCTTGTGCGTTTGCTGGACATTACGAAAATACACTGTGATTTTTTACTTTATGGTACACAACACAACTGATGGAGCTGTATGATGCCTTGCCTAAGCCCAGTCAGGTGTCTGTCACTGTCACCTAATATATTTATTTATTTATTTATTTATTTATTTATTTATTTATTGTTTTTAAGTTGTTCACCCTGTTGTCTTACCACAGTCTGTCCCAAAAAAATTATAACTGTAAAACAAAATCAACAGCTTCTTTCCTTAGACTTCCCCACCCAGCACAGAGACAATAAGAGCAAGATCAGCAAGGAAATAGGTCCCTAACTGCCTGTTTCTTGCCAGTTAGTCACATGGAATTTTGGAGTATTTGGGGTCAACTTCCTTCCTCCCTTCTTCTCCGCGGAGTGCACCACTGACTCTCCTAATAAACAGAACACATTTCCTTATGTATGGACAATATAGAGCGCAAGAGAAAACAGTCTAAAAGTGGAGTTTTATTCACATTCACATCTTCAAATATAAAATGCACGTACAAGAAATATATAAAACACAAGCTTATCTCTTTCAGCGATCCGATCGCTGATATATGATGCTCAGTCCTTCCCAGCATAAACCTTATTCTCCAACAGGTCTTTGATCTTTTCGGCAGTCCGTCTCAAATCTCCTCTCTAATCGCAACCACCGAACTCTCTGATGTTGGACAGAGCATCAGTTGGACGGATCCACTATCTTATACATGACTCCGGCAGCGACGGCAGCACTGGGAGTCCCCGTAGAGAGGAAATATAGCTCCCCAGCAAGAAGATGAAAGTTTGGGAAACTTTCATCTTCTTGCTGGGGAGCTATATTTCCTCTCTACGGGGACGCCCAGTGCTGCCGTCGCTGCCGGAGTCATGTATAAGATAGTGGATCCGTCCAACTGATGCTCTGTCCAACATCAGAGAGTTCGGTGGTTGCGATTAGAGAGGAGATTTGAGACGGACTGCCGAAAAGATCAAAGACCTGTTGGAGAATAAGGTTTATGCTGGGAAGGACTGAGCATCATATATCAGCGATCGGATCGCTGAAAGAGATAAGCTTGTGTTTTATATATTTCTTGTACGTGCATTTTATATTTGAAGATGTGAATGTGAATAAAACTCCACTTTTAGATTGTTTTCTCTTGCGCTCTATATTGTCCATACATATAGATATCGTGAGGGTGGTGGTTACAAGAGGCCACTAAAAGGAGCAGCATCGTGACAATCTCAGTAGTGGAGAGTGAAGAGGGGTCCTATTCCGATTGAGACAAGATAAGCGGAGAAATTCTTAGACTTTTGATTGACTATATATGCCTTCCTATACGCTTTGTCTGTAGTGACATTGAGAAGGTTTTTGTTCTTGCGACAATTATTTTAGATTGATGGTTCATATATACCGTGCTCTCTGTCTGTGGTGATATTGAGCAGGTATTGAGATTATTTCCTTGGTGACCTGGTATTGTATGCAATTTATTATTTTTTCTTGATGTGTCATACGGGTTTCTTGTGATTGTATACAGGACCGGGGTGAGAGCAGTGTGACGAGGGGTGAATTGACACACTGATACTGTTGCATTCCTGTGGTCCTAGTGTGCAATTACATTCCGTTGATTTCTATTACAAGTATTTTAGTATTTTATTGTTTAGGTTATCATTGGTACTATGTTCCAGTAGTGGAGTCTGTTTTATTATTTACCTTTAGATACAATATTGGGTCTTGTGATATTGCGTTCCCTATCTCACAGAGCGCCATCATAGTGTGGTTAGAACACATTTCCTACCTTAAAGATTCCCTAAACTAAACTTCAATTCTCCTTTCTTCTCTAGCTCAAAAAATGTATGGCTCTCTCCTCTCACAAACACAGAATGGCTGCTATGAGAGCCTGACAGCCTTTTATATGGCTGTGGAAAACATTCCTGTGGTGGAGAAATATTTTTCTTCCCATAGATTTCAATGGGAGAAAAAGGTGGGAAAAAGTGGAAAAGCTTCACTTTTCGCAGGAAATTATTTGCCAAAAGGAAGCGCCATTATTTGCCCATTTCAGTTAGAGGCAAAAATCTTTGCCCATCCCTAATGATAATATTACCTATCTCAGCTTTCATAATCATATCCATATGATACTGGCTAAAGAACAGGTAAGCTATTCTAGAGTAGAATTTATGCGGATAAGAATAAAATGTATAATCTTTATTTAAAGGATTCATGGAGCACCATACATCAACTGTCTGTAAGTCAGTTAGGAGTTTTGCAATGGATGTAACAAATGATGATAAGAGGATCAGGCAAGCAAGTGGTCCATCTCCGGATCCAGTGTCACAATGAAGTTACCCTCTATAACTACAACAGGAGATAAGACGTGTCAGGGCTATGCAGATGTATGGCCAGATATGGTACCTTTAATGAGAAGATAGCAGCCATTTGCATTAGCGAGAGATTCCAGATGGACCCAAGGGATGCGTTGTGGTACCAGAATGGCCAAGCCGTGTTTTTTTCTAGAGTATAGGCCATCCAGACACAGGGGTATTGCCTGGATACGAACCTTGAGACTGCATTCTGAAGGAGATGGGTTTCCTGGAGGAAAGCCACATCAGCTTGGTTTTATAAGCTACCTAGTGACCACGGACCTCTTTTCCGGGCTGTTCAACCCTTTGACATTATATGACAATATTTTAATGTTTGGAAGCGTCATAGTGTTCTCAGACAATTATGCAGCTGGCCCCCGAGGTACACATAAAGGAAGAGCAGTCAGTCTGAAGGGGGGAGAGAAGGGAGGAGGTGATACGAGGAACAAGGGAGAGGAGAAGAAGGAGAAGGACAAGTAATGGGTTGGATGAGGGAAGAAAAGGCTGGCAAGAGAGGAGGAGTATGAAGAATTGAAAGGAAAAGCAAGAGAGAGAGTGTAGAAAACTAAAGAAAGAACAGGAGGAAGAACAATATAACAGTTCAAACCGCAGTGTGGATTGTCAACTCCAATAGAAGTAGACAGTGAACACACAATATATATGTGGGTGAGGCCAATAGGCCTGAGAGAATTATACCGTTGCAAAAATAACACATCCTCATAGCAACACATCACAACACAGTAGATTGAACTTTTAGGACCTATAAAAAAGAAGCAGTCATTCCAGCACCTTGCGGGTGATGCCCCTGCTACATTAAATTGTCAAGAATTTCTATAATCCCACATGAAATGAGTGGAGACATGAGTGGAGTGGAAATAAAAAAAGGAAAACAAACAAACAAAAAAACTGGTTAACGAATACCTCTCCACCCCCCCCAGTAAGGACACAGTGCATAACAGCAAAACTATAACCCCCTATGTACCCTAACTACTAGAGATTAATAAAAGAGCCCCCAAGGACATGGGGGCACCAGAAACAGCCCCAATCCAAGGGAACTGCAAACAGCACCATTCTAGCACCGGCCTCCCATCGTCCCCCCAAGCCACACCCCCACCACCACCCCACATACATGATGCCCCATAATACTCACCGGGACCCAAGCCAAAGGCGCCACCAAGAAATAGCAGCTGCGCCTTGGGTCATGGGCACCCCAGGACTAGCACGGGCCATGCGCCCAAACTAAACCCAAAGGGTTATTGAAAGTACAAGTATACAAAATTCGAATAACAGGATCATAGACATGGCATAAAACAATAAACTATATACCAAGGATAAGGGAATACCCTTTCCACAGAGAGTCCACTGTGTAGCACAGAAAATCTGCCATGCAGCACTGAAAGTCCACCATGTAGCAGGTCAGAGGACATAACAGAGCAGGGGGACAGGAAAAACTAGACAACTGGCCTACCCATTAAAAGTAGGCAACCAGGAGACCAGAAACAGTTTCATACAAGCAGGTGCACCTCCAGGGGGTCTTCAAGGTCTGAACAACCTATGCACACAATCAATCAATTTCAATAGGAGGTCAGTCTGGTTGCTGGAAAACCGAGGCAAAAAAGGCCTGCAGAAGTGCAATGTGATCTTTCTGTGGAGTGGACTCAGGTACATTCCTCAGCCTGATATTGTTTCTACATCCACAATTGTCAAGGTCATCTAGTCAGTAAGTCAACTGGGTTATAGTGTCCCGTTGTTCCGCAAAAAATTGTTCCAGGTCTTGAAATTGAGTAGGTAATTTAGTCTGTGCCTCCTCAATGCCATCTACTGTCTGGGGCAAGGAGTGGAGGTCAGTGCGACGATCCATCATTTCAGTTTGCAGCGCATCTTTAATATTCTTAATATAAAGGGCCAGCTGCCTCATATCTTCCTTAGTAGCCAAAGAGGATATCATCTCCAGAGCACTGTGGGGACAGTCATGGGCCCTATGGTAACATGCGTAGTCATCAAAGCAGACAGATCCACCGCTTCTGAATAGAGGGCTTGACAGGGAGCAGCAGGACCCAGATTGCCATTAAGGAGGAAAGGGCAGCTGGGAAAGGAGGCCAAAGGGTTCTTGCTACTGGTAAGCCTTGCCAAGGCACCGGATTTCCATTTCAATGGCATCAGGAGAGGGAACAAAGGTAGGGCACTGGGTTTGACCGGGATGAGCGAGTGCTCGAGAAAAGTGTAGTAAATTGCTTTGGTCTGGGAGTAACCAGATCACATGTCCATCTTTGTCAGCTCTCAGACCACACCCTTAATTATTCTGTTTTAACTAATTTAATTATATAATTTCAACCTTTGGAATTCACAGTTTGTTTACTGAGGGAGCAAATGTTATTTTGTTAAAAAAAATAAGTATTTTTACTAACCCTAGGTCTTAAAATTACCACATCTTGTTATTTCACACTTATTATTAGTTATTTTTTTAAAGGGAAAAGTTTGAATAGACAGTTTCCTGCTAGCCATATACTATTTCAGGCCTAGTGCTCCTGTTATCTCTGGGAATAAAAGTGACTTCTTGATCAATAATATTGATAGCCATCTTGTTTTGTGGACATACTTGGTATTGTGCTGAGTTTTGAATGAGTCTGATGGGAACATAAACAGTAAGATTCAACTCTTGCCTGATTGTGAACATATAGGTCCATTTTGGAGCCAACATGCAATTAATCAGGTTATTGCTGAATGAATATTGCCCACTAAAGCTTTTTAGCCACTTTCATTGCAAATTCTGTTTTGGGATCTAGTGGTTAATTTAATTTACAGTTAACTTACTTTTTACCTGACTTATTAAATATTAACATTTGTACTTCCTGGTTTTAACAACATTGGGTGGGAAACATTTTTTTTTTGCTAAAGAGAAAAGTTTGAATGAACAGTTTCCTGCTAGCCATTGAGTCATAGGTTGTAAATCAGTGGACATTTTGGGTTTGCCCTGTGACTTTTGAAGAGTGTTGGTAAACAGTTTGCTTGTTTAAAAGTATATAACTTTCTTAACACAGATTGTAGGATACTTTATATCAAAGGTTAAGATGTTTTTCCTAGTAGCAAAATATTTCTCTACTGAAGTATATTATTATTTCAGGGAGGCTATCTTTAGACACAATGGCCCATAGGTACTTCCTGACCCCACAGACCCAAAATATGGAGAATTTGAAGGTTTTATGAATGCATTGACTCAAGTGGTGACTAGCTAGGAATATAGTACAAAGAAAAGGAAAGGTTTAGTGGTACAGGTAGTTATTAATGCAATAGGGGGATTAGCAGATATTGTTCAAGAATTGGGGAAAATCAGTGTAAAATTAACAGAAAAGTTACATGAAACTCACGAAAATAATTGTTGTCTGAGGTTAGCTGACCTGGGAACAATGGCTGTGGTTGGCACTGGCAACTTAAAAACTGAGTTGAAAGAGATGAAGGAACAGTTTGATACTTCAAGTTAAAATGAATTAACTCCAGGATACTGTAATGGAATGCAGGGATACTAACTTAGTAGAAGAGCAGGAGATGGTAGTTAACAACAGTCCAAAGGTCTAACAAGCTTTGAACTTATTGTGAGCAGAAGGAGATGGGTCATCACAGGGTTAAGAGCAAGACAATACCACAGTGGGTTTATATGCACCCAAAACGGGTTATGTTCAGCAAGTCCCCATCATCATTTCTGAGATATTAAATGCAGGGGAGATGCCAACAAGGTTTACTAGGCAGACACACCCTATGTCTGCGACATGGATATGATTCTCTTCTCTGAAAATTGTGGAATTCTTTGCCCAAGGAGGTGGTTATTGCAGATACAATGGATACATTTAAGAGAAGATTAGACACATTTCTTTCAAAAGGGAACATGTAGAGTTATACTGTTTATCAGTAGGCAGATCAGGAAGGTATAAAGACTAACTTAATTGGTAGCAGGAAAGCTATAAAATTCTCAGTTACTGGGGTATGAGGACAAGGTTGAGCTTGATGGACTTGTGTCTTTATTCAACCTAACTTACTATGTAACTATGTTACTATGTTACTAAAAAGCAGACAGAGACAGTATATCCATTTAGTATTTAATTTTGTTTTGTTTCTCTCTCTGCATTTTTCTGTAACGTTTTCTGTAAGTTTATCTCTATTTCTCCATCTGTTTTTGCATTAAAGCTTGAAGATGGTACAACATCAAAAACTCAACAACCAATAAGCGGAAGATTTTTATTCAAATCTTTGTAAGGATGAAGGACAACAACTGAATGCAGTGTCAGAGGTTGAAGCTGTGCCAGAATTTCTTGTTATAAGAAGTAGAAGCTGCAATAAAATGAATGAAAAATGGCCAACAGCTGGACCTGATAAAGATACTATTGAAATGTTGAAATTAGGAGGTCAACCCTTAGTCAAAGCCCTAGCTAAACTATTCTTAAAATGCCTACTACTCAGCAAAGTGCACGAAACATGGAAAAATGCAGAAGTCATCCTACTGCACAAAAAATGTGATAAGGAGAAGCTAAAAACTAAGCCTATTGCCAGTGGTCTGCAAGGTTTTCACAAAGTACTATCAAGAAGAATAATGGATACAATACTTAACATGGTGAAACCTAAGGAACAAGCAGGCTTCGGGAGTGGTTTCATTACAATGGACCACATTCAGAAAGAGGGACAAGTTATAGAGTGACATAGTGATTACAACCTTCCATTATGCATAGCCTTCATTATTAAAGATGAGCGAGCACCCCGATGCTCGGGTGCTCGGGTGCTCTGACCGAGCACCCCCTGATGCTCGAGTGCTCGGCCGAGCACCCGAGCCCCATTCAAATGAATGGGAGCACTCGAGCATTAAACCAGGCACCCCCTGCTCTGATGAGCGGAGGGTGCCTGGTCAATGTCCCCCTTCATCTCCGCTATGCCCCTCTTCCACAATGTCCCCCTTCATCTCCTATGCCATAGCGGAGATGAAGGGGGACATTGTGGAAGAGGGGCATAGCGGAGATGAAGGGGGACATTGTGGAAGAGGGGCATAGAGTCTATGCCCCTCTTCCACAATGTCCCCCTTCATCTCCGCTATGCCCCTCTTCCACAATGTCCCCCTTCATCTCCTCTATGGCATAGGAGATGAAGGGGGACATTGTGGAAGAGGGGCATAGCGGAGATGAAGGGGCACATTGTGGAAGACGGGCATAGCGGAGATGAAGGGGGACATTGTGGAAGAGGGGCATAGAGTCTATGCCCCTCTTCCATAATGTCCCCCTTCATCTCCGCAATGCCCCCTTCATCTCCGCAATGCCCCCGTACCTCCATTCCCTGGTGGTCCAGCGGAGCGTCTTCGGATCTGTGCCTCTTCCGGCACAGATCCTCTTCACCCGAGCATGTCGGGCGAGCACATGGCGGTACTCGTACGAGTACCGCCATGTGCAGAGCAGAGCGATGCTCGAGCCGATCCGAGCATCGGCCGAGCACGCTCGCTCAACACTATTCATTATCTATGAAAAGGCATTTGACTCGGTGAAAAAGCAAGCAATAATTGATGCCCTGAGTGACTCAAGAATAGATAGAGCTTACATCAATATCTTGATACTACTTTATACTAAACTTGATACACTTGATACTAAATGCCCAAGAAGAAGACCAAAGACATGATGAGTAGATGAAATTACCAAATTTGTTGGTACACAGTGGCATCAAAAAGCACAAGACTGAAGTTGTAAATTAGAGAGATAGAGGTGGGAGGGACTGTGTTCAAGGTACTAGCAAAATCAGGACATACCTACTAGCAGTAGATGTCAATAGTGCTATACTTCCAACAGCAGCAAAAGCACCCATCATAGCTAGGTCATGAATGTTAATGATGACCTGTGTTAATGCTTACTCAGAAATAGTGTCTAGGTGGGGGTTGGCTTTATAAGTGCGGAAGATGATGAAGGCTTACATGATGTTTGTGTATTTTAAGGATATTTGCATGTCCAGAGTAAGAGTTTACAATTGCTCTCTCAAAGCGTTTATAGATAGGCCATTTAATTTCAGATAATATAATGGCCACTCTCTATTTCATCTGTATCAGTAGAATGGAGGACAGTGGAGGGATATATTCTAGACCAACATCACCATCAATATTAGGTAATCATTAGCATTGTCTGCTTCCTCTCATTTGTTTTCATATTTTTTCTAGGCTTTTGAAGTTTCAAACAGTTTATTTTTTCTTTTCGCCCTTAGAGGAATTTATAGAGCATTCAACACGACTACTACCGTGGATGTGTGTCACTATCTCTGTCAAATGCAGTAGTTAGTTTAACTGCTAAACCCTCCTACACTATGCCAACAACACGAGAATGTGGCTGGTTCTCTTCTTCCGTGTTCTTAAAATATTTAGTACTACTAATGCTGGAGGTGAAACTTAATGTCACTTTTACAAACAGCCTTCTCAGGAGTAAGATGATTATGATTTATTTCACAAACTGAGGCAACAATGGCCACAGTGATTTCTTGGAATAACACATTCATGCACTCCTCCTACTCCTTTCCCCTTACCCCTGCCTCTAGTATGTTTGCTGAACATAATAAAAGTAGTGTTGGTGTTTAAAAAACAAAAAGTTTGCTTGAGGACTGATGTCTTGCCTATCTTAAAATAATGTGTCCTATTTGATTCTAGCTTTTATTCTAGCTTTTATCACTGTCACAGCTAAAGTCAAGGTCCACACCTGTCTCTGTTACCTATCAGTCAAGCATTTGTAAACTGCCCTGTTATCACTGACTACAAAGATATCACTCACACCATGCAACCACAAGTGACAATTTCTTCCATTTGTAGCCTGTATGTCTGCCTCTACACATAGCTAGTATCCAATTACTTTAATGTTATTTTGTACAGTACAGTACAGGTTAGGATGAGGAGTAGTGTTGAGCGAGCATGCTCGGCCGATGCTCGGATCGGCTCGAGCATCGCTCTGCTCGGCACATGGCGGTACTCGTACGAGTACCGCCATGTGCTCGCCCGCCATGTTCGGGTGGCAGGGATCTGTGCCGAAGGAGGCACAGATCTTACAGACGCTCCGCTGGACCACCAGGGACTGGAGGTAGGGGGCATTGTGGAGATGAAGGGGGCATTGTGGAGATGAAGGGGGACATTTTGGAGATGAAGGGGGACATTGTGGAAGGGGGACATTGTGGAAGGGGGGCATTGCGGAGATGAAGGGGGCATTGCGGAGATGAAGGGGGACATTGTGGAAGGGGGACATTGCGGAGATGAAGGGGGCATTGCGGAGATGAAGGGGGACATTGTGGAAGGGGGACATTGTGGAAGGGGGACATTGCAGAGATGAAGGGGGCATTGCGGAGATGAAGGGGGACATTGTGGAAGGGGGACATTGTGGAAGGGGGACATTGTGGAAGAGGGGCATTGTGGAGATGAAGGGGGGCATTGACCAGGCACCCTCCCCTCATCAGAGCAGGGGGTGCCTGGTGTAATGCTCGTGTCGCCCCATTGAATTCAATGGGGCTCGGGTGCTCGGCCGAGCACTCGAGCCTCCGGCGGTGCTCGGTCAGAGCACCCGAGCATCGGGGTGCTCGCTCAACACTAATGAGGAGACATCTGTTAGCTTTAGAATCATCACTTTGCAATGAAGGATAATGTGCACTGCCCAGCAGCTGCTGCAGGTGTTCAGTGCCACCACAACTCACTATATGCTTGTCTCTCTTATTCTTCTTTTGGTTGTAGGCATGATTGTCAATTAAGTTGTATTTGTATATCTTCAGAGTCTCACTCAATCAGTTGGAGCCTTAGTCAACTTAGGATCTTGGATGACCTGCCTGACTCACTGGCACTGACTGTCATTTATCAGTCAGAATGTTTTTAACTCTTCTTTCTCTTTTACACTACCCACACACAGAGAACAATTTGGCTACCACTAAGACCCTAAAAATCAGCTTCAACTTTACTCTCTTTTGCCATCTCCTCTAGCATCAAAATACAACTACTTTCTGACAACATGTGGGAACCTGGCTGTCACCCCTTTTATATTAGCACAGTGGGAATAAATAGGGGAGTCTGTTATTATAATTGATCTCAATGTGGAAAAAAGGGAAAAACCCCACTCTTCATGGGAATTTTTTAGCACAGAGGCAAGTGACATGAAGAGAAACATGTCTCCCAATCCTAATTAAAAGGGAAACTGTCAACTTTCACGCAGATAAAGTTTTCAGCTGTTATATATGGACATTATATAAAGACAGCTACAAATATTTAAAAATATAAATGCTTGCAATAATGGAAGGGTAATATATTAAAATGAAGCTGACTTAAAATGGATAGATATAAAAATCAAATGTTTGTACAATGCAGAGAATTATTTTTGTGGCGCCTGAAGCAAGCAAGGACATGTAGAACAGATGTCATTTATTTATAAACAGTAAACTGTTGGCCTAATTAGAAGGCAAATTAAGAGATTAGTCCAATAGAACACCTGTTTAAGACAAATCACCACATTAATAATCTGTAAATAACATGACCATAGACTGACCTAAAAGAAGGAATTTACACCTGGAAACACTTTATTTTCCCTACATATAATTAAACTATTTCTAACAATAAGTAAAGGTGTTTTTCTTCCATCAATCAACATCTTCATCGATGATTGTTTCTAAGTATTAAGCATTATGACTCATAAGCACAGAATGAGCAGTTTCAATAAATCAATCAAAATATATATTTTTTTGCATTTAAATAAATACACAGTATGGTATAGAATAGAAAAACATAAATCAAACATATTATGTACTTATGTTATTGATAAAGTGGGAAAAATAGCAGAAATTAAGAGGCAAAAATATTTTCAGAAGATGTAGTTAAAGTTCTAACTGGAACAAAAACAGTGAAATTCATGGTTAAAGTTTTCCCAACAAACCATGTCAACCATGCTTTTGAAAATCAAAAACATCTCATCTGTAACATTATTAACCATTTGAGTGCCAGAGGAACATGCAAGCATTGTAAAGCAATGTGCATTGTGTAACTCTCTGACACTCAAAGTATTAATGAAATTATTATTATTATTATTATTTTTCGTTTCAATTGTGAAATCATCTTTAATCTCGTCAGTTAAGCATGGGGGCATACAGTCAAAACTTTAAACACGGATTTCTGTTTTTTTTTTGTTCATTTGGGTAGGAAATGTAATATGGTTTTAATGATAGTTGTTTTGCCTTTTATTAAAATAATCCCTATTATGTAAGCAATCAAAATCTATGCAAAAGTGTTACTATGAGTATTATACTGAGATGACCATAACTTTACTCCCTGAGTATTTGTAGATATTGTTTAATCCTCTAATGTTTTAAATAATTATTCTATACAGCTTGTCGTTAGGTTAGGACTCAGTAAAAATGTAACATTCATTTATTCAAAGGCTAAATAAAGTACTTGTCATAGCAACATAATTTTCTACTTTAACTAAGCTGGTCTGATTACTTGTTTAAACTCTAATTGAGGTCTAATGACCCTGGGTTTCTTTTTCTTATTTCATTTTTCTTTTCCATCTCAGAAAGTGTCTTACAGTGATTCAAATCTAATGGTTTGCCATTGTTCTGCCATGTTCTAACATCTATCAAAATACTCATTTCACGAAACTTTCATATTGAACATGTACTATCATAAAATTGGATCCACAAAGACTGAACTAATGAATGTAGCCTTTTAAGACAAAATCTAAGGAGGAACTCACTCAATAAATACTTCTGCTATTTTTGAAACAGTCTATCATTTTATAACTATTTTCTTTGGCAATAGACAATAGATCTTAGTAATTTTGTAGAATTATATGCAGAGATTTTCATTTGTGTATATTTACTATGTGTGAACCGTTCTGTTTTCTCCTTTCTGGGATTTCTACAAATACACAGACATTGTTTTCCATTGAGAAAAATCTGCATTAATAATTAGGATGGGAGAATCCCCACAAGATCTAAAAAAGTCTGCTAATGTAATCTATAACTGAGGGAAATTCCTGCAAGGATTTTGTAAAAACCTAGGCGTCCCTCCCATTAACTGTGGGTTTTTAGTAGCATACAGTAGTGAGATAGTAAAAGAGTGCACAAATAAATTCTGAAAATAAAATGAAAAGGGTGAGCTGGAAGGACAGTATGGGGTGGAAATCTTCTGCAACTAGCAAGTCCCGGTACCCCTACAACCTAATATAGCTCCACCCTGCAGCACAGACACTGCAAGTTGCATCACCCTTTTCACCCTTCTTCACTCCTGCTTCTGGGTGAAAGAGTTGGTGGCAGGGATGGGCACTAAATTTGTGGAGAAGAAGGTTAGAAATTGTTCTCCTAATCCCTTTGTCAGAGGCTGACTTCGCGGAGAAAGACAATGTAATGCCTTCTATGATCATGGGGATTACTAAATAAGGGCAGGAAGAAGTTCTTCCACCTGACATGGGGAAGGTGGAGTTTCTTTCACCTTAGAAGAGGCAGGTGAAGATACTCCTCCTGAGAAGGGGCTGTTGGAAGTTGGAAAGGATGTATGGAAGAAGAAATATTCTAGTTGTGTTTCTTCTTCTCTACTGGTATTAAAGTAAGTTCTGTATCAAAATGTCATGGATTTGTGAGTGTCTGTCACAAAAGAGCTTCTAAAATGTATACATATCCCAAAACTCCGAACTGCCTAACTCTTAATCCTAGCAACCTGCAATCCCAAATTCATACCTCAATCTGTAAACCAAAAATTTCTTAACATGTATTCCCTAAACCATATCCCAAAATACCACTTACCCAAAATCTCCATTAATATACTACATGTAAACTATATTATTAACAAGTAATTTAGCAAGTGTTGTCTGCTTTTTTGCAGGAAAATCCCTTTAAAACCTGCAATTAAAATCTTTGCATTTTTCACCCACTGGCCAAAGTTGTTTGCCATCTTTTTGATGGCTATAAATTATCCGCCCATTGATTTATATGCTTTTGCCTTTTCACTATAAAAACAGGACATATTCGTGGAAGTGAAACAAAATAGAAACGGTTATAGTGCGAGGTAGACGTGCTGTGCTGTTGTGCTGTGATCTTGAGGCAAAATTGACGCAGGAGATGCTCATTGTGCCTACTATCACTATGAGCAGGTTTAAAAATAACAAAAGGAGGAACTGGAAGGACCATTATGTGTCCACTGAGTCTGAGTCTGAGGAGGAAGTGAGCACTACAGAAGCAATACTGGTCAGTTCCCCTAAATCACCCCTAGGGATCTTGGGGAAATTAATGTCAAGGGAGGAACAAAAGAGTAGTAGTAGTAGTATTGAGAACAGGACAAGTCAGCTGCCTGTGCCTGCTGCCGAAAGTGCTGCGCCTGCTGCCAGATGTGCTGCGTCTGCTGTCTGACGTGCTGCGCCTTTTGCCAGTGCCACCAGTACTGATGTGTCTGCTGCCAGTATTGCCCCTGCTTCCACCAGTGCTGTGCCAGCTGTCAGACATGCTGCCCCTGCTGACAGTGCCACCACCAGTGCTGTGCCTGCTGCCAGTACTGCCCCTGCCACCACCAGTGCTGTGCCTGCTGTCAGAAGTGTTGCCCCTGCTAAAACCAGTGCTGTGCCTCCTGCCAGTGCTGAACCTGTTGCTACCAGTGCTGAAACTGCTGTTATTGTGACTTGTAATACTCAGGAGGGGGGAGGAGAAGATGATACCAAATGTGACAGCAGGGGACCCTAAGTCACATTTGCCATCCCCAAGCAGTACCGCCAATGCTAGTACTACTACTACTACTACTAAGGTCCAGCAGCTTGATAGCATTAGGAGTGAAGGAGGGGGTAATTAATATCCTCATATTAATACTGACTCTGAGGCGGAAGACTCAGTGGCTGAACTTGATGTGGTTGTTGTTAGAAGTAGTAGTAGTAGTAACAGTGATGGTGAAGCAGCCTGTGGAACTAGTGTTAGGAGAGTGGCAGAGGAAGCAATTGAGAGCATCCAGACTAGCAGTCAAGGGAACCCTTCCCCCCACCGCATTGTTCATGTGGAACATGATGCTGAAGAAGACAGAATTGTCACCACTGCCATAATACCAACACCGCCAGGAGCACAGATCAGCTGCCTGTGCCTGCTGCTACTGCTGCCAGTCTGCCTTCTTCACGTCACTAAGAAATGGCAAGTGTGACATTAGGGGACCCTCTTTCACATTGCTTATCACCTCCTCCAACAAGCAGTGTGCATTTTGAATTTGTAGAATTTGCAACTGCTCTAATTCCTGCTGCTGCTGCTGAGTTGGCACTAGGACAGGTTCCACTTGCCAGAGGCAGCAAAACTCCTGGTCCTAGTTGCAGTGCTGATTCTCAGGAAATAGCATCAACAGCAGCAACATCATCCAGTGCCACCGACAGTGAAGGGGGAATGTGGAGAACAAGAAGAAAGGCCATTCTTCTCCACCTTTTCCCTATCCCTATTCCCTGAAGTCATGGGTGTGAGACTATTTTTCTCTTGGGGAAGGCACAGTGCAGTCATCACCAACGGCATTGTGCACAATTTGTGACTACATCTTCTACCAATCCACTTCATTCATCATTACCTCCCCTGCCAGATGAAAGCCACTCTGTTGATGTTAGTATTTGGCAGTTTGTGTGCATCCATTGCACACTGTGGAGGAGAATTGCAAGCAGGGCAACAAGCTGCATCTGCGGAGATTTCATTCTGCAGAATTTGCTAAGATGGTGGCAGGTAGGGTTCATCATTACTATTAAACTGTCATCAAGATTGTCATATGTCCTTAGGGATGTGTGGACAAGTGGTATAGTGACAGTGGAACTGTACTTGGGTTCTGGCATCTTGGTGTTTGGATACAGTTGTGCTCCCAGGTGTTATTTACTAGTGATGATCGAGCACCCCGATGCTCGGGTGTTCGGGTGCTCTGGCTGAGCGCCCCCGGAGGCTCGAGTGCTCGGCCGAGCACCCGAGCCCCATTGAAGTCAATGGGAGGACTCGAGCATTACACCAGGCACCCCCTGCTCTGATGAGGGGAGGGTGCCTGGTTCATAGGAAAAGGTCAGAAAATGATGGAAACACCACAGAAATGGTTCAGGGACAGCATAGGGAGGATGTCTGGATGCATCTTGGACTCCAACGTCGCTGCTGGGAACGATGTTTCGCCCGTAGTACGCCATTTTTACAGACTGACCGTAAAACACACAAAAAGGAAGATAAAAACTAATCTGCGGCTAGGCACACTAAACAATATGTGACGCTAATCTGCGGCTAGGCACACGAAACAGAATGTGACGCTAATCTGCGGCTAGGCACACGAAACAGAATGTGACGCTAATCTGCGGCTAGGCACAGTGAACGGAATATGTGACGTTAATTTGTGAATTTGCACACTAAACAATATGTGACGTTAATCTGCGGCTAGGCACACTAAACAATATGTGACGCTAATCTGCGGCTAGGCACACTAAACAATATGTGACGCTAATCTGCAGCTAGGCACACAAAACAGAATGTGACGCTAATCTGCGGCTAGGCACACGAAACAGAATGTGACGCTAATCTGCGGCTAGGCACAGTGAACGGAATATGTGACGTTAATTTGTGAATTTGCACACTAAACAATATGTGACGTTAATCTGCGGCTAGGCACACTAAACAATATGTGACGCTAATCTGCGGCTAGGCACACTAAACAATATGTGACGTTAATCTGCGGCTAGGCACACTAAACAATATGTGACGCTAATCTGCGGCTAGGCACACGAAACAGAATGTGACGCTAATCTGCGGCTAGGCACACAAAACAGAATGTGACGCTAATCTGCGGCTAGGCACAGTGAACGGAATATGTGACGTTAATTTATGAATTTGCACACTAAACAGAATGTGACAATAATCTATGGCTAGGCACACGTTTAAAATGGCCCTTTTTGTCGCTGCGTTGTAAAATCATTGGCCCTGTGCACCTAACAGAATATGTCAGCTTGTCACTGCACTGTGAAATATTTGTCCCTGTGCACCTAGTACAATGTCACCTTAGAACATGTCCCCCCCCCAAAAAAAATTAAATTCTGCCACCCCCAAAAAAAATTAAATGCTGCCCCCACACACAACAGTCCTAAAAAGGACTTTTGGGTCTTGAAAGAGTTTCAACAATTTTATTCTCCCTACACTGACTTCCTGTGCATCTAGTATTATATGTCACCTTAGAAATATCCCCCCCACAAAAAAAAAAGGAAATTGTGCCCCCCCAAACAAAATATAAATGCTGCCCCCACACACAACAGTCCTAAAAAGGACTTTTGGGTCTTGAAAGAGTTCCAACAATTTTATTCTCCCTACACTGACTTTCCCTGCCTAAGCGCATCTCTCCCTGGCTAAGAATGAGCCGAACTCGCGCGTCGGGTGCTATACAGCACCCGATCACGGGTTCTGGCCAGCCAATCAGTGTAATGTCAGCAGCCAACATGGCTGCTGGCATTACACTGATGTCAGAGCCTCCCCGCATGTTTATTGGCTGCGCAGCAGCTGCGAAACGTGCGGGGAGGAGACCCAAACATGGCGGGCGAGCACATGCGGTACTCGTACGAGTACCGCCATGTGCCGAGCAGAGCGATGCTCGAGCCGAACCGAGCTTCGGCCGAGCATGCTCGCTCATCACTATTATTTACTACACACAATGTGCAAATTGCAGTTGCTGATGAGAGGCACAGTTCCTGCTCTCAAGGGATTCTAGTAACAATGCACCCATGATTCTGGAGGAGGGGCAGGTGGAGAAGAATTATTGGCCAACTTCTTCTTTTCTCCACATATACTGGGGACACTTATTGTACTGCTTCTTCCTCAGACACATCACTGGAGCTAGTTGTGGCAAGTGGAACCTTCATTATCCTCACCCATGTTACTGATATTGTTGATCCCATTCCTTTTCAGCTGCCTAATCATCCTGTTGCTTAAACAACTCTGAAGCAGCAGCAGCAGCAAGAAAAGGAGTTGCAAATTCCACAATTATGGACTCAGGAGGACATTTGACAATGGCCCATGGCCACTGGCCAACATGACCTGCTGACACTAAGTCAGTAGGGCATTTTTATTTTTTTTCTCAGGGCTTGTGCTCTAAAAACAAAAAAAAAACATAAATTAATATAAAACATAGTCCTACAAAAAATAATTTTTGGGGGGTTTGTTTCTGACAATCCTAAGTCCTACAAATCAATGTTTCCTTAGGGCTCGTGCCAAACAAGCTTAAGTCCTATAAATCAATGTTTCCTCAGGGCTTGGGCCTCTAACAACAAATCTAACAAATCATCTTCTACAAAATAATCAAGTCAAGTATCAGTCCACCCCAGTGGCACCTTATGTCAGGGGGTTCCTGCCTCTATCACTTTACATACCCCCAAAAAACAAATTCCCTGTTCAACTGCTTAATTCCCAGACTCCACCCACCAACACAGGGACTCTCCTCAGACCAATTTTATACCATGTGTTATGTTTTTTTTTTAAATATTTAGGATTTTTTTTATTAACTGCCCCCAATCCCAGTAAACAAACCCCCCAAAAAACATTCTTTGTTCAACTGATTCTTTCTCCACACACCACCAACACGGGCACCCTCATGCCCCTTTTATACCATGACTTTGGGAAATAAAATAATATTTGCTACGTGTTGTGTGTAAAATCAATGTTCCCATTGATTTCAATGGAATGAGCTAGGTTAAAAAAAAATGGAAAATTGGCAGGAAATTGGCGGGAAATTATTCGCAAAGCGGGAAGTACCATTATTCGCCAATTTCAGTTTGAGAAGCCCTCACCCTTATTTTAAGTTTTATGTGAACTCAACATATAAAGTAAGGCAGTCAAATGAAACAACCATATTGATGATAGAATAATGTTAGACAGTGTGTTAATAAGGCAACATTTTAAAGAATATTTTAAATGTGCCATTTTTATGAAAGTAACACCATTGCGATATACAGCATTTACTACTCACTGATGTAATAGGATCTCACTAAAGTCATGAGTGTGGGGGAGATTTTCTCTGGGGTCAGGTACAATGTAGGCAATAGGAACTGCACTGTACACAACGTGCAGGGTGAAGAGTGGGAAAGGAGATCCAACCTAGTATCATCTGACCTAATAAAACACCTACAGCACAACCACTATGATGCATATATATAGATCATGAGCAGCCCCAAAAAAGATCCCTCACTCATCTACAATATGAAACACCACAGTTCTGCACTATAAACTTATCTGACTTTGAGGCATACACACCAAGAACAGCTCAGGGGAAACTGACAGTAATGGCATCATGCACCCAGCGTTTTGAAGCCTTCAGGGTGCAGAACAAGAAGCAGTGTGATACTTCACCAGTCAGCAGATTCACAAGGCAGAAATAAATGCTACTTCTCAGAAATGGACTGCTCAAAAATTGTGATCACAAAAATGCATTTCATTGTATGTAAAATCAAACAGGGTATACAGGACAGGACTTCACTAAGACACCACACTGCCATTCTGTGTTTCTGATGAATGGCATGCTTAATCATATGTATCAGACACCACAGGAATCTCTGTTTTTTAAATCTACATCAACCAAAAAAGTGGGGGATACGTGAAATGAAGACTAATAGCAGCATAGTATGCCACACACATCTCCAGTATGCACCAGCCCACATCTGTCATGGTGAGCACACACACTGCAAAGATATAACAATGTAATTAGGTAACACAAAAGCAAAGATCACTGATCCAGATTCCCACTTCATCCTCTATGGTATATTAGTGAAAAACAAATGAGAATAATAATATAAAAAAATGAATCAAAAAATATTAAAACCATTAAATATGGCAATATATTAACCAAACATTAAACATCTCCACAACTGATGCTACTTACATTCACAAAAACATTCTCTCAGGGAGGTAGAGGTTTTCCCTACATCTTGACAATGGCGAAGTGATTATTTTTTGGGTGAAAATGTTTGCAACAAACACAAAACATGTAAAACAAAACCCAGAATTTTCTCCTTGTATGGAACTGCTTGTTAAAAGCGCAATTTTTCCACTTTGTTCCACTCATAGAAATCAATGATAATAATGTCATTCTTTCCCCTATATATTCCTTCATACTAATTCCATATAAAATGGAGTGTCAGTTAGTTTACAGCTATGAGAGTCTGTGCTGGATGGGGGCAAGAAAGCTGCTGAAACCATAGATACTCCAGCCTTTTCAAACTGGTAGCAATAAAATGACACATACTGCCCCCATAGCCTTATTTCACTGGAAGCCATAGAACTGCACATACTATGGACCCTCCAACCTTGATCCACACATTTTGACCATCCAGCATTGTCTCACTGCAGTGATAGCTATAGAACCATACATACTGTGTCTGGCCTGCAGTGGGAAATTTATTGATAGTAGTGAAAAGGCAGAAATGTTAAGTAATTTTATGTGCAGTTTTTTCCGTAGAAAAAGTGTCAGTTTTTTTCCAGAAAATCCTCATGAAAAAGGGAACTTTTCACTGATCTGTATAGGAGAGATCACCATTAATGTCTAATTGTTCCACCAGGTCTCTTGCTGTTATTAGTTATTTGTAATAAACATCTACAATGAGCATTTTTCTACTCACCAAACAGGTGATCATAGAACACAAAATTGATAGGAAATCTCAGTTGCTGAAAGGTTATTTATTGCATTCAAGACACTCAATAAGCTTGCAAGTTTGAAGGCTACAGCTACCATCATGTTCCAAGAAATAATACAAATGTTTTTTTTAATGTTCCCTGATCATTTTTAGTGTCACCACGTTCAGTGAATAACAGTTCACCTACAGAGTGTGTTTTCCACAATATGGTGGCATGCTAAGCCCGCATTTTAGCAAATTTGCCATTATCCATTATTTTTGTGCGATTCTGACTCCTTTCTAGGGATTCTAGAAGTGTGGGTTGATGCATAGGCCTTTAAAATATATTTAATTGCCTGTTTTACAAACAAAGACTAGCTGCTTTTCAGAATGAGACAATTGAGAACGTGATCTCCAGCTCTCTTCTACTGATTTCTTATGTATCCTTCTTTCTTTCTATATCTTCAACCATTCTCTTCACTTTTTTCTTTCTTTTTTCCTTCCTGAATTCTACTGTCTTTCTTTTATACCAAAACATTAATGTAAGAACCTGCTTGTATTCAAATTGGAAACTCTACATTATACATCCTTACATCCTGTTACTTTATGTACTCTAAATTTATACATCGCATTTCCTAAGGGAGAGATCATTTTTGTATGATATGTCTGTTATCCAACTTATATAAGCTTCTCTAATTACTTTTGATTCGCTTGTATTACTTAGTACTTATTCTTTAAAAAAAAACAACAACAATATGTTTATATAGATACAGCATGTTAACTGCTGTTACTGTTTGTTGTAGTAATCATGGGAGTAACTGCTATATTTATTTTTCTCATTAACTGAGACTCCCACAACATTGTATGCACTTTTGCTCTGGGAATAATGATTGTGCTGATACTTTCTGCTCTTTCTTACTGCATGTGTTTCTTCCACTAATTCCTATTGTTGAACTTTATATGTGATGCTAATGATGAAGTGACTTTACTCCTGCTCACACATTTTTTGTAAAGATAGTATATTTCTATATTTTAAGCTTTGCAGAACAGTGATCATAAGTAATGTATTTCCACACTGTGGATTTCCTTTAGGATGAAAACGTATTGGTTTATTGGGGATTTTGCATCTGGAATTAGGCAAAGCATCTATAAAAGCAAAAGCACATGGAGGCAAAGAGGATGACTACTGTTGCTTTGTGTACCATTAGTGAGTACACATCCATTAAGACTAGATGAAAGGCATTTTCAACTAAAACAATGACAGGGAATTTTTACAATTAGGGCAGTAAAGCTATGGAATTCTTTGCCTCTGGATGTGTGCTTGCAGATACTGCAACTGCTTTCAAAAAGTAATGGGTACCTAACACAGAACAATACTAAGAATTATGACAGTTGGCTTCAAAGTGGGTTGTTGATTCAGGGAATTACTTGACTGCCATTTGGAGTCAGGAAGGAATGTTTTTACCCACATGGTGCTTAATTGGAAATTAGTTCAATGTTTTGGGGGGGTTTTGCCATTATCTGAATCAACAGAGATGATTTGTCATGGGCTGGACTTGGCTGACTTATGTCTTCTTTCAGTCTCATCATCAACTATGTTATTATGTGGTGGTGGTGATGATGATGATAATATAGTAGACAAAGACAAGCGTAAGTGGGGTTTGCAGTTGGAGATTGTAGTGTTGTGTCTTTTTTGGGAAAGTTAATATTTACTGCATTTCCATTCACTTTTTAACCCTTTGTGTGCCAGAGGGGTATACAATGCATACCATGTATATGGACCAGAAGATATCTTCTCCTTCACAGTCCCACTAACCATCTAATTAATTTCACCTGCTACAACATGCTCCTTTTCCTCTATTATCTCTATTATCTTATCTAATTCGTCTTCATCACCCTGATCTAACAGCAATTTGTTTTATCACCTTCATACTCTTGCTCTATCACAGCTTCTTGGGAATATTTGTATTGGGATTAACTGTTTCCTTTTTCCCCTCCTTTTGAAAAACCAATAGAGGTAGATTTTTTTCATAGAATTACCTTTATGTGCAGAGAAGTAGAACTAGAATATATTGCTTTCCATTTCTTTTCTCACACTCACAGTAGAATGCTTTTTAGTTTGTGGGTGGGTGGCAGCTGGTTTCACTACTAGTCACTGATTTCATGGAAATCCTATTTAACCCATTGTATGCCAGAAAGGTACGCAACATTTTGCTTTGCAATGCGGTATGTACCCCTCTGGCATGAAAAGAGTTAAAAGTAAGTGAACCCACTTATTTTTGATCAGTTCACTTTCAAATTTGCTGTGTGATTATATATATTTAATTAATAGATGCTCTGAACAATCATTTAATTTGTTGATATTTGCTTATCCATCATATTGTACAGAAAAATGCATCACTAATATATATTTTCAAATCTAAACAAGGCAGCAAGTTTCTGAGAGAAGTTGGTTCGTTGTAAGATAATTGGTCATTAAAAATGTAACCACACCATTACACTGACAACAAATGTCACTTTTTTTCATGTACTTGACCACTGTAAAATGGCATTGCTACAATTAGGCTAGATTGCTAGTTTAATATGTGCAGCATTATGCAATCATTGATTTAATTAAACTTTAATGCCCTTACATTTGAAGCAATGTACTATTGCTCACTGCAATAATTACTGGGGTGCAACTGTGACAGGGCTGGTGTCCAGGCTGTACTAGTGAAAACAATCCAGTGCATGCTTGCTGGCTACAAGAGGGCCTAGTTAGCAGCTTCATTTAAAGGCTTGCTTCCCTTTAGCATAGCTGAAGTTCATACCACCAAGCTGTCACTCTCATTGGCTAACTGGGTAGTTTTAGAATGCAAGCTTTCAATATTTATTAGGTCTCTTCTTTTGCATATTATGAATGAAGGCTAAATACAAAATACATGATAGTTTAAACATTCACACAAATTATTTTTACATTAAAATTCCACTGAAAGTGAATCTCTTATCGCCAATGTGTGTGTAAATAATTCTCTAGAATCCAGTAGAGGCATCTCTTTGTAGCTGACTAAGTGATACAATATTTATTTCCCTTTTGATGTGTGATAGATGCACCATTAAATATAGTGTGTCGAGAGTCTGTGACTGCAGCCAAAGATAGCTAAGACTATGGAATGTATGGGTTAATCCTATGAGCACCAGATTGTGTGTGTATACACACACACACATGCACACTTTTAAGTCTAGCTCTTATAGTCAAAGAAATGTTGGCCTGGGTGCTAAATCATCTGTCATCTGCACATGAATTATTAAGAATAAAGCATTCACAGGTTTACAGATAAAATTCATAATGGAAATGAGAAGTTGCAAACCACACCATTGTCAATGTTTTGATCTGAGTAGCTGACCTTTATATCAATAAACATTCAAAATGGTCTACTATGCAACCTTTTATTACAATTCCAACTTTTATCTTTGTGTGTTTCCTTTTGTTGATGTGTGTGTATACCAAAGTCTGTGCATTCTCATCTCACAAAGTCACTTGCCTGGGCGCCAGTCATGAAACAATCTATACATACAATTTATCTAGATACAGATCAATCTCAGATCTTTTTAAAGGTGAAAATAGGTGCAGGTTTATTATATCAATGTTTTGGGCCTAACCTGGGCCTTTACCCTGGGCTGAAATGTTGATGAAATAACCCCCCACCTGTTTGCACCTGTCGGGGAAATCTATTTACATGGAGTTATTTAGAGAGAGAGAGAGAGAGTGGTTTCAGCAGCAGCACACAGCAGGTCTTTTTAAAGATGCGTGATCATCATCATCTTCAGCAGTTGTTGATCTACTGCAGGAAGAAGGCTTCTCCAGCAACTTGTTTTTTGTTGCCACTGTGTACCAACAAATTGGTTTATTTAATCTACCGTTCTTGTCATTGATATTCTCTTGAGTGTTTAGTATCAAGTGGAATCCATTCCAGAATTAATTTGGTCCGTCTACCATCACGTCTTCTTGCAATGTGGACTTCCCATTCCCATTTAGACACTTTATTCTTTCAATTATGACATAGACCTTTGTTAGCTGAAGAATCGATGCACACATTTTTCAGTCTCTTTTTGTTATGTTCAGAATTCTAAGCTCATTGCTTCTCTGGGTAACCCTGAGTTTTTGTATGGCTTTGGCATTCAGTGTCCATGTTTCACAGCCGTGCATAAGACCTAGGAGGATACATTCATCTAAATCCTTTTACTTTAGACAGAGTGTCAATTTTTCTTAAAGCAGCACTGCTAAGTTTTCCAAACAAACAAAAAAAAAAGTGCAATCACCTTAAAAACTGATTCAAATGGAAATAATGATTCATTATAATAAGATACAGGATAATCTTAATTTAACATAATGATGATTCTGCGATGAAGGAGAAGGATAAGCAGGTGGATTATAATAAGGAGTCATCATTGTTTATGATATTGTGTTAGTCTGCAGTGTAGATTTCCTGGGTTGTGCTCTATTTGCTACAGTAAAAAAAAAAAAAGACTAAGAATGGTTTTCACCTCAAAAGAGAAACAGCAGAAAAAATTTCACTTTTCACCATTCTGTAGGGATAGGCAAAAAGTCCTAAAAATGTCCTGCTTGGCTTTTCGCAAAAAAATTATTTCCCTCCTTTTTTCTAGTTTTTGCACATAAGCAATACATAAAATGTTCTCCTTTTCACCACTGCCAACAAATTTCATGCCAGAATGTTGCCATATTTCACCTATGTTTTCTATGACAGCAACATTTCCCACCACAATATTACTTCTTCTGAGGGCTGAAACTAAAAGCTGTGAGTCCTACCGCAACATATTCCTTGAAAAATTTGTTACAGGCTGACTGCCTTTGTATTTTGCCAACAACACAAATTTCCTGCTTAAGTAGAATTGGCACAACCATCCTTGAAAAATAACTGTAGCTTGGGATATTCCAGCAGGGTTCAACACATGACATCAGTTCTTTAAACCCCCTGTTTTCAACAAAAGAAAAAAAACAGAGCTTTCTCTATCATGTGTGGTTTCTGCTACATGATTCCTTGAAAATATAGAGCATTTGTGTGCACTGTAGGAGAGGCTAAAATGGACAGAGATTTTGCAAGCGATATTCAACATCACTGAGGCATTTGGATTCTGCCAAGAATTTGGTCACAATCAAATTTAGTACATGGGCAAAGCAGGGCATATGCACCATATCACCTATTCTCAAAGCAGCCATTATTAGCAGACAAAAAAACAGATTTTGAGAAGCTTGGTACAAGCCATTCGTCTATCACCTGCTCTAGTATTCTTAACTAGTTTACATCTAAAGCTTTGTGAGACTGTCTCTCAAAACTCTGCATGCACAAGGTGGCGTGCTGATGGTATGGACTATCCTGCTTCTGACTTTTAATTGCACTGCCAGAACCAGAGGCACAATTACTGGCTGTCTCCTGATGATATAAGCTTGTGTTGCCCACTGGTGGTGGTTGGAGGGAACCCCAGTGAGCAGTCAGTCATATAGTCTGTTCTCTGCCATCCTTGTACACATATCTATTGTCAGGTGAATTTTCTTGCCCTGTGAACTTTCTAGTCCTTTGCCCACCACTACCTGCTTGTACAATTCGGGCATTGCAGACCTGGAAAAATAATTGCTGTTTGGGATATGCAAGTGTGGAGCTTCACATGACATCAGTTCTCTGAAGTCTCAGTTTCTTTCAAAAGCATACAACAGCATTTTCACTTCCAACATCTTGACAACCTTACCATTCCACAGGTGTACTTTGGGATTGTTTTTATGATGCTTTTGACTCCTTCCCAGGAACTCAGTAAGTGTGGGTTGGCAGTATATGGCAGAAGAACCCTGTACATTTATTGATTTAACAACATGACTAGAGCAGGTGGAGGCAGCATGTGTGGGTAGTCTATGACTCTTGCCATCTCCCACCACAAACTCTGAGTCATCATACTCCTTTGCAGCAGGAGCCATATATGTTATTTGGAATGAACTAAGTGTTAGCGGTGGCATACTCTCTGACACATCAACAACATCACCACTTCTCTTCTCTGCCGCAGAGCCCTGTGATCTTTTTGGAATGCTGTTACTAGTTGTGACACCTCTGACCTGTTGATAGCGTGTCTCCCAGTCAGACATGTGGTTGTGCTTCATGTAGGATCTCATCGAGGAGGTGCCTAGGTGTGAGCTTGCTTTCCTCATGCTCATTTGCTTTTTGCACAGACAACAGATAGCAATTTGCTTAGCCTGAGTGAAGTATCTCCTTACTTTGGGCTTCATGGACTGAGGTGTTCCTGACTAGGGGTGGGCACAAGCCCTTGCCACATTCCCATGAGAAGTCCTGCGAAAACCATGTTGTTGTCTGCTTTTTCATGGGAAAGTCTACTTTAAAACCCACCTATTGAAATCTTTGCATTTTTCGCCCATTGTCCAAAATTCTTTGCCATTTTTTCAATGGCTAGAAAGTTTCCTCCCATTGATTTACGTGTTTGTTGCCATTTCGCTATAAAACCATCATGTATTCCGGGAAGTGGAATACAATAGAAACAGCTACAGATCGAGGTAGACGTGCTGTGCTCTTCTGCTGTGATCTTTTTAAAAAAAACTGAGGCAGGAGAGACTCATAGTGACTGCTATCACTATGAGAAAGTTTAAAAATAGTAAAAAGAGGAATTGGAAGGACTCTTATGTGTCCACTGAGTCTGAAGAGGAGGAAAAAAGTGAGCACTACTGAACCAATGCTGTCCAGTCACCCTAAATCACTCCTAGGTATCTTGGGGATTTTAAATGTAAGGGAGCAAGAAAAGGGTAGCAATGAGAGCAGGACAGGTCAGCTGCCTGTTCCTGCTGCCAGACATGCTGCCACCATTGCTGTACCTGCTGCCAGACATGCTACCCCTGCTTCCACTAGTGCTGCTCCTGCTGTTAGACATGCTACCCCTGCTACTGCTACCACCATTGCTGTGTCTGCTATCAGATGTGCTGTCCCTGCTGCCACTAGTGCTGTGCCTGCTGTCAGATGTGCTGCTCCTGCAGCCACCAGTGCTGTGCCTGCTGCCAGTGCCACCCCTGCTGCCACCAGTGCTGTGCCTGCTGCCAGTGCTGAACCTGCTGCCACCAGACCTGTCCCTGCTGTCAGACATGCTGCCCCTGCTGCCACCAGTGCTGTGCCTGCTGCCAGTGCTGCCCCTGCTGCCACCAGTCCTGTCCCTGCTGCCAGCACTGCCCCTGCTGCCACCAGTGCTGTGCCTGCTGTCAGCACTGCTCCTGCTGTCACCAGTGCTGTGCCTGCTGCCAGTGCTTAACCTGCTTTCACCAGTACTGTCCCTGATGTCAGACATGCTGCCCCTGCTGCCACCAGTGCTGTGCCTGCTGCCAGTGCTGAACCTGATGCCACAAATACTTTGCCTGCTGTCAGACATGCTACCCCTGCATCCACCAGTGGTGACCATGTTGTCACCAGTGCTGAAGCTGCTACTAGTGTGTCTTATAATACTCAGAAGGGGGGGAATGAGAAGATGATGCCAAGTGTGACAGCAGGGGACCCTAAGTCACACTTGTCATCACAAAGCAATATTGTCAGTGCTAGTACTACTACTACTAAGAAGGTCCAGCAGCTTGCTAGTTTTAGAAGTGAAGGTGGGGGTAATCAATATCCTTGTATTAATAGTGACTGTGAGGAGGAATACTCTGGGGCTGAACTTGATGTGGTTCATGTTAGTAGTAGTGGTAGTAATGGTGAAGCAGCTGGTGGAACTAGTGTTAGGGGAGTGGTAGGGGAAGCATTTGAGAGAATCCAGACTAGCGGTCAAGGGAGTCCACACCATACCACTGGCCCTGGAAGTCCCCTTCCCTTCACTACAGTGTCCAAGTGGATCATGATCTTGAAGAGGCCAGAACTGTTAATGGATAGCAGGAGCAGAAATTAGAATACCACCACCACCAGGAGCACAGATCAGCTGCCTGTGCCTGCTGCTACTGCTGCTAGTCTGCCTTCTTCATATCACCAAGAAATGTGTGACATTAGGGGACCCTCTGTCACATTGCTCGTCATCGGCTCCAAACAGCAGTGAGATGTATGTAATAGAGCAGCAGCAGCAGTGATGATGATGGAGAAGCTGGAGTGGAAGAGACATTGATGGCCTTTGTAGCAGAAGCTGAGATGGATTGGGAGACAGGGATGAGGATGGGCATCACAACCACCACCAGCAGTGAGCTTTTGGAATTTGCAGCTGCTCTAATTCGTGCTATTGATGATTTGCAAGGGCAGCAGGATGCTGAGGAGCAAGCTAGCATGCCACAGACCACTGTGGACACAGTGGGAATGGGGTCAACAAGTGATGTGGGACTAGGAAAGGTTCCACTTGCCAGAGGCAGAAATACTCCTTGTCCTAGTTGCAGTGCTGATTTTGAGGCAGTATTAGTAACAGCAGCAACATCATCTTCTGCCCCAGACAGTGAAGGGGAATATGGAGGACAAGAATAAAGAAGTCATTCATCTCCACCTGTTCCCTATCCCTATCCCCTGAAGTCATGGGTGTGGGACTATTTTTCTCTTGGGACAGACACAATGCAGTCATCACCCATGGCACTGTGCACAATTTGTGACAAGTCAGCGAGAAGAGGAAAAGAGGGAACACACCTTGGCACAACTGCACTGATAACACACATGAAACACAGACACCTTGACATTTATGTCAAACATGTTAAAGCCAAACACCCAGTACAGAAATCAAGCACCACTGTTGCTGTACCCCCTGACTCTCCAGAAAGGCAGCAAGAGCTGAGGCAGATATCAAAGACAAGGAAGAATAGAGAATCCCAGGCAGAGACTGGAAGTTCCATGACGAGTGAAACAACTAGCTTGTCATCACCATCACCTTCTAGGGTAACTACATCTTCTGCCAATCCACCTCTGTTGATGTTAGGATGTGGCAGTTCATGTCCACCCATTGCACACTGTGTGGTGCACTGACCACACATGGCAGTGCAGTGGAGGAGAATCACAACCAGGGCATCAAGTGGCATATGAGGGGATTGTTGGCAAAGAGGGTTCATCATTACTATTAAACTGTTAGCAAGTTGTCATGTGTCCTTAGCAGGGTCTAGACAAGGGATATAGTGACAGCGGCAGTACTTGGTTTCTGGTGTCATGGTGTTTGGATACAGTTGTGCCCCCAGATGTTATTTACCACACACACACTGTTCACACTGCAGATTTTGATGAGAGGCACAATTCCTGCTCTCAAGGGAAATATTTCTATTCTAACAACACACCCATGATATTCGAGGAGGGGCAGGTGGAGCAGAATAATTGGCTAACTTCTTTTTTTCTCCTCATATACCTGAAGTGGTGGGGGCTAGTTATCATGCTGTAGTCACATCACTGGAGCTAGTCATGGCAAGTGGAACCTTCATCATCCATCACCCATATTACTGCTGTTGTCAATCCCATTCCCTTTGAGCTGCCTAATCATCCTGCTGCAAAAACAGCAGATGCAAATTCCGCACATTCTGCAAATTCCGCACATTCTGCAAATTCTGCATCTACATCAGGGCATTTGACAATGATTAGTGGTCACTGGCCAACATGGCATGACCTGCTGGCACTAGGCAAGTAGGGCATTTTTTCCCCCAGGGCTTATGCTTTTAAAAAAAGTATCAGTCTACCCCAGTGGCAGCTTATGTCAGATGATCCCTGTTTCTATCAAGTTACATACAAATTTCTTATTTTAATTAATTTATACTTTTATTAACTGTCTCCCCAATACCAGTCAACAAACCCTCCAAAACTAATTCCATTTTCATCTGATTCTTTCCCCAGACTCCACCCACCAACACAAGCACCCTCCTCAGACCCCTTTTATACCATGTATTTTTTTAAATTGTATTTAGTATTTATTTTTGTAAACTGAATCCCAGTAAACAACCCCTCCAAAAAAATAATTCCATGTTCAACTTATTCTTTCCCCACGCTCCACCAACACATGCACCATCATACTCTTTTTGTACTGTGCCTTTGAGAAATAAAATAACATTTGCAATGTGTTGTGTGTGTAAATTCAATGTTCCTATTGATTTCAATGGAATTAGGTGAAAAAAGTGGAAAAACAACACTTTTCTCTGGAAATTGTTCACCAAGCGGGAAGTGACATTATTTGCCGGTTTTGGGTTGAAGTGGAAATATTTGCCCATCCCTAGTCATTGTTTTCAGTATGATTTTGCTCTCACTATGCTGAGGTCTCCACACTGCAGTCATTTCACATGACATGTTAGTTCACCTAGCACTGGAATGTTATACCTGTCTGTTAATAGGAGAATCTTTTTCTCTTCCTGTTTGCTACTGTGCTAGCCTGTCACTTACCATGTGCAGAATATAGGGCGGGTTTGTGTCTGCTCTCCCCTCCACTCGGCTATGTATCTGAGAGCTGACAGCGACCAGGGAAGAAAGAGGAGGAGGAGCCTGATGCTGTCACTGCAGGGCAACAGCAACTGTATGCACACAGGTTAACTAGTCCACAGCCTGAAGGGGATGAGCAACGCAAAGGGAGCTTTAACCCTTTGAGTGCCAGAGGGGTTTTATACCCCTCTGGCACTCAAAGAGTTAACATCTCAGTGTTTGCTGCAGAAAGGCACTTTTAATAGACCTATGTGTTATTCATGTTTTGGTCCCAAACTACTCGACACTTTGTGTTATCTTTTAACTACCCGACACATATGGGTGCAACATTCTGATGTCTTAACACGTAAGCCTGTGACATCAGAATGTTGCACTTTTCAAATATGCAACATTTTAATGCTCTGTTTGGTTGTTTGCCCATTAGTGCATGACATTTCAAAAGTATATCCCAATACAGGGAGACAAGGATAGGTGGGTCAGTATGTGGGATTCGGTGGCTACGGTAGAACAAGTCTGAGGGTCAGAAGGTGTTGTTCTATGGCTAACAATGCAGTGGGATAAGTCTGGGGGCATTTACAAAAGAGTGTGAGACCAAATGACAGAGTAACCATGTCACCGTAATAAAAATGGTGACATGAGAATCTCACTCTGCATAAACGTGCAAGGTTCTCATCTTGCCTCTTTAAAAGTCACTTCCTTCAATTTACTGGCCGAAGCATCCAAGCAACATGCAAGTGCATTTAACATATAACTTTATCATTCATTACTCTTGAACTACAGCTCTGACAGTATTGAAATAACATTATCCATGTCCTAAATACTATAAAGATTAATTGGAGCTTCTTTTATTTTGAAACATTACTATCCCTTTAAATCAATAGGTTTGTTTTCCCAAATGGAAAGTTGACTTGCCCAGAAAAACTTGAGTTTTTCACATATATGGACAAAAGCTATATGTGCTTAATGGGTCAATAAAATACACTATACTTGCCATATTCCTGGGAGAATAAACAAGATGCAAGAAAACAACTTAAAATAGAATATTTGTTCTGGGGCACTTGCATATACCAGAGGTAATGAGCAGATGGGGATAAGTTTCTCTCACTTGCTACTGGGTTTTGAGTTAATCTGCCTGACCATGGAATATTGAGCTTGATTCAATTTACTGTGAAAAAGGTGGCAAATTGAAAAACATCCTGTAACATTGTCCCTTCCTGTTTTATTCAATTTCTGGGTAGATGCCAGCAAACTCACACTAAAGGCTCAATCCAATTCCAACCAGTATAAAAAAAGTACCTTCGGTGACACACTGTGACACACTACCGAACAAAAAAAAATGCACTACGGTCACTACATTTTTACTCATAGTGGTTGAATTTGTGATTCAGTTATATGCAGTGGCTAGTAACATGTGTTAATGGATTCAATTTTATCACCAAAAATTACTGACTAAAAGATTTGGCGAGGAGTCCCCTACTGTGTGTGCCTAACCCCCAACGTGTAAGTGAAGTGCAAAAGGGGCTAAGAAAAAATGCTAAAGTAGGGATCCCAGCTCTTGTAACCCATGGTTGTATTGCTGTGGGGCCCTAAACCCTGCATCAATACATCCAATGTATCCATAAAATGTGTGTGATGAAAAATAATTTACCTCTTGTGTGCCAGTGGGGTATGAGGCACATTGCACAGCATTGCATACCTCACTGGTACTCAAAGGATTAATCACCCCAAAACTAACACCATACAATTAAAATTAATACTTACCTGTAATCCTGATGTCCAGCAGGGTCTTCTGCACCTTGTCTTCTTCTTCAGTTCTTCTTCTGTAGGCATCTATCTTTTTCTTTTTTATTATTCATCTGTCATCATCTTATTTATTTGTTTCTTCATCTGTGCTCTTCTTTAGTCTTCTTGTTTTGAATTAGGGTTTAATATTTAAAGTAAAAATATGGTTATTAAAATAAATCTATCATTAAACTTACACTTCGTCCGCGGCCTGTGCAGCAGGAATAAAGAGCAAAAGACCCCCTCCTTGTACCTTTCGGCCCATTGCCCGGTACGCACTGAGGGAAAGTTAAATAGGGACTGCCTTTTATATGGCCAGTGCCTGTTCAAAATAATCCCCACATTCCAATTGTCTGGAATGTGGGGTTAAGCAGGACACAGAACATCAGATTCTAGCATATTGAGTTATCCCTCCACCTAGGAGCTGATTGGTCAGGAGATATGGTTACTGCAGGGCACTTTCCATGCCCCGCATAACCCCACATCCCAGTCAATGGGAGTGTGGGAATTATTTTGATTAGGATCTGGCCTCAGTTGCTCTTTTAAGTGGTTTAATGATGCATTGATTTTGTTAACCATTTTTTTACTTTACAGGTTTAACAGTATGTTTGAAGAAGAATGAAGAAGAGCACAGATAAAGAAAGAAGAAGATAACTATCACGGTGCCCGTGCCTTTTCCTGCCTGTTTCGTTACCTATCTTGTTCCCACTGATGGATGAGCAGCGGCTTGGCTGGTCACTGCCTGACTGCTGGCCTCTCTGTTGCGGGCACGCGTCACTGATGTCGTGCTCGCTATTTTGTACCTTCTGCACTATTTGGCCGATTGATGTTCTGCCTTCTTCATTGGCCTTATATGCGGCCTGAAGACTACGCTTCATTGCCCTTTCTTGGTGTACCAGTGCATTAGCTTATAGTATTCAACTCTCTGTTGTGACCCTTGCTTGGCTGCTGATTCCTCTCCGTGTATGAACCTTGGCCTTGTCTGACTACCCGATCCGTGCATGAACCTTGGCCTTGTCTGACTACTTGATCTGTGCTTGAACTTTGGCTTTGTCTGACTACCCGTTCCATGTATGAACCTTAGCCTGGCCTGACTACCCGCTCTTTGTATGTAACCTGGTCTGTCTGATTACCCGATCCATGTATGACCTTGGTCTTGTCTGTCTCTGCTTGCTTATGTCCTTGGGCCTGTCTGACTCACTCTCCATGCTGGTACATGGACCTGGTCTCTACCTCTCCATGTGGCCTTGAGTTAGTATACTGCCTTCTATGTCTTGCCAGCACTCTTGGTGTTTACCGTGGGTATCAACCTTGGACCCCTAGCTTTCTAGGGAACGCCTATCTGTTTGGGACCCTAGCGTTCTAGGGTATCGCTTATCTGCTGTGGGCCCTACTGTCCTAGGGTAGTGTGTGCAGCCTCCCAGCCACCCTCTCTCCATCTTGGGTTGGCTGTGAGAACCATGGTTAGGTTCCCTCCCATTCTGCAATACCTAGTTCCAGTAGTGCAGGCTCGGTTCAGTGTTCAGCTCCTGGGTAGTGGACTGTAGCACTGTCCTCATGCCTGACCCTGGGAAGGGTTGGGGAAGTGCTTATCAGTATATTTTCATTAATAAAGTGGTGTTTATCTTACTGTACCTGTCTGAGTCATTATTTATCTGAGTCTTGTGACAGTGATATATGAAGATGTAGATAACAGCTGAAGATAACAGATGAAGGAAAAGATGAACATTAGCTGGTTTTCTTTGATGTTCCCATTTCTCACACTATTTAGTGTGATTTATGGGACTGAAAAAACCCTGAGGAATGTTGTACCACAAGTCAGACTCTGGGTCCCAATGCTCATCGTGGTTCATGTTGATGGAGCAATTGAATTCCAATGGTACCAGTTTGTGTGTATGTACCATTCAGTGTTCATTTTTGCGCTAACACAGGTTTACAGGTGGTAATTGGATTGAGCCCTAGAACTGGTACAGGGGTCAGATGAACATTTGATATTAAATTACATTTTCTTCTCAAATCATAAACAAAATTACAAATGTCGTATAAATATTTTTAAATGAGAATGACCTTAGTTGCTCTGTAGGCAATGAGGCAACTATAATGTCTACCACAATAAAAGTGCCCCAACTTTCTCAACAGCTCTCAGCATGTTAGTATTTTCCAGCTTTCCTTGACCTTCTGATGCCCTTGTCACATGCATCAATAGAGCTGTGAAATTAATACTTTTATTACTAGAAATCTGTGCAATGCAAACAAGTAGTGAAGAAGAAATAAATATTGCTTAGTATTTTCAACCAACATAAACAGAATGGTACCTTAAACAAAGGAAAAGGACCTGCCAAACAGAGAAAGTGTCTTGACCTCCCTTCTCACTGACACCTGGCTTTTATGATGGGTAGGATTCCATTGATCTCAAAAGCCCCCAACCATTTCCCAATCCTTCCAACTATAGAGAGAGATAGTGGAGCCAAATGATATGTCTCAGAGAGATACCGATACAGATGTTGCACATTTCCATTTAGCAAATGCTGTCTTTTTATATTTTGTTCCAATTTTAGCTAATTTATTACAGTAATTATAGTTGTAAATCTCCTATCCAATCATAATTCAAAAATTTTAATTGCATTCAAAAAGGTAATTTAATTATCCAACTTTATCATATTTAATGTTTGCATCTGTTACATTTGCATTTCTTGTAATTCTGCATTTAAGATAATAAATATAAATGAAGGGACTTGAGCTATCTGCTGAAGCATCAGGAAATTTTGAATGTTAACAGAATATTTTCTTTATCACAAGTTTAAACATAAAGTAGAAAGAAAAACATTAAATGAAAATGAAGTGCAGAGCTCTCACACCATGGATGTCATAACAATATCAATAGAGCATGTAAGGATTTGAACCATGGACTGCATGATGTGAGGCAACAGTACCTCTGCTCATTGTGCTACCTTGGTTGCTGAACAGTGCCTTCTGTATGTGTAATCCTATTTGATCATTTCAATAAGATCCTGCAGTGTATCACATTCCAGAGCCTATTGGCTTCACCCTGGCTTCCTTTATATGTAATTGGATGTCTATATTGTGATGATAAGGACACTTCCAGCTAGTGCTTAACAGAGATTGGGTGCTTGGATTCACCTTGTTACCATAGATACAATAGTTCAAATAACAGCACCACACTTCAGCTATTTCATTGACAGTGTAGCAGTTCTGGAGCAAATCAACTGCCTCATAGGATTAAAAATAAATCCCATTAGTTTAAATGGGACTTTTAGTCACCTTGAATGCTTGAGAGGCAGGGAGTGACGCATTCTACCACTTTATGTTATTTAGATAATTAAAGAATACATAATCCAGAAAAACATTTCTTTCTATAATAAATAGTTTATTATACTGATTAGTTCTGTGCCAGATTTATACAAGTATGTGGTTAATGTAGTGGGCAAAGGGCAGGAAACTTCACTGGGCAAGAAAATTCACCTGAAATCAGATACCGTAAAATATCAGGTATAATACGTACCTGTGTATTATTCATAGGTGTACATTATACACAAGATTTTAGGAGAAAACAGGAGTGTCTATGTATAATATGCACCCTTGTTTTCCCACTGTCACACTACAAAAAGTTATCTTGCCGCTCTGATTCCCTCCCTCCCCGCTTACCCTGATACTTCTGTCCCGCTCTGTAGTCCAATCCCGCAGCCTGACAGGCTCACAGCGGGCAGCATGCTTGCATTTGCCGCCCGCTTCCAGCATTGCCCTGTCTGAACCTCTTCTTTTAAGCCAATGGTAATGTCTTGCGAGGACCATTCGCAGGGCAATAACATATATCCAATTCCCATAGCTAGACAAGACATTACCCTGTCAGGCTTCTGGATTGGACTACAATGCAGGAGATAAGGATCAGGGTAAGCTGGGAGGGAGGGAATCAGAGTGGCAATAAAAAAACTATATATTTTTTTTTACCCTTGTGTATAATGCGCACCCCCACTCCACATAAGGCAAAGAGAGACAAAACTGTGTGTATTATTCTCAAGATTTTATAGTATGTGGACAAATAGCCAAAATTACACTGTCACTGCTCTCTGTGTCTCTCTCCCACCAGTGGGTAGCAGCAGCATACAATAATTGGTGACATGCAATTTTGTTTGTTTTTCTGGCAGTATTATTCAAGAACAGCAGCTGGAATGGTGAGTTACGTTGCGTGTATCTGTGATGAGGCTTGGGTGAAACCTTTAGACTCAAAAGCGAAACAGGAGACCACCACTTGGAACTTTTCACTTCTTTTTCCACAGGCATAGTATAAAAATGGTGTCAGATTCCCTTAGTATGTCTGTATTTCTGTATGTGTTAGCAAGAGAGAAAGCAGCACAATTTTGCTGCTATTTACTAAAGGCAAATAAAGTGATACTGGACTGTAGTTTAGGGAGTCTTGTAGGCAGGACACTTGTTCTCTGTGTTAGAGGATTCTGGAAAACTCTGGTGGAAGTTAGAGAGCAAGGAGGTTAATCCCAAATACCCCCAAATCTTGATTGACTTAGACAGGCATCTGTGATCCAAGTTCCTTCCTGATCTGGCTGTTAATGCTGCTATAGGGAGTCTGGGGGTCATAGAAGGGAAAAAAGGAGATTTACCCCAAATACCCCAACATTTTGTGTGACTGACTGGGAAGATCTGTCTGTTATCTCTGTGCTAGGGAAGTCTGGGGTTGTGTAAAAGGACAACGGAGATTTAACCCAAATCTGCTGTGACTGACTGTGAAAACACAGGCAGCAATGACCCCAGTTCTTTCCTGATATGGCTGTTATCTCTGTGCTAGGGGCATCTGAGGGAGTGTGAAGGGAGCAAAGGAGATTTTCCTCATATAACCCAAAATCTTGCATGGCTGACTTAGTGACACATGCAGTTGTGATTTTTTATTATTATTATTAATCTTTATTTATATAGTGCCAACTTATTCCGCAGTGCTTTACAATAGGGGATAAACATATAGAGATATTAAATAGTACAAGTCGTATATGGAGAACAGAAGGATCAGAGGGCCCTGCTCCTGAGAGCTCACAGTCTAGAGGAAGGTGGGTTGGACACAGAAGGTGTAAGTGATATTAGGTATAAGTTTCTTCTGCCACATAAGCTTCCGGATAGTGGGTGGGAGAGAGAAATGTTATTTAGTGCAGTTGTCCAGGCAAGGGTTGGTTCTTGGTGATAGTATTTATGGAGGTAGCTGATATGCTTCCCTGAAGAGGTGAGTTTTCAGGGAGTGTATGAACATCTGAAGACTAGGTGAGAGTCTGATGGGGCGGGGGATGGAATTCCAAAGCTTGGGTGCAGCACAGGAGAAGTCCTGTAGACGGGAGTGGGAGGATGTAATAAGAGCTGTGGAGAGGAGAAGGTTATGTGCAGAACGAAGAGGGCGAGTTGGAGTGTATTTGGAAATGAGAAATATAGGGGGGTGAGGTGTTAGTAAGGGTACTATAAGTTAGCACCAGAATTTTGAATTTAATTCTATGTGCTAATGGGAGTCAGTGTAGGGATTGGCAGAGGGGACTGCTGTTGGAGAAGTGGTTGATGAGGTAGATTAGTCGTGCTGTGGAGTTCATTATGGACAGTAGTAGGGTTAATCGGGTGAGAGGAAGGCCAGTTAGTAGTGAGTTACAGTAGTCAAGAAGGGACATAATGAGTGTTTGGATTAGAATTTCTTTTTTTTTTTGAAGTTTTCAAAAGCTTTATTGAAAAAGTCAAGTCATCATATACAAAGCAAAATAAACACAGACAGGTATATGTAGGAGTCTCAGGAAATTATACATTGGAAAAAACAAAACAAATAAAGCAGAGTAACAAGTCATACTAGGTCTATAAGCTCGTAAAATGAGAGGCACAAACAGTCATAGATATTAATTTGCATTAGAAGAAAGTGAACGATTGTATGAGAAGCGGTGCAGAGTAAGGGGAGAGGGTGGAGGATTGAAAGAAGCAGGGGGACTGTAGTGGAAGAAGAGAAGAGAAGAAAAAAAAAAGGGGGGTTGGGGGAACAGGACTCTAGTGTTCACTCATAATGCCCAATGCAAAATTCAATGTAATGTGAGAAGGTAAATTAATAACCTCATAGCGAAAGGCGAAAGCTGCGACGCATCAGCCAACGGCAATGGTCAGAACTAGAAAGGGACATACCCGCACAGGTAGGGAGCTAAGGTTGCCACATTTCCAGGAATCGAGGTAAAGAAATGGTAGCCAGCGTGTGTCATTTTTCCATGTAAAACTGGGAGTCTACTTTAGAGAGCCATAAGGAGCGAGATAGGGCCGAAGTTTATTTTCAGAGTAATGGGATCGAGGCTCTGGCCGCATTAATCATAGGAAATATAATCCGGCGTAAAGCAACCGGTATATTGATGTCAAGGTGATCTGTAAAGGAAAAAAGGAAAAGAAGAGGGTCCATAGGAAGTCTGACTCCAAAAGCGCTGAAGAGAATGTCCCGTATAGAGACCCAAAATGGTACAATATGAACACATGTCCACCAAATGTGGAATATAGTACCCGTTTCCAAAGAACATCTCCAGCATAGCAGGGAAACCATGGGCCAAATCCTAGCTAATTTCGATGGTGTCATGTACCATCGCGTCTGTAATTTGTAGTTCATTTCACGTGTCTTGGAGTCTCGCGTATATGTGAGGTTGAGTCTAAATATCTTATTCCATTGTTGTAATGTAAGCGACGTTTCCAGGTCAGATTCCCACTGGAGAAGAAAATAAGCTTTGGAGCTCGGGTCCAAACGGGTAAGAGATGCATAAGTGAGGGAGAGAGCCCTCAAGGCACGAGTAGGCGACAGGATCCAGTGCATCTTGAACAGTTAAGATCCATCTAGGGCGAGGTGAACGGGCAAAGTCGAATATTTTAGAAATGGCAGAAGCCCTATAATATGCAATAACATCAGGGAGCCTTAATCCACCCGTAGTGGTTGGCCAGGAGAGGATCGAGTGGCTAAGTCTAGGTTTTTTGTTGGCCCATATAAAATTTAAAATAAGAGATCTAATATTGAATAAGATCGAGGTAAGAAGTTGTATAGGAAGTGTGGTAAAGAGATATAGAAGTTTTGGAAGAACCATCATTTTAATAATATTGAAATGCCCTGACCAGGAGATATGGGGTAAAGACCAAGAGCGCAGATCAGCCGAAATGGAAGCCACAAGTGGGTTAAAGTTAAGCTCCGGTAAGTCCCGTAAATCGGAAGAAATACGCAACCCCAGATGTTTAATAGATGAAGCAGCCCACCCAAAGTCATATAGTGATTGTAAAGAGCTGACCTGGTCGGGAGGCAGAGTTAAATTTAGAATTTCGGATTTATTGAAGTTGATCTTAGCTTGAGACTGGAGGGAATACAAATCCAAAAGTTGTACTAGCGGAGGGAGAGAGAGTTTTGGTTCTGATAACAAGACTAGAACATCGTCTGCAAAGGCAGCTACTTTAAAGGTATTGTCTTTAACTTGAATACCCCGAATCCGGGTATCTAGTCTAATATGACAGAGAAGGGGTTCAAGGGTAAGATTGAATGTAAGCGGTGATAAGGGACAACCTTGGCGCGTACCATTTGTTATAGGAAAGGAAGACGATAGAGTGCCATTAACGAATACCTTAGCCGAAGGTGTGGAGTAAAGGCTAAGAATGCCTTGGAGCATAATAGTGTTACGGTTTTCTGACACACAGACCAGGATGTAACGTAAAATACAATTTATTGAAATAAAAATGAACACCACTTCCCCTAGGGGCTAGTAAAGTAAATAACAGGCAATATGAACAGAGGATGGAGTAAACTACAAACAGTAGTGCATCAAGGGTTAAGTGGAGCAACTGGTAAGGCTCAGGCTAGATTGGCCAACGCCCAGGGGATATATAGCAGTCTATGGTAACAGTCTTTAAATATAGATCAGGAACTCAGGAAAAGCGCTGTAACACTCTTGAAGCATAAACAGGATGAGCCCCTGTTGCTCTAAGATGAGCCCGTACTACCACAGTGGGCTTATGAGGATTGCAACTGCCAAATTGATGTAACCAGAATAGGAATCGCCCTGAATGAGTATCGAGTAACCCTGCGTCTGCAACTGAAGTATGCCAGCCCTTGGGAGGCCACAGTAGAACGGAATTGCCCAAGCTATGAAGAGCCGATGCACAGAGTAGTGCAGTTGGGATAAAACACTTTGAGCGAATGAGGTACTGCCCAGACACCCACAAGGTGTGACCCAGAATCCTTGTTGCAAGAGCGAATGGACTACCAGTGTCAACCAGCGTGATCACGATGCTCACCGGGCATCGAACAGACGGAGCTCTGCAAGGACTGGTATAGCGTAAAGCGGAGGCTCAAATGTGTTAAGGTTCAGAGTATCACCGGAGCTTGGCAATGAATCAAATGGCACGTAATCGGAGGCTACCGACAGTGCAAGGGTTAATCTGGTACATTTGAAATGCTCAACGAGAACAAGGCAGGCAACCTCGGCTGCAGTGTAATGAGCTAGGAAACAGAGAACAGTCAGAATGTCGCCAGCGCGACCGGAGGACACAGGAGCAGCAACCGGACAGGAGCAGTAACCGGACAGGAACAGTAGCCGGAACCGGATGACTGAGTCGCAGGAACACCACCGGAGAGTGGAGCAGTCACGGAGCAGGATCAGGAGCCAGAACCGGGTCGAATCACGGAGCGGAGTCGTCAGCCAGAGCCGGGTCGGATCACGGTGCAGGGTCGTCAGCCAGAGCCGGGTCAGTTCACGGTGCAGGGTTGTCAGCCAGAGCCGGGTCGGATCACGGTGCAGGGTCGTCAGCCAGAGCCGGGTCAGTTCACGGTGCAGGGTCGTTAGCCAGAGCCGGGTCAGTTCACGGTGCAGGAGCAGAAGGAGAGTCAGACTAGCTGGGTCGGTACACAGGAGACACAGGAGATCAATAACAAGGCGCAGCAACACAACACCACGAAAGGGCAATTGACAAGTGCCCAAGTCTCAGTATATAAAGGCACATCCTGGGCGGGCCAATCAGACTCCTCCAATGCAAATGTATACCTACAGAGAATGACAGGGAATCACGGGGACCGTGATAAATGGGTCCTAATCCGGTTCTATTTAACACTTCCCGAAGATATGTCCACCGCACCCTATCAAATGCCTTTTCGGCATCAGTGGAAAGCAGCACTGCTGGAATTTTATGCAATTGAACATACTGAGATAAGGACAGGACACTAAGTGTATTGTGGCATGCCTGCCATCCAGGAGTGAAACCACATTGATCGGGGTGAATCAGCTGAGACATGAATGGTTTAAGATGGTTCGCTAGGAGTTTAGCAAAAAACTTCAGATCAACATTAGAAGTGAGATAGGACAGTAGTTTCCGCACAGGGAGGGATCCTTACCTGGTTTGGGCAGGACTACAATATGAGCCTCTAATGTTTGAGGGTGAAAAGAACCCCCCGAAAGAATATAATTAAAGGTTTTAGTCATATGAGAGATCAGAGTGGGACCAAAATGTCTATAATAAGCAATGGAGAATCCGTCTGGGCCCGGGCTTTTTCCCAATGCCATGGATTTGATGTTCCGATTAACTTCGTCTTTGGTACATGGAGTATCCAACTGTTCCCTAACGTAGCCTATCAAATTCCCTGAGGGCCACAGCCCTCTTCTCAGGTGAGTTCAGACCCTTGACGTTGAGCGTCACAAATCTCACTTCAAGAGCCATTCATAGACAGTGGAACATCTGAGGAACACTAGACTCACTGTTAGAAGATTTAGACAGTAGTATTCCGTGAGCCAGAAAGCAAAAGAGAAATAATAAGTCCAAGCGATGTATAACGGATAGAACACTGGAGCCCGTGGGAAGCTCCGCCTTGGGGAGAAATGAAAAGAAGACCAGAGAGGTCCATGTCTGAAAGAGTGGGATAAGAAGCAAGTTAAATGGGCTAGAGCAGAGTAGGTAGAGGCAAAGAAGAGATCCAGTGAGAGATAGTGACTGCTAGTATAGGAAAATCGAAATCCTGTGTGAACAAGCAGTACTCAAATCGGGCGGCTTCCAGAAAGAAAGCGAGGATAGTCAAGGAAATTCCCTAAATTGGTATAGGGTATGAGATGTAATGCGAATGGGTATTCCGTAGCACCTATCTAGAAACCCAATACAGTTTCACCAATGAGCAAGTATATAAAAATAAAAATATTACCGTATTAAACATTCAGAATAAGCTCAAACATATAAGGAGATGTTATAAGCATGAAGTCAGGAAACTTTCATTATGGGCTAAGGAAAACCTAGATGGCTTAAAGCAAAGCAAAGGAATATACACATACATATAGAAATATACCTATATCCACATCTACAATCACTTATAGTTAGGTATAGGGGAGCGAGGCGGAAAGAGTATCCCAGAGGCTCAAATAGCCCAAGGGGCCACCTATAAGTTAACCACCCCTTCATCTAAGTAGGAAGAGGGCAAAGTAAATAAAATTAGGCCTTCTGTTCCCTCCCAAGATTTGTCAAAATTAAAATTTATTAGAGAAACTCCCTCCAGCACATCCACTCTGACCCCATAAAAGGAGATTGAAAATATATAAATGGGAATACTGAACAGTGGATACAGGTATCATAAGAGTTAAAACAATAAAGTTATTAAAGAAGTTTGGACTAGAATTTTAGTAGTGTCTTCAGTGAGGAAGGGTCGGATTCTAGAGATGTTGCGGAGGTGGAGGCAGCATGATTTGGAGTTTAACTGGATGTGATAAATAAAGGATAGGGCGGAGTCAAATGTGACCTCCAGGCAGTGTGCTGTAGGAGCTGGCTTGATGGTAGTGTTGTTGACAGTGAGGGTAATATCTGGGGTTAGGCTGGTAGGAGAGGGAGGGAAGATAATTAGTTCGGTTTTGCCAAGGTTAAGTTTGAGTTGATGGGAGGACATCCAGGAAGACACAGCACACAGACAGTCAGATAGGGAGGAAAGATAGATCTGAGTGTCATCAGCATAGAGATGATGGTGAAACCCAAAGGAGTTTATTAGACTGCCAAGGGATGCAGTGTTAATTAAGAAGAGCAAGGGGCCCAGGACTGAGCCCTGAGGCACTCCAACAGACAGTGGAAGGGGTGGGGAAGTGGAGCCAGAGCAGGACGCACTGAATGAGCAGTTGAAGAGATATGATGAAAACCAAGAGAGGGCAGTGTCACAGAGACCTAGAGAGTGGAGGGCTTGGAGGAGGAGTGGGTGATCTACTGTGTCAAAGGCAGCTGACAGGTCAGGAGAATGAGCAGGGAGTAGTGGCTTTTGACTTTGCGGAGAGAGGGGCAATGTCAAAACGAAGAGAGGGCAGTCTCAGTGGAGTGATGAGGACGGAATCCAGATTGCAAGGGATCAAGCAGGGAATGGGAGCAGAAGAATTTAGTGAGATGGTTATATGCGAGACACTCAAGGAGCTTGGAGGTGAACAGGAGTAGGGAAATGGACCGGTAGTTTGACAGTGAGTTTGGGTCCAGGGAGGGTTTCTTAAGAATGGGTGTAATTAGTGCATGTTTGAAAGAGGATGGGAAGGTGCCGGTTGACAGAGAGGTTGAATGAGTGAGTAAGGGGTAGCTTCAGTAGAGATGAAAGTTTTTGAGTGAGCTGCAATGGGACTGAGTCAAGAAGGCATGTGGTTAGGTTTGAGTGAGTGAGTGAGTGAGTGAGGAGCAGGGAAACTTCATCCTTGGTGACAGGTGAGAAGGAGCTTAGTGTGTATATGAGGGAGGTGGCAGGGCTAAGCTGGATGGGTTGGAGTGGAAGTGATGAGATATCATGTCTGGTGGAGTCGATCTTGTCCCTGAAGTGGGTGGCGAGATCTTGGGAGGAGAAGTTAGTGGAAGGGGTTTGCATTGGTGGGCGTAGAAGTGACTTGAAGGTTGAGAAAAGGCGTTTTGGGTTGGAGGAAAGCTTAGACATTAGAGAGAAGTATGACTGTTTGGCCAGGGAGAGGGCAGAGTTATAAGAAAGGAGAATTAATTTGTAGTGAATGAAGTGCGATTTCCTCCAGTGCCCTTCGGCAGTGCATGAGCACCTTTGGAGGTATTGCGTTTGTCTTCTGTGCCAGGGTTGTAGTAGAGTTGTGCGGGGGTGTCTTAGAGTTTCAGGTGCAGCTGCGTCAAGGGCTGTTGTGAAAGTGATGTTGTACAGAGCAGTAGTTTGTTCTGGGCAAGCAAGTGTGAGGATGGGGATGAGAAGAGGTTGCAGGAAAGTGGAAAATTGTTGCCGGTCAATAGCATGCAGATTTCTCCGTATGCTCTTGATCATGGTGGAGGGGATGGATTTACGTGGTATGATGAGACCGAGCAGAGGTTAGTGAAGACCAAGTCAAGAGAGTGACCATCACTGTGTGTGGGAGAGGAGGTCCATTGTGATAGGCCAAAGGATGTTGTTAAGGAAAGGAGTTTGATGGCGGGGGGCTGTTATGGTGGTCAACAGTGATGTTGAAGTCTCCCAGGATGAGAGTGGGGACATCAGAGGACATGAAATGAGGGAGCCAGGAAGTGAAGTGATCAAGGAATTGTGCAGTAGGACCAGGTGGTCTGTATTTGACAGCAACATGGAAGAGAAAGGGAGAGAAGAGGTGAAATGTGTGAGTTTCAAAGGTAGGGAAGGAGAGAGAGGGAACAGTGGGGATTACCTGAAATGTATGGTTAGGGGACAACAGGATGCCTTCTCCAACCCCCTGTCTGTTGCCAGGCCTAGGTGTGTGGGTGAAGTGAAGGCTGCCATGTACGGCAGTGGAGGCAGTGTCTGATGATGAGAGCCAGGTTTCAGTGATGGCTAGGAGGTTTGGGGAGTGAGTAATAAACAGATCATGAACAGCTGTTAGTTTGTTACACACATAGCGGGTGTCCTAGAGACCAAAACAAAAGGGGGGGAGGAGGTTAGGTGACATGGTACAGTTATAAGGTTGTGGATGTTGCGTGTGTGAGTGGGTGTTGGGTTACAGGAGAGAATGGAAGGCGGGCCTGGGTTAGGTGAGATGTCACCTGCAGTGAGCAGGAGGAGAAGGGACAGGGATGTAAGATGGGAGTGAGATCTGAAGCAGTGGGGCTTTTTGGCAGCAGTTGAAGGAGATGGTAGTGATAGGGACTGTAGGAATGAGAAAAGTTCATGGGAACAGAGAAGTGGTGAGGGAAGAAGTGAGGGTGCAATGTTGATGGAGTGACACTTAACGTGGACACAGGAGGAGGAGAATATAAAGCAGGTGAGAATGACAATGAAAAAAAAGTTCTTTCTGATCTGGCTGTTATGTTTGTGTTAGCAGAGTCTGGGGGAAGAAGCAGTTGCACAGGGAATATGGAAACTGATAGGGACAAAAACACACAAGTCAGAGAGCCCACATGTCTGGTGGACTGGAAGGGAGATATAATCCTAAATTTGTTGTGCCTGACTGAGAAGACACAGGCAGCTGTGATCCAAGTATCTTCCTTATCTGGCTGTTAATTCTGTCCTAGGGGAGTCTGGGGATGTAAGAAGGGAGCAAAGGATAATTACCCCAAATACTCCAACATTTTGTGTGGCCAAGAAGACTCAGGCAGCTGTGATCCAGGTTCCTTCCGGACCTGGCTGTTATCTCTATATTAGGGGAGTCTGGAGATGTCAGAAAAGAGCAAAGGAGAATTACTTCAAATACCCCAAAATGTTGTTTGACTGTGTATACACAAGCAGCTGTGATCCAAGTTCCTTCCTAATCTGGCTGTTATCTCTGTATCACAGGAGTCTGGATTTGTGAAAAGTTAGAAACAAGAAATACCCCAAAGACCTCAAAATTCTGAGTGATTGACTGGGAGCACACAGGCAGAGGTGATCCAAGTGTTTTCCTGATCTGGCTGTTATCTCTGTTCTAGGGGAGGAGTCTGGGAAAAGAAGCAGTTGAACAGGGTTTTTTTTGTTGGCAGTAATAGGGTGGGTACAGTTAATTAAAAATAATTAAAAAAATTATAATTGACAGGGACCCTGATGTGAGCTGTGACTGAGAAGGCTGATACTAGATGAGAAAGAGGACCAAGGCAAGTCATCACACACAATAAGTTATATCATTTACTTTACAGTAAAAACACACAGTAGTTGAGTAATGTCAATCAACACAAGATGTTGGGGGAGGGTAAAAGGATTAGGAGCAGTGCAGGGACATATGAGTAAAGTTCTAGTCTAAAACATGACTGCAGCCATGGTTGCTGTAGAGTGTGCAATAATTCATGGTGATCAATCTCCTTCCAAGGAGGATGCAGTTTCTCAATGTCCAACCGTGGTGGTTGGGGTGTGGGGACCGTGATGACTGAATCCGTGGCCTCGCTCTTCATCTGCCCTCTATGAGCGTTGCAGCTCTACTATTCTGTGTCCAGCTTTCACGGCTTCCCCGGGGGGGGATCGATCCTGGATTGGGCTGAAGTACATGTTCTCTCTAATTGTTGGTGGCGGCTTTTGGAAAGAATTCACTGGTGCTCTTGCTACCGCTGCTGAGAATGGGGGGACCAGTTGGGATTCATCCATTGGTCTATGGGATATATGCCTCATATGGGGTGCGAGTCTCCGGGACTGGGTACTAACATATTATGTTTTGTAGAAAGATATGACTTATGACTGCTGCTTGGTACTCTTGGTTTTGGGGTGGAACTTGGTACCATCTTGGGACGCAAACTGTGAGCTGCATGTCTGGGTCATCTGGTACAAAATGCTGGATGATACGGAGGAACAGCTGCTGTTTACAGGGACACTGGACGTTACCTAATTATTTGGTAGAGCTGGGGGCACTTTGCTTAGTGGGAGTCCAAAGCTGTGGGCAAACTACCAGCTAATATTGGGAGCAAAGGGCGGGGGGGGTCAAGGGCTGGGAAGCGACATGAGATACTCCACCCTTATATATCAGCTACAATTTTACACCTGTTGCAGGTGAATGATGTGCAGGGCGCTTTGCCGGGGAGAGAGAGCTATTGTATTGTATTGGCATGCTATTTCTACCCTTGATATCCCTGATGCATACTTGTATGTGAAATATTTCAAGAGGTTTACATTGCATTACTGCAACTAATGTGCTGGGCTGGCCCCCTATATGTGGGCAATTTTGTTATGACTGGTATTGATGGGTCTTCATCGAGTTGAAATAGATGGAGATTGGTGGGTAGGGGTTACTACAGGTTGCTAGTTAGGGAATTAAATCTTTATTTAATTGGGGTAGGTGAGGTTAAGGTGGGGGGGTGGATATTTTATTAGTTCATTTAGTGATTCAGGCATGGAACCCCCTTTTTTTTTCCCTTTCCTCTCCTCCTTGCTGGGGTTGGCTGGCATGGTTTTCTTGAGTGCATTGCAAAGCTATTGTCTCCATATTTCGGTAAAATACGATGAGAGGGTGTACCTATAAATTAATTTCCTGGAATGTGAGGGGGATAAATGACAAAATTAAAAGATCATTAATTTTAAATTATTTATGGAAACAATCAGCAGATGTTGTTTTGTTGCAGGGTAGCCCAACATTATCATTCTACATTTTCCTCGCACGCCAGGGGTGTCTCTATTTTGATACAGAAAAATGTGCAGGACACATCCTCATTGCTAAGTCAGAAACCAGTGAACCTATTTCAGGGGTCAATTCAAGATATGGGACTCATAGATGTATGGAGCATGTTACATCCAAGGGTCAGGTGTTTCTCGTGCCATTCCGCCACTCATCGTACGTTCATGAGAAATTATTTCACTTTTTTTGTGAGGAGGTTCATCGGTGTGTTAGTAGCTGCAAATTCTTGCCTAGGGTGGCATCTGATCATGCTCCTCATGCCCTGGGGGTTGGGTGGGGCCCATCAGGTACTCCTCGTCAGTGAAGCCTGAATACAGACTGGCTCGTGTTGGTTCATATCCAGGAGAGGCATGGCTGGCGCTGATCTCCCAGCGATACAGTGGTCTGTGAGGCAATGAAGGCCTAAGAGCTGGGCTCGCTGACCTCTCACATCATTGCCTATAGACGCTGTGGCCAAGAGCAAGATTCCACTTTGAAACAAGCCATCAGGGACACGGAGAGGTAGTATGTAGAGAGATCTGATCCAGTGTTGTACAATAAACTCCAGACTGCTAATCTTAATTTAAACTTGCACCTTGCTGAAACGAATACCATCTGTTTCACAAACGACAATCAATATTTGAGAACAGAGACAAGCAAGGTAAAACCTTGGTGCACTTGATCAAATTGACTAGAAGCTCCATTGATATAACTGCCATTCATAATTTCGTGGGTCATAAACTCACTGACGATGCTGAGATCAATTGCGAATTTGCAGTATTTAATAAATATCTATACAGCTCACAACTATGTAGCACTAGCTCGGAGATTGCTAATTTCCTGTATACATGCGATGTCCCTGGGTTGACTCAGGAGGATTTTCTGATGTTCCTCTGACACTCAGAGAGATGGTTGAGGTAATCAGGCTGCTCCCATCGAGAGAGGCTACTGGACTGGATGGATTCCCTTCATAATGGTATAAGACCTATGCTGAAGTTGTTGCTCCTCACCTTAACACCTTTCTATTAGCATTAGATGCTGGGCTTCTTTCCCCATCTATGAATTCAGCCTCTGTGGTTCTCATCACTAAGCCAGGGAAGGAACCCATGCTGTGCGACTCAGATCACCTATATCACTACTAAATACAGATGCAAAAATTCTGGCAGAGGTAGCGAATAGAATGAAACTAGTCCTACTAAAGCTTGTCCACCCGGATCAAACTGGCTTTATGCCAGGAAAGTCTACGATGCACAATCTTCAGAGAGTCTTTACCCAACTATCCTTCTCACACGAAAATGCGGGGGGTAGGGCCATTGTGTCGCAAGGCCTTTGACTCCATTGAATGGGTGTACCTATGGGTGGTACTGAGGTGCTTTGAAATTAGCCCTACCTTCATTAGATGGCTCCAGAGACTGTATAGGGAACCCTTAGTGAGTATACATTCTGGAGGAGTAGCCTCCGCGCAATTTGCTGTTCACAGGGGAAAGCGACAGGTGTGCCCACTTTTACTGGTCTTTTTTAGTTAGTAATGGAGCTTCTTTCCTCTCTGATTCAATCAGACCCTGAGATCTGTGGCTTTTGGATGGGAACTGTTGAAGACAACATAGTCTCTATGCAGACAATATGTTTTTGTTCCTGGGTGACACATGGGTCATTACATAGGCTACTTGAGGTAGTGGAAGATTTGTTAAACTATTCTGGACTAAGGATTAATTGGTCCAAGTCGTCCCTGCTTCCTCTAAATGCGACTCTAGATCCACTGCCTTCCAACATGTCAGGCATGGCAGTAGTGTCCACTTTTAAATATCTAGGAGTCTGTGTTGCCAAAAACTTGGATTCTTTCTTGTTTAATAAACTTTTACTGGTTATTGAAATGATCTGAGAAAAAACTGATTTATGGCGTAACCTTCCTCCCAGTCACATAGGACACTCCAACCTAAAAAAATGATATTTCTCCCCAAATTTCTACACTTATTCCAGAGTACCCCACTATATATTGCCAACTTCTTGTTTTCGGATCTGAAAAAAAAACCACTGCATTTATTTGGTAGGGCAAACTATTTAGTTTATTAATGCTACAGGAGGGGGGGCATTGCTCTCCTTGACTTTTGATATTATTTTAATGCCGCACAGAGTAAATACACCTTTGTGGCGGGTGACCCAAATACAACCCATGCTTTCATAAAATTAGAGACTGAAAATCTTCGTTGTGGCTTCTTGTTATCCCAAATGTTATTGATGGGTCCTGAGATCAGCGTAACTTCAACTTTACCTGCTCAAAGAGACATACAACGAATCTCCTGATATGATGACCTAGATCTGGACATGCCACTCTGGAATAATAAAGTGATGCCCCATCTTGATGGTCTAGATTTTGGTGGGACTTGGGACCACTTTGGTATCCTTACTTTGAGTCAAATATATAGTGATTATGTCCTCAAAAAAGTTGAACAACTACATGGTGAGTCTGGACTATCAATGTCCAACCAAAAATTCCAGCACCAGTACTATTAATAAACTACCTAAAAACAACAAGTCTCATTGCAGTGTTGATGGCATAGTGCAAGAAGGTGTAGTAGCTCAACCAACTGCTGCATATGGCAATTAGGGTGCCAGCTCAAGGCAAGGACCTCTAAGGTAGTATTTTCTGAAATACTACCTGTGCCATGCCCCAGTGCGGGTAGGCAGAGGGAGCTCAGGGAGCTTAATGCTTGGCTCAAGCAATGGTGTAGGAAGGAGGGTTTTGGGTTTTTTGAACACTGGGCAGACTTTGCTCTTGGGTACAATCTATATAGAAGAGATGGATTGCACCTAAATGGTAGAGGAGCCTCTGTGTTAGGGGAGAGAATGCTTGGAAGCTTGGAGGAGCTTTTAAACTAGGAAAGGGGGGGTGGGTATAGATAGCAAAAATTGGGTAGATAGAGCAGATAGGAACTGGGTCCAAGTAAATGACCAGGGGGGTGGAGAAAAGGTGGGGAAAAATTTCGTCAGTAGGGAGGAACTCCTAGTAAATGAAGGTGTAGAAAAAAGGCATGTAGGGATTGATATATTTAAAAACTTCAAAATTAATTGTATGCTAGCAAATGCAAGAAGTATGGTAGATAAAATAGGAGAACTAGAATTGCTGGCGGTTAATGAGCAATTGGACATAATTGGAATAACAGAAACATGGTGGAACGATGCACATGTCTGGACTGTAAATATAGAGGACTATTCCCTGTTTAGAAGAAACAGAATTAATAGAAAAGGGGGAGGTGTGTGCTTATATTTGAAAACAGATCTAAATCCAGTTTTGCGAGGTGATATTAGTGAGGAAACTGGCCAAACTGTGGAGTCCATATGGGTAGAAATCGAGACTAAATGTGGTGTGAAAGGTAAAAAAAAGTTGTTGGTGGGCATGTGCTACAAACCACCAAATATCGATGACAATGATGAGGCCCAACTGCTATTGCAAATGAGGAAAGCTGCCCAGTTTGGGCATACTATAATTATGGGAGATTTTAATTATCCAGATATCAACTGGAAAAATGAGACCTGTCAGAGTGCTAAGGGTAGCATGTTTTTGAACACACTAAGTGAAAGCTACATGTCACAAATGGTGGAAGCGCCGACAAGAAATAACAATGTATTGGACCTAGTGATCACTAATAACACAGAAATGGTATCCAATATTAAGGTAAGAGAATAGTTGGGAATCAGTGATCACAACATGGTTACATTTGAGATCAGTCTGGCAAAGCAAAAATGTATAGGTTCAACCAAAACTCTTAATTTTAAAAAAGTTAACTTCAAATTGTTAAGGGCTTCAATGCAACACATAGACTGGGATATTTTATTTAAAGGCAAAAATACTGAGGAAAAATGGTCAGAATTCAAATTTAGGTTGCAGAAATGTACCCAACAGTATATACCAATGGGGAACAAATGCAAAAGAAGTAAGTCACAGCCAATGTGGTTAACTGCATATGTAAAGAAGGAAATGGCAAGAAAAAAAAACGCATTCAAATTATTTAAGTCTGAAGGAACTGAGCAATCTTTCTTAAAATACAGGGAGTGCAACAAAGATTGCAAAAAGGCAATTAGGGTAGCAAAAATAGATAATGAAACTCGAATTGCAAGGGAAAGCAAGAATAATCCAAAAAAGTTTTTCAAATATATAAATAGCAAAAAACTTAAGAGGGAGTGCATTGGACCATTCAAAAATGAGATGGGTGAGTTGGTTAGTGAGGATAAGGAAAAGGCCGATGTTTTAAACACTTTCTTTGCATCAGTATATACAAGGGAGCAAGGAATGGTAGAAGAGCCTCTGCAAGCAACAAAAAAACAATACAATTAATAGATATTGGGATAACTCAAGGAGATGTCATGGGAAGACTGAACAAAATTAAGACCGACAAAGCACCGGGTCCTGATGGTATACATCCAAGGGTTCTTCAGGAACTTAGTGCAGTGTTAGCAAAACCTCTATATTTACTCTTTAAAGATTCTATTACCGCAGGCTTAGTGCCACAGGATTGGCGAAGAGCTAACATAGTGCCTCTATTTAAGAAGGGAACTAAAACAGAACCTGGGGATTATAGACCAGTGAGTTTGAACTCTGTAGTGGGAAAACTGTTAGAAGGGATAATAAGGGACTATATTCAGGATTACAACACAAAAAATAAAATCATTAGCACGAATCAACATGGTTTTATGAAGAATACATCATGTCAAACTAATCTTTTCAGCTTCTATGAGGAGGTAAGCAGCAACCTTGACAATGGCAAGGCAGTAGATGTAGTATATCTAGACTTTGCAAAGGCATTTGATACAGTGCCACACAGAAGGCTGGTGTATAAAATAAGGAAATTGGGGCTAGGAGATAACCTTTGCAATTGGATACAAAACTGGCTGAAGGATAGGGAACAGTGTGTGGTTGTAAATGGAAAATTCTCCAGTACAGTTAAAGTGGAGAGTGGAGTACCTCAGGGTTCAGTATTAGGACCGCTGCTTTTTAACATGTTTATAAATGACCTAGAAATAGATATAGAAAGCAAAATATCAATATTTGTAGATGATACTAAATTATGCAAAGTCATTAATTCAGAACAGGATATTTTCTCTCTACAGAGGGACTTACATACAATGTCAGATTGGGCAAACATGTGGAATATGAAGTTTAATATGGGGAAGTGTAAAGTCATGCATTTGGGAGGAAACAATCCCAAGGCTTCTTATAAACTTAATGGAATAATTTTAGGTGACTCATTACTAGAAAAAGACCTGGGTATCCTTGTCAACTACAAACTTGGAAACAGTGACCAGTGTCAAACAGCAGTAGCAAAGGCAAACAAAGTCCTGTCTTGCATAAAAAGAGGTATCGAAGCAAGAGTGGATAACATTATTTTGCCATTATACAAATCATTGGTAAGACCTCACCTTGAGTATGCAGTGCAATTTTGGGCACCGGTTCTGAAAAAGGATATACTAGAACTAGAGAGAGTACAGTGGAGAGCAACAAAATTAATTAAGGGAATGGAGGACTTGACAGATGAGGAACAACTAAACAAACTTGGTTTATTTACTCTAGAGAAAAGACGACTAAGAGGAGACCTTATCACATTGTACAAGTATATGAGAGGTCAATACAAGGATCTCTGCGGTGAGCTATTTATTCCAAGGCCTGATCAAGTGACCAGGGGACACCCCTTGAGATTAGAGGAAAGGAGGTTTAAACTTCAGCAGAGGAAGGGTGATTTTACGGTAAGGTCTGTTAAATTGTGGAATTCATTGCCCAGGGAGGTGGTTATGGCAGATACAATGGATACATTTAAGAGAAGATTAGATACATTTCTTTCAAAAGGGAACATACAGAGTTATACTGTTTATCAGTAGGCTGATCAGGAAGGTCTGATAAAGACTAATTTACTTGGTAGCAGGAAAGCTATAAAATTCTCAGTTACTGAGGTATGAGGCGAAGGTGGAACTTGATGGACTTGTGTCTTTTTTCAACCTAATTTACTATGTTACTATGTTACTATATTACTATGTTACTATGACAGTTAAACAAACAAACATGTAAACACCTGTTCTGAAAGTAGCAGCAAACGTTCTGAACATACATCAGAGAGGAAAAGTAAAAAGTAATAAGAAATTATTTGAGGCCTTTAAATGTCTAGACAAATATAAAAGTAGTAGGGAAGAAGTGGTGTGTGATGCTGAAGATCACCTAATTACTGATGATGATGATGACGCAGATCTATGTCCAGAAAGTTAGCTGAAAAGCAAAGGCTCAATCTTAAATGACTGAAAAGGAGCAACATGCTTGTTTTTAAACTGTTTGAGAAAACAGTTGGAAAGTCTAACCCTGGACAAGCGAAGATGCCAAAATACACAGTCATTCTGTCAGTTATTATCAGCATCATCACCACATCCAAGTCCAAGTTCTACTCAGTCACACATTATTAGTGTTGAGTAATCAGCAGCAACAACACAGGTTAACATCCTCAACCTTAGACACGATGAGTCCCTCTGCTGCTGCTGAAAGTGCAGCACCTTTGACACCTAGTAGTAGAGTAGTAGTATTAATAATAGAATTGCATCAACATCTAACCGTAATATGATTAAAAGCCCCCCAGGACCCCGCACTCCATGAAGTCCACAGTATGGAGATACTTCTAAGGAGTATAGAGATACTAGCAAAGAATGTTGCTATCTGTTGTCTGCGTAAAAAGCATGTGAGCAGAGGGAAAGCAGGCTCACACCTAACCACCTTTTCAATGAGATTCCACCTGAAGCAAAACCACAAGTCTGAATGGGAGACACGCCATCAACAGGTCAGTGGTGCCACAACTAGCTGTATCAGAAGTACTTCTAAATATTCCCAGAGTTCTGGGGTACATAATAGAAGAGATGTTGATGTGTCAGAGAGTATGCCAAGATCATCTGCTCCTGCTGCAGAGGAGTATGTCTATGAGTTTGCTTTTGGAGATGACAAGTCATAGAGTGTCCACATATACCTCCACCACCCCACCACCTCTTCAAGTCATGTCATTAATGCAGTAAAGTTACACAGTTATTTCATTATGTACTGCCGTACCACTCTTACTAAGTTATTAGAAAGAAGTCAAAACCTGTGCATAAATTATGCAAAAGTACACCTGTTGAATAGTAAACTTGACAAAATTGTGGTGGCTGACATGCTCCCCTTTTCTTCTGATGAAAACAGAGACTGTAAAGAACTTATGCTGTGTTTTGCACCCTGCAGGAGTATCCCAAGCCCCTCAAGGATGATTGTGCCAATAATACTTAAGGAAGAAGTTAGCATTGTGGCAAAGGACAAAGGCACTCAGACTGCTAACATTTTTTCAAGGCATATGTTGCTCAGGTATTTTCTATTGGAGTGAATTTTCACAAATTTTCACGAAACAAGCAGGAAATTTGCCCATCCCTATTAAGCAAAACAGGTGAAAAATGGCACTCCCTGCCAAGCTGGAAATTTCCAGCAAAAAAGTGTTGATATTCCTCTTCTTTTCACCATGATCCCCAACTACCCTGGTAGCCATAAAACCATTTATACAGACCTCCTGCTTTTTCCCGCTGTAGTTGGTAGCCAATATAATCACAAATGGCCCCCCAGCCTTGTCCCTCTTCACTAGGAGTCATAAAACCACATACTGACAACACCCCCCAGCCTTGTTGAAACTCACTGGTATATAAAGAAACAATTAAAACCCCCAGGCCACCAGCTGTTGCTAGACTAAAACTCCCATCATCAACCACTTGCTGGCAGGGAATGATGGGAGTCTGGAAAAAGCTGAAGAGTCTCTCATTGCTCCTGATTTCAGTCTTGTCCAATGGTAGCATGACCAATGCATATTGACTACCCAGCTTTGTCCCACTGCACTGGTGGCCACACAACCTAAACTTTCAGACTAGACAACTGCACTGGTGACCAATGAACCACAAATTGCTGACCTCCAAGGAGTCCCAGCCTTGTGCAACAGAATCACACACACTGAGTCTGCATGGCTGCAGGAAGTTTTGGAAATTGACACCTTGGTGGGCAAGAGGCAAGAATTAACTGGAGTGAACACTTTGGTGGAACAACTGAAAATGGAACAGTAAACAGGCTTGAGGCTGACAGGAACATAATATGGTGGACTGGCAGAGAAACTTGGCTTATAAAATTTTAAATACTTTATACATAGCAATCTTTTTTTTCCTTCTTATAAATAACCTGAATGTGGAATTATATAACGTAAGGAAATAAATAGATAGATATGCTCATATTGAGACATAATAAGGGGAAAACTTATACAAAATGATTATTGTCAGTCAACAAAAGCATCAGTTGGACACAGTGTGCAAGGATTTATCACAAAAATACAATATTCATGAAATGAATAACATATCTGGCAAGACTAGGGATAATTAAATATAAAGGCTCCAAATGCTATTTTGGTTCAGATTTGCAATCTTATGTTATGAAATGCATGGTTTTAAAACTTTGAATTACTGTCATAAATGTTGCTTGTAGTAAGATGTATTGCCTATTTTAGTACAGGTTAATTTAATATTTATCACTTAATTAGGTTTTCAACTGCAGAACATTTAATATGTCCAAATTTAACATCATAAGTAAAATATTTTCAGCAGTACCATTTACATGAACTAGCGAGTAGAATAATAAAGTTAGATTTGCACAATAATGTCCTGTTTCACATTAGGCAGGTTTGGACAGAAAAAAAATACTTAAAACATTAAAACTAGAAAGTAATATATTTTAACTGTTTGTGTGCCAGAGGGGTATCCAATGCGTTACATGAGGGTTATAATGCCTTAACATTTTATTCATTTCAAAGAAATGTTCAGAAGTGTAAGTAGGGACATGTCAAAAGCAAATAATATTTGAACTTTAAATTTTTTCTGCTGGATAATATCTGAGTTATAAAGAAATGCATTTCTTTCACCTCATGAAGAGCTGCTGATGAAGAGCCCTGGGCTATGGTTGGAATAAGAAAGTGATATTTTTCTCAATGTCTCTTGTTCCTGTCTTTCAATTTTAATGATGCTGTTGATTTTATTGGAGGTTCCAGAGGTTCACAACTTTGTTATTATAAGGGATAAGCAAACCTCAGGCCTGGATTCAACTGGGTTAATTCTACTAAGTTAACAACATCACATGAAAATAAAACACATACTTGTAATCCTCATGTCCATTGGGGTCTTCAGCACCCTTTTCAGCTACTGTTCCTCTCCTTCTGTCATCTTCTATCTTCCTTCTTCTTCTTGCTCTTCATCTTCTGTCTTCTTATCTTCTGATCTTCTTTGTAGCAAAGATGTAGCTGAATAGATCAAGATTAAATATGCTCCAAGATACGCAGTCGTTAACCCTTTAACTGCCAGAGGGGAAGAGCACTGAGTACTTCTCTAGCACGCAAAGGGTTAAATTCATGAAGGCATTCCAAGTTGAATAAATGTGATTGTTCTTTAAATAGAAAAAAATATTTTGCTCTGCCTCTTTAACTGGCGGTGGGGGCAAGAAGGATGGCTAAAAATTCCCCCCTTGTAACCTCTTGGACCATTGCCCGAGCCTTTGTGTGGGAAAATTGAGCAGAGACTGTCTTTTATGCTGCCAGTCTCTATTTATAGTGGTTCCCAGCCTTCCATCGGCTGGGATGTGTGCTTACGCACCTCGCAGCCAATCAGGTTTTGTCATCACCCTGCTAGAAGGTTTGCCAAAAAACAAACCTTGATAAACACTTGTTTGCTGGCCTCAGGCATGCAAAAGACAAAAAGTATATGCCCTACTGGTCTAGTGCCATAGGAGCAAACTGAGTTGTGGGCAAAAGTCCATCGTTTTAAGTTCCCAAAACCCACTCTGAATATCATGAGTAATGGTAACATCAAAGGAAAATGGCTAACGACTGGTGCCTGACACACTGTCAACCACTGAGCATGAGCTCAAACACACAGTCACCCTCCCAAACAGTGACCCTACACTACACCTAACATTGAAGTGCGATAATACTACCCTAACACAAGCCTAAGACCCACAAGACTGTAACACTGACTTGTCATACACTCTCCATCTTCTTAAATCTTTTATCATCCTTCTTCATCAACTCTCCATCTCCTGTCTTCTTCTCTTCTGTCTTTGAGTCTTTTGTCTTCTTATCTTCCTTGTTTCAAATTGTTTCCTGTAAAGAGGAAAAAACATTAAATATAAAATTTTTGCAATACACACAACTTGGAAATATGTGCATTGTTTAAACCTTTGACTGTCAATATAAAGATGAGGGCTAATGCAAAAATGTTTGTTTTGCATAAAAATCAAGTTATTTGCTCCACCACTGTTGCCTGCGGTAGCAAAGAAGTGAAACAGACAACCCCCCCACCCCCATTGGTACCTTTCGAGCCAATACTCGAGCCATTTTGTGTGGGAAATTTGAACAGATACTGGCTTTTATATAGCCAGCATCTTTTCAAAATGAATTCCAAAGATCCATTTGCTGGGATGTGTGCTTACACACCTCCCAGTCAATCAGTTCCTAGTGGAATTTGTCATCCCCCCCACACACACTAGGACCTGATTGGCTGGGAGGTGCGTAAGCAAGAAATGGACTTTTGGAATCCATTTTGAACAGAGACTGGCCATATAAAAGCCAGTCTCTGTTCAAACTTCCCACACACTGTCTCAGGCATGAGCCTAAATGGTACCAAGGGTGATGAGGGGGGGGGGAGTTGTCTGTTTTACTTCCTGCTGCCACCACCAGAGATTGCAGCTGAGCCAACAACTTGTATTTTATTCATAACAAACATTATTTTCGCATTAGCCTTCATCTTTATATTGAGAGTGAAAATTAATTTTTTAGCTAAATCTATTGGCACCATTTTTTTCGATTGGGTGGAATATAGTGTGTTGACTTGGAGTTTGTGCTTTATTTTAACCCTTTGACTGTCAGAGAGGAACGCAACACATTGCTCTTCAATGCTTTGCATAGCCCTCTGGTAATCACATATTTTGCCACATATTTTAGGCAAAATTTAATGTTTAGTGTTTTTTCTTTTTATAGGAAACTATTTGAAACAAAGAACAGAAGAATGGAGAAGATGGTGATGTTGAAGAAGAAGGAAGATAGAAGATAACAGAAGAAGATGGACAGTAGCTGACCATCAGGATTAGTGGGATGTGTTTATTGTAAAGGACCATTATTCTTTTTAACTTTGTCAGATTAACCCTGTGAGAGCCAGTGGGCTATGCATACCCCTCTGGCACTCGTAGGGTTAATTCTACTAACATTGCACACATTTTGGGATTCCTTTGGATCCGTTGATATGGGGCTTAGGTTCCCATATCAATGCATCCACTGGTGACTGGTTTGAATTCCTGTGTTGGCACTTTTATAATGCATTAAGGGACTATGGCCTAGATTTAAAGGCAGCCGTTAAACCATCCGCTAAGTAAAAAAGGCACGTCGGCCGCAAAGAACACATGGTTTACGGCAGATTCAAAGGTAAGCATTCAAGAATAGCTATCGGGCGTAGGCACTACAAAAACACATTAAACAAAAACCAGCGTCGCACCTGATTTTGCATCACCGTGCGTCCCAAACACCCGTTAAAACACAACTTAACTCAAAATGTTACATTACGGCTGCCGTTGTCTAGCAACCCTGATAGATGCACAAACAAAATTCAAACCTACAGCCAATCCCAAGGCCCCAAAGCATCAAAAATGTTCAAATACACCTATATATACCTCAAAATAACGGTTACACCCTGTCTGTGTTTCGAGTTTCAGCAAGCTAGAGCACAGGACCCAGGAGTGGAGGATAGCATTTAGAGAGAGAGAGAGAGATAGAGAGAGAAGCATACAGAGGAGTAAGGTAGAAGGATTTTGGAGAGGAGAGAGTTACATTTAAATAGACAAATAGCACACTTTTGCACATAGCACATACATCCATACAAACATATACACATACATACACATAGTCTTTTTTTTTTCATCACACCTTACACATTTTAAACTTTATTTTCACAGTGTGAATCCGTGAGTGAAAGTGTGTGACAGAGAGTGAGTGGGATCGAATGTGTCTGTGAGGGAGTGTGAGAGTGCCTGGGTGTGACTGGGTGAATGATGGCCAGGAGAGGAGGACAGGAGAGAGGGATGGGGAGACTAGTGGAGGAGGAGGAGGAGGAGGAAGGTCAGGAGGGGATCCCTCAGCAGAGCAGGGGTGGGAGAGGGAGATACGCAGGGCGGAGGGGGACCAGGCCCACAAGAACAGGCACACGAAGAAGAACAGGGACAGATCCTGCAGTGGGACGAGGGGTAGTGCCTGGGGACCACCACACACAGGCAGGGGCAGAGCAGGCAGGACACTCCGGGTCTGACTCCTCGCATGCCGGAGCTGAGGGGGACAGGGTCAGGGATCCCCGATATACCGAGGAAGAAAACACGGCCCTCGTGGAGGCTGTGCTGGAGAGGGAGAGTGTCCTCTTCCCGGGGGACAGACTCCCTGGCCTGTCTGCGAGGAGGAGAGCTGCCTGGAGTCAAATCTGCAGCAGAGTTAATGCGGTGGCCACCTGCAGACGGGATGTGGACTCAATCAAGAAGAGATGGGGCGACTGCAAAAGGCAGGTGAAGAGGAAGATGGGGGATGCCGCCCTGCACGCCCGAGCCACCGGAGGTGGGCCACCTGTCCCCATCACCTTCAGCGCATGGGAGGAGAGGCTGCGGCAGACACTGTCGTCTACCCTCATTGAGGGGGTCCCTGGAGGATCAGACACTGGGGAGGAGAGGAGCCTCCACACCACCGGTAAGTGCATCACCCCAAAACCACACACCACCCCAAACCACACACCCATCACAAACAAGCACTCACATCCCAACATCTGCCCTTCATTCAACCACACAATTGCACCAACACAGCACCCTGAGGGTTTAAACAGGAATCAAGACAAGGACAAATGTCAATGTTCAACAAGGCCAAAACCTGTACAACTCCCTGGTTAACCCTCATGTTGCTGTGCTGATCACACACAATACACACAAACCATGCTCAGAATAAAGGAACATTGTGCTTTTGAATCCTGTCTGATCTGCTTTGAATTTGGTCATAGATTTGGGTGGCAGAGTTGTCTCCAATGCATTGCCAAACAATTCAGTGAATACAACTCCTGCGTAGGTAAGATGTTTGTGGGATGTTACAACATGGGTTCACACACACATCGTTGTACAAAATCAACTGTAAAAACATCCCTGTTGCCATATTACACAACTGTGTTATATGGCAATGTTGTGTTTTGATTTTGCATAACAAAACATTCCCCTTAGCCCAACATTTGGTACAACATTGAACATTCATCTACATCATATGTTGTGTTTAACCCTTTGATAGCCAGAGCGGTAGGCAACGCATTGCAAAGAAATGCGTTGGGTACCACTCTGGCACTCAGAGGGTTAAGGGGATAACCAAACAAACAGCTTAGCGGTGAGATAACAAGCAGGACAGATAAATGGGACATGTATCCATATTGTCTTGGATTCACACACTCATTGTGCAACAGACTGACTGGGGAAGCCAATGTTTTCAACCTAGGATTTCAATGTGTAGCACACACATTGATATCCTGGGGTGAGCATTGGGGCCTCCAGTAAGTTGACTTGTTGTTTTTTCTAAGGGTGTAACAGACTTCCCCAGTGAAAACACTTGTCCACTTGGTCATGTACTGTGATATGTCCCAGTGGAGCAATATCACTGAACATTGATTATACTGAGCAACACATTAACTGTGGACAGGAATTCACTGTGGAAGTATGTCCCCTTTATCACCTCTTTATCACTCCCACAACACATTAGTGTATCACTGCCACCATCTGTTAGCGTGAATACATCTCTGAGTCCACTCACTTGCAAACAAGTGGTGGAGTCCTGTGATATGGGTGATGCCTTTCCATGTATGGGGATACTCTACCCTGGGTGTGGTAACGCATTGACAACTGTGTTCTCAAATATATCCTCCTACAGACACAGATAGAATGGTGATGGTTCATCTTTATTGTGTCTCAAAGTACATTAGGATGTACATGTGTTTTCTGTGTATTGCCTATATGCATTGAACACCTGTATGAGAACACTAAATGTACTTTGAAACAAAAAAATAGTACTTTAGTAACACTGCTGCCCAGCTCATGTGTTGTCCACAAGGTTTGACAACTCTGCAGCTGAGCATCCTAACTGTACAGGTTATAAAACTCAGGAATTAGTGTTTTCTGTGTCTATATGAAAATGATCCAGTAGAGGTTTGTGTGAACCTCAGGTCAAACTCTGCATCACCAACAACATCAACATAAACAGCAAGGGGTGATCTCCATGAAGGTGATGTCAAGACATCAATCCAGTCACATAGAAGAACTTCAGTTCAAGGATGGATCATGTTACGGATGCCTGTGGAAGAAGAGGACAGGATTTGGAGCAGTTGACCTGAACTGATCATCAAGCAACAACAATTTAGTCTTTTTGATCCCCTCAATTTTCACAGTTACAGGTGAGTACACAAACCATTGCTTGACAATGTGTTGTGTACTCATCTGTAACCAATTATGTGGAGAACTAAGGACATGTGCCCGAGCCCTATGGATATGTGCCCCTGACATGGATACACACATCAACAAGTGTTCTGAGAGCTCCATGGAAGTTATGAATTTGGGGTGCCACTGTTAATGTGACAGTAGCAGCCCAATGTAATTTGTTCCATGGAACTGTTAGGACACATTTGTTGATGTGTGTATTCATGTCGGGGGCACATATGTCTGCACACTCACAGGTCAGCATGGTGTCCCTGGTAATCTGATCTACGTCTCATGACCTCTACATTGTGTGCCCATACCACTGTACATCCACCCCTGTGCTGCTCTTCTCAGCTGTAGCACAGTACAGGTCCCATATTGAGTCCAATGGTCCTTTAACCCCTGATGTGACGGAGTATTATCCACTGCATAGCATTGGATAACACTCTTTCGCTACAAGGCTAGCATGGTTGCTCTGGCTATGCTCATGGCAAATCAAGTTAGCTGGTGTCAATCAAGCCCTGTAAGGCGATGAACATGGGTTATGTGTTGTACCTTGTTTCTCCTGAGGGTGTGCGTGATATCCTTGGGGTCTGTATGTCAACGTGGAGAGTGGAATGGAGGATGGTTTTTGAGTCCACACACACAATTTGCCACGTCCGCTGCCAGTGCAGTGCTGTGTCACTGTTCCTGTGGGGTGAGACAGAACAAAATGTGCAGTGTGGTTAGTGTCACAGGACTGATGGGGGACTTGCATGGATTGTTTGCATGCCTGTGTTATACTCACGTGTAAAGTGTTCCGTGATGAGCCTGTCTCTGATCTGTGTCCCTCTCAGGGTCTCCTCAACGTGGCCGATGTCCATGGGCACTTCCTGTATGGGGGGGGCCTGGATGTGCTCCAGCAGCCTGGTGTCCACTGCGATGTTGTGCAGTATTGCGCACGCCACAATGATGTCGCACACCTTTCCAGGTGCATACTGCAGTGCTCCCCCCGAGTGGTCCAGACATCGGAATCTTGACTTGAGGAGGCCAAAGGTCCGCTCAGTGGCATTCCTCGTTCTGCCATGAGCCTGGTTGTAGCTTTCCTGGGCATGTGTTCGGGGATTGGCCAGAGGGGTCAGTAGCCAGGACTTGCATCCATAGCCAGCATCACCTGTGTAATGTGAGTGACATGGTGAGACAGGGAGCACATGTTGTGTGAATGATGTTTTGTGTGGTAGATGTAGTAGCTGTGGGTCAGGAGCATGCTAAGCAGCGTTGTGTGTACGCCTGTGTATGTGATGTGATTTTGTATTGTGAACTCACCCAAAAGCCATCCCCCTGTAAAAGTTCCATTCTCGAAATCTCTGTGGACTGAGGAGTTTTGGAGAATGTGTGAATCATGTGAGCTGCCAGGATACTTTGCACAGACATTCATTATCCTCATATGGCTGTCACACACCATCTGCACGTTGATGGAGTGAAAGTTCTTCCTGTTGATGAATATCTGTGCGTCACGTGCTGGGGCCTTAATTCGGACATGGGTGCAATCTATAGCACCCATGACCCTGGGCATGCCTCCCCTGGCGTAAAAGGCCTGCTTGACTTGTATCCAGTCCATGTCGGTGGTGGGGAAATGTATATAGGTACTGGCCTTGCTTTTGAGGGCTGGCAGGACCTGGGCCAGCACCCTGGAGAATGTGGCCTGTGACATGCCAGATGCGTAACCCTCTGTGGACTGGAAGGCCCCGCTTGCCATGAAGTGCATGGCACAGAGTAGTTTCTGCAGGCCAGTTAGGGCATGGTTTTGGATGTAGATGGGATCCACCTGCTCCTTGATGACCTCATACAAGGCAATGATGCTGTCAGGCCTCAACCTGTAGCGATCAATTACCTCATCATCGGTCATTCCAAAGAGGGTGACCCTTGGGCGGTATACCCTGGGCCTTGGTGGTCGTCTATACATCCTGTGCCCTCCAGGTGGGGATGGGCTCCTGTGTGGCTGCTGAGCCAGAGCCTCCTCACTTGCAACTGGTGGTGACTGTTGATCAGGCATGCTTGGAGGTTGCTGATGTTCCCCAGCTCTCTCCCTTGCACGCCTTCTCCGCAGCCTTCGCAACAATATGTAACCCAACATACTGTTTGCTCTCTCTATCTGTCTCTATCTGTCTCTCTCTCTCTCTCTACCTCTCTCTCTCTCTCTCTCTCTCTCTCTCTCTATCTCTCTCTATCTCTCTCTCCCTCCCTGAGTGGAAAACAAGCCACAAGTGAGTGTGTTGAGTTGTCCCTTTAAGTACTTGCTAGGGCGTTGTGTGGGTGTGGTGATGAGGTAAGTGCTGACCAATGGTGAGTTGTTTTTGTCCAGGTAAGTGTTTGCAGGTGTGTGTGTGTTATAAGATGTGGTGTGTTGTGCTTGTTCTGTGTGTGCCATTTGCGGACGTGCAGTTGTGGGGTGCAGGTAGCGTGTCGATGTTGCCCAGGTGAGCTTGTATTTGCAGGTGTCCGCTTTGTGTGATGACCCCCATTGTTCCGTGCCATGTTGTGTTGTTGTTTTTTTGTGTGTCGTTGTCCCTGTGGTGTTGGTTGTTGGTGTGTGTGTAGTGATTTGTGTTGTGTGTACATGTTTTTGTGTTGTTTTGGCATTGCACGGGTTAATTTTCCCATTTACATGGTTGTGCGGTAAGCCTTTTGTGTCTTTTCCTATGTAACGGGTGTTTTGTTTTGGCCGTTAAGTGTCTAACGGCTAAGAAAAGTGGGTCTTAACTTTTAGCCGTTAGGTGTGTCTTTTTTTCAGCCGTTATCAGTACCGCAAGCCTTTGAATAGCTCTGGGGTATGTTTTTCCATGCGTCTGAATGCACGTAAGTGTATCGGCCGTAAGGATTCTACAACTGCCGTTAGCTGTTCTTTAGACGGATCTTTGAATTGCAACATGTCACTTAACGCACCCGTTAGTGATTTTTTTTGCTAACGGCTGCCTTTAAATCTACCCCTATGTGTCCAAAAACTTGGTGCATATTTTCACCCATCACAGTTGAGTCCCTTAGTGTATGTTAAGGCTAATGCATGGAAGTGAATGGTGTATTTCAACATTTTGAAATGTGTTGTAATGGGTGTAAACTGTAGCAATATTAGCGCCCAAGGTGCTTTTTTTCCAGCGGCATTTCTTCACAGCACAAGTAATTGAATTGCTCAAAGTGATTGAGGAAATACTATTGGGTGTTTTTTGGGGGTGTCGGCCTCAGTTGAATCGAGGCCTCTGTCTCGTTGTCAGACAGCCTTTTCCATGTTGATCTGAATGTTATCATTATTGATCTATATTGATGTAGTTTCATAGTCATATATTGATTGGGTGATATTGGTGTGAATTCTATATATTCCTTGTCTCATCAGTCAAAGGCCTTTTTGTAGTAAATGAGGTCTATGCATGATGAAAGGTTTATTTCATTATTGGGGCAGGTGAATAGTGAGAAAACTTTCCTGTGTGACTTTTCACAAAAAATGGACGAGTTTGCCAGTGCCAACCAATTTTTCACCTATGATTCCTATGGTGCAACATTACCCATCACAAAACTACTTCTTCTGAGGGCTGCAGTGGAGAAATAAGTAGTCAAAAGTCAAAGTTTTGAGTCCTACAGTAACGTATGCGTTCAAAATGTGTTAGCATGGGGAGTGGCTTTGTCCTTTTCCCACAACACTAACTTCCTGCTTAAGTGATGCTGGCAGATATTCATGATGATGTCAAGTGATAAAAAGCAAAATTACAACCTACAATGTTGCAGATGTGTATGGTAGTGGTGGTGGGCTGGCGTAGTGGAATTGATGTGTGTATATATATATATATATATATATATATATATATATATATATATATAGATATATATATAGATAGATTTATATAAATATGTACAAGAAATAGCTGTGCACTCACAGTATCAAAATACAATTTAAACCAAATTTATTGGTAAAATAATGCAACGTTTCAGCCAACTCTTAGGGACCTTTATCAAGCAAACATAAAGAACAAGTGATAAAACATCATTTCAATACAGTAGTGTACTCACCTTGTGCAACCCAAATGACCCACGGTTATAACGTGTAGGGTAGTGAGAGAGAAGAGAACGAATAGAGAACCCGTCCCCCAAAGACCAAAGCACCCAAGAGAGAAACCACCAAACAGTGCCAACCTGTGTTCAGGAGAAAGAATGCAGTATAGAGAATTAAGTAAAGTATTCAGCAATAAATGGCAATCTCGGTATATTGCAATCAAGGTTTAATGCTCGGGCAGGAAACAGTTAAACGCATTTTGTTCATTGAGTCCATTGGGTCTAAGAGCATTAAGCTCTCTGACCCAGAAGCATTCATGTTGAAGAAGCTTTTTATGGCAATCACCACCACATTTATTGGCCAGTATGCATATAAAATTAAAGTTGGCATGGTTGGCAGAGAGGTAATGTTTCGCTACAGGTTTCTCAGTCTGTTGATCTCTTATCACTGTTTTAATAGAGGAACGGTGGCCAGCCATCCATTCCCGGATTGTGCATGTGGTTTTGCCTACATAGGCTAGTCCACATGGACAGGTTATCAAATAGACTACATGGTCTGTGGTGCATGTGATATGCTGCTTAATCCTGTATTTCCTATTGGACTGTGGATGTGTGAACATCTTCCCTGGACGCATAGATCCACAGGTAGTACATCCCTTACAACAAAAGCAGCCAGGGAGTGTAGTTTTTAGCCATGTCTGTGTTTTGATGGTGTAGCTTTCAACCGAGTTGGTCTTGATGATGAGATCCCTAAGGCTGGGTCCTCTTCTGTATCTTAGGGTGTTTGAAACATTTTGGCAGGTGTTCATCTTTAGTCAGGATGGTCTAATTCTTTCTTATGGATCTGTGTATCTCCTGTGATGCTGAGGTAAATTTAGTGGAGATTGTCAATCTTTCATCTTTAGTCTTCATATGCTTATTGGACACATATTGACGGTGTAGTAATTCCTCGCATAATCAGTTTCTTTTTTTGGTAGACTCTCTCAATGAACTATTCTATCATCTGTTCCAGTTGTTTATTGCGAAGTATTGCATCTGAGTTGTTCCTAATAACCCGCAGGAACTGGGATTTGGGAAGGGAGGATTTGAGTGCAGGAGGATGGAAACTGGTACTATACAGGAGATAATTACGGTCTGTTTCCGTGCGGAATACGCAGTAACCAAGGTGGCCATTGTTTCTAAAGATCTTTAGATCCAAAAACGTAATTTCAGACTGGTGATGTGCCATGGTCAGTTTGACCGGATGTTGCATCTCATTGAGAGATGTGATGAGTGAGGTCAATGAGGTTTCAGACCCTTTCCAAACGATGAGTATATCTTCTATATACCAACAATATACCAATAGGTACTCCGCATGTGTATCCAGTCTGTGTGTTTTTTCATACATATACATATTCGTGTTAGCCAAGACAAAAGGTCTCATGGGAGGATCAGCTAGTGATTTATGCACTTTGGGTAGACCATACACGATAGGCCAGACTGGACATTGTATGTAAAGATATTTGCCAGTGTCCTCACTGATCCAATTGGAGTTGACCCCTATATCAATAAGAGTTTGAATTTCCTTTTGAATATTGTTCATAGGGTCCGCTTTTAAGCAGGCATAAGTAACTGGATCACTGAGTAATAGGTGTAAGGAATTGCTGTAATCCAAGTAATCACAGATAACAATACAACCTCCTTTGTCCACAGTACAGATACAGATGAAGGTATCTTTTTGTAAACTCTTGACAGCCATTCTTTCTTCCTTACTTAGGTTAGGGTGCACTGGGGTATTCATCTCATTAATCTCTTCACCAAGTGTACTGGAGTGTTTTGTCTTAAAGTCTGCTATTGTTTTCCGTATTTTAGACAGGTCTTTACTGACTTCCTTGATTACAAAGAGCATGAGGTTCAAGGAACATTGATCAAGGACTGCTGTCCATTTCTTGCAAAAATCTTGGTTGATGCATCCTTTAGAGGGAACATTTTTTATCCTGAATCCACATGGGGTTCTCTTAGCTCTATGTCAAGGTCTGTTTCTTTTTTCTTCAGACGCAGGAACTCAAAGCAAAGATCTTTGATATTATCCATGTCACATTCATCTTTGTAAGAGCTTGTCCATAAAATATTTTCTGTTGGTAGCTGAAAGACAGCAGGTGTAGTTGCAGCCCCAGGTAGGGTGTTGGATGATTCTTTTCTGTTTTCCATATTGGCACAATGAATATATATATATATATTGTGTTCCTATAGCAGTTTTTACCATTATCATGTTTGTGTCAAATATAAGTTATCCTTCTTCTCAGACTACTGATACACATTACTTGTAGGTCATGGCAGTGGTCCCACTCCCAAGTTTGGTAGATGGTAGCAACCCTTCTTCACATCCCTCCCCCTCCTCATAATCTATGCTACTATTAATACAATTGGCTTCGCTCTCTGCTTGTACAATTCAGGAACAGTCATTCTGGAAAAATTACCGTGGCTTGGGATATGCCAGGGTGGAGCTACACATGACATCAGTTCTCTGGAATATTGGTTTTCTACAGAAGAATGCAGCAGTATGTCCACTACCAACATCTTGGCAAACTTGCCATTCCACAGGTGTACTTTGGGAATGTTTTTGTGAAGTTTTGACATTCCTTTCCAGGAACTCAGTTAGTGTGGGTTGGCAGGACATTGCAGAAGAACCCTGTAAATGAATTGTTTTAACAACATGACTAGAGGAAGTGGTAGATGCAGCATGTGTGGGCAGTCTATGACTCTTGACATCTCCTACAGCAAATCCAGAGTCATCATATTCCTCTGCAGTAGGATCCATATGTGTTATTTGTAATGAACTGTTGGCAGTGGCACACTCTCTGACACATAAATAACATCACTACTTATCTTATCTGCCTCAGAGCTCTGGGAACTTTTTTGAGTGTTTCTGGTGCTGCTGTTATTTGTGGCACCTCTAACCGCAGAAAGTATGTCTCCCAGTCAGACCTATGGTTGCCCTTCAGGTGGGATCTCATAGAGGAGGTGCCTAGGTGTGAGCCTGCTTTCCACCTGCTCACATGCTTTTTACACATATAACAGATAGCAACATGCTTAGCTTTTGGATCCCAAGTGAAGTATCGCTATACTGTGGACTTCATGGACTGAGGGGTTCCTGAGGGGATGCTACTACTACTACCTGGGCTACATGTTGATGCAATTCTACTGCTACTACTACTACTAGGGGTCAAAGGTTCAGCACTTCCAGAAGCAGCAGAGGCACTTGCCATAGCTAAGGTTGTGGATGTTAATAACTTGTGTTGTGTTGTTGTTGCTGCTGGTTATTCAACACTTGTGTGGCTATGATGACAGACAGGATGACTGTGTACTTTTTGCCATCGTTGCTTCTCCATGGCCAGAGTTTCCAGTGGTTTTCTCAAACAGTTTATAGACCAGCACAGTGCTCCTTTTCAGTGGTGAACGATTGACCCTTTACCTTTCTTATAACTTTCTAGCCATGTTATCATCTTCTTTATTCTCATCTATGTATCTGAAGAAGAGGAGGATGCTGGAGGGATATAGTCTAGATCTGCATCATCAGCATCACCTGCTGCTTCTTGCCAACTACCCTTATATTCCTCAAAGCTTTTAGAGGTGTCAAACAATTTATCTTTTACTTTCACAAAGTTCACAGGTGTTTTTCTGCTTGTTTGTCTCCCTGTCAGATGCAGCAGCTGGTTCAGCTGCAACACCTTTCTCCATTATGCCATTGCCATCATCAGCACTAGAATGTGACTTGTTGTCATCTTCTGTGTTCTTCTCATATGTTTTTTTGTACTGGCACTGGTGGTCTTAGAACTTTTGGTGAGACCTTGACAAACTGCATCCTCCCCAGGTGGAGAGAGATCATCTTCATTTTCCTTTCACAAACACAGAATTGCATGCTTTGAGAGCCTGGCACCCTTTTATATACCTACAGGAAAAGAAGAGAAAACTGCCATGTGATGGGGGAAAAAATCAGTCTTCCCAATCATTTCAATGCAATGAGCTAGGCAAAAACATATGATAACAGCACTTTTTGAGGGAAATTATTTGCCAGACGGGAAGTGCCCTTTTTTTTGCTGATTTTGGTTTGAGAGGAAAATTTTCACCCATCCCAATTCATTATGCTGCTCTATTACTTGTTGCACTGTCTAGAAATTGTCCATTGTACTAAAACCACACCTGACGCCTTCTTGTTCTTTAGATTTTGCTGTTGCTTCAGTTTAGTTTACCGAAGAAGAGGAACACAAGAAGGGTCATTCAGCTGGCAAAGATCTATTGGTATTAGTGATAAAGAGTCAAAGAACAACCTGTTGTAAGTCATAGCTAGCTCAAAGAAAAGGAATCACAGCATTTCCTTTTACACATATTTTTTACGTGGGGTGGTTACAAGAATAATATTCTCAGAGAGCAAGGAGAATGCACATACTAAACCAAGAAGGGGGTGCATGCCATGGTTAACTATCTGATTCAATTGCCCCCTTTTATAATTAAAAAGTATACCTTTTGGATCCTGGTCATAGATCCTAGCTGTTATAACTGCTTTCTAGTATAGTGATTCTGCGTTGTGTTGGTTAAATGACAATGTCAGCTAGTCCAGCAGTCTGGAGGTCAGTAATTGAGATGGACAAAGGGAGTGTTTGGGTGAGGGTCTTGGCTTCATGTGGAAGGATATTGTGGAGGGCGAGTATGGCCCCTGAGGATGAGATGGCTTTGTTTCTTCAGAATTTGATTGCTGCCACTAGGATATAACCACGGACCAATATGGCTATCACAAAAAGTAGATCCTGAATGATACTACTTCCTGGGCTGCTAAAAAGAGAGGAGAACCAAGACCCAAACTCTCATCCATGCTCTTTATGTATTCCTTATTTATGTGTTCTGCTAGTTTGTATAGCTGTTATGAATTATCAGTGATATAGATGCAACATTCTTTACCTACTAAAGCATACACACCTCATTGGAAGCCATTTATGGACATGCCTCACACATATAGAGTATGAGTTCCTCTCTGTGAGTGTTAGAATGTTAGACCCATGCTATGCTGCCATATAGTTAGGCCCTTTACTTTATTGGGTTATTGTCATTAATGTGCCCTTGGGGTTATGTATCCTTGTCAGGTGTTTGTGAGTCCTTGGTCCAGCTAATGGTATGATTACAATGACTAATGCCTGCCAGTTTATTATTCCAAGTGACTTTTTAGCACAGATATCCCCTTAGGAGAGATCAAAGAGGAGGAAGAATAGAGAAACCCAGCCAGAACCTGAAAGTTCAATGGTGAGTGAAACACCTGGTTAGCCATCACGTCTTGTTCTAGTATAACACAAACAAAAGACAAAAGAGTGCAATATGCAGTATGTATGATAATAAAAGGAAACCCCACTCTACAGAATTGTACTTACTTTAGTTAGAGGCTGTATCCTGCCTCTGAGAGTAAGCGCATATATTAACCCCTTAAGGACCCTTGACAGTCCTGGCACGTCATGCCTGGATTTGAGTTAAGGACCAATGACGTACCAGGACCGTCATGGCTAAAATGATAGCAGCGTGCCTCTGTGCACGCTGCTATCATTAATGCCAGGCTGAGACTGAGCGCTCCGAGACTGGGGCGTTCAGTCTCAGCCCTTCTTGCCCTTGCCAGTTCATGCGATCGCCGTAGCAGCGATCACATGTATCAGCATAGTGACAGACAGAGGCAGCAGAGAAAGCATGCTGTCTTTGCCTGTCACGTCTGCCTCTGTCTCAGTTGCTATGAAAGTAAGGGAGACAGAAGTAGACAGGAGACACCTAGTGGTGAAAGAAAATACAGCAGCTAGGGGTATTAACCCCTTCACTGCTGGTGTCAAAGGCTTGCTAAATGCAGGTCAATTTCTGCCCAGCAAGTGTGATTGTTGTGGAGCCATGTAATACACTTACATACACTGCCAAATGCCAGGGATAAAAAAAGTGTCAAAATAGGGTGAGAAAAAGGGACATGGGGATTTTCACCCAGGGGGGACAGTGGCCACTTTAAACTGCATATCTTGTAGGTATGACTGATCTGTCATACCTTTCATGCAGTCTCCATAAAAATTTAACCCTTTGTGCCCAATTAATCCCAAGAGAAAAAACAAAAATTGTGGGGTTTTTTACATTTTTTTACCTTTTTTTTTTAAATTTTAATAAAGTAAATGGTGGGTTATCCATATACATAGGGTATCAAATGAAAGCCCTATTTGTGCTTAAAAAAACAGTATATAGTTTATGGGGGTGGAATAAAAGACTTAGAGGGAAAACACTGTTGAACAAAGACATAGTCAAAAAGGTCAGAATTGCTCCGGTCCTTAAGTGAAATCCACCTCAGATTTTCCCGGTCCTTAAGGGGTTAAGCCCCAGAACAGCTGTCCTCCAAACTGAAATATAGTTCTGTTTTCTTTAATGAATCAACTCCAGACACTCAGGACTGGTAGAAAATGTATTACATATAAAACATATATTAATGTAATAACATAATAGGCCCAACACATTTGGTGAAATCCTTATTCACTTCTTCAGGGATAAAACCCTGCTTACTGTTTGGGTACTTCTTTTATTCTTTGTATTTAATGTGGTATTGATCAGACTCATTGGTACGTTGTTTCCGGTTAGTCCTGGTAAACTCCAGTGTGTTTCAGACCATACATATCTAAGCCTTGTTCTCTTGGATACCTTGTATATTACAAGAGGCTTTCCTCCCCATAAAAGCCAGAGCCTCCGTATCATGTTGAAACCGGGGCTGTGGTGCAGGTCACCTCTGGTTATAAGCTGATCCCAATTATGTCACAAATGTCTAAGATTCATGCCAACAGCTCTTAAGATCAAAAAGCATACTCCTCAATTACAGTCATACTAAACTCTCAGCTAAAGTTACTTGCATATATAAAAAGGATCTATAAAAAACCTAATGATACTTAAAACTATTATAAAACTTATATGTATATTCATGGGTGTATATTGGGAGTAACAAATTACCTGCAGAACATGACATATACTCCTTCATATATCAAAACATTCTGAAGGATTCTGCATTGATATACTAATTAAAAGAATTGCACAGAACCCTATTTGCATGTGAGGGAGATTCAGGAGGACGTACGGGCAGGTGAGTGGCTTAACATCACCTAATCTTTATGTATTGAGATTAGTGTTGAGCGAGCATGCTCGGCCGATGCTCGGATCGGCTCGAGCATCGCTCTGCTCGGCACATGGCGGTACTCGTACGAGTACCGCCATGTGCTCGCCCGCCATGTTCGGGTGGCGGGGATCTGTGCCGAAGGAGGCACAGATCTGAAGACGCTCCGCTGGACCACCAGGGACTGGAGGTACGGGGGCATTGCGGAGATGAAGGGGGCATTGCGGAGATGAAGGGGGACAGTGTGGAGATGAAGGGGGACATTGTGGAAGGGGGACATTGCGGAGATGAAGGGGGCATTGCGGAGATGATGGGGGCATTGCGGAGATGAAGGGGGACAGTGTGGAGATGAAGGGGGACATTGTGGAAGGGGGACATTGCGGAGATGAAGGGGACATTGCGGAGATGAAGGGGGCATTGCGGAGATGAAGGGGGACAGTGTGGAGATGAAGGGGGACATTGTGGAAGGGGGACATTGCGGAGATGAAGGGGGCATTGCGGAGATGAAGGGGGACATTGCGGAGATGAAGGGGGACATTGTGGAGATGAAGGGGGCATTGACCAGGCACCCTCCCCTCATCAGAGCAGGGGGTTCCTGGTGTAATGCTTGTGTCGCCCCATTGAAGTCAATGGGGCTCGGGTGCTCGGCCGAGCACTCGAGCCTCCGGCGGTGCTCGGTCAGAGCACCCGAGCACCCGAGCATCGGGGTGCTCGCTCAACACTAATTGAGATATATATATATATATATATATATATATATATCCACAAACATATGCATTAGGATTTTCTATATCTTTGAAGGCTAGTTTCTCTCCAGATTGGGAGACTCTACACATGCACACTTGCTGTGCAATGCAAGGGCGACCCACGAGTGAGATTCTAGCAAAAGTTTCTTTGCATAGAAGTAATGTATCTGCTGTGTTACAACATGTCTAGATGTCAACAGCTCATATTGGTTTAGGACTTACAGTTCTCTTTTGATATATTTATGATGTCTAAATAACTAAATACCAACCTTAATCTGGTTTTAACAAACACTCTGGTGATTTTATTTTAATATGTGCTGATTTTTCCTGTAATGCAAAATGTATCTATTACGTTTTGGGATGCTCTGATAAAAGCTTCCTGTGAGTGCTGCTTTTCTCCATATATATATATATATATATATATATGTGTAGTGATGCTGGTAGATGTATATATCAAGTGAGCGCTTCCACCAATCTATATAGAAAGTTCCTCTGCAGTGGCAGATACATTTTTTCTCCCTCTACGGCGGCCTCACCAGCGCAATCCTCAGCTTCCGAAGAGGATGACTCTAAATCCCTATTTGCGGAAATCATGTCTGCAATTGCTACCTGCCAAGCAGTCTTAACCAACAAAATCGACACTGTTCAAGTGGAAATCACGGTTACCTTGGTGGATGAGTTAAAAAATCAAGTACGGTCTCTACAATCTAAAATCGATGATCTTGAAAACAGGTCAAGACGCAGTAATGTTCTTATAATTGGTCTGCCGGAGGGTAGCAAGGGCCGGGCCCCTGAGCAATACATGGAGGGCTGGATACGTGAACATGTTGGCACGGAGGGTCTCTCGACATCTTTCACTATTGAAAGGGCACACCGCTTGCCAACAGGTCCGAGACCACCTCGTTCCTCTCTCCGTCAGATGATTTTTAAGCTCTTGAATTATAGTGATCGTTATGCCATACTTCGTATGGCCAGGATGAAAGGTCAAGTTCTTTTTGAAAACCAACAAATCTCCTTTTATCCAGACTTCTCGGCTGATGTGCAATGTCAGAGACACAGATTTGGGGAGGTGAAACGCAAGCTTCGAGAGAAAAATATCTCATACTCCATGTTGTTTCCTGCTAGATTGAGAATTGTCCATCATGGTAATACCATCTTCTTCACATCAGAATCGGAGGCTAAAGAATGGGCGGATATTCACTAAGATCCTTTCAACACTTCACTAGAAAGATGCCACAGCCCTGTTTTCTTGGACTTTCCTGTGCCTAACATCCTCATTTATCATTGCCTTCCGGCATAGTTCTGGGGGACATGGCAGGCCTCGGGACTGGTTCTGCTCCTGACGGAACAACTGGGAAGAAAGGAGAGTTGCATGCCATGATGACACAGTTCCTGGAGGGTGCTGATGTGGGGCAATGTTGATGATGAACTCCACTGCTTCACTTTGCTCCTCCTGCAGCCAATGGCAGCGTGATCTCTGCTGCGTGTGTTGAGGTTGGAGAGAGATGGTTCTGTAATTCTTGCCTAAGCCTACTTACATGCTGTTATACTACTGTTGCTATTAATATGTATGCCTAGGTGTACCTAACTTTGAGCATGTATATGTATGATATGTATGTCTGTGTGGATATCTATATCTACATATTGCATTGTTTTCTTTTTTTTTTTTTTCTTCTCCTCTAATGCAATGCTGAGTTATTGCTCCACTGCTGTTGTCCATTGGGGGGGGGGGGGCGGTCCAGAGCTTCCCCTTTGGATGGCTGCGATAGAGGCGCCTTGGGGGTGGGTCCCGGGCTGTCTTCACTCTCCTCTTAACTTCCTGGACTTGCTGCTGGGGTGGGGGATGTGCTGTTTTGGGAAGAGGCTGTGGTAATTTTATAAATATGTGTTTTTTCTCATATTCTATGAAATTATGGTGTATGACTGGGATCTACTCTCATGTAGTGAGGGGTGGGGGTGTGGCCAGGACTGTAGGTGGACAGTTTGATTGCTGGTAACTTATTTATGGGATTTGGGAGGGAGGGAGGGATGGGGGGACAGTTCTGGTTGCCAGGCCACGGGAATGGGTTTGTTAAGGGAAAAGATCTCTGTCAGGTTGGGGGTGATAGACGTAGGGTGGTATGTTTGGATATGGGTTGACTTAGTAATTAGGATAGGTATTCCTCTCTCTTCTGGGCCGGGTGCTCCTTGCCCCCTGCGGGCCCCTCCGTATGGCCAGGGGTATAGTATATAATATTTACATTAGTAATGGCAACAGTAAATTGTAAACTGTTGTCATGGAATGTGTGTGGATTGAATGATGCAGTGAAAAGATCCCTGGTCTTGAACCACATCAGAAACCAGGCTCTAGGGGTGGTTATGTTGCAGGAGACCCATCTCGCTGCAGGCAGAGTTTTGTCACTTAGAAGGCAATGGATTCAGGGTCATTATCATGCTACATATTCTACGTATGCCAGGGGTGTTTTCATTCTTATTACTAAACTAGTTTCATTTGAATTCATTGACCTTAAGACGGATTCACAGGGAATATATATTTTCTTAACATGTAAATTACAGGGCACTCTATTTGTTTTACTGAATGTTTATATCCCGCCACCTTTCAATCCTTCAGTTCTTAGAGACATCCTTATATATATTTCTGACAAGCCTCACCAACATATAGTATGTATGGGCGACTTTAATATAGCTACCAATTCTGATTTGGACAGGTTGGGTGGGACAGCTGTTGACTCCAAATTGCATAGAGATGCCTTCCTCAATCTCATACGTGACATGGGGTTCATAGATGTATGGAGAACTCTCCATCCACAAATTCTCGAATTTTCGTGTCATTCGGCCACTTATAAAACATTATCTAGAATAGATTATGTGTTCACTAACCATTTAACTCTGAATTTGGTTATGGACTGCTGTTTTCTGACTAGGGTAGCTTCAGACCACTCCCCCCTATTACTAACATTACAACGGGACCAGAGGCCCAGGTCCAGGGTGTGGAAGTTCAGTCCCGTGTGGCTGAGTAACACTCATTTGGTGTCTAAACATAAAGACAAACTATGTGAGTATTTTGCCAATAATGTAGACACCGCTGCTCAGGGCATTGTTTGGGAAGCTGCTAAGGCGACTGCAAGGGGCTCCTTGATATCTCTTATATCTATGCAAAACAGGCTTAAGACTAGGGAAGCAGAAACATTGGAATCTGAAGCGGCTGTGGCGTAGAAACAATTTATTGAAAGGGGAGATTCACTTACTTTGTCTCCTATTCACTAAGATAATCTATAAAATTATCCGAATTGAGCGCTTGACGTTTTTTTTTTTTTTAACAGAGTGTCTTTGAAAATGGGGACAAGGCAGGAAAGTTGATGGCTCATCTTATTCGTCAAAATAGAGAGGCCTCGTCAATCTCTTAACTCAGTGATCCTGGGGGTGCACTGGTGGTGGATCCACTCCCAACTCCCAATTCCGGTGCTTCTATTCTCATCTTTACGAATCCCGCCTAACACGTTCTGAGTCTCAAATTTCTACTTTTATTAACCAATGTGGACTTCTGAAACTCTCCTTCGATCATAGACAAATGCTGGACGCTCCTATTCTTTTGAGAGAGGTGGTGGAGGCTATTCGAGGCTTACCAACAGGCAAGGCATCAGGCGTAGATGGTCTTCCTGCGGAATGGTATAAGGAGTTTGTGGATATCCTGGCCCCTCATTTGTTAAATACCTTTTATGCTGCTATTGATGATGGCCAGCTCCCTGACTCTATGAATAATGCTTCCATTATTGTACTACCCAAACCAGGAAAGGACTCCGACGATTTGTGACTCTTACAGACCCATTTCCTTGTTGACCACGGATGCTAAAATCGTGGTGAAAATCTTGGTTACTAGGTTAAATACGTTGTTAGGAACTATAGTATATGAAGACCAAACTGGATTTATTCCAGGTAAATCAACATCGCATAATCTTAGACAGTTATTTATGCATTTACAAATTCCTCATGATTTCTTGGGATCTCGAGCCATAGCATCCCTCAACGCATCTAAGGACTTAGATTCTATCCAATGGCCATATCTTTGGCATGTGCTGCAGGGGTTTGGTCCGTCCTTCATTAACTGGATTCACATTTTATATAGTAACCCCAAGGCTACTGTGGTAACGGGTGGGCTGTGCTCATCGTCATTCTCCCTATATACAGGCACTAGACAGGGTTGCCCGCTCTCACCCGGTCTGTTTGCCCTGGCCCTGGAACCCCTGGCTGTCTTGATTCGCACAAATCCACTGATTAGGGACCTTAGTATAGAAGGTAGAGAGGAAAACATCCTGCTTTTTTTGGGTGATGTAGGAAATTCTTTGGCGACCACGTTACAGCTTGTGGACTCTTTTGGTACATATTGGGGTTTTCAGATTAGTTGGTCTAAGTACTCTTTGCTTCCGATTGATAGTGCTCTGCGAGAAACTCATCCAACTGTCACCCCACTTCCATATGTGAACAAGTGTACATACTTGGGGATTAAGGTGACAACATCAACGGACTTATTTTCAGAGTTGAATCTACTGCTGTCACGGATTTGAAGAATATCAGACTTAAGGTTTGGTAAAACTTAACTTTATTAAAAGTTAAAGGCAGTCCCCGTAGGGTAAACATACATAACAATACAGCAGTAATAGCAGATATAATAGGTTCTACCGGCCTTGCCTAAATACCGGGCAAGGCAACCCAAGTGACAGTAATAATGACAGGCTCTACCGACCTTGCCTATACTGGGTAAGGCAACCGTGAGATGACATATACCGGTTCTACCGGCCTTACCAATACCGGGCAAGGCAGCCCAAGGAATGCGGAATGGAGGATCTACCGGCCCTGCCAATACCGGGTAAGGCAACCTTAAGGATGGTGAAATACAAGGTTCTACCGGCCTTACCAATACCGGGCAGGGCAGCCCAAAGGAATGCAGAATGGAGGCTCTACCGGCCCTGCCAATACCGGGTAAGGCAACCTTCAAGATGGTGATGTACAAGGTTCTACCGGCCTTACCAATATCGGGCAAGGCAGCCCAAAGGAGTACTGTAGTAGGCTCTACCGGCCCTGCCAATACCGTGTAAGGCAACCTTAAGGATGATAACGTACAAGGTTCTACCGGCCTTACCAATACCGGGCAGAGCAGCCTGAGCGAGTAGACCAGCTGTCAGATGATTAAGACAGCAGAGAGAAATAGGAATTATGGTCTTACTCAGCAGAAGTCTATTGCCAGGGATAATCAGACGACTGCATAGGAGTGGACAGCGACCTGGCCAAAGTACTGGATCATTCAGGAGCAAACCAACGTCTGCACGTTGGGACCAACAGTAAATAACGCAACCTGGTTAATGGAGTAAACCAGCATCCGCACGCTGGGACCAATAATAGATGTCGCCACCAGGTTAATGGAGTAAACCAGTGTCCGCACGCTGGGACCAACAGTAAATGTCGCCACCAAGTTTAATGGAATAAACCAGCGTCCGCACGCTGGAACCAACAGTGTATCTCGCAACCAGGTTTAATGGAGCAAACCAGCGTCCGCACGCTGGAACCAACAATGTATATCGCAACCAAGTTTAGGGGAGAAAACCAGCGTCCGCACGCTGGAACCAACAATGTAATCGCAACCAAGTTTAGTGGAGTAAACCAGCGTCCACACGCTGGAACCAACAATGTATATCGCAACCAGGTTTAGTGGAGTAAACCAGCGTCCGCACGCTGGAACCAACAATGTATATCGCAACCAGGTTTAGTGGAGTAAACCAGTGTCCGCACGCTAGAACCAACAATGTATATCGCAACCAGGTTTTAGTGGAGTAAACCAGCGTCCGCATGCTGGAACCAACAATGTAATCGCAACCAGGTTTAGTGGAGTAAACCAGCGTCCGCACGCTGGAGCCAACAATGTATGATCAGCAGCGAGAAGAACAATGTCGCCGGAGCGACGGCTGGAGCAGTAGATTCAGGAACTCAGTAAGATTAACCCGCGAGGTGCTGGAACACAGGAATACTAGAATACAGGCACCCAGGAACACAGGAACACTGGAACACAGGAACGCTAGCATACAGGAACACTGGAACACTGGAACACAGGATCAGCAAGTACAGCAGGAACAGCAGGAACAGGCCCAGAAGCCTGACCAGCAGGTCAGGCAGAGTGAAGTCAGAAACACCACGAAAGGGCAACCTGGAAGTGCTCAGCCTGGGTTTAAAAAGGCTGTGTGAGGAGGGCTAATCACAGACAGCCAATCATGATACTCAGCAAGTGACAGACACTGAACAGCACGAATCACGGGCACCGTGATAGGCTAATCACAGACAGCCAATCATGATTACTCAGCAAGTGACAGACACTGAACAGCACGAATCACGGGCACCGTGATAACTGCCTACTATTCAATACTTTAATGATAAAACGGTTGCATGGCTTCATTTACCCTTAAATGTAATTGGCAGATCAAATCTTATTAAAATGATCTTTCTACCTAAATTTTTGTACATTTTTCAAAACACGCCAGTCTCCATTCTCAAAAAATATTTTAGACAAATAGATAAAATTATCTCGCACTTTCTGGTGCGAGGGTATTGCTCTGCCCAATTTTTACAGATACTACCTAGCGATGCAATGCCGTTATGTACTGGATTTTGTTTCCACCCAACCTCACTATCAGTCCACCCAAATAGTACACTTATGCATTACCTCAGTCTTTAGATGGAGGCCCCGTGGTTTTTAAGGTTCGGAGTCCTTTAGTACTGGCTCTCCATAAGGCGTGGGTGGAGTTGAAAAAACTATTGAGATATTTGGATATGGACCCGGATACCCCCCTGTGGGGCGCTGCGGGGTTGCAACATTTGCTTGGTAGTGACTTTGGTCTCCTATGGGCTAGATTTGGGATTAATTCTCTGGGTCAGTTATATCAGAATAATCAACTAAAATCCTTTACATAATTGCATGACGAGTATCATATACCGCACAATCTTTTCTACTCATATCTCTGTATCAGACATGCTCTCCGAGCTCAATGGGGTGATCGAACCCCGGTTATTGTGCTATTTCCGCTTCTTAGTAGGTTACTACTTATTGAGCCTTTGAGACCACTTTCTTTCATTTACCAGTGGTTGGAATCTCATGTGGGGGGCCAGGAATTCCCCTTCCCAGAGCAAATGGGAAATGGAAATTGGTTCTTTAGAGGACTGGGAATGGGACTTGGCCAAGGCGGGACCAGCACTGGTGGCGACATCAACTACACACCAAATGATACAACTTAATATTTTACACAGGATTTACTATAGGCTGGTCAGACTGCATAGGATGGGCAGTTCTCTCACCGACTACTGCATTAGATTTGATAATGTTCAGGGCACATACTTACATATGATATGGGAATGCCACGGAGTCAGGGAATTCTGGAGAGAAGTAATGCATATTATAACCCTGGTGTTGCAGAGACCTTTTCCTGTGACCCCAAAAATTTGTATATTATCTATTTTTCCCGATGAGATTGAGGATATCATGGATAGATCTTTATTGGGTGAGCTCTTGGTGATGGCAAGAAAGGTGATGGCTTTGAACTGGATGTCGAGAACAGCCCCTATTTGTAGGGCATGGATAAACTTAGTTTTGCAGTGCTTTCCACATTATAAATTGGTTTATATACACCGGGGTACCCCAAATAAGTTTGATAAGATCTGGGTTAAATGGCAGAATTGGTGGATGACTGGAGCAATTGGCGTTGACGTCTGATGATATACATTTTACTGGTACTGTTTGATTGAGGTCTCGACTGCTTGCTGAACGGATGGCTGCAGTGGGGAAAAAAAAAAAACCTCACGCATGTACCCTGTCCATACTGAGACCTTACGAGACTGCTTGGCTGTTGGGAGGGGATGGGGACGTGCTGCAGGCTCAGGAGGGAGAGGAATCTGGGAAATGGGGTATAGTAAGAGTTAGGTTAGGTTAGATCTTAGAAGTTTGTGTTATTGGAGGTTTAAAAAATAGTAAAAACTTCGGGTTGGCTCTGCATACTCTAATGATATGCATATGTTCTTTTCATTGATACAAATCCCTGTATGCTTTTGATGTAATTGGATGATACTGCATGTGCTTTTCTGTATTTAAGATGTGTCTGGAGCAATCTGATAATAAAATCTATTTAAAAAAAAAAAAAAATTGAACATCTATGTCCTCATTTTAACCCTACAGAAGGAGAGTACCTAACTTAAAAAAACAGAAGGACTCACAAGTAGGGATGGGCAAAAATTTTCGCCTCAAACTGAAATTGGCAAAAAATGTCACTTTACACTCGGCGAAAAACTTCCCTTGAAAAGTGAAATTTTTCCCACTTATACACACTTTTTTGCGTAGCTCATTGCATTGAAATCAGTCGGTAGGAAATTTTTTCTCCACCTCACGAAAATGTTTTACGCCCATATCAAAGGCTGTCAGGCTCTCACAGCATGCCATTCTGTGTTTGTGAGAGAAGAGAACAGCATGTTTTGAGCTAGAGAAGATAGGCAAATAAAGGGGAATTGAAGCTTAGTTTTAGGGAGTCATTTAGGTAGGACATTCATTCTCTTTATTAGGGGAATCTGGGGGCACAATGAGGAGAAGAAGGGAGGAAGTAGATTGACCCAAAATATCCCACAATTTGGTGTGACTGACTGGCAAGACACAGGCAACTGAGGTCCAAATTGCTTGCTGATTTAACTTTTATTGTCTCAATGCTGGGGAAGTCTGGGGAAAGAAAGTGTTGAATTTGTTTTATTAGTTTTATATATTTTTTGGGGAGACTAACTGTGATAAGATATGATGGACAACTTAAAAAAAATCAATAAAAAATATATAATTAATAAATATAAATAATTAAACAAATAAATATATTAGACAGCTGACTGGGAGCTCTGTGACTGAAGCAGACTTGATAGACAGCAGACAACATTGAGATTTTTTTTGAGGGCCAAGGCAAATCACACTCCATCAATTATGCACTGTAGAGAGTAAAAACACACACAGTAGTTGAGTTATGTCTATCAAATGTACAAGTGAGGGGGAAAGGTGGAGGAAGTGCAGGGGCATGGTAGTAAAGTGTTAGTGCAAAAACCGACTGCAGCAATTGTTGCTGCAGCATGTACAATAAATGATGATGATCCCTCTCCTCCCGGAGTGGATGCAGTTTGTCAAGGTCCCATCAATCACACCACACGAGTCCCCCATCACCACTACCATACACTTCTGCCACATTGTAGGCTGTAATTTTTTTAATCACTTGACATCATCATGAATACATGCCAGTGTCACTTAAGCAGGAAGTAAGTGAGGTGGGCAAAGAACAAAGGCACTCTGCATGCTATCACATTTTTCAAGGTATATGTTGCTGTAGGACTCACAACTTTGACTTCCAGCTACTTATTTCTCCACTACAGCCCTCAGAAGAAGTAATATTGTGCTGGGAAATGTTGCACCATATTAAACATAGGAAAAAATGTATTGGAATAGGAAAAAATGTGTTGGAATAGGAGAAAATGTGTTAGAATAGGAGAATAATATGTTCGAATAGGATAAAAATTTGCTGGAAAACTTTAGTGAAAAAAGCAAAAAAATCAGACATTTTCACGAAAAGTTATGCAGGAAATTTTTCTCACTTTTCGCCCACCCCTACTCAACAAGTCCACAACTGGCTTGATCTGTTAGACACAGATGAGTCTATGCTTTCTATACCAATAGTTGAGAAGTTTTCTATGCCTCCTTGGTGATACTGGTGATTCTTCCCATTCATTATACCCCTCCTATGCTCTCCAAGTCTGTCTCTTAGCATATGCGTGGTTCTACCCACATATTTCTTGCTATACCCACATGTTATTGAATAGACTGCATACTGTGTTTCATAGTTCAAAAATTGTTTTACTTTATACCTCTGGGAATCATTGCGATTACCAAATTCTACGGCCCTGTATAGCATATATTTACAGCAGAGGCATCTCCTATGATTACACCGGAAGTTCCCTGTTATGACGAGAATATTAAAGGTTCCTTTATTACTATTAAGACTTTTTGGTTTGCTTGGGGCTACGTAGTTTTCTTATAGATGACTCTAGGTTTCTGCCCACCTGATCTTTTTATAGTGAGTCCTATAACAGTATATTCCAGTGTCTATGGAATATTTTATTGATATCCATGGACAAAGCATTATACTGTGTTACTATGGGTATTTCTTGTTTGAGGCTACTGATGTTTTCTTTTTCCCTTTTTGTGCCCGGGTCTTCTTCTTCTTCTTAGATTTTAATAGAGTAGTTCTATCTAAAGATCCTACTCTTGTGGCTGCCTGTTCAATCAGTTTTATATTATATCCCCTTTCTACTAATTGTTTTGTCAATATTTTGCTTTGTCTCCAGTATTCTTCAATGCTACTACAATTTTTGGTGCAATCGATGGAATTGGCCATACGGTAAGTTGTCAAGCCACTTTTTATAGTGGCAACTTTCTGTTTTAAGATGTGGATTTGCACTCACTTTTTTTCAGTGTATTCTACAGTTGACAGAGTTATCAACTGTAGTGCTCAGTTGTAAATCTAGAAAGCAAATAGTTTTTGGTTCAATACTATGTGTACATTTGATATCAAAGCGGTTGTCATCAAATTGACTAATAAGCGTTTGCAGCTCCATACTATCTCCTTTCCACACAATTAGAATACCATCTATGAAATGGCCATAGTACACCAGGTTCAACCCCCATTTGGAATTGTTCTATACATTTTCCTCCTCTCACATACCCATAAATAGGTTTGCGTATGAGGGGGAGAACCTTGTTCCCATTTCTGTTCCAAGCACTTGAAGATAATATTCATTTTGAAAACACAAGATGTTATGATTTAAAATGAAGTGAATTCAAGTAGAAATTCTTTCTGTATAACAGCCATTTCTACATCTTGATCCAGAAAGTGATTTACTGCTTTAAGACTGTTACAGCTTACCTTAGTTTCAGCATCATCTACAGGCTCGAGGCTTCAAGCATGCAGCAGGCCTCTGTTTTATGTGTTTGCTTCCTGTAGTCTCCTCCTACCTACTTCCTCAAACCTACTTCCTCCCTCTGAGCTGCTCCTCCTACCTACTTCCTGTGGAGGGGTTTAAAAGGCAGACTGAGTCCTGACTTAGTTTCCCTTGTGTTGTTGTGCTTAGCAGTTCTCTTACCTTGGGCTCTATGTTTGACATGGCTAGTCTTCCATCCAACCTGGTGCTGACCTGTGGCTCTGTCTGACTATTCTTTTTCGTATTCCTATTAGTGGACATCCAATCTGGTGCAGACCTGTGGCTCTGGCTGACTACCTAAACTGTGCATGACCTGGCTTGTCTGACTACCCCCTCTGGTGCTGACTTGTGGCTCACTCTGACTACTCTTACATTTGCTCCCTTTACCTAGAAGACACCCAACCTAGTGCGGACCTGGGGCTCTGGTAAATCAGCTCTGATACTGACTGCAGGCTTGAGTCAGTTATCTACTCCCTCTCTGACTGCAGGCTGAGTCAGAGTTCTCTCCTTACTGACGGCAGGCGTGCGTCGGTACACCTCCTACTTCGGATCAAGATCCTGTATTCCTCTTCCTGACCCAGTTCCTGCTCCTGTTCTGTTCCTGATTCCGGTAGAGGCTACCTGTGGCTGAGGCCTAGTCTCTAGCATTGTGGTCAAGCCTGGCAGCCTATTATTTCTAATAACTGTGCTTGCTGGTTTGTAACCCTCTGCTTGCTTCTTTGTATATATTTGCCTACTTCCTATTGTATATATTTGCCTATCACTACTATTAATAAATTGCATTTAACTATAACGTACTGACTCCTGAACTTCTCTGGGAACCATGACAAAGACCCAAACTGTGCTCTATAGAGGTATACAGAGAGACTATGTCAAGCGTGACCCATAGATAATCTTTCTGCTACTCCATGTCCTCTAGTTATTCTAAGACATGTTGTGAATCCCTGATGTAAGATTGTAAATTCACAACATACTTTTGCAAATAGTAGTCAATATAAGCTGACAAATTTGAGGTGATGGAATTCATACCTGCAATAATGGGCCTGCCTGGAAGATTGGTCACATTTTTGTGTAACATGGGTATGTGATAGAACATCGCCACATCAGGTTTAGTGTTAAAAATTAACTTGTCCCTTCTATTTACCTCCATGGTCCCTTCCCTTCACCTTCCTCTGTAAAACCTGAAAAGAAATATCTATTGTGACAGGACTGTGACGGAATGGTTGTCACCCAGAGAATGAAATGGGTCTGTTTTCAGTGATCGCCATTATCTTAACATTTGTTCCCATTCTTGAAACATTAATGTCCCCTGTGTGTGAATGCATTAGACAGTGTTAGCCATTTACCAGCATTGAATGGGTTGGTTAGTGTGTATGATGTACAGAGGGATGGTGCCATCCAGTCTAGCTAAACCCAGAGATTGTTATGAGATACCCAGTGTTGGTCAGATAGAGGGGGGGTAGGGCAAATCTGTGTGTTGAATGTGTGTATCTTCCCCCTCACATCAGGCCAAGCAGAACAGACCTGGTAGATGGGAACTGTGACATCACATCCTGTAGGGGGTGGGTAGAAAAAAGTCTAAGAGGAGAGAGAGAGAAGAGTGAGAGGAAGAGAGTTGCAAAATGTAGGAAGAGGAGAGTAGGCCTCTCCATAATGGTGGGAGGCCTAGTGTCCATGGGCATTCTAATGGAGTTCTTCCCTTCATCAAGTCTCAGCTGATATTTTGGGAACAGGAGGTAGGCCTCTCCATAAGGGTGGGAGATCTAGGGTCCATGGGCATTCTAAAGGAGTTCTTCCCTTCATCAAGTCTTGGCTGATGTTTTAGGAACAGGAGGTAGGCCTCTCCATAATGGTGGGAGGCCTAGGGACCATGGGCATTCTACAGGAGTACTGTTGAAACTGGGACTGGTGAGTGCCCTCACCGGAAGAGTTAGAGTGAGCGGGCACTGTAGGGCCAGATGCCCTATTCAGCTGTGGGCTGTAAGTCAAGGTGGCTTCAGCCACAGAGAGAGTACTCTGATGTACCCGCCACAAGGATCTTAGGATGTCTTCCCCAACTCCTCTGTCAGGACTAAAAGATACAAGGAACCTTCATGTAATCCAGCAGCATGTGTAGTGGGAAGGGTGTCCACTCTTGCCTCTAGTGGAACTATGTGTATGCTCCAGCATTAAGCTAAAATGGACTGTGAGTATTATATGTAACCCCTGGCAATCTGTGCAACCAAGAAGAGAACAGCAGAAGTGTTTAGTTTTTATGTTTTATCCCTGTTTGTTTGCCTGTATTTGTTGTCCTATGTTTGTGTGCCGTGACCTCTCTAATAAATGCAATTTCTTATCTTTTTGTCTGGCTGGATAAATCTCTTAACCCTCGGTCTACCAGTCAGTAACTCCTGTACCCCCGTCACAAGTAAGCAAGATTTTTTCCTCATTTACATTACTTCCTTCTTTTGTCTTCATTCTAATTATTCCTTGTTTCATTCTACTCCTTTCACTTATATATCCCCCCAAAAAAAATGTTATCCCCCTTTTTAATCAACTGGGCAATATTCTTCCCTGCGTGTTTTCTGGCAGGTCTAATAATGCATTTAGCTCTTTCAGCCTAGTCATGTACAGATACCTATATTCCTCCATCTGTGTCTGTGTATATTTCATCAATGTTACTATTTCACCTAAACTATATTTGCCACTTCTGCAGAGAATAACAATGATTTAAATGATTTATTTTTCTTTTACCCTTACTGTCAAGTCCTGCCTGCACTGCCCCTGCCTGTGTGTGGTGGTCCCCAGCAGGTACCCCTCGTCCCACTGCAGGTTCTGTCCCTGGCCTCCGTGTGCCTGCTCTTCTGGGCCGAGTCCCCCTCCACCCTGCGGATCTCCCTCTCCCACCCCTTCTCTGCTCAGGGATGCCCTCCTGACCTTCCTCCTCCTCCACTACTCTCCCCATCCCTCTCTCCTGTCCTCCTCTCCTCGCCATCATTCACCCACTCATACCCAGGCACTCCCACAGGCCCTCACAGACACACTCGATCCCACTCACTCTCTGTCACACTCTGTCACTCACAGATTCACACTGAAAAAATAAAGTTTAAAAATGTGTAAGGTGTTATAAAAAAAAAGACTGTGTATGTATGTGTATGTGTTTGTTTTAGTATGGGTGTATGTAAAAGTGTGATATTTGTCGAATTAGTACACCTCTCTTCAAACTCCAAACTCCAAAAACTCCTACCTCAAGTGTATGCACATCTCTCGATCACTAGCCTCTGCTTTTGGGTCTTGTGCACTAGCTCGCCAAAACTCAAAACCCAGACAAGGTGCGACCATTATTTTGGGGTATATATAGGTGTATTTGAACATTTTTGATACTTTGGGGTCTTGGTATTGGCTGTAGGTTATTATTTGTTTGTGCATCTCTCAGGGTTGCGAGACAACGCCAGCCATTATGTTACATTTTGACTAAAGTTGTGCTTTAACTGGTGATTGGGACGCACGGTGATGCGTAAAAAGGTCTGACGCAGGTTTTTGTGTTACATGTTTTAGTTGTGCCTATGCTCATTAGCTATTCTTGTAGACTACCTGTTGAATCCACCATAAATCATGTATTATTTGCGGCTGATAGGCCTTCTTTACTTGCGGCTGTTTTATCGTAAACTTTTAAATCTACACCTATATGTTTCCATTTTAGAAAAGTCAGTCTTTCCATAATCTAGAGCCTTTGTTTTAGTGTGGTGTAACACAGCCTCTGTCTTTGTTTTAAACCACACCGATTGATGATTACTGGAGCCCAAACATTCTCCTACAACTACATTTGATACCAAGGGGAGATGTACTAAAGTGTGACTAAAGTGTGATAAAGTGGACATAGCTTCTCCAGTGTGACAATCTCTCCCATTCCTATGTTATTATATAGAGTCTAGAGTCTATGGACTCAGATTCCTAAAGTTTGAGCGATCTTAGACCATATGCTCCGCAAAATAACATAAGAATTAGAGAAGTGATATCACTGGAGATGTTATCTCCACTTTATCACTGCTTTATCACACCATATTGCATCTTCCCCAAGTCTCCATTTGTAAATAATAAATCTAGTATGGCTTCCTTCCTAGCTGGATCTTCTATTAATTGACTAAGAGATAATCCCTGTAAATAATTTAGGATAACTGTACTCCTGGCTGACCCTGCTACTTGTTTTTTCCAGGCCACATCAAGCAGATTAATATCCCCTATAATAATCTCACATTTCACTGTCATCTTAGTTATTTCCTCAACCGGCAGTTCATCTAACTCCTCTGCTTGTCCAGGGAGTCTACAGATCACACCATTAAAGGGATAGTAATGTCAGAAAAAAAGTATTAACTATATGGTATATACAATTAAAAGAGAGTACTTGCACTTATTCGTATCTCTCAAACCCTTATGGTTTGAGAGCTATAGGAAAATAAAGTTCTCTGGTCCCTCCCCTTTTTGCTTGACGAGCTGTAAAGCTGTCAGAAGCAGATTCTGGTCACTTGACCAGATGTGGCTCTTCAGCAGTGCGGATATAAAAATATCTTAAGATAAATACTTAATTTGGAACGGTCTACAAAGTGTGCCTGGCTTGCAAGCACACTTTGTAGACTGTTCCAATTAAGAATTTATTTCTAAATAGTGTGATTTCAGCTCTGCTGAAGATCCTCTGTCTGGTCAAATGACTGGAATCTGCATCTGTCAGCTAGACGGCAGACTTGAGTAAAACAGCCAGGAAAAGGTCACTTTAGCAAGTTATATCTCTCAAACCATAAAGGTTTGAGAGATAAGACATACATTGATGTTAATCTTTTTTTGACATTAACGATATTAAATCAACTTAAAATTAACCATTACTATCCCTTTAAAGCGACCATATTATTTTCATATTCCAGAGTTATCCAGACTCTGTGCTTTTGTTATTTTGTTTACATTAACAGCAACCCCTCCTCATTTTCTGCTTTTTCTATCTCAATAGAGTACCCTTATATTATTACAGTCATTTTTTTATTTCATTCATTACAAATTTGAAGTGATAATTATCCTTTTTGTATAGGCGTATTAAATCATCATAAAATTGTTCAACTTCATAATTACTGTGGCTACTTATAGGGGCATAAAGTATAATGATTGGAAGAACTCAGCAACTGTTTAGTTTGCTATCACAGAAAACAGTAATTTTAGAAATAATTTCTACTTTTATAACTACATTTGTCAGTCTTTTGTTAATCAAAAATATGATTCCACCATATCAATCATTATTGGATCCTTTATAGCATAAACAGTTTATATCTCCTAATTTTGACCAAATCTTTGTTTTTCATGATTCTCACATAATCTGATAATGTTACAGTTGATGTTTTTCAGTTCTTATACTAGTTCCTCTGGGCGTGAAAATAGGCTCATAGACTGAATGTTAAGCATTCCAATGTCTAAAGTCCAAAGGTAGCTTTATAGAACACAGTGATTTTTAGCACCTCCTGCCATTGAGGTGGTCTTCCTGATATAATAGCTTGAAAACCTCCAGGGAATAAGGGCAACTGCCAATGGATTATATTCAATTGGTACATGTATTATAATTTAATTGCAGTGGGACTTCATGGTAGTCTAAAGGCAAGAAAGGAAAAAAATACTGAGGGGTTTTTAACATACAGCTTCTGTGACTAAGCATGCAATTTGTTAATGATAACTCTTCTGGTATTCAGCTTTATGGAGAATATATTTATTTATGAAGTTGTTAATATGCATTTTTGTTAAAATACCCTTAAAAGTAAATTTTAAAATTATTAGTTATTTTACTCTACCAATATATTCTGTAGAATATAATTTTAACAATATTGTAATTGCAATTACGTTTAAGCATACAAATATTTTAAGCTGAACTTATTTCAAGAAACAGTTTAGCTTTGGCACCACAAGTTTGCAAACGTACAGATTTATATATTGTTTTTATAAGGAAATCATTTATGTTTGCTAGATAGAACTGATGACATACTTCTCCCTTTATTTATAATACCATCAGAAAAGTCCATCACTCCCTGTGACCTAAAAGCATTTGTCTTACTCAGAAAATATTTATATTTTTGACAGCAGGAAATACGTACATTTCATTTATTCCTGTACACCATAGTTTCCATTGGCCATATATATAGCTCTGTATGAATAGCATCAAAACTGACATTTATTTCCTCATGCAATTTTAAAAAGAGTTAAAAAAGCACATTATGGCAATAATGATGCACACAGATACTGACAGAATTGACTTTGGCGTGAAGGGTTTTTCCACCAGATATAAAATAAATTGCTTCTTTATTTTTCCAAGAACATCATCTACTTCATTTTTTAGAGACAAGAAAAATAATCAGAGTGGACATACTTTTGAAAATACCTATGTTTACGAATAATGTGAATAATCTAATACACTGAATTGTATGCATAGCATAGAACATCTTTGTGAGTCTTGTTCAGAAAACACATACAAGTTTAGCAATGATTATTGCAAAATTCATTGGAGATGATCCTTTGTTCAGTCTGCTTTGATGAGATGCTTATGTATTTTCCTTCTTTTTAAGTCAGGAAATATTTGATAATCTGTTAAATGCAAGGTTATTTGTCACCACCAGTCTCATGAGAGATAACAAGATGTCTTGATGTGCTATCCTATGGGGCTTATTCTTTAGTATGTAAAGTATGCTTTTTATTAACAAATCCATTTAACATCATCAATGTTTAATTCATTTAAGAAATAATACATCTTTTGCAATATATTGACTTTAGCACAACTGCTGAAACCTGTGGAATGAGTGAGCGTTTGTGTGTGTTTTTGTTTGTGTGTATATGTGTGTGTGTGTGTGTGTGTATATATATGTGTGTGTGTGTGTGTCTTAAACCTTTCAGAGCCAAAGGCTTTGGAAATTTTCTGTACCATGGTGGCTGGGAACATTTTCATAATTTTTTCTATACGTCTGTTTAGGTATGATTTCGTTGGTAACTTTCTAGTTACATAAATAAAACTATATAATTTTTTTCAGAATGAATTCAGCTTTTTCATGACACTCCACAAGATATGATGTCATCAATACAAAAAAGTAAAAAAAAAAATATATATATATATTTTTCAACTATCAAACGTTATATCAAAAACATTTATGCTGGCAGTGAAAATTTCAATTATTTCTAAAAGTCTTGAACCCTCCGAGAAAACTATACTTACATGTATTTCACATTTATGCACCAAAAATGTGACGTTTCCAGGAAGTGAAACACAAAACTAGCAGATAGACAGAGAGGGTGCTAGGCTGTTGTGCTGTGACTTATTTAGCAAAATTGAGGCAGGAGAGGCTCATTTTGTGTGCTATCACTATGAGCACCTGGAATAGAAAGAAATAGAGGAGCTGGAAGGACCATTATGCATACAGTGAGTCTGAGGAGGAGGTGGAGGAGTAGGAGGAAGCAACCATTACTATCATTGAAGGATCTGGATGCCCTGATTTCCCAGAACCAATGATGACCAGTCCCCCTTAATCATCCCTTGGAATCTTGGGGATAAGAGTGTCACAGGCATAGGACAAAAAGGGTAGCAGTGTGAGTAGGAGAGATTAGCTACATATGCCTGCTGCTAGAGCTGCCAGTGTGCCTTGTGATTCTCAGGAGGTGGGAGGAGGAGATGATGGCATATGTGACACCAGGGGACCCTAATTCACACTTGCCATCGCAAAGTAGTCACACTACTGCTACTATGATCCAGCAACTAGAGACTAAGTGTGTTGGGAGTGAGGTAGGGGGTGATAGTGATGAAGACTTAGAGACTGAAATTGATGTTGTTACTGTTAGTAAAGTAGCTGGTAGAACTAGCATGACCACAGTAGATGCTCCTGCTAAGGATGAGGTGGAAGAGGAAGTGATATGGAGCAGCCAGACTAGCTGACAAGGGAGCCCACATCATCCTCCAGACCTTATGATTCCTTTCTCCTGGCATTGTCCCTCTGGGGCCTGATACTGAGGAAGACAGAACTCGTGGCTAGCAGCAGCAATACCACCCTGAGTACAGATCAGCTGCCTGTACATGCTGCTAGTGCTGCCAGTCTGCCTTCTTCACCTCAGCAGCAGCAAAGAGGGACTAGTGGGAGTGATGATGATGAGGTTGATGGTGGAGCTATATTAGAAAATAAAGAAGATAGAAAGCACAAGGATTCTCTTGCAAATTACCCCGAATGTGCCAATTCTATTTAACCAGGAACATACCGGAGTGCGAGAGACTACATAAAAGAGACTCGTTCAGTACTATAAATGTATGAGGAAAAAAGGGACTAAGAACTCAACTTTATCGTATATATTAAAAATCAATAAAAACACCATTCCCTAGAAGAATCTGTATATGGTATTTTATTATCTCAAGAAAGGTATTAGCATCTATATACGAAGACAAAGTATATCTTATGGCTATTCTAAATGAAATTCAAGGAATAGCCACCCTCTCTATTTCAATCAGTGACTAATCCCTGAAAGAGATATTAGTAACGGTTCTGTATACCCTAAGTATATATCTCTAGTGTGTTAATGTACATTACCTAACCACTATTGAAGCGGTCTGTTAATTTATAGAGGAAGATAGTATTCTCAAATACCGACTACAACAGTGCCATTATTTAACTTACATCACGTGCCAATAGGTAAATTAACCCTATAGCTGCTGCTCTGCGACCGGTCTGCTGTAATTCCATACAGATTTATCGCTACCGATTCACTGCTGGTTAGCGATAGTATAGCCAGTCCACTAGACACGCATTACTGCGGATATATTATAAAAAATCAGCTATTAATTAACAAAAGCCTCAACGCTTCAATTACTCCTCTACACATACCTTATTACAAAATTATTCAAATCAATCGCTGTAGAGCCGCCGCTAGTTAGCAGCCCAGAGTAGTTAAAGGGATAGTTATTCAATATATTCTTATGTTAAATATATCAGTCATTGGATACTTGTGAGTGTCTGTGTCCTGTTCGTGTAACTAAACACTGATAGAAAGCTATCTGTTGATACAATGTTGAATTCGGCATAAATAACATCTTCACATTCGTTACATATTCCGTACTGAATAAAGAATGGGGAATGGAGTCGCTTACACAATAAAGCGACATCAATTTATCTATGGTTCACACATATAAGAAGTATAAAACTAGATTAAGCGTGTGATATATTGAATAACTATCCCTTTAACTACTATGGGCTGCTAACTAGCGGCGGCTCTACAGCGATTGATTTGAATAATTTTGTAATAAGGTATGTGTAGAGGAGTAATTGAAGCGTTGAGGCTTTTGTTAATTAATAGCTGATTTTTTATAATATATCCGCAGTAATGCGTGTCTAGTGGACTGGCTATACTATCGCTAACCAGCAGTGAATCGGTAGCGATTAATCTGTATGGAATTACAGCAGACCGGTCGCAGAGCAGCAGCTATAGGGTTAATTTACCTATTGGCACGTGATGTAAGTTAAATAATGGCACTGTTGTAGTCGGTATTTGAGAATACTATCTTCCTCTATAAATTAACAGACCGCTTCAATAGTGGTTAGGTAATGTACATTAACACACTAGAGATATATACTTAGGGTATACAGAACCGTTACTAATATCTCTTTCAGGGATTAGTCACTGATTGAAATAGAGAGGGTGGCTATTCCTTGAATTTCATTTAGAATAGCCATAAGATATACTTTGTCTTCGTATATAGATGCTAATACCTTTCTTGAGATAATAAAATACCATATACAGATTCTTCTAGGGAATGGTGTTTTTATTGATTTTTAATATATACAATAAAGTTGAGTTCTTAGTCCCTTTTTTCCTCATACATTTATAGTACTGAACAAGTCTCTTTTATGTAGTCTCTCGCACTCCGGTATGTTCCTGGTTAAATAGAATTGGCACATTCGGGGTAATTTGCAAGAGAATCCTTGTGCTTTCTATCTTCTTTATTTTCTAATATAGTATATGACGTTGTGACTTGCGGTACGAATTACTTATTATTGTGCACATTTCTATTGTTGATGGTGGAGCAGCAGGGGTGAAAGAGACAAACCAAGCCAAAATGAATGGGAGAGCGAGATACAAATGGGGATGGGCATCAAGACCACCACAAGCAGCAGTGAGATTGCAGAATTTGCAGCATTTGCTGCTGCCATAATTCCTGTTGCTGCTGAGTTGCAAGGGCAGCAGGATGATGAGGAGCAGGCTAGTGTGCCACAGACCACCGAGGATACACTGGGAATGGGGTCCAGCAGTAGTGATGTGTTATGTGCAACTAGCACAGGTTCCACTTGCCAGCAGCAATACTCCTGGCCCTAGTTGTAGTGCTGATTCTGAGGCAGCAACAGCAGCACCAGCAACATCATCCTCTACCCCAGCCAGTAAAGACGAATGTGGAGGAGAAGACAAAAAAAGACATTCCACCTTTCTACTGTACCCTGTGGAACTATTTTTCACTTGGGGCAGGCACAGGGCAGTCATCAGTGACAACACTGTGCACAATTTTTGATAAATCAGTGAAAAGGGGAAAAAAGAGAATGCACATTGGCACAACCTCCCTGATAATACACATGAAACACATACACCATGACATTTATGTGAAGCATGTTAAAGCCAAACCCCAACAAAGAAATCAGGCACCACTGTTGCTGTACCCACTATCTCTCCCCAAAGGCAACAAGCGAGGCATAAATCAAAGTGGACGAAGAACAGAGAACCCCAGCCAGAGCCTGAAGGATTGATGGGCGAACGAAACACCTGACTCGCTATTACCTTCTTGCTCTAAGGTATGTCCATGGAAAGTAGATGCATCTTCTGGCAATCCACTTCATTCCTCATTACCTCTCCCACCAGTTGCTACCATTCTTCAGACGTCAGAATGTGGCAGTTCATGTCCCCCCATTGCACAAAGCTGGGGGCAGGAAAGGTTCATTATTATTATTAAAACAAGTTGTCACGTGTTGTTAATGGGGAGGGGCATAAAGACAGCAGCATTACTTGGTTTCTGGTGAATGATTTCACACTGGTGACCCTAAGTGGCATGGTGTTTGGTTAGAGTTATGCCAGGTGTTTGATGTGAGTGCAGGTGTGTCCATTGATCCCAGTACTTCCCTTATTTACTACACACACACTGTCCACATTGAAATTACTAATGAGAGATCCAGTTTCTAATACTTTGTAAAAGCTGCTGAACCTTCTTCTAGTAGTAGTACTAGTGGTGGGACTGCTTGGGGATTGCAAATGTAACTTAGGGTCCCCTGCTGTCACACTTGGCATCATCTCCTCCTTCCCTTGCTGAGAATGATAAGACACACTGGCAACAAGTTCAGCACTAGCAGCAGGTGCAGCATTTGCATGCTTAAAGCAGTTTTCAGGCCTGAAGCCAGGTGGAAGGGGCATACCAAGTTGTATTAACATTTTTCTGGTATCCATTCTTGCCTAGTTTGATACTTTTGCATAGGTTGGTAGTTGAATTGAAAGATATAGTTTTTGGGGGTCTACTGGGTAAATTCTTAGTTGTGTCTGGATTTGGCTTCCACTCCAGCTCAGTCATTTTGTTGCTAAAATAAGATAGGCCCATAATTGTTTGATCTTCCGTGAAAGTGGGTATCATTTGTTTAGTAGAAGGGTCCATCTTAAAGAAAGGAAAACTGTTTATTCATTTATTTCTTTTGTGGGGTATATAGTGTGTCTAAAGTGGGAGAGAGTCAGCTCATAAGACAAAGCATATTAAGGTTAGGTACTTGACAAAAATGAGGTACCTTGGCGTTGGTGGCAAGCTTAACATTCTACGGCCATATGATGTAACTAAATTCTCATTGTTAATACAGTAGTGATATGCAGGCACAATGCCGCAGAGTAAAGGGTTAATGGTAATGAAAATTTGGATGTGCACCAATATTTTGTGTATTTTCTTTTAGCTATTTTGGTCAAAATTGGTTGCACTCCAGTAATTTTAAATGTGTTTTTTTTCTTTGGGTGTGCTTACCAAAACCTGGATTATATTGTGTGTCTGCTTGGGTTATTCTGTGGTGAGAAACACATGTGATAGCCATTTTGGTGCTATAAGGTGGATGATTCAATAATAGAGGTAAAGATAACTAACTAACTAACAGGGTTTTTGTTTTGGCTTACTTCTCAATAATATGAATTTATACATGAGCCATATATTTTTACAAGGAAATTAATTTTCCTATTGTTTAGAATAAACAGGGGTATTGAGCAAATAATTGATTGTGACATACAGTAGTCATTTTGTTGCTGTAACAAAAGGTTTTGATCCACTACTTAGAAGCATGCACTACTGCTGCACAACAGGATTGTTTTTTGTTATTTTCCCTCTCTTTTACCTTTTTTTTGTCTAATTGTCCTTTTGGGGTTCAGAGCATAGGCAATTAGGCTCTAGTCAAACACTCACAACAGGTTCAAAAAGCACATCTTCTGTTCCTGTGCGGGAGTTGCAAGGTTTGCTATATATACAATCATACAGGGGTTAAAATGGCATTTCCAGGGGCAAATTTTTTTTCTGAGGAAGTGCACCAGTACTTACGTGAAGATATTCATAAACATGATGGCCCATTTGTGCTCCCTGAACCAGTGAACCCTGACTGTGATAAGTATGAGGGGTTTATGCAGGTGTTAACACAGGTTGTCACACACAAAAATTACAGTGTTAGTAAGAGAACAAGTTTGGTGGTACAAGCAGTTATTACAGCAATTCATAGTTTAGCAGATATGGTTCAGGAATTGCAAAAATGTAATTCAGAACTGTCAGATAGAATGGAGGAGGCCATGGAAAAGAGAGACTGTTTCAGAGTGGCAACTCTGAGAACTGGAGAAAAAATTGGAAGAGATGGAAGAACAGAGGGATGTGTATGTAGCCAAGGTTGCAAATCTCCAGTGCATAGTAATGAGCTATAAAGAAAAAGATAAATTAGAGGAGGAAGATAAGCAAGTGAAGGATATTCCAAAATTATATCCAGCACTAGACTCATTATGGAGGGAAGAGAAGGAACAACTGCCGACAGTGAACCAGGGAAAAACCTCACTGTGTCTTACTGCACCCTACCAAAGTCAGGTACCCCAGGCACCACTGATTGTGTCTGAAATATTTAATGCAAGACATATGTCCACCGGGTTTACTGTGTAGACACTTCCCATGTTCATGGGGGACAAGTACAACTTCAAAAAATGGTGGGGTGCTATGACTGCCAATTTCATGATTGACAATTTAATGATTTAACCCGCTGGTTCCAGAGAGGGGTTGAAAGACCCAGAAAAGGAGGGCTCAACTTAAAGGAGTGTACTGAGTTGTTAGAATAGGCTCTGGGTCCTATGGCTAGCAGATTGCTAGGCTTCAATGCAAGTGTGTCTGATCAGGTAGGAAGAATAACAGCGACTCATTTTTATATAAATAATATAGAAAAAGAGGTAAGTCAGATTACCATGATGCCAACAGAGGGACCTTGTGGGGTGGCACAAAGAGTTTTGCTCTGGTGCACCCTGCGTCAGCCACAGCAGCCAATGACACATGGCTCACCAGCACACACAGCAAGGGTTCTGGACACTCTTCCTAGGCAATGTCAGGAATTTGTGAGGTTGTTTGAGCCAACCTCCACAGATTTAGAACTGTTATTTCTTGAGAGCAGATAAGTGGTGGCTTGACCACCCATACACTGAACGGGTATGCGCAGTCTCATCAGTAAGGCCCCTTAAGTGGGGATGGGATGCTCCACAGTGAAAGAGAGATAGTGAAAACTGGAGAATAAGAGATGAGGAAATTTTGGGGTGAGGCACAGCAAAGGAAAATTGGACAGGAAAAAGAAAGAACAAACATAGAGGGAAATAATAATAGAGGTGTGAAAGACAATTTTGGGACATGAAGAACATTTTCTCCTCTGAAAAGAGAACATGAAAATCTAGAAAAAGATTACACCTAAAATAAAAATTGAACGTGATCTCTTAAGAGAGCAAGTTACCAGTCTTGAGGCAGAATTATGCCACCTTAAGCAGGGTGACATGACATTGGTCTCAGAGACAACTTAAATTATAATTATTTTTCCCTTTCAACCTCTAGTTTTACACATTCCCATAATGTTATAGTGAGGGGAGTGTGCAGTAATAGTCAGATGGTTGTGTTGTCATTTTTAGTAATTGGGGGGGCATATAAAAGTTGTGTGGGAAGATATGTGTGTACAAGGGTGGATGGGTTTGAGGTTTAACTCACATATCCCTGGGAGGTAATGTGTGGGTTCCAGGTGGGAGGGGGGGATATACTAACTTTGTATTTTTTCTCATTTCTCCAGGAGACAAGCAGGATTGAAAATAGTTGAAATGCAGACAGAGACAGGATTTCCATTCAGGATTTCATTTTCTTTTGTTTGCGTCTCTCTCTCTCTCTCTCTATCTGCTTTTGTGTCTCTTGTTTTAACAGCATTCATTATATATCATAGAGATGGAACTCATTGAAGGACAATGGTGGAACTTCCTCATAGGACTAAGTATACATTGTATCACAATGGGAAAGGAGGGAAATGTGGTACATACAATGCATGTTCATAGAGAGCAATAATTATTGTATGTATATGTGTACACAGGTTAAAAGAGAGATAGAGGGGGAGGGACTATGTTCAGAGTACCATCAAAATCAGGATAGACCTGGTAATGGGTGATCTTGTATGGAGCAGTTACAACAAATAGTAAGTGAGCAAAATCAATTTAAATAAAGTTGGCGAATGGCATGCTCTGGTATGCTCAAATAATTGTATTCAGTGTTTGTGGGAGAAAGGTGTTTTTAAAAGATAGCATAGTAAGGATCTGATAAGAGATTCATAAAAAGTATAGTTGAATCACATTCCCAAAGAGTTGTATTGACATGTTTTTCAAATATTACAGTATGGGGGGATTTTATTTTTTGTTCACTTCCTTTAAGATGTCTGGAACAACATCAATAGCAGTCCAGAACCAAGGGAACTGGGAATACAAGGAACCATTTCTGGAGTAGGTGCAACATGACTGGGATGTGGATTTCAATGGATTTAATGGGCCTCAACTGCAGGGAATCTACCAATACTAAACAGAGTGATGGGAGAGAGATCTCGTTTACAGTCATCCATACAAACATGTACTGACCATGGTCACAGTCCTGTAGAGACTTTTTAGCAAAGAACTGAACATAGAATTTGTAAATATGTGTATATTTTGTACAGAAGTGTGCAATTATAGAGGGATGTTAGAATAAGTATCCAACCTAGGAAGTTTGCAGGGAAGCTCATGTTGCTGAGGGAATTGCTCCAGAGGGATGGTGTGTGAATTTTCACCTCAAAAAGGTGTTTTGTGCCCACGGGGTTTCCCTGCCCTTGGGGAAGATACTTTGAAACTGGGCAACAAAGGACGAGTAAACGTGGGGGAATGTGGTGACATTGCACATGGTAAAAATGGATGGGGGCGTGTTTTGTGATGTCATAGCCTTTAGCTAATAGAAAATAAGGGTGTGGGCTAGAAAGTAGGTAAATTATGGACCACAGACTGCTCTGGCTAGTTCTTTTCTGATCCTGTGGTGTGGAGATTCCATCCTTCTCTCCCCTTTATCTCTCCCTGTCCCTCCCAATTTCCTGCCTTCCCATCCCCCTATGTTTGGTGCTGGAGTCAGGAATGGTTGCTGGACATTTTGGGATCTCAGGTAATATTGGTGTATTTGTAACTGTTAAAGTAGAAAGGGAAATGGGTTGCCTGGTATAATCATCCTCTACAAAATACTCTACCCCGTCAAGTATCAGTCTGCCCCAGTCACAGCTCACATCAGAGGGTCCCTGTCTCTATCACGTTATGTACCAACTTATTTTGTATTTTTTATTTTATTTATTTATTTGTATTAAATGTCCCACCAATCCCAGTCAACAACCCCCCCCCAAAAAAAAAGATTCCCTGTTCAACTGATTCTTTCCCCAGACTCCACCAACAAAGACACCCTCCTCACCTTTTTTACTACGCCTGTGGGAATAAAATAAAATTTGCTATGTGTTGTGTGTAAATTCAGTGTTCCATTGATTTCAATACAATGAGATAACTAAAAAAAAGCAGACAAAATGGCACTTTTTGCCTGAAATTATTTCTCCAAGCAGGAAGTGCCATTTGTAATGGAAGCCCGGAACTCTGTGTAGCCTCTGGCGGTAGTACTGGGTTTCTCTCTCATTGATGGGGCTGTAGAAGGGTAACTGTGCCAGTCCTGAGATGCAGAGTTTCTGGGAATGGGAGTCAGAGAGGACTCTTTAAACCATTATGGTGAGTTAGCATGGTGAATTCCCATCCATACAGGTCTGGCTGGAAAAGCTTAAGTGCCCAAACCAAGGCCAAATATTATTTTTCTACTGCAGCATAGCTGACCTCCCACTCCAACAATTTTCCAACTCTAAAAGGTGACAGGGTGCTTCTCTTCTTGGTGGCTGGCTTGGATTAATACTGCTCCAAGTCCATACTTGGATGCATCTGTATGGACCAAGAAGGCTTTATTAAAATTTGGAGCATCAAGTTCCAGTGCCCGTCCCAGAGCATTTTTCAGGGTGAGGAAGGCAATGTCGCACTCCAGGAACCAGGCAACCATGTGGGGTAGTGCTTCTTTAGCCAGGTCCATAAGGGGCTTCGCTGTGTCAATGTAGTGAGGGACAAATTTGTGATAATATCCTCTGTTCCCAGGAAGGCCATCACTTGTTTTTTGGTCTGCAGAACTGGCCAGTCGAGAATGGCTCCACACCCGTTGACCCAGATACTGTACCTCGGCCATCCCTATCTGACAGTTATCGGGGTGAATGGTCAGCCCTGTCCTGTGGATTCTACCCAGAATAGCCTCCAAGTGGAGCAAGTGGTCTTCCCAGGTGTCGCTGTAGATCACAATATTTTCAAGATAGGAACAGGTAAATTCATGGGCTCCTGCAAGCAGATGATCCATCAACCTCTGAAAATTGGCCAGGACATTCTTCACCCTGAAGGGCATTACCTTAAACTAGTATAATCTGAACAGGTGATGAAGGCTGACTTGGCTACCACCTCAGGATCGAGTGGGATCTGCCAGTTCCCTTGGCTAAGGTTGAGGGTTGACACATAGCTAGCTCCAGTGAGTCCGTCGAGGAGCTCGTCCACCCGGGGCATGGGGTAAGTGTCAGTGGATGGTCTTGTCATTGAGCCTCCAGCCGTCCATGTAAACCGTAGTGAGATCCATGTAAAACTGGGTCTGCTGATTTGCCACTGGACAGCCCCCCTGTAGACCCCAACATTCCAGATCGAGGGCTGGGACTCTGGTCCCAAGGCAGATCCATGGAGCGGGCCAGCCTGGCAGTCTCCTCATCGGTGTCTTGTAACAGGGCCAGGAGCTCTGTTGTTTTAAAACCCATGCCAGCTGTACGGGTGGGTGAAAAGTGAGAAAAAGTTTTCATGAGAAACGGAAAGTTTTCTCCTTTTCTCCAATGCAAAATTTTCCTTATTTTTCACCTATTCCAACACATTTTTCTCCTATTCTAATAAATTTTTCTCCATTCTAACACATTTTTCAACTATTCAACACATTTTCCCTCCTACTCCAAAACATTTTTCCTATGGTGCAACATTTTCCAGCACAATATTACTTCTGATGGCTGCAGTGGAGAAATAAGTAGCTGAAAGTCAAAGTTGTGAATCCTACAGAAACATAACAGATGAGAATTGGTAACATGTTAGCCGTAGAAATACAGCAGGCAAATATAGTTTTTGATACCTTTTATTGGCAAACTAAGCAGATTTAAATGCAAGCTTTCAAGACCTTAGGTCTCTTCCTCAGGCATGTTATACAGATAAATATGAAAACATCTCTCTTAAATACAAGTACACATCACATTGTTTAGCATAGACCAACATACCTGAAAAGCAATAGCTTCCATCCAAAACACACAAAGAACTCCATCATATACAGCCAGGCCATCAGATACCACCGCATCTGTTCTGACATGATGGACCGTGACAAGCACCTACAGAAACTCAGAGGAGACTTTATAAAACACGGTTACAGAGCAACTATTATTGACAGTCAGATACAGAAGGCTACCCAAATACCAAGAAAAAATCTGTTGCACTACAAAGAACAATATAAGGGAAACCGGGTGCCACTGGTGGTCACTTACCACCCCCAGGTTGAAGTGCTACGCAAAATTTCAAGAGAACGTCAAAAGAAATTACATACGGATGAAAGACTTAAGAACATATTCCCACAGCCTCCCTTACTGTCCTTCAGACAGCCTCCCAATTTGAAACAACTGATGGTGAGGAGTGCCCTGAATAAAAATACAAAATATGGCACATCTCCCTGCCTACAAAAGAGATGTGAAACTTGTGCACACATTTACACCACGGACAACATACCGATTCCAAACACCCAGTTACACCATAAGATCAATGGTACCTTTACCTGTAAATCATCCAATGTAATATACCTTATCATGTGTGCAAAATGCCCAACAGCTCTGTATGTGGGAGAAACTGGACAAGCACTACATAGGAGATTTAATTCCCACAGATCCAGTGTTAATAACAAAAAGACAGAGACACCAGTGGGAGAACATTTTTGCCAAAATGGGCACAGTGTCAAGGATATTAAGTTAGCTGTACTGATGGGACGGTTCCGCACTCAGAGGAACAGAAAGGTATGGGAGGTAAAATTAATGTTAAAATTTAATGCAATTTGTAGTGGTTTGAACAGGGATAAGGAATTCCTCTGAAAATATAATTTAGTTGATTGAACTTTCCAACAGACACAAGAGCATCGTAAATACCTCTAAAGCCTCAGAGAAAGAGTGCAATTTACCATTGACTGATCAAAGGTATCTGGATCTGGACTGCATTCTGTTATCTGATTTCCATGCTAAACAATTTGATGTGTACTTGTATTTAAGAGAGATGTTTTCATATTTATCTGTATAACATGCCTGAGGAAGAGACCTAAGGTCTTGAAAGCTTGCATTTAAATCTGCTTAGTTAGACAATAAGAGGTATCAAAAACTATATTTGCCTTCTACAGAAACATATGCCTTGAAAAATGTCTTATCATGCAGAGTGCCCGTGTCCTTTGCTCACAACACTAACTTCCTGCTTAAGTGACACTGGCACATATTCATGATAATGTCAAGTGATAAAAAAAAATAAAATACAACCTACAATGTGGCAGATGTGTATGGTAGTGATGGTAGGGGGACTGGCATGGTGAGATTGGTGGGATCTTGACAAATTCCATCCACCCTAGGAGGAGAGGGATCATCATCAGTTATTGTACATGCTGCAGCAACCATTGCTGCAGTTTTTGAACTACCACATCCCTGCACTGCTCCACCTTCTCCCCTCCTGCTTGTACATTTGCTAGACCTTACTTAACTACTGTGTGTGTTTTTACTCTCTACAGTACACAACTGATGGAGTATGAAGTCTTGCCTAGGCCCTCAACAAAATTCTCAATTTCATTTGCTGTCTAATCAAAACAAAATCAACAACGTCTTTCCCCAGACTTCCCCAGTACAAAGACAATAAAAGCAATATCAGCACGTAATTTGGACCTGTGTTGTGCCAGTTAGTCACACAAATTTCGGGGTATTTGTGGTCAACCTTCCTCCTTCCTTCTCCTCTCCCAGAGTGTCCCCAGACTCCCCTAGTACAGAGAACTAATGTCTTACCTAAAGGACATACAAAAATAAGCTTTAATTACCCTTGTTTGCCTTCTCTAGCTCAAAAACATGCTGCTTTATCCTCTCACAAGCACAGAATGCCATGCCCTGAGAGCCTGACACCCTTGTATATGGCTGTAGAAAACTATAGAAAACTTTCATGTAGTGGGGAAATATTTTTATTCCCATTGATTTCAATGCAATGAGCTAGGAGAAGTGGGAAAATGGCACTTTATGCTGAAAATTTTTCACCAAGTAGAAAACGCTATTTTTAGCCAATTTTGGTTTGAGGCAAAAGTTGGTAATAGTATGAACCCTGCATTTGCTAGAGAGAGATCCCACCTCTGCCACCTGTGTAATGTAAGCCAGGAACTCTGTGTAGTCCCTGACCATCGGTTTTCTCTCTCCTGGATGCGGCTACAGAAGGGTAGCAGTGCTAGTCCTAAGATGCAGAGTTCCTGGAAATGGGACTCAAAGGGGACTCTTTAAACCATTCCTGAAAACATGCCACCACATTCTTGTAGTTCAACAGAAGACATTTTACTTGGGGGCACGGGGACAAAAGAAAAGAACCATAATTCAATCTTGCCGCTCCAATCTCTGTTCAAAGAAAATAGGAGTGACAACCAATCAGGTGGTGGTTAGCATTGTATTGTGCATTTGATTGCATTACCTGTGCCTAACAACCTAATTCAATCTTGTTGCGCCGATACCCAGACAATGGGGACCATAGCAACAAAACTTGACAAGCGGCAACTAATCTGCAGGCCATCTACTTGTATAAGCAAAGTTGATAACTAAGTAACAGTGTTTGACATGCAGCAACCAATCAGCAGGCTGTCAACTTATCATACAACCCTTTCCCACATAAAACTATGGGATCCGAGATGACCAATTACCAAGCCGCCTCCTTTTCAAAATGAGAGGCGGGGAATTTTGGCTGCAGTTGCACATGGCAGCTGGGCAGATTCCACAAAGAGACATCTAGCAGAGACTATCCTTTGTACACCAGCAGTTCATAACAACCATAGGTCCGTTACACCATTATTCGCCGATATTCGTTTGAGGTGAAAATTTCGCCCATCTCTATTCAGGATTATATTGCAGAAAATAATATCATTAGCTGAATAAACATGGTTTTATGAGGAATAGATCTTGCTTGAGCTTTGATGAAGAAGTAAGTAGCAACCTAGATGATAGTAATAATAGTAAAGCTGTATAAATAGTATATATATATATATAGAGAGAGAGAGAGAGAGAGAGAGAGAGAGAGAGAGAGAGATGATGATGAGATGTACTCGCTGTAAAGTTACAATTAAACCTAGATGCTCACATATATACATATATATATATATATATATATATATATATAGATATATATATATATAGAGAGAGAGAGAGAGAGAGATATTTTGCATAGGTATTAGATACAGTGCAGCACAGGAGAATGATTTATAAAATAAAGATATTGGGGCTAGGGATAACCTTTGCACTTAGAAAACTGACTGAAGTATAGAACAGTGTATATTATAAATGGAAAATTGTCCAGTGCAGTTATAGTTTAAAGTGGAGTACCTCAGGGTTCAGTACTTGGTCTACTGTGTATACATGTCCTAGAAATAGGTATATCTCTTTGAGTGCCAGAGGAGTAAGGAACGCATTGGAAAGCAATGCGGTCGGTACCCCTCTGGCACTCAAAGGGTTAAAAAACAAAATATCAATATTAGCAGATTACACTAAATTATTCAGGGTAATACATCTGGAGAAGGATGTCTGTTTTCTACAGAAGGATTTACTTAAAATGGCAGATTGAGCAAACAAATGAAATATGAAGTTTAATGTGGTAAAGTGTAAAGTTAAGCATTTAGGAAGAAAAAAATCTCAATGCTGCATGTGAACATAATGAAATCATTTTAGGATACTATTTTCTAAGAAATATCTGGGAATCCTTGTAAACTACAAACTTGGAAATAGTGACCAGTTCCAAACCACAGTAGCAAAAGCAAACAAAGTCCTGTCTTTTATTAAAAGTGGTATTGATAAAAGATCAGATAGCATAATTTTGCCACTGTACAAATTGTTGGTAAGACCAAACTTCGAATATATATAGTGGAGTTTTGGGCACCAGTTCTGAAAAAGGATATTCTAGAAATGGAAACAATATAGCAAAGAGCAACAAAATGAATCAAGGGAATGGAGGGCTTGACATGTGAGAAAGGTCTAGATAAACTTGGTTTATTTATTCTAGAGAACAGACGACTAAGAAGAGATCTTATTACATTGTATAAGAATATGAGAGGTCAATACAAGGATCTCTCCGGTAAGGGAGTTTTTGTCTATAGGCCTTTTATCTTAATTTGTACTTTATTTGTATATTTTAACATGTCTAAACAATACATTTAACAGTTAATGTGTATAAGAATTAAGTGGTTAATCTAGTTTTAGATACTAAACTGAGAACATAACAAATCTTTGGCCAAAAAGAAAAATAAATAACAGCTGATACTTTTAATGTATGTATTAAGAAATGAACACTAATTATCCATGTACATTATGTTAAAATAGATAAAAGCAATTAAACCAATTAAAGAAGCTACATAAGAATTTATAGACTGGGGTCCTTAGTAATTAATACTGAGACTTCATCATGACTTGTTTCTGTATGACAATATTATTGGCAAAATTCCTGTGACAATTCTAATCAACTTTAATATCAAATAGCTGTCTGTAATCATTCCAGTGCATAGTATATATCTTATGATAATCTTTATTTTCAGTGCCTAATATAAGGAGTAGGGGTCATCAATGTATTATTGGGGTCTCATGGACTTCAAGCTATGATTTGTGCTTGGGGTGGTGGGACTAATCACCCCCTCTATCCCCCATCAAAGTGAATAGAGGGAAGTACATTTCCCATAAACATTAATGAGAAGTTTATCCCCTTAGATTATAATGTTCTGAAATATATTACTGTCACACAGGTATATGACCCAACCCAGACTAGGAAAAGGTTAGTAAAAGTTGAATGTCAGTTTCCTCCAACAAGAGACAGTAGATCCAGGTGCTAGGGAACGACGCTAGGGATTGGGGCTAGAAAGCAGAGGTTGCCTTTGAGGGGAATGTGCTACATCCTTGCCGTGTAAAGGTGCTAGACACAAACTTAGATGGCCCTCTCCAGAGGAGCCAAAGGAGACCCAGGTTAACCCCTCAAAAAAAAACTATACAACCACTATCCCCAGGGAGAAACAACTCCAGCAGGAACAAAGACATCACTTACTATGACCAGGAGAGTTGGGTACTGGAAGCTAAGCATGTCCTGAAGAAGTAGTTGAACTAACGGGGATCAGAAGCAGATCCAAATCAGTAGACAATAATCGTAGTCAGAGGCTAGCAGGGACATACACGAATAATCCAGGAAAACAGTGCCAAATCAGCAGACAGAATACGTAGTCAGATGGATTATCAGGGTCATACATGAAGGATACTCAAAACAATAAAGCAGAAATAGCAAGAACTGGAACCAAAATTCACTGAGGCTAGGAGACGCTATACTAACGCATCACATCAAGGCACGTCCGCTCCTAAATAGTGCCCGAAACCCAGGGAGAGAGAAAGGGTAAAAGAGGACCAGAAGGCCCAGACTTAGAGAATATCTTTCAAAATCGCCTTAATTGTTATAAGGGGATTAGTCCACTTAGTTGAATGGGGCTTAACATTCCAAACACATTGTCACATCACCTGTAGGATAGTCTGTTTAAGGCTTCTGCGTACATGAGTTAAATAAGCTACATAAGGAATTGCAAATACCTTTTGGTTACAACACTTGTTAAAATATACTCTGCCTGACCTTTTTAATACTTAAATATATTCATTATTCTTCAAAATAAATCAATATTTTAGGTGTTTGTAGCCTGCAAAGCATACATTCGACAATAAACTGCATATGTAGAAAGCCAAATGAAACTGCTGTGTTTATTTGCTTTTATTTATTTATTTAGAAAATGTTTTACCGGGAAGAATACATTGAGATTTCTCGTTTTCAAGTATGTCCTGAAGCATTTTAATAGTAAAGAGTTACATATTTAAACAGGATGCAACATTTTTTGTAAAGTTGATACCTTTATTGGCTAACTAAACAGATTTAAAATGCAAGCTTTCAAGACTTCTTAGGTCTCTTCCTCAGGCATGTTATACAGATAAATATGAAAACTTCTCTCTTAAATACAAGTACACATTACATTGTTTATAATGGAAATCAGATAAGAACGTTAGTCCAGATACAAATTCCTTGATCAGTCAATGGTAGAGGGTGTGATTTAAATAGCATTCTTCCTCTGAGTCCAGAAAATTATGGGAGGTAAAATTAATGTTACAATTTGACTCTTTGACCTATGGCCTTAATAGAGACAGTGAATTTCTGTCACAGTACTTAATTGTGAATTAACTTTTACAACAGTCCCTCTGGAATCATAAATACCTGGACTCAGAGGAAGAATGCTATTTAAATCACATCCTCTACCATTGACTGATCAAGGAATTTGTATCTAGACTAACATTCTTATCTGATTTCCATTATAAACAATGTAATGTGTACTTGTATTTAAGAGAGAAGTTTTCATATTTATCTGTATAACATGCCTGAGGAAGAGAGCTTAGAAGTCTTGAAAGCTTGCATTTTAAATCTGTTTAGTTAGCCAATAAAGGTAGCAACTTTTCAAAACATTTAGCATCCTGTATTTCTACGGCTAACACGGTACCAACTCTCATCTATTATTAACATATTTAAACAAACAGATAACCATTATATATATATATATATATATATATATATATATATATACATAAACATATATACTAAAATGTATATATAGTTACATATTGTTATTAGATATTAAGAAGCAGTTATTTTTAAGGATTTTAGACTGCTAGACGTTGGGAGCTCTGAAGGAGAATGGATTGACCAGCTTCTTTTTTCTTGTGTGGTATACTCTGTGTCTTGTTAGCAGTGGAGTTGAGGTTATATTTATCATGGAGAGCTGGAGTGATCATATGTCTCAGGTAGTCTGATAGATTTCCACAGAAGTGGTTGTATACAAAGCAAGAAAGGTGAAGGGAAAATCTAGGTTTGAGTGTTAGCCAGTTTAGTTCTGTAATCATATCACAGTGATGGGTAGTGTAATTACATTGGAGAATACAGTGGCATAATGAGTTATACAGAGTTCAAGTTTACCAAGGTGGATTTGTGGCACTGGAGCATATACTACTTCTCCATAGTCTATGACTGGCAGTTACATCTGTTGAACAATATGTTTTCTTACCAGAGGACTTAAACAGGATTTGTTTCTAAACACAGCACCTATTTTAGAATAAGGTTTGGATGTTAATTCAATATCAAGACCAAAAGTGATGTTGGGGTTAAGCCACATACCAAGATATTTGTAGGAGTCCACTGGGGCCAAGATATGATTAGATACTGTCACAATGGATAGATGAGTATTGCGGAGATTATATAGTTTGTGTTTTGTACCAAATACCATTGTGACCATTTGTCAGTGTTTAAAAAAAGCTTGTTCTTAGCCATCCATCTTTCATCTTCAGTGAAATCATGCTTTAAAATGGCCTCAATACGAGATACATTTGAATTCTTACTGTAGATTATGGTGTCATCTGTATATATGTGCACAGAGGATGCTTTATAAACTAGCAAAAGAAGCACGGTGTTGCCTATGCAAAAAGAGGCAATAGAAAAGAAGACATATTTTAGTGTGCGAAAGATGTACTGTAATTGGTCATATATAGTCCAGGGCCACAATGTTGGCTGCTGGTATCCACTTGCCTAAATACCATTTTACATTATATACAGTATGTATAGGTATCTATTTATATATATAAAAATATGAGGATACAGGAAATGGATAGAACGCATGGAGGAAAAATGGGAAGAAAGTTGGAGGAATGGGAATGGCAAAGGCAATACAATGAGAGAATGGGGAACCTGGGAAAGGATGAGGTCTGAGGGAGCAGACTGAATGTTGCGTAAGTAAGTAGAAAGTGCCAGCTCTCAGTTTTGCTTAACAGGAGGGACAGACCTACAGTGGTTTGCTTTACAATGTATTGAAGACCTTGTTAGAATGCAAGGAGTTAACATCTAAACAATCAGCACACACACACACATGCACACACACACTGTGATTATTGTATTGTGGAGAGTATGATGTCTGAGGGCTGTGACATACATTGTGTGTCACATGGCTTGGCAGTTACAGAGTTACTGTTGTATGCTATGTGACATACTAATAGACATCTGATCTCTCAGTTCAGTGCAGGGACTATGTGTACATCAGTCTGCTGGAGAAACGTCTGAGTTTCAGCTTCTCAGGCAGAGGTCAGACAGTTCACCAGCAGATGGTCTTATACATACCCCCACATACCCTGTGCACGGAGCAAGGAGATCAAATACCTGCTAGCACATCATATAGCAGTAACCCTGTAACTTCAAAATGGTGAGAGAGAGAGCGAGAGAGAGAGAGAGAGAGAGAGAGGCATATACATATGTATATTGCAGCAATTATGCTTGTACAGTGTTTTCAGAATAGGTTTTTTTGAGTATAGCTTACACACTTTACACACACACACACACACACACACACACACACACACACACACACACACACACACATACACACACAGTTACTTACACACACAGTTACTTACATACTCTCTCTCTGTCTATGTACGTGCAAAGAAGGAGATGGACTGCTGAATGTGGAGGGAGGGAGCACAAACAACAGAGCACAGAACGGGGAAAGTGAGGGACTGCAATCATGTGAAGAGATCCTGAAAACTAGCAGCATTTGGACGGCTGAGACACATTGTGGTCTGCTCATAAGAGTAGGTACTGGAAATATATCACATGATAACCAATGGTTTGGATAGCCCTCTTGCAATCAAAGGGTTAAACATACCATGTCAGCACTGCTAGAGTAGTAATTGCATGTCTTCAGCAGGAATAATCAACTTGCTGCCATTCAGATCCTGTTACAGTACAACTGAAAATGCCCTGAACTTGGCAACATGTAGAGGAGGATGACTGGAGCTGTATTGTACCTGCAGATGGAATGTCACAGATTTCCAGTGGGTGCATGAGGCGGAGCTTGTCACAGGGCTGTTTTTATGGGTTGTGTGGCCTTTTTTGTGTGCAATAAGGGGAAATAAAATATCAAACATCTCCTTTCCTGGTTATTCAACCTTTTGATTGGCAGTGGGCATGTGTTTGCTCTGTTAGCTTTTCAGTGGCAGGTGAGACAGTGCAATGTAGAAATGGTGTCTGTAACAGGCAGCTTTAGTCTTGCACTGAAAGGTTTAGTGTGTATCTGTGGTGACCTTGGGATACACTGTAGTGGTGCCTGATTGTAAAATAAGGTACAGGAAGTAATGTACATTACCATTGGTCACCACTTCAGGATGTCCTTACCCGATGAAGACAGAATAGCTGTGTGCGGGGAGGTGAGCAACATAGAGTGAAGGGAGAAATAATTGATGAAAAACTTTAACGTTCAGAGCAGTGAATGGGATATATAGGAAGGCTTTTAGTTAGCCTGGAATTGTGGGAGGACTGACTAGCACCTATAAATTACAGCAGCAGTACCCCTACCAGACGTGGCTGCTGTTGGAGGAGATTGGGAAGCTCCTACACAATCCTTAGCCACTTCACTTGAGAGCATGACATCATTAGCACACAACACGACAAAGATGGCGTGACTTCCCACTAATATATTTACTACAGAAAAACTGAGGAGCATGGGTGATAAATCCTACAATAATGAAAACATATACATGCATCAGCTTGTGAAGGACATGTTAGCATACTTTGAGCAAGATCATCACATTGTCTCCATTAAAAGCAATGAGAAATACATTATTTCTGCTTTGTTTGACTCCTACTTTAAACATAACATTTCTGAAATTCTGACAAAGCATGATCAGTTTGTAACAATGAGTGATGATCAACAGCATTTCTCTGAGGGGTTGAATTCTGTCAAAGAATATAAAGTTATGCTTATAGATAGAGTAGAGGGTTGCATTGTGAAGGATAAGAGAGAGAAAGTTAGGGCCAAAAAGTGGTAGAAAGCATAGTGAAAAGGAAGTCAGCCAAGGGTTTTCAATCAGCAGCAGGAATAGTAAAAGCATCAACCAGAACATTCCATTTCGAACATATTTCTGAATACGTCATCATCATCACAGAAATAATTCATGGGTCTCAGGTGCAGCAATCTAACATTTGTGGTGATGGTGGGACTATGGGACTTGCTCTTATAGTATGGGTTGTAAGCTGATACACAGGGACACTAGCATAGCTCCTAGGAATGGTCACACTGCATGTAAGGTGGTTTCAGCATATTTGCAGGATAGCTAAGTTCTCAGCAGAAATAAAAATGTTATACATTAAGGACTAGAGGAAATGTACTTTCAACTAAATCAAATGGAAGGATTTTTTAACAGTAAAGGTAGTAAAGTTGTGGAATTGTTTGTCTCAGCAGATGCTGTGATTGAAGATACTGCCATTGATTTAAAAAAGTAATGAATATCTTCCAAGCTCAGAATAATATTAACAATTATGATAGTTGGTTTTAAAGCAGATAATGTTAATCTAGGGAAATATCCAAATGCCTTTTGGAGTCATGAAGGATTTTTTTTCCACTTGAAGCTTAATTGGAAATGGATTAAATAGTCTTTTTGCCTTCCTTTGGATCAACAAGAGTGACATGACATAGGCTAAACTTCATGGAAGCATATCTTATTTCAGCCTCATCAACTATGTTAATGTTACAAAAATTAAGACGTAAGAAAGATACCTAAAAAAAAGGTTGTCAGCTGAAATAAAAGTATGGACTGTAGCTTGTGGCATGATAAGGTAAATGGCCTCTAACAGTTGCAATGGCTATTGATTGTGTGATGCTGGTAGTAGTCTCACAAAGTTAAAACGAATCCTCCCCCCACAGATGAAGAACTCTTTACAGTTATAAAAATTCTGCACTCTTCCCTCCTCCTCTCTTAACCTTCTTGAATTCAAGTGACATCTACAATCTCTAGCTATTACAGTTACCTTCACATATACCCTTTATAGTCCATGCAGGAACCTAACCCAATTTACACCTGTGTGATGAGAAATGGCTCTTTTATATCATAATGATATCACATGAAAGCTTTTCCCCTATTCCGACTGGCTATGAAGCAAATGAACAAAATACGAGTTTCTTAACACTTTGTTTATAGCTTATGACTTTTTTGCACATAAATGTTTTACTCATCTATACTACAGAATCATGTCTGGATATGAATGGTTTGAAGTGGCAATGCAATGTGCATATGCCTGCACTCTTCAGATAAAGTTAGTCTGATGCACTAAAAATAAATGGCACCGTTCTGGAGCAAGCCAAGTGTACCATAGAAGACAAATGAAAATACCCATGGATTTTAACCAGGCTTTAAATTTCTCCCCATTGAATGCTAGAGAGGACTCCAACATGTTGCTAAGCAATGTGCTGGACACCTCTCAGGAATTCACTGGTTAAAGCTCCGCTTCCATGTAAATCAATGGAATTTTGTGCTTATGGAATAGCTGGTTTCAAAATCACCAAATTTGTTTTTCGGTAATAGGGGCCCTATAAAATGAGTCTTCATCCACGCACATACTCCCCAATCCAACATAGGTTCACTTTATTGTAGCTCTACCTAGCTGCTTAGTTCCACTTATAGTGGCCTACTCTGTATTGAATCATTAAGTAAAATGTATGGGAAAAACAGAGGCACCTTGCTTAATAAATTTCAATTAATATTAAAGTTAAAATTATTGGTATTTAGGTTTAATGCAGTTTTTCCCCCAGAATGCCTTATAAGCATTCCAGCCTCCAAATGAGATTTAGGCTATTGACAGGAAATTCATGTTTTACCAACTAATACAAAGTACAACCCTGTATGTTGCGTCTAATCTTCTCTTTAATGTAACCATATGTTCTATTAAGCAGTTTTGGAACACCATAATTGCTAAACTATTGACTCAACAGATAGGCCATCATTTGCTCTATCACAACTTAAATTGAGGATTTTGAATGAATTATACAAAATACTTTTTGTATCCAGGCAAAATCATGAAAAAGACAATCTAATTGAATTAATTTAAAATTAAACAAGAAGTTAGGGTGTAAAATATATACTCAATAATTGGGTGAAAAACAAGGTTATTTATTTGTCCCCTAAAACAGAGTTATAGTAATTTTCCACTTGCATGTTCTGCACTTCAAATCCCAGTGGGTAAAAGCAATGAAATTATAAGCTCTTTTGCAGCATATTTGTTTTACGTAACAGATGTTACTGGTGCATAACGAACAATGTAGTTACATCAATTTCTGTAGGAAATTAGCTTGTTGACTCATTTAAATCCTAAATACTTCAAACGTCAGCATCAATATCATATAAAATAAGTGAAATATGATAAAATAATAAAGCACCATTTTAAAAGCAGGTAATAAAATGCTATAAAAGCAAAGGTATAATCAAGCAGGAAAATATATATGTGGCTGCAGTATATGTACCTCATTATATGAATAGTTATTCTAAACTGTGAGGCTATAACAAAATAAATATCAAGTACATAAAATATAGTAAGACTAGTATTCTATAGAAAAACAAATTAAACACGGATATAGATATATAGACAGGCAGACAGACAGACAGACAGACAGACAGACAGATAGATAGATAGATAGATAGATAGATAGATAGATAGATGGATAGATAGATAGATAGATCACCATGAGCTTCATCCATTGTACATATTTTTCAGTCTCCTTTTGTTATGTTCAGAATTCTTTTCTGTTTCACCTCAAGTTTTTGTATGGCTTTGACATTCAATGTGCATGTTTCACAGCCATACATTAAAGCGATAGTAATACTTCATTTTATCTTTATTTTATTTTGTAGGCATTAAAAAAACATGAAGAACAATATAAGTCTGGTCTCTCAAACCTTTATGGTTTGAGAGATATTCACAAGCAAAGTTTCCCCTCACTGACTAAAACGGTCAAGTCTGCCATCTAGCTGTCAGATTTGGAATCCGGTCCGCGGACAGGCCGTGGCTCTACAGCAGAGCCGAGATTGCGAGATATAAGAAGAACTACTTCATTTGAGTAGTCTAAAAAGTGTGCCTGGTTTGCAGCACACTTTTTAGACCCTTCCAATGAAATAGATATTTTTATATCTTGCGATCTCGGCTCTGCTGAAGAGCCACCGGTTGATCATGGACTGGATTCCAAATCTGACAGCTAGAATGCAGACTTGACCATTTTGGTCAGTGAGGGGAAAGTTTGCTTGTGAATATCTCTCAAACCATAAAGGTTTGAGAGATAAGACTTATATTGTCCTTCATGTTTTTTTCATGCCTACAAAATAAAATAAAGATAAAACGAAGTATTACTATCCCTTTAAGGACTGCTTGCCATCCCAAATGTATATGTCTCTTAGTTTCCACCATGGTTTTTCCATCTGTTAACATTTCCTTTCCAAGGTAAGCTCACTTGTCCTATTCTTCTAGTTTTTGTCAACCTACTTTGATTTTCATATGTATGGCAAATGTGACTTGCGTTTTATTGATAGTCATGATCTTCAATTGTGTATATATATATATATATATATATATATATATATATATATATATATATATATATATATCTGTACTTATGTACACATGTAGAAATAGGCAAAATCTGAGGATCTGCCTCAGTGGTGCACCAGCATTCCTCTGCCTTGTATCCATCTCACCATGTATGACCCTTGCTTCAACCTGTTAAAAGATCACTTCTACTATCTGCTGCCAGCCTATAACAGCTGCTGATTAGCCAACCACTTCCACAGACTTCTGCTAGCATTCAGCTTAAGCTTTTCTGATGACCATTATGCAGCACCTGTCATAGTGAATGATATTTGACTGCTTTTCATTGGCCACCTCTGTTATACAGCCTTGTTATCACCCACACTCCTTAGCATCAACTTGGTAATACCAGGGCCTTGATTCACTAAAGGTCGATGCTATGGAGATATGATATTGTGTCAATGTGTTTGAAACACTTCGACATTTTGAAGTACACACACACATTGACATTTTCATTAAAATTTTCAGATGCATGGGGTGAAGGGGAGAAGGTCACTGTTAGCATATAGGGTTGTTGAAGGGGATAGTAATGTTTCACAAAAACAGCAGCTCCAACAAGTCTTCATAGTATTTGAGCCATAAAGAGTGTTATTTCAATACTGTCAGAGTTTTAGTTCGAGTAATTGCATGATAAAGTTTACCCCTCCTGCCCCTTTTACCTAGTATAAGCTACCTCCCCTCAGATGTGGAATCTAGTCCACAGACCAGGCAGCTCACAGCAAGGGACAAACTTCTTACTGTAGAACAATGAAAGCCCTGCCCCATTGACAGGCTTTTCAGATTTTTCCCTTCTGTTAATTGAAGATTGTCCCTCTCTGCAATCCACTTGGACACTACCCTGCTGCTCTGAACTGAGCAGTGTTACATCAGTAAAAGGGGCGGGTGGATGAAACTTTATCATTCAATTACTCTTGAACTACAACTCTGACAGTATTGAAATAACACTATTCATGGCCCAGATAATATGAAGATTAATTGGAGCTGCTTTTACTATGAAACATTACTATCCTTTTAAAGTGCTGTTGATGTGGAAGGGATGTCCTCCCTTCACACATCACCAACAACACTACGACAATTCTGAAGTTTAACAGCATTCTCTCTGCTTCCCTACTTGGAAGTGGAGAGAACAGTTTTAGCACCATGGACAGAATCACTCCCTTATACCTTTAAGTACCATAGGGATATGCATTGCTCACCACTGTGGCACTCAAAGGATTAAATAAAAAGTGCTCCAAGCACTAAACAATTATCCCCTTAGCTATGTATCATATATTATATATGTGCATTCCCAAGGGAACAAGACTGAGGGTATAGTGATTTTTGGCTACCACTTGCCCCCCAGCCTTGTTCCCATGCCCAATGGTAGCCATAGAACCCTGTGTACACTGCTTGGCCCCCACAAATGTTCCCTTGACCATTGGTAATCACAAATCCCCATGTACACTGCCTGACCCTCTCCAGCCTATTACCCTTGCCCACTGCTAGCCACAAATCACCATAGTTAATGCCTGGGCAAGGGAAGAAGGCTGGGAGGTGTCAGGCAGTATATGTCGGGCTAAAACACAATGGTGTTGTTCCACATGCTGCCCAGCTTGTTAGAAATCTGACATACACTGTCCCCCTCCAACATACTACCCTCTCTTTGGAATCCGGCATACCTTGCCTATTAACTCTTTGGGTACCAGAGAAGTATACAAACTCATTGCAAAGCAATCCGTTGCATAACTCTCTGGTACTCAAAGGGTTAACTCTGCACTACGTATTGGGTGGCAGTATGTTGGAGGGGGACAGTGTATGTTGGATTACAAAATGGGGGGTAGTAAGTCGGAGTCTGCTATTGGAGTTTAGTGAATGTGTCGAAGTGTCACATTAACATATCAACACACCCCCTTGAATACAAAACTGTTTTATTATTTAGCATTTCCATATGGCAATGAGTCATTATGCTTCATTTCCATATGGAAATAGGCCATTGTCGATATCATGAATTAAAATTTGTAAACCTGTCGGATGGATATCGATGTGGGTATATTTTTGTCAGAGTGCTGGTGATGTGATGTCGTAGACACTATGCCTTTGAAGCTGCTCTGACAGGACATCAACATTTTCAGCCTCCTTTGGACGTTAGTGAATCTAGGCCCAGATGTAACTTTCTCTCCCAAGCTCCTTAACACCTTAAGGACCCATGACGGTGCAGGACCGTCATGGGTTGCAAACCCGTTAAGGACCCATGACGGTCCTGCACCGTCATGGGTTAAACTCTTCCATCGCGGCCGCACGGAGCGATGGAAGAGTTCAAGCCGCTTGTTACTAAGTGTCCCGGTATCGGGACACTTAGTAACAAGCGGCTGAAACATTGTTGCAACATGCGATTCGCTTCAAAAGCGAATCACATGTTGCAAAACCTGAATGACAGGGACAGTATTTGTAAATACTGTCCCTGTCAGATCTCTCTGTCTCCCTCCACCTTGCATACTGCTAAGGTGGAGAGAGACAGAGAGACATGCTGTTACTGCCTTACTGTAAGAAAAAAAGTCAAAAAAAAAGTTTAAATAAAGAAATTTAACCCTTTGATCACTGTTCTGCAGTGATCAATAAGTGCCCCCCCATCTGATCACTCTTGGAGTGATCAATTTGCTGCAGATCAGTGTTTTCTGATCTGTGGGACACCCCCCATCCCCCTAGATTTTTTTTAGATTTTTTTAAAAATTTTTAAATTTTTTTTAAATTTTCTTTTAATTTTTTTTAAATTTTTTTTTTTTTTTTTTAATAGTAAATATTCTTTAGGTATTTTGGTAGGTAGTTGGGTAGGTTTGGTGTAGACGTGTGTTAGGGAAAGTTTTAGGGATAGATTTAGGTTTAGGGGAAAAAAAAAACAAAAAAAACCAAACCCCCCCCCCAAAAAAAAAAAAAATATATAATAAGCGCCGTTTAGATAGGTAGTTCAATTGGGTTAGGTAGGTTTAGGATATCCGTAGGTTAGGGTAAGTTTTAGGGTTAGATTTAGGTTTAGGGATAGCGTAAGGAAAACAAAAAAAAAAAAAAAACCCAAAACCCCCCCCCCAAAAAAAAAAAATATATATATATATATAATATGTGCAGTTTAGATAGGTAGTTCACTTCGGTTAGGTAGGTTCAGGATATACGTAGGTTAGGGTAAGTTTTAGGTTTAGATTTAGTTTTAGGGATAGCGTAAGAAAAAAAAAAACCCCAAAAACCCCAACCCCCCCCCCAAAAAAAAAAAAAAAAAAATTATATATATATATATATGTGCAGTTTAGATAGGTAGTTCATTTGGGTTAGGTAGGTTCAGGATATACGTAGGCTAGGGTAAGTTTTAGGGTTAGATTTAGGTTTAGGGATAGCGTAAGAAAAAAAAAAGTTTTTTTAGTGGGCAAAATGCAGCGCAGGTACAGCGTTGAAGAGGCATATGCCTTTTTGACGTCTGACTCTGAGGCAACAGACACTGCGTCAGATTTTGACACAGCGCAGTTTTCAGAAAGTGAGAGCAGCTCTAGTGATGACGCTGGGCCTTCTGTCAAGAAAAGACGCACTGCCCCAAGAGCTGCTCTGGCAACTGCCCCAGCACCTGCCAAAAGAACTGCCCAAAGACCTACCAAAATACCTACCCAAAGAAATGCCCCAAGTGCTGCCCCAAGAGCTGCCCTGGCAACTGCCCCAGCACCTGCCAAAAGATCTGCCCAAAGACCTGCCAAAAGAAATGCCCCAACACCTGCCACTCCGGATCCTAATGAATGGGTATCAATTTATGCCCACAAATCTCAGAATTCACAGGCAACCCAGGGATTCAAATTGATGTGGAAGGATTTACCCATGATCATTTTTTTGATTTGTTTTTGGGGGAAGACATTTTAGGTGAAATTGTTTCCCAAACCAATTTGTATGCAGCCCAATATACTGCCGCCAACCCTAAGTGTGAAAAACGCTGTTTTTTTTTTTACTTACGTCATGGTTTACGAGGGATTGGTGGTAAAATGGCTGTGTATAAAATTGGAAAACACACCTAAAACGAGAGCCTGGGGTGTCTACTTTCCAAAAATATACACTTTTAGGGGGAAATCTTAAAAAAAGAGCACTGTTACACACCCCCAAATGAGACATGGCACCAGTAACGCAAGCTGTGAAGATTTAAAGTGTGAACCTGGAAACGCGCATGTTCCAATTTGGCCCCCGTAGCTCCCCCAAACCATGAGAAAGCTATGCATATGGGGTATTGCCGTACTCAGAAGAAGGAGCTGAACACTAATCAATTCAGTTTATAAAATCTTCACCTATTCTGTGCTTGAAATTCACATCAACATTGAAGGCAAAGTGTGAAAAATGCTGAATTTTTTTTACTTACGTCAAATTTTCACAGGATTGGTGGTAAAATGGCTTTGTATAAAATTGGAAAACACACCTAAAACGAGAGCCTGGGGTGTCTACTTTCCAAAAATATACACTTTTAGGGGGAAATCTTAAAAAAAGAGCACTGTTACACAGCCCCAAATGAGACATGGCACCAGTAACGCAAGCTGTGAAGATTTAAAGTGTGAACCTGGAAACGCGCATGTTCCAATTTGGCCCCCGTAGCTCCCCCAAACCATGAGAAAGCTATGCATATGGGGTATTGCCGTACTCAGAAGAAGGAGCTGAACACTAATCAATTCAGTTTATAAAATCTTCACCTATTCTGTGCTTGAAATTCACATCAACATTGAAGGCAAAGTGTGAAAAATGCTGAATTTTTTTTACTTACGTCAAATTTTCACAGGATTGGTGGTAAAATGGCTGTGTATAAAATTGGAAAACACACCTAAAACGAGAGCCTGGGGTGTCTACTTTCCAAAAATATACACTTTTGGGGGGAAATCTTAAAAAAGAGCACTGTTACACAGCCCCAAATGAGACATGGCACCAGTAACGCAAGCTGTGAAAATTCAAAGTGTGAACCTGGAAACGCGCATGTTCCAATTTGGCCCCCGTAGCTCCCCCAAACCATGAGAAAGCTATGCATATGGGGTATTGCTGTACTCAGAAGAAGGAGCTGAACACTAATCAATTCAGTTTATAAAATCTTCACCTATTCTGTGCTTGAAATTCACATCAACATTGAAGGCAAAGTGTGAAAAACGCTGTTTTTTTACTTACGTCAAGTTTATGAGAAAGTGGTGGTAAAATGGCTGTGTAAAAAATTTGAAAACACACCTAAAATGAAAGCTGGGGGTGTCTACATTCCAAAAATATACACTTTTGGGGGGAAATTCTGAAGTTCAGCATTGGAACATAGCCCAAAATGAGTAATGGCATCAGTTAACCAAGATGTGAAAATTCAATATTTGTTCAAAATTGGGCCCCGTAGCTCCCCCAAACCTTGAGAAATCTATGCATATGGGGTATTGCCGTACTCAGAAGAAGGAGCTGAACACTAAACAATGCATTTTTAAAAATCTTCACCTATCATGTGCTTGAAATTCACATCAACATTGAAGTGCAAGTGTGAAAAACGCTGTTTTTTTAACTTACGTCAAGATTTACGAGCGATTGGTGGTAAAATGGCTGCGTAAAAAAATTTAAAACATACATAAAATGAAAGCCTGGGGTGTCTGCTTTCCAAAAATATATACTTTTGGGGGGAAATCTTAGAGTGGAGCACTGTTACACAGCCCCAAATGAGACATGGCACCAGTGATGCAAGCTGTGAAAATTCAAAGTGTGAAACTGGAAACGAGTATGTTCCAATTTTGGCCCCGTAGCTCCCCCAAACCTTGAGAAACCTATGCATATGGGGTATTGCCGTACTCAGAAGAAGGAGCTGAACACTAAACAATGCATTTTTAAAAATCTTCACCTATCATGTGCTTGAAATTCACATCAACATTGAAGTGCAAGTGTGAAAAACGCTGTTTTTTTAACTTACGTCAAGATTTACGAGCGATTGGTGGTAAAATGGCTGCGTAAAAAAATTTAAAACATACATAAAATGAAAGCCTGGGGTGTCTACTTTCCAAAAATATATACTTTTGGGGGAAATCTTAGAGTGGAGCACTGTTACACAGCCCCAAATGAGACATGGCACCAGTGATGCAAGCTGTGAAAATTCAAAGTGTGAAACTGGAAACGCGCATGTTCCAATTTGGGCCCCGTAGCTCTCCCAAACCTTGAGAAACCTATGCATATTGGGTATTGCCGTACTCAGAAGAAGGAGCTGAACACTAAACAATGCATTTTTAAAAATCTTCACCTATCATGTGCTTGAAATTCACATCAACATTGAAGTGCAAGTGTGAAAAACGCTGTTTTTTTAACTTACGTCAAGATTTACGAGCGATTGGTGGTAAAATGGCTGCGTAAAAAAATTGAAAACATACATAAAATGAAAGCCTGGGGTGTCTACTTTCCAAAACTATATACTTTTGGGGGGGAAATCTTAGAGTGGAGCACTGTTACACAGCCCCAAATGAGACATGGCACCAGTGATGCAAGCTGTGAAAATTCAAAGTGTGAAACTGGAAACGCGCATGTTCCAATTTGGGCCCCGTAGCTCTCCCAAACCTTGAGAAACCTATGCATATGGGGTATTGTCGTACTCAGAAGAAGGAGCTGAACACTAAACAATGCATTTTTAAAAATCTTCACCTATCATGTGCTTGAAATTCACATCAACATTGAAGTGCAAGTGTGAAAAACGCTGTTTTTTTAACTTATGTCAAGATTTACGAGCGATTGGTGGTACAATGGCTGCGTAAAAAAATTGAAAACATACATAAAATGAAAGCCTGGGGTGTCTACTTTCCAAAAATATATACTTTTGGGGGGAAATCTTAGAGTGGAGCACTGTTACACAGCCCCAAATGAGACATGGCACCAGTGATGCAAGCTGTGAAAATTCAAAGTGTGAAACTGGAAACGCGCATGTTCCAATTTGGGCCCCGTAGCTCTCCCAAACCTTGAGAAACCTATGCATATGGGGTATTGTCGTACTCAGAAGAAGGAGCTGAACACTAAACAATGCATTTTTAAAAATCTTCACCTATCATGTGCTTGAAATTCACATCAACATTGAAGTGCAAGTGTGAAAAACGTTGTTTTTTTAACTTACGTCAAGATTTACGAGCGATTGGTGGTACAATGGCTGCGTAAAAAAATTGAAAACATACATAAAATGAAAGCCTGGGGTGTCTACTTTCCAAAAATATATACTTTTGGGGGGAATCTTAGAGTGGAGCACTGTTACACAGCCCCAAATGAGACATGGCACCAGTGATGCAAGCTGTGAAAATTCAAAGTGTGAAACTGGAAACGCGCATGTTCCAATTTGGGCCCCGTAGCTCTCCCAAACCTTGAGAAACCTATGCATATGGGGTATTGCTGTACTCAGAAGAAGGAGCTTAACACTAAACAATGCATTTTTAAAAATCTTCACCTATCATGTGCTTGAAATTCACATCAACATTGAAGTGCAAGTGTGAAAAACGCTGTTTTTTTAACTTACGTCAAGATTTACGAGCGATTGGTGGTAAAATGGCTGCGTAAAAAAATTTAAAACATACATAAAATGAAAGCCTGGGGTGTCTACTTTCCAAAAATATATACTTTTGGTGGGAAATCTTAGAGTGGAGCACTGTTACACAGCCCCAAATGAGACATGGCACCAGTGATGCAAGCTGTGAAAATTCAAAGTGTGAAACTGGAAACGCGCATGTTCCAATTTGGACCCCGTAGCTCTCCCAAACCTTGAGAAACCTATGCATATGGGGTATTGCTGTACTCAGAAGAAGGAGCTGAACACTAAACAATGCATTTTTAAAAATCTTCACCTATCATGTGCTTGAAATTCACATCAACATTGAAGTGCAAGTGTGAAAAACGCTGTTTTTTTAACTTACGTCAAGATTTACGAGCGATTGGTGGTAAAATGGCTGCGTAAAAAAATTGAAATCATATATAAAATGAAAGCCTGGGGTGTCTACTTTCCAAAAATATATACTTTTGGGGGGAAATCTTAGAGTGGAGCACTGTTACACAGCCCCAAATGAGACATGGCACCAGTGATGCAAGCTGTGAAAATTCAAAGTGTGAAACTGGAAACGAGCATGTTCCAATTTGGGCCCCGTAGCTCTCCCAAACCTTGAGAAACCTATGCATATGGGGTATTGTCGTACTCAGAAGAAAGAGCTGAACACTAAACAATGCATTTTTAAAAATCTTCACCTATCATGTGCTTGATATCAACAGTAGTATTGAAATGTAAGTGTGAAAACTGCAAAAAAACTAAATATTACCACAATTTTGAAATTTTTTTCTGGAAAAATAGCTGCATGAAAAACTCAAAAATTCTCCTGATTATTTACCTTATGTTGTCTAGTTTTCAGAAACATATACCTTTGTGGGACATTTTTGGTTCTGGCACCGTCAGCTAAGCTATGATGCTCACATGCCAATTGTTGAGAAATCACAAGTTGGAAATAACGGCAGCCATCTTGTAATATTTACCTTGTAAATGTGAGTAAAGGACTAAAATACTAGGCATATGGGGTATTCTTATATTCAGGAGAAGCAAATGAATATATTTAGGGGTATTTTTTTTTCATTAACTAATAGTATGCAAATCCTGACAGAAAAATGTAAGCAAAATGTTGTTTTTTTTCAATTTTTTTCCTCTTTTTTTCTATTTTAATCAAATTAAACAATGAGGTATTCATATAATTGTGGTATCAAAAGAAAGCCCTACTTCTGCTTAAAAAAACAGTATATAATTTATGTGGGTGCACAAAGGGAATTAAAGAGAAAACATGGTTGAACAAAGACATAGTCAAAAAAGTCAAAATTGCTCCGGTCCTTAAGGGAAAACGACATCAGATTTTCCCGGTCCTTAAGGGGTTAAAGTTTCAGTCAATCACCTTTTTCAATTTACAATCTGCTACTGCAAAATATATAGAATCAAATTGATTATGCTTTTTCATCCACAACTGATTTTTACAGTTTCCAAAGAATTAATATACAGATTACATTGCTACATTGCAGTTTTGCTCTTTTTAACCCTTGCATTAGTATCCTTTAGCAGCAAATTTATACTTTATTTTAATTGAGATTATTATACTTATGTTTTTTTATTCTGACTTGTCTTCGTAAATTAACCTTTATACTACGCTTAGATGCTCTATGCGCTATCTTCCCCTACCCTTATTTTTTTTTGCATGACCATGATCCTGTGGACATCATATTGCTATTAACCTCGAGACCAGCAGCAAGGAGTGTGTCATAAGAGGCTGTACACACTAAGACTGTTTGTTTTAGGGAAAGTTTTTTGCTCATTTCACCAGATTTGTCACCAGTATAATTTACTGTATCTCTCTCTCTCTCTCTCTCTCTCTCTCTCTCTCTCTATATATATATATATATATATATATATATATACATGCACACAGGTATTTTAAGACCTTAGTGACCTATCTACTTAGAATATAAATAGCCCTACTTTATACTAGTTAAAGGGACAGTATCCAGTTGATTATCAGTACACCTATCTCACGCTTATACAGTACATCAATTTAGTGTATCTAGACACTGAGTGGCGCTGTGTATCTACCCTTTCCTGTTCTGTTAATGAACAGGTCTTAGGAGAGCCCTTTGTATGGGCCCTGAACATATTTATATAATGTTATCATATTCCCTCTAAGATGCCGTTTCTCTAGTGTACAAGTTTAACCTTTCGAGCCTTTCTTCATAACTAAAACTTTCCATTCCCCTTACTAGTTTTGTAGCCCTCCTCTGCACTTTCTCTAGTTCCATAATGTCCTTTTTCAGAAAGTGTGCCCAGAATTGAACAGCATAGTGTAGGTGGGGTCTTACCATGGACCTGTAAAGAGGCATGATAATATCTTCTTCCCTTGAGTCAATGCCCCTTTTAATACATGCCAATATCTTATTGGCTTTTGCAGCTTACCATTACTCCCAAATCCTTTTCATTAGTAGAGTTCCCCAAAGAACTATATGTTGCATTTTTATTATTATAACCAAAATGCATAACTTTATACTTGTCTATGTTGAATCTCATTTGCCATTTGCCTGCCCAGTTACCCAATTTGTCCAAATCCTGTTGTAATGAAGACACATCCAGTTCAGATTTTATTACCCTACTTAATTTTGTGTCATTGGCAAACACTGATACATGGCTCCCAAATTAAAAAGAAGAGGACCCAGGACAGATCCCTGAGGTATGCCACTTATCACGTTTGTACAACTCTTTGCATTATATATTTCAGTCAACTTCCAATCCACGCACAGATGTTTGCAGTAACCTCTAGTATGGAACCGTATCAAATTCCTTGACAAAGTCTAAATAGATCACATCACCCATTGCTCCCAAATCTATATTTTTACTCACTTTTTCATAAAATGCAATCAAGTTAGTTTGACAAGACCTGTCTTTCACAAAGCCATGTTGGCTCCTGCTAATGATATTCCTGCTCAAAATGAGTTCTTGAATATATTCCCTTAGCAATGCTTCAGTTTCCCTACCACAGATGTCAAGCTTACAGGTCTGCAATTTCCCGGCTGGGATTTTGATCCCTTTTTAAATATGGGCACCACATCTGCTTTACGCCAATCTGTGGGCACTATACCTGAAACAAAAGAATCCCTGAAAATCCAAAATATAGGTCTGGCCAGGGTCTTTAAGTACCCAAGGGTGTATACCATCCGGCCCCGGGGCTTTGTCTACCTTAACACCATTCATTTGTTTTAACACTTTTTCTTGTGTTAGCCAATCCCTAGCTGTGAGTGTTCTGTAAAAGTGCTTTGTAGGTTCTTGTCCATCGAGTCTTCCTTGGTAAAAACAAAAGAAAAGAAGTTATTTAAAAGATCTGCTTTCTCTCTGTCCCCACTGACCATCTCACCCGTTTCAGATAACAAAGACCCAACATTATCAGACTTCAATTTTTTGCCATTAATATAGTTAAATAATTTTGATGGGTTGCTCTTGCTCTCCTTAGCAATATTGTTTTCATTCTCCAGTCTAGCTAATTTAATCGCCTTTTTACAGGTTTTGTTGGCACTTTTGTATTTTGCAAATGCCTCTGCTGATCCCTAAGCTTTATAATGTTTAAATGCCGCTTTCTTTTTATTTATTTCATGAATTACTTTACTGGTTAGCCACATTGGTTTTAATTTGCTTCTTTTGTATTTGTTTCCAAAGGGGATACTTTTATATGTATATTTCTGCAAAGTTATTTTGAAGGCATTCCACTTACCTTCTGTGTTTTTTCCAGAAAATATTCCATCCCAGTCAACGAGACCAAGGGATGAATTAAACCTGCTAAAGTTGGCCTTTTTAAAATCTAGTGTCTTGGTGGAACCCATACCAAATTGCTTTTTTGAATTAATTTCAAAGCATACGATGTTATGGTCACTATTCCCCAAGTGATCCCATACTAGGATGTTAGCGATAAGTTCTTCATTGTTAGTTATTACCAGATCCAGACACGTATCTCCTCTGGTTGAGGTCTGCACTAGTTGAGACAAAAAATTGTCATTCAACAAGTTCAGAAATGTACTGCTTTTAGCAGAATTAGTTGTTCCATTTTTCCAATCTATTTCTGGATAATTAAAATCCCCCCAAATTATAGTCTCCCTATTTGAGAAGCCTTTTCTTTTGCATTAATAGCTGTGATTCTTCAAGGTCACCAACGTTTGGTACTTTATAACAAATACCCACTAATATTTTCTGGGCAGTTTTACCACCATTGACTATTTCAACCCACAGGGATTCACATGTTCACTACTGTCATCACATATATCTTCCCGCAAATAAGTCAATAATGCTGGTTTGACATACAGACATACCTCCTCCACCTCTTTTCTTTGACATATGCTTTCTAAACAGCATGTAGCCCTCCAAATTGATTGACCAATCATGTGTGTCATCCCACCATGTTTCTGCTATTCCAATCAAGTCATAGTTTTCAATTTTGGGTTGATTGCCAAGGGGATGCACTTGGGTTTAGTCCTACTTTAAATATAGGCCCTAGGCTCATATTTAGCTTACTCTTGGTGGCTTACATTCAAATGAATTGCAGACAAGTGGAGTTGGAAAGAATCTGGAGTTAGAACACAAGCAAGAATTGGAAATCAGAAGAGCTCTGTGGTGAAGGTAATTTTAAGAGATTTATTACATCCACATTTACATTTGGTTTACTTTACCTTAGATTGAGCAGTAGAGGACAGTGATCTTGGGTCCAATCTATATGGAAGTGATGGGGATAGAATGCTAAGAAGATTGAAGTAGCTTTTAAACTAGGGAGGATATAGATAGCAAAAATTAGGTAGATAGGAACTGGATACAAGTAAATGATCATGGAGGTGGAGAAGGGGTGGGGAAAATATAGCCAACAGGGTGGAACGCCTATAAAATGAAGATGTAGAAAAAAGACAAGTAGGGTGTAAAATATGCAAAGACCTAAAAATTAATTGTATGATGGCAATTGCAAGAAGTATAGTAGATAAAATGGGAGAACTAGAATTGCTGACGGTTGATGAGCATTTGAACATAATTGGTATAACTACTTGGTGGGATGAGACAGGATTAATAGAAAAGGGGGAGGTGTGTTTTATATTTGAAATCAGAGCTAAATCCAAATTTAAGGAGTGATATTAGTGAGGAAACTGGCCATAAAGTGCAGTCCTTGTGGGTAGAAATTGAGTCTAAATGTGGTGTAAAAAGTAAAAAAAGGTGTTAGTGGGTATATGCTACAAACCACCAAATACTGATGAGAATGTTGAGGCCCAACTGCTATTGCAAATGAGGAAAGCTGCACAGTTTGGGCATACTATAATTATGGGAGATTTTAACTATCTGGATGTCAGCTGGAAAAATGAGACCTGTCAGAGTGCTAAGGGAAGCAGGTTTGTGAGCATGCTTAGGGAAAGCTACATGTCACAAATGGTGGAAGTGCCGATAAGAAATAAAAATGTATTGGACCTAGTGATAACGAACACAGACCTGGTACCCAATATTAAGGTAGGTGAACATTTGGGAAACAGTGATCACAACATGGTTACATTTGAGATCAGTTTGGCAAAGCAAAACTGTATAGGTTCAACCAAAACTCTTAATAAAAAAGCTATCTTCAAAATGTTAAGAGTATCAATGCAACACATGAACTGGGATAAAGTATTTAAAGGCAAAAATACTGAGGATCAGAATGATCAGAATTCAAACTTAGGTTGCATAAATGTACCCAACAGAATATACCAGTGGGGAATAAATGCAAAAGAAGTAGATCACAGCCATTGTAGTTAACTGCAAATGTAAAGAAGGAAATGAAAAGGGAAAAAAGCATTTAAATTATTTAACTGTGAAGGGACAGAGCATTTTTTTTTAAATAGAGGGAGACCAACAAACATTGAAAAAAGTCAATTAGGTTAGCAAAAATACGTAATGAAACTCGAATTGTAAGGAAGAGCAAGACTAATCCAAAAATGTTCTCAAATACATAAATGGCAAAAAACCTTAAGAGGGAGTGCATTGGACCTTTCAAAAATGAGATGGGAGAGTTGATTAGAGAGGATAAGGAAAAGGTTCTAAACACTTTCTTTTCATGAGTATATACAAGGGAAAAAGGAATGGTAGAAGAACCTCAACAAGTAACAAATAAAAACATAACATTATCAAATATTGGGTTAACACAAGAAAAGGTCATGGGAAGACTGAACAAAAGTAACACTGACAAAGCACTAGGTCCAATACAGGCACTAGGGTTCTTCAGGAACTCAGTGCAGTGTTGGCAAGGCCCCTCCTTTTACTGTTTAAAGATTCTCTCACCATAGGTGAAATGCCACAAGATTGGTGTAAAGCCAATGTACTGCCTCTATTTAAGAAGGCAACTAAAACAGAACCTAGGAATTATAGACCTGTGAGTCTGACCTCTGTAGTGGGAAAACTGCTGGAAGGAATAATACAGGAATATATTCAGGATTACACCCCACAAAATAAGATTATGAACAGGAATCAACACGGTTTTATATAGAATAGATTATGCCAAACTAATATTTTCATATTCTTTGAAGAAGTAAGCAGCAACCTAGATAATGGTTAGGTAAGTTGATGTAGTATATCTAGATGTTGCAAAGGAATTTGTCACAGTGCCACACAGGAGGCTGGGGTATAAAATAAGGAAATTGGTGATAGGGGATAAACTTTGCAATTGGATAGAAAACGTGTTGAAGGATAGGGAACAGTGTACGGTTGTAAATGGACTATTCTCCAATGCAGTTGAATTGAGAGTGGAGTACCTCAGGGTTCAGTACTTGTCCACTGCTTTTTTAACATATTATGACCTGGAAATAGATATAGAAAAGCAAAATATCAATATTTGCAGTCTTCGCATCAATATGTAGGCGAACATACTTTTTGCTCACTCGCTCTCTCTCTCTCGCTCTCTCTCTTTATCTCTCTCTATCTCTCTCCCTGAGTGGAAAACAAGCCACAAGTAAGTGTGGTGAGCTGTCCCTTTAACTACGTGGTTGGGTGTTGTCTCGGTGTTGTGATGAGGTGACTGATGACCAATGGGAAGGTGTTTGTTGTCCAAGTAAAGGTTTTAAAATGTGTTGTTTCCTGATTCCTGTGTCTCTGTCAGTTGCGGGTGTGAATTTGTGGGGTGCAGGTTGTGTCTGGATCGTCTGGTGATGTTGCACAGGTGAGCTTGTTTTGTATTGACAGGTGTCTGTGTTGTGTGATAACCCCCATTGTTCTGTGCCCTATTGTGTTGGTGTTTTATTGGAAGGCCTTGTCCCTGTGGTGTTGCTTGGTTGTTGTGTTGTGTGTGACAGTGATTTGTGGTGTCTGTCCATGTTTTTGTGTTATTTTGGCATTGCACTGGTTAATTTTGCCATTTATATGCTTGTGTGATATGCGGATTGTCTTTAACGGTGGTTTCTTTCTGACCATTATGTGTCTAACGGCTAACAAAACTCGGTCTTAACTTTTAGCCATTAAATGTATCTTTTTTCTGGTTTAGCAGTTCCGTGCTCCTTTGAATGGCTCTGGGAAATCTTGCTCCATGCATCTCATTGCACGTAAGTCTATCGTCCGTAAGGATTAGCAAACTGCAGTTAGCTGTTCTTAAGACGGACCTTTAAATGGCTTACAACACGTTAACGCACCCTTTAGTGTTTGTATGACTAACGCCTGCCTTTAAATCTACCCCAAAGAGTCATATAAAAGTGTAAAAAAACAAAATGATGCAAATGAGAAAAAAGTGCAAACAATTCAACAAGTATTTATATTCAGCACTTGCAAAGTATACAAAATCAAAATAAGGTGAAACTATCTTTTTAATATCTCTTTAAAATCTGAAGCACACTTCCTTGGTTTTATATGTGATTGTATTTGTTACATGAGCCGTGTTTAATATACATGTGCTCATTCATTTTCTGAATGTGTATTTTAGCCGAGATCAATAGCTAAAATAACCATAACAGATTTATTTTTTCTGCAGATGGCAGTAATTGTTTGTTAACATATGGCTTAAGATAATCCTCAACAGATTTAAACACTTAGGCTTAAAACGTAACTCAAATAATGATAGGGAAATAAGAGTTCTTACAAAATTTGCTTATCCCTAAATTTTTTTGTTGTTAGATTTTGATGTTTGGTTCATGGACATTAGGGGAGTACTAATATCATTCTGCACTAAACTGGGTGATGGAGCTGATTTTGTAGCCTCTTACTTGCCTATGTTCATTATATTAACCTTCTTACACCTAAAGTTCTCCACTTAACAGTATTTTCTCCAAAGGAAGGGCAGTGGGGAGAGTATAGTTTTTTTGAGCATTCTCTTCTGCTGTTACCTGCTTTACAATATGTATGAAACAAGAGACAGAAGAAATGTCATATCTTTATTCCATTTCCCTGCACATGCTATTGAGGTTGTATTTGGGGCCTTGCTGGCATTACAGTCTTATTGTCAGTGACATGTGTGCAGGTATACACTATAGCAAACATACAATCTAGTTCATTCCCCAGGGGGCATTATTAGAGGCTAATGCCTCTAATCCTTGTGGGTTTGCATATTGAATCCATTAAGCCCTCACAAAAACAATTTGAAGAAATTCTATGCCCAGTTTTGGCTCATTGACACTTGTAACCGACTTTGTACCAAGTGGATGTTTAGAGACTGCCATTAAGCCAGCTGTAGTGGACTTAAGGGTGGCATACATGTAAGGAGATCTGACCAGTCGATTGATGGGGACATTTGTGAAGATGGACACAGTATCATGACTGTTAGGGGGCTTTTGGACCTTGATACACCTTTTTACCCTGCTTATCTTTTATATTTTATTCATGAATGTTCATTAATATAACTATACTTAGTGCTTCCCTATTTTGTATATTTTTGCTCTTCACCTATTTGTTATCATTCTGGTTGAGTTTCTAAGAGTACTGTCCACTTCTTCTGGAATGATTTGACAAATGATGGTTTACAGGACCACTGGTTATGTCTAGCAGCACAGGAACATATCTACTGATAGCAATACCTACCTTTATCATCTTCTCCAATCACATTGATGGTCATCATTTCACATCTAATTTTATTATTCCATTATTTTTTTACCTGGACTCATCTCCATCATTATATCATTAAGTATGACTTTTTCATTAATAATTCTTAATGATGAAGCATCATCTGCTGATTTAATATTATGGATTTTTACTGATAATTGATTTTACAGGTGTATTTTTACATTCAATGTATGTATGTATTTTGTTATCATTATGGCATGATCTTGTACTCAACTATTTTTAGCTTTTGTTTTTATAAATTGGAAGGGACTTTTAGGCAGTTATTTGCTGTAACTTGTGTTTGCCTTGTTTTTAGTTTCCTATTGAGGTTCCAAAGTCTATCCTGCAGCAAGAGGTTCTGCTAGAACAACATACCAGCCAGTTTCTGCAACTATACCAAAAACTGGATTCAGTCTGTGGTCTGATACAAAATCAGTATGAAGCTACTCCCCCCCCCCATCTCCCTTGTGTCATGGGTGTCTTCTACTTTTCCCTTACCTGTTCCTGTGTCACGGATTTGAAGACTCTCAGACTTAAGGTTTGGTAAAATAATTTAACTTTATTAAAAGTTAAAGGCAGTCCCCGTAGGGTAAACATACATAACAATACAACAGTAATATAACATATACTAGGTTCTACCGGCCTTGCCTAAATACCAGGCAAGGCAACCTAAGTGACAGTTTTAATGACAGGCTCTACCTTGCCTATACTGGGTAAGGCAACCGTGAGATGACATATACCGGTTCTACCGGCCTTACCAATACCGGGCAAGGCAGCCCCCACGGAATGCTGAATGTAGGCTCTACCGGCCCTGCCAATACCGGGTAAGGCAACCTTAAAGATGGTGAATTACAAGGTTCTACCGGCCTTACCAATACCGGGCAGGGCAGCCCAAAGGAGTACTGGAGTAGTCTCTACCGGCCCTGCCAATACCGGGTGAGGCAACCTACAGAATGGTATCGTCAAGGTTCTACCGGCCTCACCAATACCAGGCAGGGCAGCCTGCGCGAGTAGACCAGCTGTCAGGTGACTAAGACAGCATAGAGCATAAGTATAGAGGTCTTACTCAGTAGAAGTCTATTGCCAGGGATACTGCAAGGAAGTGGACAGCGACTGACCACTGTACTGGATGTTCAGGAGCAAACCAATGTCCGCACGTTGGGACTAATGGTAATAGCGCCACCAGGTTTAATGGAGCAAACCAGCGACCGCACGCTGGAACCAACAATGTATATCGCAACCAGGTTTAGTGGAGTAAACCAGCATCCGCACGCTGGGACCAACAACATATATCGCAACCAGGTTTAGTGGAGCAAACCAGCGTCCGCACGCTGGAACCAATAATGTATCTCGCAACCAGTTTAGTGGAGTAAACCAGCGTCCGCACGCTGGGACCAACAATGTATATAGCAACCAGGTTTAGTGGAGTAAACCAGCGTCCGCACGCTGGGACCAACAATGTATATCGCAACCAGGCTTAGTGGAGTAAACCAGCGTCCGCGCGCTGAGACCAACAATGTATATCGCCACCAGGTTTAGTGGAGTAACCCAGCGTCCGCACGCTGAGACCAACAATGTATATCGCAACCAGGTTAGTGGAGTAAACCAGCGTCCGCACGCTGAGACCAAGAATGTATATTGCAACCAGGTTTAGTGGAGTAAACCAGCGTCCGCACGCTGGGACCAACAATGTATATCGCAACCAGGTGTAGTGGAGTAAACCAGCGTCCGCACGCTGGGACCAACAATGTATATCGCAACCAGGTTTAGTGGAGTAAACCAACAAAGTATGATCAGCAGCGAGAAGAACAATGTCGCCAGAGCGACGGCTGGAGCAGGAGATTCAGGAACTCAGTAAGATTAACCCGCGAGGTGCTGGAACACAGGAACACTGGAACTCTGGAACACAGGAACACTGGAACACTGGAACACAGGATCAGCAAGTACAGCAGGAACAGCAGGAACAGCAGGAACAGGCCCAGAAGCCTGACAAGCAAGTCAGGCAGAGTGGAGTCAGAAACACCACAAAAGGGCAACCTGGAAGTGCTCAGCCTGGGTTTAAAAAGGCTGTGTGAGGAGGGCTAATCACAGACAGCCAATCATGATACTCAGCAACTGACTGACACTGAACAGCACCAATCACGGGCACCATGATATCCTGGTACTGTTCTTGGTAATAAAAGCAACTCAAAGCAGCGTAAGCAGTAGTGCCCTTAAAACTAACTTTTTTAGTTTAGTTAGTTTTTAGCCCATATTGGCTACCAGGACAAACTGGCTATCAGGAAGAATTCATTTCCCAGTGATTCTTTCTGGTAGGGATGGGTGAAAATTTTCAGCTCAAACTAAAAACAGTGAATAATGGCTCTTCCCACTTGGCGAATAATTTCCTGTGAAAAGTTCTGTTTTTCCCTTTTTTCTCCTAGATCATTCCACTGAAATCAATGGGAATATTGAATTTACACACAACACACAGAAATTGTTATTTTATTTCCCAAAGGCATAGTATAAAAGAGATATGACGGTGCCTATGTTGGTGGAGTGTGGAGAATGAATCAGTTGAACAGAGACTGTTTTTGAGGAGGTTGTTTACTGGGATTGGGAGGGACAGTTAATAAAAAAAAAAAAAATACAATTTAAAAACCCCATCAAACATAGTATAAAAGGGGTCTGAGGAGGGTGCATGTGTTGGTGAGTGGTGAAAGAATCAGTTGAAAAGACAATTTTTGGGGGGTTGACTGGTATTGCGGGGACAGTTAATAAAATAAATAAAAACTAAAATAAGAAATTGGTACATAACATGACAGAGACAGGGAGCCCCTGAAGTAAATTGCAACTGGGACCGACTGATACTTGATGGGATAAAGTATTTTATAGAGGACTAGTTTTAAAGCCTGTGTACACGAGCCAACACTGGCGGTGCTGCAGTCATGCGCAGTACTGACTGCCCGCGCAGTGGCTGATACAGAGCGGGGCGCTCCAAATTCAGACCTTAGTCCTCTCCGAGCACCTTCCTGGGACCACTTGGTCCCAGGAAGGTGATCAGGACTCTGGTCTGAATTCAGAGCTCCCCGCTCTATATCAGCCACAGCGCGGGCAGGCTGTACTGCACATGACTGCAGCACGCACAGACGTCTCTACTGTGCATGACAGCTTCTGACAAACATTCTTAGCAAATTATAATATTGGAGGATGTTTTGTAGGACTTGTTGTTAGAAGCACAAGCCCTGAGGTAACATTGATTAGTTGTAGAAAATTAGATTTGTGTTAGTACCTAGCCTTGAAGAAACATTGATTTGTAGGACTTAGACTTGTTTTGCTCAAGCCCTAAGGAAACATTGATTTGTAGGACTTAGGCCTGTTAGAAAGAAGCCCCACAATTGCTTTCTTTTTTTTTTTTAACGAACAAGCCCTGAGGAAAAAAAATGCCAGCAGATCATGTTGTGTTGGCCAGTGGCCACTGGCCATTGTCAATTGCCCTGGTGTAATTACGAAATTTGCGACAGCTGTTCTTGCTACTGCTGCTGAGTTATTTAAACAGCAGGATGATTAGGCAGCTCAAAGAGAATGAGATCAACAACAGCAGTAACATTGTTGATGGATGAAGAAGGTACCACTTGTCACTACTAGCTCCAGTAATGTGCCTGAGGCAGTAGCAGCACCATAACTAGCCACGACCACTGCAGATATATGCGGAGAAAAGAAGAATTGGTCAAATTTGCTTCTTCAGCTGCTCCTCCTCCAAAATCATGGGTGTGTTGTTCGAATAGACATTTTTTCCTTGAGAGCAGAAATTGTGCCTCTCATCAGTAACTGCAATGTGCACAGTGTGTGTGGTAAATCAGGGAAGGAATAATGGGCACATATGGACTCACATCAAACACTTGGCATAACTGTAAACAAACACCATGGCACTTAGGGTCCACAATGTGAAATCATCCCACCAGAAACCAATTACTGCTGCTGTCACTATGTCCTTTGTCCACTCCCCGCTAAGGACACATGACTTCTTGCAGACAGTTTAATAATAATGATGAACCCTCCCTGCCACCAGCTTAGCATTTTCTGTGGGATGGAATCTCCTCAGATGCCACTTTATGCCCTGGTTGTGATTATCCTCCACCACACTGGCATGTGTGGTCAGTGCACCACACAGTATGCAGTGGGTGGACAGGAACTGCCACATCCTGACATCTGCTAAATGGCTATCAACTGGTGGGGGAGGTAAAGATGAAAGTGGTGGATATCCAGCAGATTTTGTTACCCTAGAGCAAGAAGGTGGTGGTGAGCCAGGTGTTTTGATTTCCATCGAACTTTCAGGCTCTGGCTGAGTTTCCCTATTCTTTCTCCTCTTTGATTTGCACCTCATCTCTTGTTGGCTTTGGGGAGAGTCAGGGGGTACAGCAACAGCGGTGCTCAATTTCTTTGGTGGGTGTTTGGCTTTAACATGTTTCACATACATGTCCTGGTTCTCAGCTTTCTCCTGCTCTGCCAATTCAGCAGCAGCAGGAATAAGAGCAGTAGCAAACTCCATAAATTCCAAAAGCTTACTGCTGGTGGTGGTAGTGCCCATCCCCATATCTCTGTCTCCCATTCCTGCTCAGTTTGGGCTAGAAAGGCCATTAATGTCTCTTCCAGCCCACCTCCTCCACCATCATCATCCCCATTACCAGTCCCTCTATTACAGACTTCTCGCCAGTTGGAGGATGTGATGAGAAATGTGACAGAGGGTCCCCTAATCTCACACTTGCCATTTCTTGTTGACCTGCAGAAGGTAGAAGGGGAGGACTAGCAGCAGGCACAGGCATCTGATCTTTGCTCATGGTGGTGGCATTATTGTTGCTAGCCACCAATTCTGGCTTCTTCAGGATCATGCTCCATGTAGACAATGCCGTGTGGATTGGGAAAAGGGAACTCCCAGGTTCAGCTGAATGTGGGCTCCCTTGACCTCTAGTACTGCCGCTCTGCAATTACTTCCCTTACCACTACCCTAACAGTAGTCCCACCAGCTGCTTCACCAACACTATTACTACTAACACCAGCCGTACTCACTAGTAGTAATCACCCCCTCCCTCCTAACACTTTGTGCAAGGTGCTGGACCTTCTTAGAAGTAGTACTAGTGGTGGGGCTGCTTGAGGATGGCAAGTGTTACTTAGGGTTCCCCGCTATCATACTTGGCATTCATGTTGGTTGAGGTCACTTTCTCCTCCTCAGACTCACTTGGCAAATAACGGTTCTTCCAGCTCCTCCTTTTATTATTATTCCACTTGCTCACAGTGATAGCAGTCACTATGAGCCTCTCCTGCCTTTAATTCGCTACTAAAATCACAGCACAACAGCTTAGCACCTCTCTCTCTATTTGTAGCTTCTTGTATTGTGTTTCACTTCCTGAAAAATGGCACTTTTTATAGAGAAAAGGTGAAAAACGTGTGATTAAAGGGGGAGAAAACAGAGAAGATTTTTATCACTTTATTTAAAGCAGATTTTCAGTGAAAATGCAGACAACCATGTGGTTTTCTCTGATTTTTTTGCAGGAACATGATGGAAACTTTCACCCACCCCTACTTGCTGTAACCTGTGTATCAAAAAACACTTTTTTTCTTGTCCTTGCAATGTACTTATTTTGGGATTTCCATGGCTCCAAAAGAATAATGCTGCCTTTGACTGGGCCATTGGCAGAGTTTCCTTCACGATGACCATAGCTAAGACTGTTACCCTCTATATGGTTCAGTCTTCTCCTGACCAGGCTCCTGAGATCTGCACCATTCCTGAACCATATTCTGACTTCAAGGATGGCTTTAACAAAGAAGCTGAAGTTCTTCATTCTCATCATTTTTACAAATGTTCCATTGACCTCCTCAAAGTCCCAGGAACTACTCCTTTCAGGATGAAGACGTATCCCTTGTCCTGTTCCAACTGATAGCTATATGAAAAAGAAGCAGACATGGCTATCATCAGCACCACCTGGATGCTACAGGTGCACAGGCTGCACCACTTGCGGATCAATGAGACCAGGGCCTAAATGCACTAATGGTCGATGTGGTGTCAGTATGATATTGTCAATGTGTTTGAATCACTCCAACAATTTGATCTGCACACACATCATTGCTTCTCTCCACCCTTAGGGGAGCTCACTAGAAAAGCAAGCATTGTTTTTATCTTCCTTATTTTAATTTTTTTAAGTAACTTATAATCATTCCAGCTTTTCTCCTACATTCCAAAAGATGACATTCCTGACACCCCTCCATCCCTTTTCCCGATACATTCCTGGGATACTGAAATCTGCTTGTAAGCTGTTACAGAACCTCTAGCTTGCTGGAGGGGTGTCAGGAATGTCATCTTTTGGAATGTAGGAGAAAAGTTTGAATGCTTATGTTATTTAAAAAAAGATAAATAAAAAAGGAAGATGAAAACAGTGCTTGCTTTTCTAGTGAGCTCCCCTAAGGGTGGAGAGATGCAATGATTATTCCCAAATGGAGGAATGACAAGGTTGGTTCAGTGTTTGCAGAGGGATGACAGGTTCTACACATTGAGCTTCAGAAACTGGTTCAGTGTCTCCTCTTCCACAGCAGCTACAAACAGACAATAGACCCCACAATAACGTTCCTCATTGAAAATCTGAGGTGGGCATGCGTTTGAGTTACCACACTTCTCCCTCATTTCCGCTCTAATAGAGTTATCCAGAGAGAGATCCACTGTTTCATACTTAATGCACTTGCTATCCAGGATCCACATCATCTCACATTGCTAGGACTTAATCTCCCATGAGCCAGCCACCGATGTGATGTACAGCTTCAATATCATCCTGAGCTATGTTAGACCACTCTTCTAATGACACTTCCAGCCTCTCCCAGATCTCATTAATTTCTAATTCCCTACCTCATTTGTCCCATTACAATTACTACTTTTGCTCTACTCTTCGGGAGTGGAACAAAAGTAGTAATCGCAATGGGACAAAGGAGGTAGTGAATTAGAAATTAATGAGATCTTACTAAATATTAAATTTATGATGCAGCCCTGCACTCTGATCACTTAATTAGTCACCTGGTTTGACCCGAGTGACTGATTAAATGATGGGACCATAGCGCTTGCTTTACCAGAGATTAACCCACTGACGGGTTCATTCATTCATTAATTTCTTGATCTGCTGGAGGCTGAAAAGCCTGCAGCTTCAAGAATGCTATAAATGGCTTTGAGTTCGCCCCATGGATTAGCTATTCTTTTGGGTAGCTGATCCATGGTAGGGGGCCTATCAGGAGGGGTCCTGGTGCACCCCTTTGAGGTCTGATCATGTAATATTGGCTTAAAAGCACATATAAGCTATGTGAAACATAGCTTATATACGATTATTGTTAATAAAGAGCAATTGTTGACCTCATGTTAGGGGGTGTCATGAGGGGTCATGACACCCCCCCTTGAGGTCTAATGTACATGTTATTACAGTTAAACACATTTAGTCACACACACATGTTTTAATAATAAAATAAATGTTTAACACGCACACACACATATATACAGGCAAGGTATGTAGTTCATACCTTGCCTATTAACCCTTTGGGTAACAGAGGGGTAGGAAGCACATGCTAAGCAATGCTTTCCTACCTCTCTGATACTCAAAGGGTTAATTGTAGAATAAAAGACAGGATCGACTACTATATGTCAGCCAATGAGGTGAATGTCGGATGGAGTTAGTATGTCAAATATATGCAATATATGTCCACATACTAAAGGGGTGGGGTGTCAAGGGGGGGGGGGTAGAGGCTGCTATCGGAGTTTACTGAATGAGTCGAAGTGTCACATTATAATATCAACACACCACCTTGCATACAAATGTATCTGATTATGTTTCATTTCCATATTGAAATGAGCAATTGACAATTCGAAGAATACGAATTCGTAGTCATGGTGAAGGCATGTCGGATTGATGTCGATGTGGGTATTTTTTTGTCGAAGTTCTGGTGAAGTGATGTTGTAGACACTTTATGAATACTGTAGATGTGCCTATGACACTGCTCTGACAGAACATCTACATTTGCAGCCCTCTTCGACCTTTAGTGCATCTAGGCCCAGGACACTATTTCACCCATCCCCACAGCAATAAGATATATTTTATCAAAAGCAGAATTACCTGTACTACGGATTTTGTAGTTTACCTTTTCAACTGTCCTTGCGGCTTAGCATATGTAGGCAAAATGGAACAAACACTCAGGGAAAGGATGACAGGCCATCGATTCGCAATCAAATTGGCTTTCCGGGATTCTGTTACAGATAAACCTGTGGCCAAGCACTACCTTGCTGTGCAGCACCCCGTGACTAATTTCAGTTTCATATGAATCAATCAAGTACTAATTCCTACACGAGGAGGAGATTGTGCTAGAAAACTGCTCCAGAGAGAGTGCTATTGGATTAAGGAACCTAAAGCGATCAATCCCTATGGATTAAATGAAAAGAATAATTTTAGTTGTTTTCTCCCTGAGAGATGACTAGAGATTTCACTTTATATATTGTTTACAGTGCAATTTGTCTGGCTACATTGCAGGTAATGCTATTCATTTGGATATACTGTATACAATGTATCTTTTTACTTGTACAAGCATCTACTATGTTTTACATGTCTTCTCATCTTCTGACGCAGGGTAGCACTGTTTAATTTCTCCTTTGGGTGCTTTGGGTCGGGGGTACTGGTTCTTTCTATTGTCTCCTTCTCCTGCTCGTCTCTCACGTCATCACCATGGGTCATTTGGTGTACAAGAGGGGAGTCTTTTTCAGTATATAGATATGTGTAATCTACCATTGTACTGAATGTTTGCTTGACAAATGTCCCAGTTTGAGGACAGAAATGTTGCATTTGTTTCACCATTAAATTGTTTATTGGTGTGTATATTAGATATCTATCTATATATCTATATATATATATATCTATATATATATATATATATATATATATACACACACACACATAGCCCAATAGGAATGGGGGAAAGTTTCCTCCTCGAACTGAAATCGGCGAATAATGGTGCTTCCTGCTTGATGAATAATTTCACATGAAAAGTGCCATTTTTTCACTTTTTTCAACTAGCTCATTCCACTGAAATCAATAGGATCATTGACTTAACACACATCACATAACAAATATTAATTTATTTCCCAAAGGCATAGTATAAAAGGGGCATGAGGGTGCCAGTTAGTTGAACAAGGGATTTTGTTGCGGGGAGCGGGTTTATTTACTGGGATTGTGGGCAGTTAATTAAAAAAATAATTCCTAAATTCAAATTAAAAAAACCCATAAGTAATTATATAAAAGGGGTCTAAGGAGGGTGCCAGGGATGGTGGAATGAATCAGTTGAACAAGGAAATAGTTTTAGTGGGGTTTCTTGACTGGTATTGGGGAGACAGTTAATAAAAAGAGAAAAATGAAATAAGAAATTTGTATGTAAAGTGATAGAGACAGGAACCCCCTGATATAAGTTGCCACTCGGGTGGACTGATACTTGACTTGATAGAGTATTTTGTAGAGGATGATTTGTTAGATTTGTTGTTAGAGGCCTAAGCCCTGAGGAAACATTGACTTGTAGGACTTAAGCTTATTTGGTACAAGCCCTAAAGAAACATTGATTTGCAGGACTTAACCCTTTGAGTGCCAGAAGTGTACGCAACACATTGCTTTTCAATGCGTTGCATACCCTTCTGGCACTCAAAGGGTTAAGCTTATTTGGTACAAGCCCTAAAGAAACATTGATTTGTAGGACTTAGGCTTCTTAGAAACAACCCCCCAATAAGTGTTTATTTTTTTGTAGGGCTATTTTTTTTCATTAGTTTTTTGTAATTTTTTTTAAAGAACAACCCCTGAGGAAAAATATTGCCCTCCTGGCCTAATGCCAGCAGGTCATGTTGGTCAGTTGCCACTGGCCATTGTCAAATGTTCTCCTGAGTCTATTATTGAAGAATTTGCAACTGCTGTTCTTGCTGCTGCTGCTGAAAGGGAGTGGGATCAACAATAGCAGTCACATAGGTGTAAGTGTACACGTTTACCTTGGTGTCCGGAGGGGAGTCGGCAGTTCCGGTGCTCGGGAGGCATCTGGTCCCCTCTGAGGGTCTCTTCGCAGCCATGCCACATCCTAAATTTGGAGGATGCCCTGGTTCTCATCTGGGCAACTGTCTCTTCTCTTCTGCCCCATGCGGCTCCTGCCGCTACTGCAGGCTTACTCTCCCGGCTAGCAGAGTTGGGCGTGCGTCACTGGGATTCCCTCTGGTGATGATGCATCCCAACTCTTTAAGAGATAGGCCACTTTAGTGCTCCACCTCCTAGGGGTGGGGTTATCCATATATAAACTGCCTGGACACCACACCAGTTGCCTTTTTGTGGTGTTCCAGTGCAGTTCAGTTTAGTGTGTGTTTGTTTATGACCCTTGGCTTGGCTGTCTCTCCAGTGTCTAGTGTTGTGGATTGTCTGGTCCGCTTGGTATTGGACCTTCATCTCTGGCTGACTACCCGCCCTGGCATTGACCCCTGACTTGTCTGACTATCCACTTGGTATTGACCTTCAGCTCTGGCTGACTACTCACTCTGGTATTGACCCTTTGCTTGTCCGCACTACCGCCTGATTCTGACTGCAGGTCTGAGTCCGTTATTACTCTTGTGGCAACCTGTACGCTATCTTTCCTGGGTCTCAGCCCCAGTCTACGTTATACTAACTGGGTCCCAGCTCCAGTTTGTACTCTTTCGCGGTTGCCTTCATTGAGTCATCTAGAAGCAGCCTCCTATTTCTGGTAGGAACCGCTTGCTTCGTACCTATTCACTACACTATCTATTATCAGTGTGGTTTGCCATTGATTATTTACTGTGTTCAATAAAGGTGGTGTTTCAAACTTATTCTGTCTCTTTACGTTTCTTGTTATCCATGACAATAGGTGATGAATGATCTCCAGTGATGCACCTGAGGCAATAGCAGCACAACAAGTAGCCCCCAGTGTATGTGGTGAAAAGTTGACCTATAATATTTCTCCACCTGCCCCTCCACCAAAATCATGGGTGTGTTGTTATTAGAATATCATTTTTTCCCTTGAGAACAGGAACTGTGCCTTTCATCAGCAACTGCAATGTGCACAGAGTGTATGGTAAATAAGATCTGGGGCACAACTGTATCCAAACACCATGACACCAGAAACCAAGTACTACTGCTGTCACTATACCCCTATCACGGTGCCCGTGCTATGCTGGCGACATTCTGTTAGTCTCACTCACAGCTAACTCTTATTGGTTGCAGTGGCCTTGGCCCGCCCAGTATTTGTCCTTAAATACTGGTCTCTGTCACTTTGCTGTTGCCCTTTCGTGGTGTTTCTGTACCAGAGCTTGTTCCAGTTTCTCGTGTGATCTCAGTGTATGACCCAGACTGCCTGACTACTCTGCTGCATCTGTTCCTGCTCTGTGTACCGACTCGGATTGGCTGACATTCCTGCTCCGTGTACCGGCCTGGCCCGGCTGATGTTCCTGCTCTGTGTACCGACTAGGATTGGCTACATTTCTGCTCTGCGTACCGACCCGGCCTGGCTGACGTTCCTGCTCTGTGTACCGTTTCGGATTGGCTAACATTCCTGCTCTGTGTACTGACCCGGCCCGGCTGACGTTCCTGCTTTGTGTACCGATTCGGATTGGCTGTCATTCCTGCTCTATGTACCGACCCATTGGGCCTCCATTCCCTATTTGTCCAGGATTGCCTGCAGCCCTCTCCGTTGCTCTCATTGGGCTTGGCATCTGGGCAGTGTTGCTATTACCGCATATTCATTCCTGCAGCCTGGTCTTGGTTATGGTCTGTGTCGCGCGGGCGACACTCCGGTATGAGCCTCCCATTCTGAGCCCACGGTACGCTAGACCCTATTTCCTGCCATTACCTGAGGTTGGTCTTCCTGGGGCGCCTCAGGCTACTATCCACCTCAGGCAGTCGACATTGGTCTGAGCGTTCGTTTACCCCTTCGGGGAAAGGGCCATTCTCCACCGGTTGTTAGCATTGCAGTCTCCGTTGGGCACCCTCTGGGCATACAGTCAGTCTTCTGTTACTACCACACAGTCCATAAGCTTATTAAGGGCCTCCGCTTACTTCTGTGGCATTACTCGCTATTTATACTCTCCCTCCCAAGTGAGAGTCTTAAGGGCCTCGCGCTATTAGGGCCTGTCAGTCTTCCTGGCCTAATAGTAACCCGTTCACTGCTGCCTCATTTGAGTATCACACGAACTACCTGACCTGTGTCAGTATATTGTTATTACTGTTTTGTACAATTGCTGGACTCGTTTGGGTATTTACTACTGTATCCTGTGTCCTGTAAGTACTATATTGTGTATATATATATTACTGGACCCGTGAGGGTTATTGCCATTCTAAGTTTGTTCAATAAAACTGTGTTTTACCTAACTTACTGTGTCTGGTGTCAAACAAACCATTAGAACCCCCTTGTCCACACCCAGGACACATGACAACCTACTGACAGTTTAATAGTAATGATGAAACCTCCCTGCCACCATCTCAGCATATTCTGCGGGATAGAATCTCCTCAGATGCCGCTTGATGCCTTGCTTGCGATTCTCCTCCACCACACTGCAATGTGTGGTCAGTCCACCACATAGTGTGCAATGGGTGGACATGAACTGCCACATCCTAACATCTACAGAGTGGCTAATTTTTGGAGGGGGAGGTAACAATGAATAAGGTGGATTGGCAGAAGATGTAGTTATCCTAGAGGAAGAAGGTGATGGTGAGGTAATTGTTTTACTCATCATTGGAACTTCCAGTCTCTGCCAGGGTTTCTCTATTCTTCGTCCTCTTTGATCTCTGCCTCACCTCTTGTTGCCTATCTGGAGAGTCAGGGGGTATTGCTTGTTTTCTGTGGTGGGTGTTGGCTTTAACATGTTTGACATAAATGTCATGGTGTCTGTGTTTCATGTGTGTTATCAGGGTGGTTGTGCCAAGGTGTGTTCCCTCATTTCCTCTTCTCACTGACTTGTCACAAATTGTGCACAGTGTCATTGGTGATGACTGCACTGTGCCTGGCCCAAGAGAAAAATAGTCCCACACCCGTGACTTCAGGGGATAAGGATAGGGAACAGGTGGAGAAGAATGACCTCTTTCATCTTGTCCTCTACATTCCCCTTCACTGTCTGTGGCAGCGGATGATGTTGCTGTTGTTGCTGCTACTTCCTCAGAATCAGCACTGCAACTAGGACAAGGAGTATTGCTGCCACTGTCAACAAGAACATGTCCTAGTCCCATTTCCGCTGTGTCCACAGTGGTCTGTGGCACACTAGCTTGCTCCTCAGCATCCTGCTGCCCCTGCATCCCTGTCTCCCATTCCTTCTCAGTTTGGACTAAAAAGGCCATTAATGTCTCTTCCTCTCCAGCTTCCCCACCATTATCATCACCACCACCACTTGTGCTGCTGCTGCTCTATTACAGTTATCTCACTTCTGGTTGGATGAGGTAAAGAGCAACATGACAGAGGGTTCACTAATGCCTCACTTGCCATTTCTTGGTGACACAAAGAAGGCAGACTGGCAGCAGTAGCAGCAGGCACAGGCAGCCGGTCTCTGCTCCTGTTGTTGTTGGTGGTATTATTATTTCTGTTCCTGCTATCCACCAACAATTCTGGCTTCTGCAGGATCATGTTCCACTTGGACACTGCAGTGAAGGGAAGGGGACTCCCAGGCCCAGAGGAATAGCGTGGGCTCCCTTGGCCGCTAGTTTGGATGCTCTCAGAGGCTTCCCTTACCACCCCCTAACACTAGTCTCACCAGCTGCTTCACCATTTAACAGCAACCACACTAAGTTCAACACCATCCTCCTCACAGTCACTATTAATATGAGGATATTGATAACCCCTTCCTTCACTTCTAACACTAACAAGCTGCTGGAAATTCTAAGCAGTAGTATTAGCACTTGTGGTACTGCTTGGGGATGGCAAGTGTGGCTTAGGGTCCCCTGCTGTCACACTTGGTATCATCTTCTTCCCACCCTGAGTATTACATGACCCACTAGCAGCAGGTTCAGCACTGGTGGCAACAGGTTCAGCACTGGCATCAGGCACAGCACTGATTGCAGCAGGTTCAGCACTGGCAGCAGGCACAGCACTGGTGGCAACAGGTTCAGCACTGGCAGCAGGCACAGTACTGATGACAGCAGATTCAGCTCTGGCAGCAGGCACAGCACTGGTGGCAGCAGGGGCAGCACGTTTGACAGTAGGCGCCACACTAGTGGCAGCAAGAGCAGCATGTCTGGCAGCAGGTACAGCAATGGTGGCAGCAGGAGCAGCACATATGGCAGCAAACATAGGCAACTGACCTGTCTTGCTCTCATTACGACCCCCCTTGTTTAAGTGGATGTATTCAACAGGATTTCTTGTGAGACTATATCACACAAATTTGATCTATATGGAAATCAACTAAGTTGTAAATAATTCACTTGTGTGAGTCAAAATAACTTTTATTAAGAAAAAGAGGTGTATATTCTTAAATTTATACATTTGAATCCTGAAGGAAACCAAAATGGTTTTGGCGCATAGATGGGAAACTTTTTTGGATCTGTCTCTTTAAATCTACCATGCACACTTAAATTTAAGGAACTTGGGATTGTTTATAAATATGATTTCTACCTCAAAGGTGAATATGATTATATAACTTTTGAGATATTTAGTAAAGGTTATTTTATTATATTAGACGAGTTGAAGAGCCCGTTACATGGGCCACAGTGCCACTGCCAGCCGGTCACGGGGCAGTCATGCGCAGTAGAGATTGCCCATGCAGCGGCTGATACAGAGCTGCGTCCAGTTCTGTATCAGCCGTGGCGCAGGCAGTCTCTACTGCGCATGACTGCATCATTACACACGTTTTAGCAAATTATTATATAAGATTATATGGATAGGGAAAATATTGGAATTAGGATATTAAAGTTCTGTTGGCAGAAGAAGGGTTAATATAACCTATTTAAACAGATGAAGCCGGACAGGATTTTATTGTGCCTTGGAAGAAGAAAAGCTGTGCTTTTTTAAATTCGTAGGGAAAAGGAGAGATGTGTATGACCATTATGAGAAACAGGTGAAGAAGCTGAATCAAACAAGAACCTAGCTGAGAGGGAGCGACAAGAGTGACGATAGTAAGGTAAGAGGAGAAATCTCTCGACCTTTAAGAAATAGTCTCCAGCTCCTAGGATACCAAGTAAAGGTACCAAAATGAAAGCGGAAGGACAGCTGTAAGTCCTGTAAGGAGAAAAAGGTCACAGTAATACACAAAGTATCTGAATGTATTTGTCAAATGCTTCAAAATTTGAAGAATTTAACAGACTTTTAAGTGATTTTAAATAAGAAATATATATAAAAAGAGAATACATGTGGTGGAGACTTCATATTAGACTAGTTGAAGAGCCCGTTACACGGGCCACAGTGCCACTGCCAGCCAGTTGTGGGGCAGTCATACACAGTAGAGACTGCCCACGCCGCGGCTAATACAGTGCTCCTTCGAAGCGCCCTGCTTTGTATCAGCCTTGTCACAGGCAGTCTCTACTGCGCATGACTGCAGCACATGCAGCAGTCTCTACTGCTCATGACTGTCGTTACACACGTTTTAGCGAATTATTATATAGGATGTTACCATCCCTGATTGGTACTGATCTACAGGCATTTACAGTTCTGGAAGTTTTTGAATACAGTTATTCAAATAAGTTATCAAATTGATCCAGACTGATTTTGTGCAGTTATCATATTCATTCGTCAATATATACTTGTGGATTAGTGACTCTTTTGGGGTTTTGATCATCACATTATCATTTCATGAACAATCCATTTCATTTTATAATTTCACTAGTGTAAAAGCCTGTGTACACGGGCCAAGGTCCGGGTGATGTTAAGCGGCCGGTCCTGCTCTGCGTCCTGCCGCCTATGCAGTCATGCACTGTAGAGACTACCCAAAAGGATTCCTATACCTCCCAGCATTCTGTGCATTCGGGCAGTCTCTACTGTGCATGACAGCTTCTGACAAACATCCTAGCAAATTATTATATAGGTTGTACTTGATGTGCATGATTTATCGGCGTTTCATCTACCATTTTGGGATATAGCAATTGATATATGTCACTAACCAGTTTATTTGGATCCATTTGGGGAAATTATTGGATTGATTTAAGATATAGTTTTTATTTTTATAGAGGTTTGATAATTTCATCATCATTTAATCAATATTTTATTTTTTCATCACTTCATTTACCATTATTCCATCAATATTTAAATTCATAAGCGTTTCTATTATACTTAATATTGAGGATATCCATTGCTTTGCTACATTTTACCATTCACTGTCTTATTTGCACTTAGTTTATATTAGAAGTATATTCGTTTGTATTAGTGCATCATTGTATCTTTTTGAATGCAATGATATAGTTATAGCACGTTTTGAGGAGATTGTCTGGTTGGGTGACGGATTACACTGGATGGCTGATCTAGACAGTGTCCGCAAAATATATATGTAGTGTTTTTATGCACATGAATATTAGATAGGTGTGTGTATATATTTTTTGTGGTGATGGCTGTGTGTGTAGATCTTTGTGGGGTTGTTGCGCGCACAAGCCATATTGCACCAAGAATTTATAATCTATGAGGGTGCTAATTAGATTTTGAGTAATATATACATTTTTTATTCCATTGATGTGACTCTCTGCTTGTACACGCCAGACCCCAGTGATGCACGGTGCACTTACACCATTTAGGGGGAGGAGTGGCATGTGCGGTGGGTGACAGGAATAATGATGTGGGTAAGGAAGACTTTCATTCACTAGTTAGGGGTTAAGTAGAATCATTTTTTTGTAGTTGTGATGTATATGAGTATTCATTGGGAACGATGATATATATGTGAATTATCTAGCATTCAAAATTTAGATTGTGCTTTTATATGCCAATTATATACAATTTTTAGATTTCATTTATAGATATGGTGACTGTGTCATGTCATTGAGCAGGTATTTTCTTTTGATGATAGCAGGGCGCAAAATTTCCACTTGCATCCTCGCATTTGGCGAGGAGAAATTGAGTGAGGGTGAGTGGAAATTCTCTAGCTGCTCCCTGTAACCTGACTGATTCACCCTCTGTCTGCCTGATATCACCCCTGCAACCAAACCTCCAGTCCGGTCTTAGGAGACTGCTCCAGCCGCCACCTCCCAGGTGAAGAGGAGAAGCTGGAGAGTGCACTGAACACAGCGCGCTGTGTGTCCCGCATGCTCTCTTCTCGGCACTGTGTGTGGGGGCAGCGTAGGCCGCAGGCTGGGGACTTTCCTACCTTGGGGATTGGAGGGAGGTGCTGCTGTGCAGAGAGGGATGTCTCAAGGCTTACCTCCTTTCTCCCTGCCCCATGCTGTGCTCTTACTCCTCTCCTGTTTTGCTAGAAAGAGTGGTATTAATCAGGCCCGGACTGGCCATCGGGCATACCGGTGTTACAGTCCAGTACACTCAGAAACTGAAGATTTTGGTAAAACACAGTTTTATTTGCAGACAATGAATAACAGTAACCCTCACGGGTCCAGCATACAGAAAAACGGTAAACTGACACAGGACAGGTTACAATGGTATGATTAACCCACACGGGTCCAGTATGTAGAACAAATATACAGTACTGACACAGGTCAGGTAAATCGCATATGATACAGTGTAAATATGACAAAGTGATACTTATTAGGCCAATGACAGAGTTGACCCTAATGTTGGAAGGCCCAATGCAGCTCTCTACACAGAGAGTAACAACAGCAACTGGAATGTATGGAACAGGTGAAGCCAGAGTAGAACTGGCTAAGGCAACATAGAAGGAAGGCTGCCAACGTGAACGCCCACCGGAGACTGCAAAACATTGTGAGCCAGTGCTTATTGCTGTAAGGAATAATGTACTCCAAACTGAGACTTCAAATGCATATACAAATGCCCCTCACCACCCCTGAAGGGGTTAACAGATGCTCTGGTCAGCAGATGGGAAGTAACCTGAGGCACCCAACTGAACCCAACCTCAGGAATGGCAGAAACAGACCAAGCAAACGTGGTGCAATCTGAATAAACCGGAGGGTAGCACAGGCACTATGAGTGAGCGGATCATGGACTGGACTACTATATGGAACGGAGGCAACCGGAGGTCTGGCAAGACCAGTGAAGTGCGAGCAACAGCAGGAGCAGGGTGTCTGGCAAGCAGGAACAGTACAGGAACAGGAACTTCAGCCCAGCCGGGTTGGTACACAGAGCAGGAATGTCAGCCAAGCTGGGTCGATACACGGAGCAGGATCGCCAATCAAGCCGGGTCGGTACACGGAGCAGGATCGCCAGTCAAGCCGGGTCTGTACATGGAGCAGGAACGTCAGCCAGGCTGGGTCAATACAGGAAGCAGGAATGTCAGCCAATCCGGGTCGGTTCACAGAGCAGGAACGGTAAACAGGCAGAGTAGTCAAACAGTCCGAGTCATACACTGGTATGAGAGTAAACGGAACAAGGGCTAGGCAATGGATACACCACGAAAGGGCAGCACATAACTGACAGCCCAAGGTGTTTAAAGGCTGTAACTGGGAGGAGCAAGACAGCATTGCCAATAAGGAGGCAACAGGAAGTAAACATGTCAAAATGTCACCCGATATCACAGGCACCGTGATAACTGGGCATTTGGCCGGTGGGCCGGTCCGGGGACGCATAGAATACCCGCAGCCAGCCTCCCTTGTAAACGTAGACTACACACAACCCTCCTCATTTCCAGTGCATGCAAAGACGTGCTGAAGGTTTCCCGGATCGTGTGATCCATGCCTGAGCTGGAACACAGAGCCATACTGATATCCTATGCCTATATGCTTAGGCACAGAGGCAACCGTCTGCCGCTCCAGATCCTCATATTCACACCGCCTGCTGCAAATCCAGCTGCCGCCGCTGCTATAAGATGAGCGTCTGTGGATTTGCTTGTAACTTCACGTCTTCTCCGGTCCTGCCTTCTCCCCCTCACCAGGGATCCGTGCGTACCATCTGGACATGTCCTTCCCATTCTCCCTGGGATAAGGAGTCAAATGCACAGGGAATTTTAATTTCAAAGATCCACAAAGGTGGGATTATACACAGAGGGAAAATTGGAACAGCCACCTGCTCTCCCGGATTACAAAGCGAGGGTTGTGTTTGTCAGCCCTTGGCACTAGGTTCTAATATCTTTGCTTTTGGCTAAAAATCTCGTCTGGATTTATGACTAGCAATTAGACTTACATTTTTGTACAACATTTTAACCCTTTCAGTGCCAGAAAGGTATCCAGTGCTCTGCTTTGCAATGCATTGGGTACATCCGCCACTCAAAGGGGTTACATGCAATTTCATTTCAGCCTGTCTAGTTCCAACTGGCACTTAACACCTATCTCCCACACTGTATAAGTTGAATAAAGTCTCAAACTACAATAATCATTTCTAGAGTTTGTCTTTTAAGTGAGAGTCCTTCTCCCTCTTCAATGCAGAGTTTTAATCTGATTTATTAGTCTAATTTAGGCTATATAAGAATCTATAGATTTTCCCCAAGAACCTACTTGTGCTCTGAGAATTAAAGTAATTCAAATATGGTCTTTGGTTTGGATATGCAGCCTTTGAAACAGGGCTTGTCAAGAAAATGCTTAATTCTTAAGAATATATACATATCTTCTGGGGAAAGGCAGTGGTCTCATTGAATAATCGTAAAGGATAGTACTTTAGTATTGTCAGACAAGTTCTTGATGCATAGCTTATGGAACAGAGGATCATATTAGGAATTGGGGACAGATGGGGGAGAAGACTTGGAAAGAAGTCAGGGGAAGGCAGATATGGCAAACAACAGTTTACATGAACGTTTATAAAGATTACATATGTTATTTGAACACACTCTATATTAGCTAATCTACATAATGCTGGCTCTTCTAGCTTTGGGTAAGAAGAATTGGTTCTTGCCTGAAGTTTAAACCCACAGCTTATGTATGTTATTTCTCCAGTCAGGATCAGTTGTGGAGTAAACAAATTGCAGCAAAGGGTCCAAATAAATCAACCCAAATGTCCACTGTTTTAAATGGGATTTTTTAACCCCTTTAATGCTAGAGAGGACTACCAACACATTGCTTCACAATGTCTTGGAGCACTCTCTAGTATTCAGGGAATTAAAAGCCCAATTCAAATCAATGAGAATTTTCATTTGTTCCCTATGTTTCCATATCTCCAAAGTCTCCCTCTTTAGGATATATTAGGGCCCATGCCTCCCAAGTGTCCCTCTTTAGGAGATATTAGGGGTCCGTACCTCCCAAGTGTACCTCTTTAGGAGAAATTAGGGGTCCGTACTTGAGATGGGTGGGGTTAAAGGTGGGGTTATCGGTGAGGCTAAAGGCAGGGCTATGGGTGAGGCTAGGAGTGGAAACTGGTGGCGAGTAACTTTTCAGGCTTGGCTAGTAGCTCAGGACTTGAAATTTTGAGCCCTGATGATAGTTTATCAATGATACAGATTATCAAAGACAGAGGATTGGCGCTGCACACACTTTTGATAAAAAAAAAAAAAGAGAGAAAAATCAGCCAGTTTTCACTAAAAGTCATGCATTTTGTTCATTTTTCGCCCAACGCTGCTTGTAACTCTATATTGTCTAAACCCTTAAATTGTAAAGCACTACATATACTTGTGGAGCTAAATAAATAATCATATGCATGTATCCAAATGACTATCTGAGACATTCCTAATAGCCTAGAGGCTCTGCTATAATTTTGTATTACTCTTGAAACTGGCATCTCTGAAAGACACCTAGAATGAAAAACAAACTCTATAAGAAATCACCACAGAGCTCAGCATCAACTATAACCCCATTTTCTACCCTTTAGTCATAAAATTTAAAACTAAATGTCAGAAAAGTGGCCAATAGCAGTGGAGAGTCTAAATCTTTTTGACAGAGTCTGAAAAGAATTAAAGGAGCAATCAGAGCCTGTGTCTGTATAATGCCGCTTTTGTGGACCATACCCTCTCCTGCTTACAAAAGTCAGTAAACTTCAAAGGCTACTGATGTCACAAGGAGTCTCACTAAGCATACATATCAGGGTAGCAATTGTTCCTACCCTGAACTTATCTTGGTCTGCAAAATATCTATTTGTGGATTTTGGAGAGTTTTATGTCTTACTTCCCAAAATTCCACTGAAACATAAGGAGCCTACTGTATGTAATACTGCTGCACACAGTACCTATCTATGTGATATATTGATTACTCATCCTACTTTTCCACTCCTTATCATAGTGCATATTCTTCATTAGGACAATGCCTTTTTGAAGTATTTGCTATTACACTGATTCCCAGTATCCTGTGTTATCTCTAGATCTACTTTTACAATTCAATAACTGATTGGACAAGGCAAACAGTAACTTGGTGTTCTTCTTGGTACCTCTTTAGCCACTGTAATGTAACCACAATGTTACTCTACAAGTACCTGAGCAATATCAAGAATGTACTGTTATATTTGTACCTCACAGACCATACAGTTGTCTAACAGATCATACAATTGTGCCACTAAACTCTTTTCTAGGACTCCTTTTCCTAAGGGATGCACCTATTACCCTTTCAGTACCAAAAGTAAAGGTTATGGAGGAATATAGAAAGTACCATCTAGCAAAGCAGTTCATCAGGCCAAGTCTTCTTTGTCTAAAAGAAGGTTGGCTCTCTGAGACCCTGCATTGACTTGTCCTGAGGCCTAAGTAATTTTGCTAAACATAACAGTTATGCTTTGTCCCTCATATTGGAACAATTCAGCAGTCTGCAGGGATAAATTGTGTTTACTATGTTGTGGGTCTACAATCTGACTTAGATCAAGGAGGAGGATGAATGGAAGGCTGTGTCACAGTCAATATTCTGGACTTACCTCTTCCTGGGCTTGATCCAGTGACCTCCAGGTTATGGGTCATGCATCTTCCACTACTGCTACCCGGGTATCTTTAAGCTGCAAACTGTTCAGCACCAACATTGTCCTTTCGTTCAGCCAGACATTCCTGGATCCTAGGTCAGCCTCCAAGCACCGTTAATGGCATCCAGCTGTATCTGTTTTGGGAAACTATTTAAACCAGCCTGCCTGAGCTCCCAGTGCTCAGTTGCTAGCCCTAATGGTGAAGACTGAGTTCCCTGTTTGCTGTATGTATGTCTTGTTTTCACTTCAACTCCACTTGTCTGGACTTCGACTTGTACCTTGACGTTGCTTGAAATGCTTGTACCTCAGCTTCAATTGACTCTTCCTGGGTTTTGACTTGCCTTGACCGGCTCAACCTGGTTGGATATCTATCTGGCTTCATAGCTAGCACCTTTAATAAGGTTTCAACTGCAGCAAGGGTACATTGGTTTCTGGCTCACAGCCTTGCACTCAAGCTTACAAAAAGACAACAAAGGGGCGCCAATAGTGAAGTTCAGTCGCTAAACAATACAATGTATCAAAGTATAGATTATACTCACATTCAAATAATGTCAGAGCTCCGATACCAGAGTCCACTGACAATCGAGCTAACGGAGAAGTTAACCCGTCTCCGTTCGGGACTCACATATGCTGTAGATCCTTTAAATCCAAATGTCAGGCGGAACGAAAACTTTATACCATATAAAATTTATTCACTATAAAATTCAAACATATTAATTAAAACAATAAAGGCTTTAAAGGCTAACGCGTTTCGCAGCTACACAGCTGCTTTTTCAAAGCCACTAAAAAGCCCGTTGCTAACCTAGCCACATAAAAAATACTTTTTCTGGGCAATATGAGTTTCTTGTGTGATGCTCTTTGGATTATGTAATGCTGCAACTGTGTTATAATAATTTATGAACAATGATTTATAGCAATAATAACTACATTTGTTGGTATTTGAGGATCTTTGATAAATATATGGAATTGCTTGCCAGAAAGGCAACATGCCGGTGAATTGATTATATAAATGTGTCCTTAGATGAATATCCATCATAGTAACAAATATGATAAAGAAAAAATGTATTGAATTTTTCCAAAAATGTTATTCTTATATCATCTTATTTGCCTTTCTGATTTTACCTTTCCACTATTTTTTTCTGTCTATTATCTTCTCTAGTTCTTTTTTCAAACTGTCTCTCTCCTTCTACCCACTCTATTCTCTTCTAATTTTTGCATCTTGCCTGTGCATTGAAGAACAGAAGATTTATATTTGTGCTGATCTTTTATGAGAACTTTGCTATGTCATGTGAGTATGTAACAAGAGCTGTATTGAAAATAAATTTGTGACTTCCATTCTCAGATTTGGGGAATGTGATTGCATTTGTTTACATACTGGTTTGCTTTGGTTATATCATAGGCACCTGACATTTTACCTATAGTATGACCAGTGGGTTATGCACTAAGACGTGATAAAGAAGTGATAATGCAGAGATAACTTCCTCAATCCCTATGTTATTTTATGGAGCCTATGCATAGTGTATAAACTCCATGGAATAACAAAGGACTTGGAGAAGTGATCACTGGAGAAGTAATCACCTCTTTATCACGTCTTAGTGCATAATCCATGAAAAAAAATAGCTTTCCAAGCTAAACCTATGTCCCTTTTTTTTTACTACATCTGAATATAGATAACTCTACATCATATGCTGCAACTGAACTCTTGAAGAAGACAAGAAGAAAAATGTGCATTTTACTTACATATTATCATATTACATCATCAGCTATATCCAATATTATTGCCTCTAAGACAAATATATCAGATTGACAGCTGAAAATTTCTATTTCGTGTCTTCTATATATAAATTATACAATAACATTAAAAATCATAATATACATATCCTTACTTTGTTATATATCCTATATAATAAATCGCTAATACGTGTGTAACGACACTGTCATGCACAGTACAGACTGCTATGCTTGCTGCAGTCACGAGCAGTAAAGACTGCCCGCTCCGCGGCTGATACAGAGAGCATCCAGCTCTGTATCATCCACGGCATGGGCAGTCTCTAATGCGCATGACTGCCCCACGACCAGCTGGTAGTTGCCCTTGTAACGGGCTCTTCAACTAGTTGTTATATATTTAATTTTAGCAAGCATTGCTTCTTTCATTACTTTGACAGAGCAAAATACTAAATATTAGTAAAACAATTTTAAGTAATGTAGTTTATGACCATCAATAAAATATTATTAGATATAATATACACAGGACTTGTGTCATTTATAGATGCTTTGTCAAGAGACAAAAATAAATATTGTAAAACTAACCTTCTATCATTAACATTATTTTTTATGAATCATTTATCTTCTAGCATATCTACAGTGAATCAATGTTCTTTTGCAGCTTCATTGTAATGTTTGAGTTTGCATTTGTCGTTTTTATATTGCTGCTGATGTTTAATGCAATATCTTGCCCAATTTTCAAACGCTCATATCCCAGTAACACTTTATGATAAGGAACCTTTCTCTTTAACAATCTGTTTGACTGTGCTCTTTATTACCAGCATAATGGCTCAGATATAGCTAATGATGTTTACTTGCCCTTTACATAGCACTTGCAAGTTGGTTTATTACCTATTTACAGAGCATACAAACATACTCTGGAGTACTGAAATGTTAAGATGAAAGCTACATGAAATTGCCTTTTTGAATAATTATAAACTTTGCCCACTGCAGCACAAGACCAGTTAAAAAAAGAAACAAACTAAAAAGTATATAATCATGTAACTTACAAACAAAATATATACAAACACATTGTTTCCATTCTTAAATATTTTTATAATATGGGATGATTAATAAAATTAACTATATTTTTCATAATTTTCTTTCTTTATATTTAGAATAGACATATTTAATTCTGCTCTTGAAGCATTTTAATTACTTTCAAAGTAGAGTCAATTGTGTCCTATACATTAAACTATAATGCAGCATTATCTGATGACATGTTCTTTGAAAGTACATTATTAAAGATTCAACATTGAGGTGAAAACTATTGCATAAAGAGCTTCTTTCTGTGAAACAGCAAAGAATCACTATGTGTTATTCTTTATTAACATATATAAATAATGTTTGTAATTTATTCTCTTTGTATTTTTCCACAGAACCGCTTGCAGTTAATTGGATAGCATCTTATCATTATATTTAAATTCACGGAATGGTGAATCAAAGGGTTAAGCAGGCTGAAACGTTGAATTATTAAAGTTAATCTAATAATGAATTATTAAAGTTAAAATGTACCTATATTATAAAATGATAATTGACCCCTCACTTTAAATGATGTGAAAAGTTTAAAGCAAGTAGAGAAGGGGGGAGGCATAATAAGTAGTTATAGCAGAGAATGTGGACTGGATAAGAAAGAAAGGAGAAAGTAAAGAGGTAATAAGGAGAGAAAGAAGGTTAGGAATAAATAGAGGAAAATGAGGGGGTGTCTCAGGGTGGATAGAATGGAGGAAAAAATTAGGTAGAGTGGTTTGATGTTAGAGTTTGAGAGGTGTAAATGATGGAGAAAAGTGAGTCACAGTGATGTGAAAGAGAGGATAGAAGAGATCATGAGTTGATTTTTTTTAATAAAAAATCTATATCCCATAGAGTTTTTCCTACTGAGTAAAGAAAGGGCACGCCTACTGTGGACAGTTGTTGTTTTTTTGTTTGTTTGGGTTTTTTTCAAACTTTATAACTGTGATGAAGCTGTTGCTTTCATATTCTATGGAGAAATATAGTCTGCAATAGAATAACTGTCAAAACATCAGTTGAATTATTAATGAATTTTCTGGACACCAGATGGCACTGCGCATGTAAAAATATAACAGTTTAAACTTTGATAACTTTGAAATGAAATATTTCACAGGAGTGGGAGTACCCTTTTTTACTCAACATAAAAATCTCTTTGATATGTTTTTTTTCTTCATAAAATAGTTTACTTATCCTTTAACCCCTTGAATACTATCAAGGTCTCCAACACATTCTAGGAGCAGAGCATGAATTAAAGAGAACTACATCAAAAGGGAGAATGGGAACAGGAATGAGTATGATTTCAGATGAAGCATGGTGAAGAGTAGTCAAGAATTGTGCTAAAAGGAAAGATAAGGAAGCATATGGTGATAGAGTAAAAGATGAAAAGCAGAAAGGGGAAGGCTGAGAGGATGTTGGAGAGAGTACAAGGTGATCTTAAAAGTGGGGAAAACACATACACATACACCTAGCCTATAGCTAATGGACCTTATATATAAAGACTCCATGGTGGAGCAAACCAGCTGCCACATAAGGGACAAACATAACATCTGAAAATGTCCATTATTTTAAATGGGTATTTTAACTGACTTCACAATGCAATTAAGTCATTTCTTTTTAACATGACTTGTCCAAGAATTTCTCCAGTTTTGCCTTTACAAATATATAAGGTAAATGAAATACTGAGTTCTCTGCATTTCTCAGCTGTGTACACATATATGGAAAAACCTGACACACACTAAAAAACATATTCTATAGGGTTTCCACTATAGCAATTATTTTTGGAGAAGAATCCTGGTGCTACAGGGGAATAATGTGAATGCTAGAGAGAAGAAAGAAAACAATAACATTGATGCACTAGCACACAGGGTCAGAGTCTTCTATAATACAGCTAATCCTAGGGTGGATCATTTAATCAAAATAAAATATAACTTTATTTATCACTTATTAATCCTAATGCCAGGGCTGTGATGGTTTCTCTGGAGTATCAAGAAACTCTATTAAAAACATGGTAACTATAGACTTCTGTATATAGGAACAAAAGACTCTCAGTATATAATTAAAGGCCTATCTATATGTTCCTTATAACAATATCAAGTTCCCCGTATATAAATCAAATGCCGGAGCCTGTAAACTGGCTTGCCATAAATTACAGTATGATCTCCTGAACTGTCATAATCTCACATATAGTTTGCTTGTGTTACTTCTGAGTCACTCATTTGTATATGGATGACTACAGAGTAAGTATAAGGAGGATCTGTATGTTTTCTGACTTATTTATATAGATACTGGGGTGGAGAATTCCAACTTGCCCCTACTAGTTACAACTATGGGCCATATGTTCAAAGAAGTAGTGAAATAGCTTTTATAGTTTATAACGACTTTTCAAAGTACAGTGTCGTTGGGATCATTAATATTTTCAGAGAGTGTCAGTTGTGATTGGAAATATGTAGTTTTCCTGACTGAAACTGACGCATGGAATGACACAAAAATGTATTAACTAAAGACAATAATGTCTTTAAAAATGTCTTAACTAGCGACAAAAATGTCTTAGCTAAAGACAAAAATTCTCACATTCAGAACACATTCCCTCCACTTTTTTCTTAACGTACAAATTTTGTCTTTTGAAAGACTTTTTTTTGTCGTTAGTTACGACAAATTTTCTTTTCGTCTATACGACACTGGAGAATAGTTTAGCCACACCCTATCCACCCCCCTTTGCCCGTCAGTTCTGGAGTTGTGTTGTACACAATGGACATTACTCATTTTTTGTTGTATACTCTATAGAAAATATGTCATTCACGCATTCAATTACTTATTTTTGTCTTTCATACACCAATTTTTTGTTGTTATCCCTTTGAACATATGGCCCTATGTGATTGAATTAACTTTATTAGGACAAAAAACACTGATGTTCTCTATTAGTTGTGGACTCATAACCCAAACATTATCGTTCAGCTGTGTACAGGCAACAAAGCACAGCTTGAGAGTGTTTTTTTGTCAGCGAATGTCTATGCTGTTGATTACTACCAACAAACACTTGCTTTGATCTTATAATGTTATTAATATTCAAATATAACACTTTTAAAACACTAGCATAATTGATGAAGTTGAAAAAAAGACACACACCCAGTTCAACCTTTGACACATCACTCTTGTTTTTGTTGATCCCGAGTACAAAAAAAAATTAAAACCCTTTCCAATTATGCCCCTAGTGGCTAAAAAAAAATAAACTATGGCAAAAATCTTTCTGAATTATTATCCCATCTGCACTGAAAAAAAGTATCATAATTATTGGTATTGTTCTGAACTTAAAAAAAGGACTGAATAATTTTAAGTAGCTGCTTTTCAACTAAAGTTTTCTTTTTTTTTATATTTATGTATAATACCTTTCATGTTCCTTCCAGTTTGGTTTTATCACAATAAATGTATGCCAGTGAGCAATGGCCCAGAACTAACAGTAATATGCATTGTAGACAGATCCCCTTAGACTTGCATCTCTAAGCAGTGCACACCATATGTTTGATTATATCTTTTTCTCCTCTGTGCATGGCAATAAATAATACTCTGTCATGTTCGAACATTAAAAAATAGCACTAACTATGCATATGAAAGCTGCAAGTGGTGATAGATTTGTAGCTTACATTGAGAGAATTTTTGCCTAATTTTTAGTTTATAATATTGATATTTCACACTATGAATTCATCAAATGCAATGAAAAACACTTTAAAACTGAATCCTAAAGGGAGATTCACACATAAGAGATAAAACAAATGCTATATTTTGAACATATTAGCTTATTTAGAAAGATTAATTTACCATCAGTCATATTTGTGCATATTGTAAAAAATAATCAGCCTTATTGTTTCTAGTGTTGCAAAATTCTTTCCTATAGTACATTTATATGTTCGGCTAATGATAGTATCATAATTTCTCTGCAAAACAGTATGTCAGAAGTAACAAACAATGTTATCAGTCTTCAGAATAAGTTGATTACCATGGAAACAATTTATAAATCATAAGTAATTGTGTTGAGTGTGTGATTCTCTAAAAATAATTTTAACCTTGTGAGTGCCAGAAGGCAATCAAATGGATTAGATGCATGCATCTTGCACTCAAGAAGACTATTTATTATTACTATTATTATTATTGTTTATGACTCATCAAGAGGAGGCATACCTATGGCTTCAGACAAGCCTTTACACCCAGAATAATGGATAAGGCTCACTGGTACCTAAGTAGATAAATAAATAATATTTATTTATTTATTTATTTATTTATGTATGTATTTATTTTTATTTACAAGTAATTTCCATTAGTAACACATTTTGGAAATACGATATGGAGCATATTTGTAGCATATATGGAATATATTTAATGTGTCACTGGTTACTGACACAAGAGCCTAGTTTTAAAGCAATTGACCTGGGGTTTTAGGCCCCAAGATCAGTTACTATCAATGCCCATGGTCAGGCATTCCCATACCATCCATCACTAGGATGGAAAACACAATTCTTTGAGTTTACTTTTGAAAATTTGCTGTTTCACAAGATGGATGGAAGGATGGATGAAAATTTTCTCCTCAAACCAAATTCGACAAATAATGGCACTTCCCACATTGTGAATAATTTCCTACGAAAAGTGTTATTTTTTTTCGCTTTTTTCACATCGCTCATTCCTTTGAAATCAATGGAACATTGAATTTACACACAACAAATAGCGAATTTTATTTTATTTCCCAAAGGAATAGTATAAAAGGCGTATGAGGGTGCCGGTGTTGGTGGAGTGTGGGGAAAGAATCAGTTGATAAAGGCAATTTTTGGGGGGATTTGTTTACTGGGATTTGAGGGGGCAGTTAATAAAAAATAAATACTAAATACAATTAAAAAAAACACCATAAGACATGGTATAAAAGGGGTTTGAAGATGGTGCCTGTGTTGTTGGGTGGAGTCTGAGGAAAGAATTAGTTGAACAGGGAATTTGTTTTGGGGGGGTTTCTTGACTGGTATTGGAGGGATAGTTTATAAAAAAAATAGAAGAAATGTGTACATAAAGTAATAGAGATAGGGACACCCTGACATAAGATGCCACTGGGTTAGACTGATACTTGATGTAATAGAGTATTTTGTAGATGATGATTTGTAAGATTTGTTGTTAGATTCCCAAGTTCTGAGGAAAAATTGGTTTGTAGGATTTAGACTTGTTTGGCACAAGCCCTAAGGGCAATGAAACATTGATTTGTAGGACTTAGACTTACTTGGCACACTTTTTCATGGGAAAATTCTCTTTAAAAACAGTCATTAAAATTTTCACATTTTTCGCCCATTGGCAAAAATTATTCGCCATTTTTTCAATAGCTATAAAGTTTCCACCCATTGATTTACATGTTTTTTGCCTATTCGCTATAAAAAACATGATGTATTCTAGGAAGTGAAACACAATAGAAGCAGCTACAGAGCAAGGTAGATGTACTGTGCTGTTCTGCTGTGATCTTTTTGCAAAATTGAGGCTGGAGAGGCTCATACTGACTGCTATAACTAAGAGAAAGTTTAAATATAATAAAAGGAGGAACTGGAAGGACCCTTATGTGTCCACTGAGGAGGAAGAGGATGAAGTGAGCACTATAGAACCTATGCTGTCTAGTCCCCCTAAATCATCCCTAGGGATCTTGGGGAAATTAATGTCAAGGGAGGAAGAAAAGGGTAATAGTCAGAGCAGGACAGGTCAGCTGCCTGTGTCTGCTGCCAGACGTGCTGCCCCTGCTGCCACCAGTGCTGTGCCTGCTGTCAGTGCTGAACATGCTGCCCTCAGTGCTGAACCTGCTTTTAGTGTGTCTTGTAATATTCAGGAGGGGAGAGGGAGAAAATGATGCCCAGTGTCACAGCAGGGGACCCTAAGTCACACTTGCCATCCCTAAGCAGTACCACCAGTGCTAGTACTACTCCTACTAAGAAGGTCCAGCAACTTGTTAGTGTTAGGAGTGAAGGAGGGGATAATCAACATCCTCATATTACTAATGACTATGAGGAGGAAGACTCTGGGGCTGAAATTGATCTGGTTGGAGGTATTAGTAGTAACAGTAATGATGAAGCAGCTAGCTGGTAGGACTAGTGTTAGGAGAGTGGTAGGGATTTGAGAGCATCCAGACTATTGGTCAAGGGAGCTCACACCATTTCCCTGGCCCTGGGAGTCCCCTTCCTTTCATGACATTGTCCAGGAGGAACATGATCCTGAAGAAGCCAGAACTTGTAGTGGATAACAGGCACAGCAATAATACCACCACCACCACCAGTAGCACAGAACAGCTGCTTGTGTCTTCTGATAGTGCTGCTATTTCCCTTCTTCATGTCACCAAGAAATGGTAAGTGTGACATTAGGGGACCCTCTGTCACAATTTTTCTCACCTCCTCCAACCAGCAGTGAGAGGTCTATAGTAGAGCAGCAGCACATAAGGATTGGTGGTGATGATGATGGTGGATAAGCTGGGGTGGAAGAGACATTTATGGCCTTTTTAGCCCAAACTGAGAAGGAATGGGAGACAGGGATGATGATGGGCATCACCACCACTACAACCACCAGCAGTGAGATTTTGGAATTTGCAGAGTTTCCAACTGCTCTAATTCATGCTGCTGCTACTGAGTTGTAAGGGCAGCAGGATTCTTAGGAACAGACTAGTGTGCCACAGACAACTGTGACAACTGTTACAGCTTACCTTGGTTTCAGCGTCATCTGCAGGGACGAGGCTTCAACCATGCAGCAGCCCTCTGTTTTATGTGTTTGCTTCCTGTTGTCTTCTCCTACCTACTTCCTCCCTCTGAGCTGCTCCTTCTACCTACTTCCTGAGAAGGGGTTTAAAGGGCAGACTGAGTCCTGACTCAGTTGCCCTTGAGTTGTTGTACAATACAGTTCTGTTTCCCTTGGGCTCTGTGTATGACCTCGTTTGTCTGAACATCCATTCTGGTGCTGACCTGTGGCTCTGTCTGACTACTCTTTTACCTGCTCCCATTGTGTAGTGGACACCCAATCTGGTGCAAACCTGTGGCTCTGACTAACTAACTGAACTGTGCATGATCCGGCCTGTCTGTCCATCCATTCTGTTGACCTGTGGCTCTGTCTGACCATTCTCCTTGTGCGTTCTGATTTGGCTTAGACATCCTTTCTGGTGCAAACCTGTGGCTCTGACTGACTACCTGCTCTGTGTATATGTACAGGTCGGCTTGTCTGACTACCCACTCTGGTTTTGACTTGTCCACTGCGCTTCCAGCATACCAACGCTTCAGTGTATATCCTATCTTGTGCAAACCTGTGGCTCTGGCTGATTACCCGCTCCGTGTATGACCCGGCTTGTCTGGCTATCCTTTCTGGTGCTGACTAGGGGGCTCTGTCTGTTTTCTCCATGTGTTGGTCCCCGCTCCACAGACACCCATCCTAGTGTGGACCTGGGGCTTTATCAGACTCCTAGACTGACTGCAGGCTGAGTCAGTGCTAGTCCTTTGGACATTCCGAATTACATCTAGGCTCCAGTGGGCTGAGGCCTAGTCTCGGACAGTGTGGTGGATCTATTGGCAGACTGCTATTTCTGATACAGTGCTTGCCTCTTTGATCACCCTCTGTGTGTCATCTATTTAAATGCATTACTGGTATTATTCTAATAAAAGATTGTTTTACTTTACAGTACTAACTCCTGGTTTATTCCTGGGAACCGTGACAGACAACACTGGGAATGGGATCAACAAGTATGCGGGACTAGGACAGGTCCCACTTGCCAGCAGCAGTAATATTCCTTGTCCTAGTTGCAGTGTTGATTCTGAGGCAATAGCAGCAACATCATCCTCTGCCCCAGACAGTGGAGGGCAATGTGGAGGAGAAGAAGAAAGATGCCATTCTTCTCCACCTGTTCCCTATTCCCTGAAGTCATGAGTGTGAGACTATTTTTCTCTTGGGGCAGGCACAGTGTAGTCATTACCAACAGCAATGTGCACAATTTGTGACAAGTTAGTGAGAAGGGGAAAGGAGGGAACACACCTTGGCACAACGGTCCTGATAACACACATGAAACACAGACACCATGACATTTATGTCAAACATGTTAAAGCCAAAAAGCCACCACAGAAATCAAGCTGTCACTGTACCCCCTGTCTCTCAAGAAAGATAACAAGAGGCAAAGCAGAGATCAAAGAGGAGGAAGAATAGAGAAACCCAGGCAGAGGATGGAAGTTCAATGATGAGCGAAAAAACTATCTCGCCATCACCTTCCTCTAGGGTAACTACATCTTCTGTCAATCCACCTCGTTCATCTTTACCTCCCCCGCCAAATGATAGCCACTCTGTAGATGTTAGGATGTGACAGTTTCTGTCCACCCATTGCACACTGTGTGGTACACAGACCACACATGGAAGTGTGGTGTAGGAGAATCGCAAGCAGGGCATCAAGCGGCATCTGAAGTGATTCCATCCCACAGAATATGCTAAGATGGTGGCAGGGAGGGTTCATCATTACTATTAAACTGTCAGCAAGTTGTCATGTGTCCTTAGAAGAGTCTGGACAAGGGGTATAGTGACAGCGTCAGTACTTGGGATCTGGTGTCATGGTGTTTTGATACAGTTGTGCCCCCAGATGTTATTTACCACACACACTGAGCACATGGCAGTTGGTGATGAGAGGCATAGCTCCTGCTTTCAAGGGTCAAATTTCTATTCCAATAACAACACACCCATGATTTTGGAGGAGTGGCAGGTGGAGAAGAATTATTGGCCAACTTCTTCTTTTCTCCACATATACTGGGGGCTACTTATTGTGCTGCTGCTGCCTCAGGTGAATCACTGGAGCTAGTCGTGGCAAGTGGGACCTTCATCATCCAACACCCATGTTACTGCTGTTATTAATCCCATTCCCTTTCAGCTGCCTACTCATTCTGCTACTTAAACAACTCAACAGCAGCAGCAAGAACAGCAGTCAGAAATTCTACCTCTACATCAGGACATTTGACAATGGCCACTGGCTCCTGGCCAGCAAGACATGACCTGCTGGCACTAGGTCAGTAGGATACTTTTCCTCAGGGCTTGTGCTTTAAAAAATATACAAAAACAAATAGCCCTACAAAATAAACAACACATTTTTGGGCTTTATTTCTAACAAGACTAGGTCCTGCAAATCAATATTTCTTTAGGGCTTGTACCAAAGAAGCTTAAGTCCTACAAATCAATGTTTCCTCAGGGCTTGGGCCTCTAACAACAAATCTAACAAATCATCATCTACAAAATACTCTATCACATCATGTATCAGTCTATCCCAGTGGCAGCTTATATCAGGTGGTTCCTGTCTCTATCATTTTACATGCAAATGTCTTATTTTATTTTTTTTTTTATTAACCGTCCCACCAAAACCAGTCAAGAAACCCCCAAAACAAATTACCTGTTCAACTGATTCATTCCCCATGCTCCACCCACCAACACAGGCACCCTCCTCCGACCCCTTTTATACCATGCCTTATGGGTTTTTTTATTGTATTTAGGATTTATTTTTATTAACTGCCCCAATCCCAGTAAAGAACCCCCCCATAAAAACATTCCCTGTTCAACTGATTCTTTCTCCAAACCCCACAAACACAGGCACCCTCATGCCCCTTTTATACAATGTGTTTGGGAAATAAAATAATATTTGCTATGTGTTGTGTGTAAATTCAATGTTTCCATTGATTTCAATGGTATGAGCTAGGAGAAAAAAGCAGAAAACACTTTTCTCAGGAAATTATTCGCCAAATGGGAAGAGACATTATGTGCCGATTTCAGATTGAGGTGAACATTTTTACCCATCCCTAATGTTAACAGCAGCATAGAGGATGAGGAGAATAATAAGAAGGGATTTGAATGTTTGCTAACATCTACCACTGTTGGGATTACTGCTATGACCACTGATTTTGGGGTATTTGGGGTACACCTCCTTTGCTCCCTTCACACACTCCCAGACACCCCTAAAGTAGAGATGACAGCCAGATCTGGAAGGACCTTGGATCATGGTTGCCTGTGTCTTCCCAGTCACACAAAATTTGGAGGCAAATCTCCTTTGTTCTCTTCTCAGACTCACCTAGCACAGAGATAACAGCCAGATCAGGAAGGAACTTGGATCACAGCTGCCTGACTCAGCCAACCAAGTTTTTTGGTTATTATGGGTCAGTCTCCTTTCTCCCTTCATCATACCCCAGACTCCCCTAACAGAGAGAACAAATGTCCTACCTACAAGACTTCCAAAACTACACTCCAATTTCACTTTATTTGCCTGTCTTAATTAGCTGCAAAATGACACAAAATGGCTTGCTTTGTGAACCTGACACCCCTTTTATACTAATCCTTCAGGAAAAGAAGGTAAACTTGTTATGTAATGAGTGAAATTTAGTCTTACCATTGATTCCAATGCAATGACAGTATTAACAGTGATTGATTTACAGTGATCCCTCTTTCAGTCATAAACAGTCCTTTTTAACTCATTCAGTACTAGGTTGCTCATATTTGCATATCTTACAAGGAATATTGGTGGTAACTAGAAGAATGTAGTGGCTTTAGGCATACCTAATACCATCCTCTCCCTTTCTCTTGCATATGTTTCAATTAGAAGCATGTTTCCGAAAAAAAACAAAACACTCCAAAGCAATCTGGTTTGAAGTGTTCTATTCAGAAACAGGATCCAAGACCAAAATAGTTGGGAACAACGAACAAGCTGTTACCCCCAATAACCTTTTTTTCAGACCCACTGTACCTCTACTCCTAATCACAGAATAACAGTCAGCTGCTGCTTCATTGCAGCTTTTTCTTCCTAGATCCGAGTGGCCTTCATAGTCAATGTATCTCTAAGGGAAAAAAAACAAAGCATCATTTTATATTATATAGATGGCCTTCAGAGAGTTATCTAGCAGTATTGGAGAGATAATATAACTAAGCAAATGAAAATGAAGCAAAAATAAAGCAATCAAAAATAAGACCAGTAGGTGCAAACAAAATAAAACAAGAACTTCACTGAATACACTATTTCAGACTGTGTTACAGGCCCCTTTCACATGGGTGGCACAAAAACAGTGATGGCTAATTGGTGATATTGCCCATCATGAAATATACAATACTGGACTATGGTTCTTTCCCACAAGTAAAGCAAGCTGCATCTGCTATGTTCCCACAAGAACACAGTCAGGATGCTGCAATGAAAATCTGCAAAGTAGCCTATGGGCCATCATGCTCCCACACCAGCTATACTGGAGTTTATGATGTTTATTGCAGCCTCCAATTAACAGCAGACCCATGTGGGACCTCAGCCAATAATATTTAGCTGGAGGTCACATGATCCGACTGTCAGCCACACTGACACTGCATTTGGATTTGTAAGGAATGCAGGAGAAAAGTGAGTTCAGAGCTCAGGAGACAGAAGTATAGCAGCGGGCCATAAATGTAGTAGAACTATAACTGAATTATATGTTATAATAGTACTAAGGATAGGTGAAAATTTCCCCCTCAAACTGAAATCGGTGAAAAATGGCACTTTCTGCTTGGCAAAAAATTTCCCGCGAAAAGCATTGATTTTCCACTTTTCTCCACTTTTTTCACCCAGCTCATTCCATTGAAATCAATGGGAACGTAGAAATTTCACATAACATATAGCAAATATTATTTTATTTCCCAAAGGCATAGTATAAAAGGGGCATGAGAGTGCTTGTGCTGCTGTGGTGTGGGGAAAGAGTCAGTCGAATAGGGGATGATTTTTGGGGGGGTTGTTTACTGGGATTGGGGTCAGTTAATAAAAAATAAATCTATATATATAAGAGAATAAGCCTCATTGCATAATTTATGGCACCTCACACGCAGAACATAATTTATGTCTCCTCAGAAAACAAACACACATTGAACAGAATGCCTCATTACATAATGTATGTCTCATTAGGAGACACAACTCCCATTGGGTGATTCAATGGGGACTTTACTGCTCCCATTGGGTGATTCAGTGGGGCATGTTTATCATACAGGGAGTTGGCCCGCCCCCTCCAGCCCGCCCACCACTATCCAACTGACAAAAAAAAAAAATATATAGCTGCCACTGGCTCCTGAAGTAGGGGATATCAATAACTTCTCCTGGTCCACACACACTCTCACTCAGGATCATGACCGCACAAACACTCTGTTTCACCTCCCACAGATAATTGTAACCCTCCATACACTCTGTTTCAGTACGAGGGTGTAATGTTTCCATAAAATACAAACTCAGGGATAGACTTAATAGCATCTCTTTTATTTAACTCTTTTCATCTCTTCAGTCAACTTCACTAACTGTTTTCAACTGTCACTCCTCCACTTCCTGCTTCCTGATTCCCACCCTTTCTCCTTAAAGGGAGAGAGATGCTTTGCTGTATGTTACAGAGAACAAGCCTCAAACACCACTATCTATTTGTTCCCTCTGCATATTGCTACTCTGCCTCAACTGAAGAGCCACCACATGTTATATTGCTATGTTACCTCAGCTTAAGTAAGGAGGAGTTACTGCTCCCATTGGGTGATTCAGTGGGGGAGTGATTTAAATCATGCAGGGGGTTGGCCTGCCCTCACTATCCAGCCCGCCCACCACTTCCAAGTAACTGAAAAAAACAAAATGGCTGCCACTCACTCCTACACCACAGACACAAACACTCACACTAGCACTCACACACACTCACACTCAATCACACACACTCAATCACACACACTCTTACTCACACTCAATAATACACACTCACACTCAATCATACACAATCACACTCACACACACTGTCACTCACTCACACTGTCACTCACACGCAATCACACAGTTTCACTAACTCACACTGTCACTCACACACACTCTCACTCACACACACTCTCACTCACACACACTCTCACACACACACTCTCTCACACTCACTCACACACACTCACACTCAATCACACACACTCACACTCTCTCACTCACACACTCTCATTCACACACTCTCACTCACACTCACACACTCTCTCACTCACACACACTCAAACTCAATCACACACACACACTCAATCACACACACTCTCACTCAATCACACTCTCTCATTCACACTCACACACACTCACACACACTCTAACACACTCTCACTCACACACTCACACTCAGTCACACACACTCACACTCTCACTCACACTCTCTCACTCACACTCACACATACTCTCACTCACTCACACTTTCTCACACTCACACTCTCACTCACACACACTCACTCACACTCACACACACTCATACACCCTCTCACTCACACTCTCTCACACTCACTCAATCACACTCACTCACACACACTCACTCAAACACACTCACTCACACACACTCACAAACACACACATTCACACACTCACTCTCGCACTCATATGCACTCATTTACACTTACCCACTCACACTCACTCACACTCACACCCCAGGAGCCAGCACGAGCCACCTTCCACCATAGTCTCACTCACACTCACACTCACTGACACCCCAGGAGCCAGCACGATCCACCATAGTATGTGCAATTTCCACATGCATTTCAACTACATGAATGAATGCCACAGTGGAGGCATAAGTACAAACACAAACTCATTACAATGACACATAAGTCTTCCCCTTATGACTCACTTCTGTGTGTGTGTGTGTGTCTCTGTGTGTGCCTGTGTGTTCCTCACTGTGGGTGTTGCATGTCTGTATCACACTCTATGTGTATGCATGTTATGCATTGCATGTATGTGTGTATGACTGTATCACTCTTTATGCATCTCAGTGCATGCGTGTGCATTTGTGTGTGTGTGTGTCTGTGTGTGTGTGTCTTGCATCTGTGTGTGCATTAATTCCCTATATAGCCTGATGGGCAGCGCCGTCCAACATTGCTAGTCCTAAATAAAATAAAATAGAAACCATAAGACATGATACAAAGGGGTCTGAGAAGGGTGCTGGTGTTGGTGAATGAATTAATCATTTGAACAGGGAATTGTTTTGGGGGTTTCTTGACTGCTATTTGGGGGGACAGTTAATAAAAAAATAAATCAATAAAATAAAATAAAGACATTTGTATGTAAAGTGATAGAGTCAGGAACCCCTTGACATAAGCTGCTACTGGGGTGGACTGATACTTGACTTGATAGAGTATTTTGTAGAGGATGATTTGTTTGATTTGTTGTTAGAGGCCTTTGTTGGACTTAGACTTATTTGCACTAACATTGTCCTTGTGTTCATATATGAACTATTACCTCTAGATTGTAAGCTCTTCTGTACAGGGACCTTATTACTTCTTGTTTGTTTTTTCTATTTTTTCTTTGCTTCTCACCATCGTTGTCGCAATATTAATAATAACAATAATAATACCAACAGTTTCTATTTGCATACTAAATTCTTAAACAAGAGCTTTTGAAAATTGCATTCATCTCTATTTTCTTAACTGTCATTTCACTTTTTTCTGCCTTTCATCTACATCTCACATATTCGTTTTATATCACTAGATGCAAAACAAAACACCGATAGTCATTTTAATGATTTGTAAGGGTTTATTTTTTCACAATATAATTAGAAGAGATGCTGATGATAACTTATGGATGAGTTTTCCTCTGCCATATGCCTTCATAATTTACACAGCTACAGAAAAGCTTGGCTCTACAAAGTTTAATAGATTAGATATAGACAGAGCTAATTGGAGTGCTGTCATTTAGTAAACCACATACTGCACTCCCCTAATTGTTTCTTGGAATCACATATTATTTATCTTTTGTTTGAGAGAACGGTAGTTATATTGCAAGGGAATGATGAAGTTATTGTTAAAAGGAGAGTTCTTTAGCTGTTCGCATAATCCCAACATACAGTTAAAATACAAATACGCAACAGCATTTTAAGGAGGAATGCATACTCCAAAAAAGTGAAGTTTAATTACCATTAAAAAAATATTTTTATTAAAATTAATTGATCCAGTATCTCACTTGTCTCTATTATATATTTACTGGCCTGACTTATGTTACCATATAATTCCCTCATCTGGAGCGTGATACTATTAGTGCCACTAAATCCATCATAAGAGACACAAGGATCTCTGGGTGGTACACATTCAGGGCTCAATACTATTACCACAGTTAAAAATTAAGTGGCAACAGTAGTTTTGCAGTCACAGTTAAGCATTCTATCATGTTGTCAACATCCAACACGCAGTAAAATTGAACAATGGACGACAAAAATTCACCCATGCAGATCAATGGAAAAAGAATAGCAAGGATCCATCTTATGGTATGTGGTGAATGTTAATACACATTAAGGGGATACATTTTTTGCCGGTAATCCTGCACCTACAAAACCTACGCAGAAAATCCACAATGCATGTTAAAAATATCCTTGAATAAAAGAAAGCAGGTTAGAATCCACGCACATATGCTCCTTCAGCCAGCAAGAAAGTGAGAACTGTCAAGTCAACCCCTAAAATCACAAGAAAACACCCCTGAAATGTGAGTCAAGTGCCTCTAGCTACCACATAGCTACCATCAACACAAAAACCCCTTGAACACCAAAGGGGTGTGCAAAACATCATGATTCAATTCATTGCACACCTTCTGGTCTGCAATGGATAAAGCAGAGAGCAAAAAACACATGCATACAAAATCAAGGTATGCACACCTGTCAACTGCACTGGTAAGGAGATGTGACAACATCATGTCTTGTGCCTGGCCACACCACATCTGCGTAGAATAGGTATTAAACAATAAGCAGCCAGCCTACCGTGACAAGATCCCGGCTTCCATTGGTCCATTCTGCTTTTTGCCTCCCTCTGCCCTCCTCCCCCTGCTTCTTCCAGTGATATTTCTGGACATTGCTGTTAATGGACTGTTCCATAGCCTAGAGACCATTCAGAATTCCACACCATCCACCCTAGTTACACATCTTATAATGGTTTACCTCTGCAGCTGTATCCCTGCTGTGTCCATCACCACACCCAGACAGTGGTCCATATTCCCATGCTCCATTTTTCCACTACGTGTGTTGCAGAGGTAGTGGAATCAGGGGCTTATGAGGGGCAGGAAGCCTGTGAATCTCCCCAATGAGGGTAGCCATCCACCTGTAGGGGTAGAACCGGATGCACCAGATAGAGAAGCATATGAAGAGATCAATAACACATGCACTGTTGTGAATGATTGAGAATGGCTTGGGAAAACACTTGCTCAGTGATTTTCTCCTGATGTGGTCTATAGGTGTGTTTGTCTGAATGTGTCCCAATTGTCAATTGGCATGCATATTGCCATTCTGATGGCTGGGTCCTATGTGTTGATGTCTTGATAGTGACCGGATGTGCTAAACCTGAATCTTCATGGAATCATGTATAGCTAACCAACTGGTTGTGCATCAGCTGCTGTTGAACCACAGCTTACATGAGACTCATCCAGTTCATCTGTGTTTTCTATGTTGATGATTAGGGCTGGGCGAAAAGTGAGAAAAATTTCCCACATGACTTTTCATGGGAACTGTACGATTTTCTCTTTTTTCTCGAAAGTTTTCTCCTTTTGGCCAATGCAAAATTTTCCTCCTTTTCACCTATTTTAACAAATTTCATGGCTATATTTCCTACAGGTACAATATTTTCTCCTGCAAAATTACTTCTTCTGAGGGCTGTAGTGGAGAAATAAGTAACTGAAAGTCAAAATTGTGAGTTCTACAGCAACATATGCCTTGAAAAATGTGTTAGCATGAAGAGTACCTTTGTCCTTTGCCCACAACACTAACTTTCTGCTTAAATGACACTGGCACATATTCATGATGACATCAACTGATTAAATAAAAAAGTACAACCTACAATGTGGCAGATGTGTATGATAGTGGTGGTATGGGACTGGCATGGTGTGATTGCAGAAAATCCATGCAGGCAGGTGTCATATATAGAAGAAACAGGATTTTGACTTGGAGTTAGTGTGTAGCTGATCTCTCCCGACTCTAAGGCAGACTTCCCAAGATCTCAGTCTCAGCAGCAGATCTTTAATTGTTTGTAGCAGAGGGCAGAGATAAAGGCTCTCAAGTAAGAATAGTTCATAACACCTCCCGTCAATTGGTAAAATTTACAGTGCAGTGGCGGACCTGTAGTGTGTTGGAATCCTGTATGCAGCAGCGGGCAGGGGTAGTTAAGATTTATAAAGAGGCTTGTAGTCCACAACCCCTACCATTAACAGAGCAATATACAACACAGCAATGTAAAACCAGGCAATATAGGGTTAATAAACACAAAGGGGGGAATAGCGTCCGACGCATTTCATATAACAGGTATACTTCTTCAGGGACATGAATATTTGGAAATGTTCATAGTACAAATAGTAGCACCAATATTCATCCGCCAATCATTGTCCACTTTTTTCCAGCCAATCATTGGCCATGATCACGTAGTATCAGGTGTAGAGGATAATGTTAATTCCATCAATGTGTTCTTTCCATTAATTTGAAACAAGAAAAATGTTGCAAGTTCCATATGTAGATACATGAAAGTTATATAAAATTATAAGAAAAAAAATATAGAGACTGTATAGAAGTGTGTGTGTGAAAGTGTATATGTTAGAAATTATGTGAATGTCGACACATCCAAAATAAAATATATATAACCTATCACAGTGTTTATCACCATCCTAATATAAAAGGCATACATATAGGATTGTTAGAAAGATGCAATAACAGGAAAAATATATAGTTTAAAAATATATAAAAATGTGAGGGATCAAAAATCTATCTAAATAGATCTCCTCTTACTTGTTGGAGAAGGAGATCATGCACAATGACAGGGTAATACAAACACACCACGTAGGGTTAAATGTGACTATACGGATAGTGATGTGAAAAAATATATATAAGAATATTATATATATATATATATATATATATATATAAATAAATAAAAATAAAAAAAATTGAAAATAAATGTAAATTAATAAAAATGTGCAAAAGTAAAACATGAAAGTTATATAAAGATTTAAGAAAGAAATATAGAGAATGTATAGAAGTGTGTGTGTGAAGGTGTATATGTTAGAAATTATGTCAATGTCGACACATCCAATCTACCGTTACAAAATAAAATATATATAACCTATCACAGTGTCTATCACCGTCCTAATATAAAAGGCATACATATAGGATTGTTAAAAAGATGCAATAACAGGAAAAAGATATAGTTTAAAAAATATATAAAAATGTGAGGGATCAAAAATCTATCTAAATAGATCTCCTCATTCATTTGTTGGAGAAGGAGATCATGCACCATGACAAGGTAATAAAAACACACCACACAAGATTAACTGTGAATATACAGATAGTGATGTGAAAAATATATATAAGAATATATGTATGTATATGTATATATATATATATATATATATATATATATATATATATATATCAGGACCAGGAGTTGGAGGCACTCACTCTTCTATAGTAATTGCCCAGGTGCACCAGGTGATGCTGGTACGTAGCATGGTAAGCATATGATCCGGAGGTATAATAGGCACAGGCTCAGACTCAGACTCCGGATCTGGACCAAATTGTCTGGATAAGGCATCAGCCTTTATATTCTTGGTACCAGGTAAGTAAGAAACAATAAAATTGAAGCGTGAGAGGAATAAGGCCCATCTGGCTTGTCTGGGAGATAACCTTTTTGCCTCAGAGAGGTAGGTAAGATTTTTATGGTCCGTCAGGATCAGAATCGGTGCCCTACAGCAGATGGCTCCATTCACGAAGTGCCAAAATGATTGCCAATAGTTTGCGATCTCCAGTATTGTAGACACTTTGGGCCTTGGTCATCTTTTTAGAGATGAATCCGCATGGCATTAGAGTCTTCCCCGGACCCAGTCTCTGTGACAGCACTGCCCTTACACCTGTCTCTGAAGCGTCAACCTCCAAGGTGAATGGCAACCCGGGTATAGGATGCGACAATACTGGTGCCGCGGATTTTAAGGATTCAAATGTCCTTTCAGCCTCCGGAGACCACAAAGAAGCATTAGCTCCTTTATGTGTCATGTCTGTTAGTGGTTTCACAATCATGGAGTAGTCACAAATAAACTTCCTATAATAATTTGCAAAGCCCAAGAACCGCTGCAAGGGCTTAAGACCAATGGGACGTGGCCATTGGAACACAGCAGAAAGTTTGTCCTTGTCCTTGGCAATACCTTCTTTGGAAATCGCATATCCCAGGAATGGTACACTGGATTTATGAAATTCGCACTTGTCCAGTTTGCAAAATAATTTATTCTCTCTGTCTCTGCAACACTGCCGTGACATGCTTATGGAGCGTCTCGAAATCTGGAGAATAAATCAAAATGTCGTCTAGGTAGACCACTACACAGGACTGTAACATGTCCCTAAGGACGTTGTTAATAAACTCTTGAAATACAGCTGGGGCATTGCATAACCCAAAGGGCATCACTCGTAGTGCCCAGTCCGAGTATTGAAAGCGGATTTCCACTCCTCACCTTCTTTGATCCTTACTAGGTTGTATGCTGCTCTTAAATCCAACTTGCTGAAGATGGAAGCACCCTTGAGTCGATCAAACAACTCCATAATGAGCGGGATGGGGTAAGCGTTCTTGATCATTATCTTATTCAGACCCCTATAATCGATACAGGGTCTGAGTTCTCCATTTTTCTTTTTCACAAAAAAGAAACCAGCTCCCGCAGGTGAGGAAGATTTACAAATTATGCCGCTAGCAAGAGCATCAGTGATGTACTCCTCCATTGCCTGATTCTCCTCAAAGGACAACGGGTAGGTTCTGCCCTTAGGAGGCATGGAACCAGGCACAATATTAACAGCACAGTCATAGGGCCGATGTTGTGGCAAAGTGCTAGCCTCTCTCTTACTGAACACATCGATGAATGACTGGTATTCAAGCGGTAATGAGAGAGAGGTGCACAAGATCTTGGTAGGTTGTTGTAAGCAATGTGTCGCACAGAAGTCCGACCAGACCAGGATTTAACAGGACCTCCAATCTATTCTGGGATTATGTGTCTGCAGCCATGGGAAACCCAAAATGATTGCATAGTGAGGAGACTGAATAATCTGGAACTTCAAAGGCTCCTTGTGAAGCGCTCCAATACGGATCACCAGTGGACAAGTCTCCTGAGTAACCTGGGGGGGCCTCAATATCCAAAGGGTATTCCATCTCCACCAATGGAATATTCTGTAGGACAGCAAACTCCTTATCCATAAAATAGCTGGCCGCACCGGAATCATTCAAGGCAGAGGCAGTAAAGGAGGACCCTGCCCAAGATGCCATGACCTCCACCACGGGTTTACCCTGTGTACCTTCTGGGGACCGATACACCCCACCTAGGATCTGACCCCTACTAGAACCTAGGTGCGTTCATTTCCCGGTCGCACAGGACATGACTGCAACAAGTGACCAGCTTTGCCGCAACAGACACAAGCCTTGTCTGCAACAGAAGAGCCGCTCTTCTTTAGATAAACATGTAAAGCCTAGCTGCATAGGAACACTACTACTGCTTGTGGTACCAGGAGGCATGGGAGGTATGGGTGGGAAACTAGGTCTGGGCAACGACCCAGTAGTAGGCCTCTGCTTACGATCTTTATAAAGGCTCCTCTCCCTTATGCGAGTATCAATCAAGGTAGTGAACTCAATGAATCTGTCCAGCTCTTCCGGTAACTCGCGAGCTGCAATTTCATATTTTATTTTGTCATTGAGGCCTTCTGCGAAGGCTTCCACAAGAACCTCATCGTTCCAACCAACCTCTGCAGTAAGTGTGCGAAATTCAATCGCATAGTCTGCAACTGTACGTGTGTCCTGCTGGATTCTCATCAATCGTTTTACTGCATAGGTGGCGCGCCCAGGAACCTCAAATACACTACGGAAGGCCCTTACGAACTGGTTAAAGTTTGTCCTGATAGGTTTGGCCATCTCTCAGACCGGGTTCACCCAGGCCAATGCTCGGCCTGTCAACAGGGAGATCATGAATCCCACCTTGCTTCTCTCACTCGGGAAAGCCTGGGCTACCAGTTTCAAAAACATTTCTAGCTGGTTTAGGAAGCCACGGCATGAGGTAGGATTCTCATCATATCTTAATGGGAGAGGACCAGTTGCGGACAATCCTCTACTTAGATTACTTGGAGCCATTGGTGCCAAAACTGGGGTGGCCTCCAATGTCTGCACAGGTTTGTCAAGGTGAGCGGTACACTCCAGAATGGTCTGCATGGCCAGCGACAATTGATCCAAGCGTTGCTCATGCGAGTCCATTCTCCAGTGGATACTCTGAGAACCACCTTCACCTGTATTGTCTGAGGTCATTGGCCCTTTCGTACTGTCACGGTTTTGTAAGAACACTCATAGTTAGGTAAGGTTAAAAAGCTTTATTGAAAATGAACAGAAGCAATCACCCTACTCAGGTCCAGATGAGGTCCGTACCTTAGTACTTAGTACCAAATCTGAAGCAGGTCAGGATGGATGGAAAAACACAGTAGGTAATAAACAATAGGACTCTGTAGGCTTGATCCGTGGTCAGGTACAGGAACACGAAGAACCACAACAGTCCCACACCGCAGCAAGGTTATATATGGTGATGGGTAACTGCAGGGCAACTCCCTAGGAGGCTAGGGATAGCGGAGGCAGCACAGACAGGACACTGGAAGTGACAAATCCCTAGAACACTAGGGTTAGCAGAGGCAACCCAGACAGGACTCTGGCAGTGACCAATCCCTAGAATGCTAGGGTTAGCGGAGGCAGCACAGAAAGGATACTGGCAGTGACCAATCCCTAGAACACTATGGTTAGCGGAGGCAGCACAGACAGGACACTAGCAGTGACCAATCCCTAGAACGCTAGGGTTAGCGGTGGCAACACAGACAGGACTCTGGCAATGACCAATCCCTAGAACGCTAGGGTTAGCGGAGGCAGCACAGGCAGGATACTGGCAGTGACCAATCCCTAGAACACTATGGTTAGCGGAGGCAGCACAGTCAGGACTCTGGCATTGACCAATCCCTAGAACGCTAGGGTTAGCAGAGGCAGCACAGACAGGACACTGGCAAGACCAAACTCCCACAGACCCCTGGTGACTACGGGGATAGACAGGCTAGGCAGGCACTGTACTGGTATTAGACAGTGAGAGTAGGTGGAATAGAACACACGGAGGTAGTCAGCCAGACCTTAGTCAGTAGCGGAATCGGATACTTAGCCAAGCCAGGTCGGTAAACACGGAGATAGTTGACCAGACCTTAGTCAGCAATGGAATCGGATACTCAGCCAAGCCGGGTCATTGTAAGAATGACAGGAGAGAGTTATAAAGGCAAAAGCACCATTTCCAGCAGCAGTATTGTGGCTGCTAATAATCTGTGTTGCTGCTGCTGGGTACTCAACACAGGTGTGTGTGGCTGAGTGGGACCTGGAAGAGGCGTTGATGCTGATGATGACTGATAGGGTGACTGTGTACTTTTTTGCCATTCCTACTTGTCTAGGGTCAGCGTTTTCAATGATTTTGTCAAAACCGTTTATAGACAGGCACAGTTCTCCTTTTCAGTGGTGGAAGATTCCGCCTTTCTGATAACTTTATGGCAGTATCCGTATCCCTTCTCTCAATCTCAGCTTCATCTGTATCTGAACAAGAGAAGGATGTTGGAGGGATATATTCTAGATCTGCATCATCATCATCATCATCCTCAGTTATAGGTCATCCTCAGTAGGGGTGGGCAAAATCTCTCGCCATGTTCCCGTGAGAAATTCTACGAAAACCACATTGTTGTCAGCTTTTTCATGGGAAAATCCACATTAAAACTAGTAATTCAAAATTTTGCATTTTTCACAAAATTTGTTGCCATTTCTTCGATAGCTAAAAAGTTTCCGTCCATTGATTTACATGGCTTTACCTTTTTGCTATAAAAACGTGATGTATTAGCGGAAGTCAAATACAATAGAAGCGGCTACATAGCAAGATAGACGTGCTGTGCTATTCTGCTATGATCTTGAGGAAAAAGTGAGGCAAGAGAGGCTCATAGTGACTGGTATCACTATGAGCAGGTTTAAAAATATTAAAAGGAAGAACTGGAAGGACCCTTATGTGTCCACTGAGTCGGAGGAGGAGGAAGGGAGCACCACTGAACCAATGCTGTCCAGGCCCCCTATATCACCCCAAGGGATCTTGGAGAATTTAATGGGAAGGGATGGAGAAAAAGGAAATGCGAAGGGAGGAAGAAAAGGAAATGCAAAGGGAGGGAGAAAAGGGAATGGGAAGGGAGGGAGAAAAGGGTAGTACTAGTGAGAGCAGGATAGGTCAGCTGCCTGTGCCTGCTGCTAGATGTGCCTCCTCTGCTGCCAACATTGCTGCCACTAGTGCTGTGCCTGCTGTCAGATGTGCTGCCCCTGTTGAAATCAGTTCTGTGCCTACTGCCAGAACTGAACCTGCTGCCACTGATACTGTGCCTGCTGTCAGATGTGCTGCCCCTTTTGCCAGTGCCACCAGTGCTGTTCCTGCTGTCAGTGTTGAAGGTGTTGCCACCAGTGCTGAAGCTGCTAGTGTGTCTTGTGATACTCAGGAGGGAGGAAGGAGAAGATGATGCCAAGTGTGACAGCAGGGGACCCTAAGTCACACTTGCCATCCCCAAGCAGTCCAGCCAGTGCTAGTACTACTACTACTAAGAAGGTCCAGCATCTTGTTAGTGTTAGGAATGAAGGTGGGGTAATCAATAGCCTCATATTACAAGTGACTGTGAGGAGGAAGACTCTGGTGATTACTTGATGTGGTTGGTGTTAGTAGTAGTAACAGTAATGGTGAAGCAGCCAGTGGGACTAGTGTTAGGGGACGCATTTGAGAGCATCCAGAGTAGCAGTCAAGGGAGCCCACACCATTCATCTGGCCCTGGGAGCCCTCCTTCCCTTCCCTTCACTACAGTGTACAAGTGGAAAATGATCCTGAAGAGGCCAGAACTATGGTTGGGGGAGAGCAGGTTCAGAATTAACACCACCACCACCACCAGTGGTATCACATACCAGCTGCCCATGTGTCACGCTTGATTCTGTTGATTTTGTCCCTGTGGAGGTTCTGTAGTCTATGGGCATGCTGAGCTGCTATTGGTTCAGGGGGGTTTAAGTTTCCTGCAGACCTAACATTCGCTGCCTGATTATTCAAGCTTGTATAGCGTTCCTGCTGTTGCCTTGTTGTTGTTTTGTTTCTCTGGTTTTCGACCCCGGATTGTGTCCTGACTCTGATTTTTGCCCATTCCTGTTTTTGGCTCTTGACACCCTTACTTAACCTTGGCTTTGTTACTGACCATTCTTTTGCTAATCCTCCTTGTTCCTTATCTTACCTCAGACTGTTTATCTGACTATCATCCCACTGCTTGGTCTCCGATATATTGTGACGCTTGCTGTACCGTGCCTGACTGGCTTTGAGATTGCCCTTCACTTTGAGGGCTCCTGCTGGCCTGGCTATTTCCTCCCGTCTATGCTTCCCACTTAATGGTCTCCGTGTGGCTGCTAGACTGCTCACTTTTGCTCTGGTTCTCTGGTCGTCCATGCCTCCTCCTGATTGGCCTAGCCAGCTGTCAGGTTAGGTTCCGTCCGTCCCCACCTCCATTTGCTCGGTCTAGTGTTTTGAAGGGTTGGCAGCCGATAGCCTCAACTGTGGACCCTGTTCCCTGTGTTGGCTGACTGTGTTTGGCACTCGGGCTTAAGAGGTACGGTAGTGACTTAGTGAGCAGGTCATTGTTTTGCCCACGGGTCAGCTCTCCTGCATATTGGAGGTCCTCCTGTCTATAGTGGGGGTTGCATGTTTCTGTTTCATCCCTATTTGGGTCAGTACAGGCTATCCTCTTGGCCCTTAGCGGTAGTGGCCTGCTGAGCTACTGGGTTAGAGCGGTCTCACTCCGCCAACTCAGCGTCCCCTAATAGGACCTGTTATAGTGTTGAGGTGGTTTTGGCAGTGTCCTCGGATACTGGGTTCTGTAGGAGGTTTCTGGTGGTCCTAGCCTGCTGTGTTGTGATCAGCCTTGGTCTTGTTTCCTGTGTCCTTGTTGGCCGTCGTGTGGGAGGTGACCCTATCCCCAATTTGGGTCATCTCAGTCAGCTAGGGTTGACTCCGTATGGGGGGGTTCGCATCTTGTTCCTGTACTGGCATTCCTGTTTAAGTGGTCTTTAACTGCACCATATCTAGTTGGTTATCTGCCATAGGATCCTTCCGCACTCTGGGAGTTGAGATATTTACAGTCCACCCTTCTACTCATCCTGGTCATGGTCCCGCTCAACTGGGATCGGACATCTGGCTTCGCGGCCAGCACCTTTACTCCGGCCACAGTCGCAGCAAGGGATTAGGGTGACTGTCTGCGCACCTGAGCTACGCTCTCAAGCATCACACCCGAGCATCATCCTCCAACTCCTAGAGCACCGTGACACGGTGCCTGCTACTACTGCTTGCAGTCTGCCTTCTTCAGGTCAAAAAAAAAGTGTGACATTAGGGGACACTCTCTGTCACATTGTTCTTCACCTCCTTCAAGCTGCAGTGAGATGTCTGTAATAGAGCAGCAGCACGTAAGGACTAGTGGTGGTGGTGATGATGATGGTGGAGAAACAGGAGTGGAAGAGATATTGATGGCTTTTTTATAAGAAACTGAGAAGGAACGGGAAACAGGGATGAGGATGGACATCACAACTACCAGTAGCAATGAGCTTTTGGAATTTGCGGAATTTTCAGCTGCTCTAATTTATGCTGCTTTAGAGAGCTAAAACGTGATGCTTCTGAACAGTGACTAGCCGTAGAACAGGCCATTGTGCTGTTGTTCGTTCTCAGAAGCCTCTCACATTTTGTATGCTTATTTTGAATATTGTTTGGGTGTCTTCCAAAGAGTGAAGGGTAATCCAGACGTGGACCCCTTGCTCTCAGTGAGTAGGGAATTCAGCCGCACCTCCCCAAGGAGGCCCAGCAAGGCCAAACATATATAAGTGGTTAGCTAGTGTACCCTTGCAGAAGGGACTTTCCTGTCATTTTGGGCAGTATTAGTCTAATATGTATGTGGAAAGTTATCCTCTGTAATAGCACTAGAGAGCTAAAATGTGATGCTTCTGATTGGTAACTAACGGTAGAATAGGCCATTGTGCTTTTTTTCATCGTCAGAAGCGTCTCACATTTTGTATGCTTATCTTGAATACTCTTGGGGGGGTCTTCCTAAGAGTGAAGGGTAATCCAGGCATGGACCCCTAGGAAATCCAGCTGCACCTCCCTGATGAGGCCCAACAAAGCCGAAATGTATGTCGGGGTTACCTGGTGTTCCTGTGCAGAAGGGACTTGCCTGTCATTTTGGAACTGGACAGCCTTTTTTGGATGGGATTAGTCTAAAATGTATGTGGAAATTTGTCCTCTGTAGTTGCACCAGCCCACAAAATTGCAGTACCATAACTAGCCCCCACCACCTCAGGTATATGTAGAGAAAAGAAGAAGATGGCCAATAATGCTTCTTCACCAGCCTCATCTCAAAAATCATGGGTATCTTGTTATCAAATACATTTTTCCATTGAGAGCAAGAACTGTCATCAGCATCTGACAGCAAATGTAATGTGCACATTGTGTGTGATAAATAAGGTAAGGGCTGGGAACAATGGACACATCTGGACTCACATCAAACAACTAGCATAACTGTTACCAAACACTGTGATGTGAAATCATCCCACCAGAAACCAAGTAGCGCTCAGGACATGGGACAATAGTTGGGGGAGGTAAAGAGAAACAAGGTGGATTGCAGGAAGATGCAGTTATCCCTAGAGCAAGAAGGTGATGGTGAGCCAGGTGTTTTGCTAACCATCAAACTTTCAGCTTCTGGCTGGGTTTCTCTATTCTTCCTCCTGTTAGATCTCCACCTTGCTTCTTGTTGCCTTTGAAGAGAGTCAGGGGTACAGTAACAGTGGTGCCTTATTTCTTTGGTGGGTGTTTGGCTTTAACCCTTTGGGTGCCAGAGTGGTACGGAATGCATTGCAAAGCAATGTATTCTGTACCACTCTGGCACTCAAAGGGTTAACATGTTTCACATAAATGTCATTGTGTTTGTGTTTCATGTGCGTTATTTGGGTGGTTGTGCCAAGGTGCATTCCCTCCTTTCCCCCTTTTCACTGATTTTATCACAAATTGTGCACAGTGAAGTCGATGATGACTGCATTGTGCTTGACCCAAGAGAAAAATAGTCCAACACCCAGGACCTCAGGGGGGAGGAGAAAGGTGGAGAAGAATGGCCTCTTTCTTCTTCTCCTCCACATTCCCCTTCACTGGCTGGGACAGAGGATGATGTTGTTGCTACTGCCTCAAAATCAGAACTGCAACTAGGACTAGGAGTACTGCTGCTGGCAATTGGAACCTGTCCTAGTCCCGCATCACTTGACCCCATTCCCACTTTGTCCACGGTGGTATGTGGCACACTAGCCTGCTCTTCAGCATCTTGCTGCCCTTGCAACTCAGCAGCAGCAGGAATTAGAGCAGTAGCAAACTCCATAAATTCAAAAAGCTCACTGCTTGTTGTGGTGGTGATGCCCATCCCTGTCTCCCATTCCTTCTCGTAGTGGCTTTTTTTAGCCCAAAAATGTCTCTTCAACCCCAGCTTCTCCACCATCATCAGTAACACCACTAGTCCCTCCTTGCTGCTGCTGCTCTATTTCTGATCTCTCACCGATTGGAGGAGTTGATGAGAAATGTGACAGAGGGTACCCTAATGTCACACTTGCCATTTCTTGTTGACCTGAAGAAGGCAGACTGGCAGCACTAGCACCAGGTACAAGCAGCTGATCTGTGCTCCTGGTGGGGGTGGCATTATTGCTGCTAGCCACCAATTTTAGCTTCTTCAAGATCATATTCCATCTGGACACTGCTGTGGTGCCTAGATAAAGGGAACTCCCAAGTTCAGGGAAATGTGATGTACCTTGACCGCTAGTCTGACGATTCCGCATTATTTCCCCTAATGCTAGTTCCACCAGCTGCTTCATCATCGCTGTTGCTACTACTAATGCTAACCACATCAATTTCAGTCCCTGAGTCTTCCTGCTCACTAGTAATATGATCACCCCTCCTTCTCTCTTAAACAACCGTCTTAGTAGTAGTACTAGTGGAGGGACTGCTTGGGGATGGCAAGTGGGACTTTGGGTCCCCTGCTGTCACAATTGGCTTCATCTCCTCCTCTCCCCACTTCTTAGAATTACAAGACGCACTGGCAGCAAGGGCAACACTGGCAGCAGGCACAGGAAGCTGACCCGTCATGCTGACACTATGACTACCCTCTTTTTCCTCCTATAAGACAAATTTCCCCAAGATCCCTAGGGGTGTTAAAGGGGGACTGGCCATCATTGGGTCTGGGGAACCAGGATATCCAGACCCTTTCATGTTGGTGGTAGTGGTCACTTCCTCCTCCTCGGACTCACTGGATGCATAATGGTACTTCCAGCTTCTCCCTTTATTATTATTAAACTTGCTCATAGTGATAGCAGCCACTATGAGCCACTATTTCCACAATTTGGCACACCATCTCACAGTACAGTCTAGCTCCGCTCTTTTGCTCTGTAGCTGCTTGTATTTCTTTCACTTCCTTGAAAACAGCACATTTTTAAATTGGTGGAAAATTTCTAGCTATTGAAAAAATAGCAAACATTTTTTTACCATTGGGCAAAAATGAGGTTTTAAATTGCTTTATTTAAAGCAGATTTTCCAGTGAAAACGTGGACACCCATGTGGTTTTCACTGATTTTTTTCACAGGAACATGATGGGACCATTCACCAACCCCTAGTTGCCACACTCTCGTCTGTTCTTATAATATATCTAAATCATTTGCATGTACACCCAGTACTGTCCATCCTGTTGCAGATCTTTGTATCATCGTCAAAAAACCACCTTACTAAGAAGGGCTTTTTTTAATATCATTAATAAAAAATATTAAAAATCCCTGAGGTACCTCATTAGTAACATGACCTTCCTTTGGATCTCGTCCATTATCTGAAACAGTGCCCTATCCATTACATTATTTTTATATCAAGACCCATACACTGCAAATTATTAATGATTTTACAATGAGGAACAGTATCAGATGCCTTACTAAAATTTACTTTAGTTACCCAGTCAAAAAAATTGGATGTGATTAGTTTGACAAGATCTCCCTGCAGTAAACCCGTGCTGTTTAAGATCTTGCAAGTAAACAGTCGTAAGTTCATGTGACTAAGTCAAGGGGGTGCCTGGAAGGTTTGTCAAGATGATACTACTAAGACAACCAAAGCACTTGAAACATTGGTCTATTCAGCATGAGTTTAGAGCCACTAATGTAAGACATGCTGCATTTGTTGCCTGGGTCACACTCTAGGCAACTAAAGATTATTTTTCCATTGATCTCCAATCGTTGATGTTAGTTGATTAATACACTGTGGAGTTTGAGCTGATAAGACAGATCGCATCATTTGAAGCCTTTAGAGAAGCCGGACTGTTGGTGACATGCATGTCAGGCATTTCTTTGTGTAGTTTTTACTAACGAAATAGCCTTTTTTTAAACTTAATGAGGACTGTCTATCCTTTTTAAGTAAGCCATAAACTTGACCCACACATTTTTTACCCTTTTTCCAGTTTAATTGCTTCTGTGGCTTAATATATTTTAAATTGTTGACAACTTAACCAAGTGACTGAGAACTATTCCATCACTCTTATTTTCTATTATTTTTCCTGCATGTCTTGATGACACAGATTAAGGAATTCAGCTAGATATCTATTTGTGTTTCAAATATAGTTAACACATTAACCCTTTATGGACCAGAGAGGTATGCAATGCATTGTGAAGTAATGGTCCTTAAATGGTTAACAAAGTTGTTTCCAGTCTTGTACAGATATATGAAGGCCTGTTAATATAACCATATTATTTTACATTTTTCAGTTCATTATTACTTCTTATTAATTGATTCATGCTTCTAACAAGTGTTTAAAGGAGCAGTAAACCTTTTTTATGAAAAAATATATATTGTAGGGATTTTCCTATTGAGTAAAATAAGGGCACTCCCACTGCCGAGAGATTTATACTTCCAGAGTTATTACAGTTTAAACCCATGTTTTTTTACATTAACAGTGCCCTCTAGTGGTCAAATTCTAATTAGATTTCCTGTTAGATTCTAATGGAGAAGAAAGTCAGAAAAGTCAGAGACATACAGTTCTCCATAGAATGTGATAGAAACTGCCTGTCACTTCCTGTCAGTTAGAACTATCAGGAAGTAAACACAATAAATTCACTTCCTGATTATTTAAACTGCTATAATTTTTGAATAAAACACCTGACAGCGATGAGAGTGACCTTGTTTTATTCAGCAGGAAATGCTCTGTAAAATATTTGTTTTCATAAAAAAAAGTTTACTGCTCCTTTAACTATTTTGGATTTTTTTTTACTATTTCTTACCACAGACCATTATAAACATTGTGTCATTTTCACTTGTTTCTCTCACTTGGTCCTGTATATAACTTTAAGTATAACATGGAACTGCTTCTCATAACTTCTCATGCTTTTCTTAACCCCTTGAGAAGCAGAGTTGTGATCAACATTGAAAATGTTTACTATCAGTGAACACTGATAGTTACTTTGTCTACAGCATTCATTTTATAGTTCTCATAACTATATTCTCTCTATATGTACATATATATTTATCTATCTCTTTCTATATCTTGAAAATGATTCTGTCAGACAGTAAGATGTGAGTGGATGGATACACTCACTCCAACAAGTACATTCAATGCCCATGTGCATAATCCCAGAATATATATGTGCAGCAATACAAAAAAAGAAGGCAGCAGCCATGAGACTTCAAGACGTCTTGATAAAAAATAGAAAATAATGGCCCAAAATTACCTTAAGGTCCTAGGTCCAGCTATTTAGTGCAAGGTACTGATGAGAATGTTTCAGTGCTATATTTCCTGGTGACCTTCTAGACCAATGTGTTCCTCCATCACACCCTTAACAAGTACTGATTCTGTGCAAATGTTTCCAATCACTGCCTAAATGGAAACCACAGGCAATTTGTCCCTCTGCCGACAGAGCAATTTTCATTCAGAAGGACACACTGACTGTGGCTTCAAGCTTGTAGCAATCAGACATGTCAACACAGAACTGGGACCTGTAGTAAATAAAATGATATACTTTACAAAGCATGCAGTAGAAGCCAGAGCCATATGAGTGGATAGGAGACATCTGCAGTCTTCACTGGGCCCAGGACTCATTTAACACTTGGCAAAATTCAGAGCTTGCAAAAGTACATGAGGAACTGGCTGCACAAGAGGAACATATGGACCTAAAGATCATCAGTAAGCAATGCAAGGAAGCCTGCATACCTCTACACTGTACAAAATGAACTGGCGGTCTATGGAAATCCAGAGCTTACTGCAAATGATGGTGGTGACGAGAGCAGGAGTAGGCAACCTGAATTTCTTAACTGTTATTGAACTACATCTCCCATCACCCTCTGCAAGATCTTGGCTAGCTGTGAATGATGCAAGTTGTAGTCCAACAGCAGCTAGAGCACCACAGGTTTCCAAGCAGTGTGTTTTTCTTTTCTTATGTGTATGTCTGTTTGTGTGTGTGATCGCATGCACGCGCTGGCCTAGGTATAGAAAATGTGATTAACCCCTTTTAAAATGTATCCAGTTGTCTTTTCAAAATGGAACCTGGTCTGTCTTATTTTCATGTTTGTATTTCCTTTAATCCCACTGAGCGACAAACTTCAATTTCCATGGTCAGTGTCTACCTCTCCAGCAGCTCAAGTTTAAAATATTATGGTGGCAACCATAATGGATTTATTATCACACTAGAATAATTTACATCAGTAATGTTCTACATTTAAGAAGTCTTATCACACCATAATGCTCTTTGTTTGAAGATGCTAATTTCAAACAATATTATGCAAAAATCTTGGAATGTTATCACAAGCCACATAAGTATTTTTCTCAAATTACCAATATTTAGTATGACTCTTACTTACTAACATAACCTTTTAACCTACCCATGGTGGTAAATTGATTTCCAGGTTTTTAAAAGCCACATTAGTGTATGCTTTATAGGAGACAGAACACATCATGTCAGCCCTTCCGCCATATTAAAGCAATGTAAGGTTTAAAGGGCAGACATATGCAATAGTCGCTGTTGGAACATTTTAAGTAGCAGTTGCTTCCAAACAGATTTTGTAAGTGAAAAGTAGTAAACTGTGTTAAGAATCACTTGAGACCATTAGCAACAAAATGTTAAGGTTAATAAATGAAAAAATTTCACAGTTTTCAAGGTCAAATCACAATGTTGCTGAAGTTTCATATGTGAAAAAACTCTGATACTTGACTGCAAACTAAATACCCTAGAAAGATTATTCTTTGTTTTCTTTCTTAAAGGGATAGTAATACTTTGTTTTATCTTTATTTTATTTTGTAGGCATTAAAAACATGAAGAATGATATAAGTCTTATCTCTCAAACCTTTATGGTTTGAGAGATATTCACAAGCAAAGTTTCCCCCTCCCACCCCTTTTACCTTGTGAAAACCATCTCTTCTCAGATGCGGAATCTGTATGGAAGACCAGACAGATAAGAGCAGGGGACAATCTTCTTCCTCTGAGAACAATGAAAACCCTGCCCCCTTGACAAGGTTTTCAGGTTTTTCCCTTATCTTAATTGAAGATTGTCCCTCTCTGCAGTCTACCTGGACACCTCCCTTCTGATCTGGCTGAGCAGTGTTACATCAGTAAAAGGGACAGGAGGGGGATACTTTGTCATTGAATTACTCTTGAACTACGACTCTGACAGTATTGATATAACACTATCCAAAGTTCAAATACTATGATGATTAATTAGAGCCGCTTTTATTATGAAACATTACTATACTTTTAAATCTTTGATGATTATAAATGAAGAGTCATATAAGTGTTCCAATAACTAGTAATTGTTTAATTATAGTAATGTAAACATGCTCAGGGATTTAAGTAAACTGAGATTTGTTTTAATTGTTCCATATTATGCCAATTGGTTTCCTTCAGAATTGCTCTAATTTTTAATACTTAATCCTCAGGGAGTCTACATTGTGTCGTCTGTCACTTGGTTCACCTTCCCAGGAAAGTGACACGATACAGATTTTGTGTTTTGGCCTCCTTCCAATTGTGTGCATTTGTTTCTGTGTTTTTGCATGTTTTCCCCTCCTGATATGTTTTATTATTATTTTATGTGGCTTATTGTTCTACCCTATATCACTCGTCTTCATTTCCAAAACTGGGTCATCCATATCATTATGTTATTACAAATAATTTTTAAGTAGGGCATACATATTATTAGTCAATCCATCTGGTTCCGCAAATGTGATATTCAAGGGACTCCTGACTAGAGATGGATGAAAAGTAGGGACGGACAAAGCTTTTAGTCTCAAAGGTGAAACAGGAGAAAAATTTAATTTCACACCAAGTGGGACGTTTATCTAGAAAAATTATGATTTTCCTCTTTTTCATGCATAGCTTATTTAATTAAAATCAATGGTAAGAATGAATTCTTCCCCACCCCCACGTGACACGTTTCCCTTCTTTTGCACATGGATAGTATAAAAGGGGTGTCTTGTGACTGCTACTTAGGATAGGTAAATAAAGCAAAGTTGGAGTATAGTTCAAGTGTTAGTAATGTCCTACTACATAAATGCTGTATCTGAATCTCAGAGTCCAATAATGTATATCTGTAGCTTTCATTTTGAAAAGCATTAAGTCATTCTTTAGTTTTTACCTTCCAAAGTTTACTGGCATTGGAACCCGTCTGCCATATTTAAGTCCTCAGATCCAGTGTGTGCTTGTGAAGTCTGTCTCTTCTATGCACAATCCACTGAATTACCCAATGGGAGGGGGTGAAGTGCTCCTTACGTCCTCCCAACATCACTCGCAGCTCCTTAGAGGATGGCTTCTGAAGACTGCTGAAGCTGTACTGCGCATTTCCACTATAAAGTAGCCCTCCATGAAGCTGCAGCAGCAGAGCAAGTAATTATCAATTCGCTATAACGTTATTTTCTGGTACAACTTCTGGTATCAGTTATTTGTCCAGGTCTGTAAATAAACCAATATTCATAGACATCTGCAGCCCCCACCCCCGAAAAAATAAATAAATAAAATAACTCCATGTTGCTGCCTGAACTCTAGCAATTAAATAGAATGACTTATTGATATGAATCTGGAAAAAAGCACACATCACCCCTTACATGCCCAAAGGGCAGATCACCAGGAAAACAGCCCCCTCACATGCCCAAAGGCCAGATGCCAGGTACACATCCCCCCTTACATGCCCAAAGGGCAGATCGCCAGGCACACAGCCTCCCTTACATGCCCAAAGGGCAGATCGCCACACACACAGCCTCCTTAAATACCCATTGTGTGGATCCCAGGCAGAGACCCCAAATATGTGTCCAAAACGTGGATACCAGGTAGAGAATAGGGATGGGCAAAAATTTTCGCCTCAAACTGAAATCGGAGAATAATGGCACTTTCTGCTTGGCGAATAATTTCCTGCAAAAACTGCCATTTTTCTGCTTTTTCCCGCCTTTTCCGCCCATTGAAATCAATGAGAAGAAAAATATTTCTCCACCACACAAGTTTTCTACATCCACATAAAAGGCTGTCAGGCTCTCACAGCAGCCATTCTGTGTGAGCTAGAGGAGATAGGCAAATAAAGGGAAAATTAAGCTTAATTTAGGGAGTAATTTAGGTAGGACATTTGTTCTCTGTATTAGGGGAAGCTGGGGGCACTCTAGGGGATAAGAAGGGAGGAAGGAGGTTGACCCCCAAATACTCCAAAATACCATGTGACTGACTGGCAAGACACAATCAGCTAGGGACCTATTTGCTTGCTGATCTTGCTGTTATTGTCTCTGTGCTGGGTGGGGAAGTCTGGGGAAAGATATTGATTTTATTTTTCAGTTATAATTTTTTTGGACAGACTGTGATAAGACAACAGGGTGGACAACTTAAACAAAAAAATAAAAACAAATGAAAAATAATTAAAAACTAAATATCTTAGGTGACAGTGACAGACAGCTGAATGGGCTTAAGCAAGGCATCATACAGCTCCATCAGTGGTGCTGTGTACAGTACAGTAAAAAAAGTGTAGTTGCGTAATGTCCAGCAAATCCACAAGGGGAAGGGGGAGGGGTGGAGCTGTGCAGGGACATGAGAGTAAAGTAGTAGTTCAAAAACTGACAGCAGCAATGGTTGCTGAGTGTGTGCAGTCAATGATGATGATCCCTACACTCCAAGAAAGGATGCAGTTTGTCAAGGTCCCAGCAAAACTAGTTCCAGCACAACCAGTGCCAGTAGAAATATAGAACTATATAAGAACACCGAAGACGACAACAAGTTGCATTCAAGTGTTGATGATGCTGGCAATAGCATAATAGAGGAAGGTGAAACAGCTGAACCGCCTTCTGCATCAGACAGTGAGACAACCAAGCACCAAAACACCTGTCCTCTAAGCAGTAGTGAATTTTGTTACAGTAAAAGTAAAAAGAATTTGTTTGAGACCTCTTAAATCTTAGAGTAGTATAATGGTGGTAGTGGGCAAGAACTGTCGGGTGATGCTGATGCTGCTGAGGATGACCTAATGATGACTGTATCACGGTCCCCGTGATTCCCTGTCAATCTCTGACTGTGTACATTTGCATTGGAGGAGTCTGATTGGCCCGCCCAGGATGTGCCTTTATATGCTGGCGTTTGGGCACTTGTCAATTGCCCTTTCGTGGTGTTATGTTGCTGCGCCTAGTTGCTGATCTCCAGTGTTTCCTGTGTTCCGACCCGGCTAGTCTGACTCGCCTCCTGTTCCTGCTCCGTGATCTGACCCGGCTCTGGCTGACGACCCTACACTGTGATCTGACCCGGCTCTGGCTGACGACCCTGCACCGTGATCTGACCCGGCTCTGGCTGACGACCCTGTACTGTGATCTGACCCGGCTCTGGCTGACGACCCTGCACCGTGATCTGACCCGGCTCTGGCTGACGACCCTGCTCCGTGATTCGACCCGGTTCTGGCTCCTGATCCTGCTCCGTGATTGATCCACTCTCCGGTGGTGTTCCTGCGACTCTGTCATCTGGTTCCGGCTACTCTCCTGTCCGGTTGCTGCTCCAGTGTCCTCCGGTCGCGCTGGCGACATTCTGAACTGTTCTTGGTTTCTTCTCGCTCTTGTAGCTGTAGCCGAGGTTGCCTGACTTGTACTCGCTGAGCATTGCTCTTTCAAATGTACCAGATTAATCCTTGCACTGCCGGTAGTCTCCAATTACGTGCCACTTGTTATATTGCCAAGATCCTATTGATTCTCTGAGCCTTTACACTTTGAGCCTCCGCTTGACGCGATACCAGTCCTTGCAGAGCTCCTCTTGTCCGGTGCTCGGGGTGCACCGTGTTCACGCCGGTTGACACTGGTAGTCCGTTCGCTCTTGCAATAAGGATTCTGGGTGACACTGGAAGGGTGTCTGGGCAGTATCTCATTTGCTCAAAGTGCACAATTCCAACTGCACTACTCTGTGCATCGGCTCTTCTTAAGCTTGGGCAAATCCGTTCTACTGTGTCCTCCCAAGGGCTGGCATACTTTCCGTGGCAGACGCAGGGTTACTCACTACTCATTCAGGGTGATTCCTATTCTGGTTACATCAGATTGGCAGTAGCATTCCTCATAGCCCACGGTGGTGGTACGGGCTCAGCTCAGAGCAACAGGGGCTCATCCTGCTTCTGCTTTGAGAGTGATACAGCGCTGATCCTGTGTTCCTGTTCTACATTTAGAGACTGTTATATCTCCTGGGCGTTGGCCAATCTAGCCTGAGCCACACCAGTTGCTCAAGTTAACCCTCTATGTAGCTCCTGTCTGTAGCTATATCCATCCTCTGTTTATATTGCCTGTATTTGTTTGCATTATTCTTACCTATACTGACCCCTAGGGGCACTGTTTATCATTCTGTTTCAATAAACTGTTTTTTTACATTACAACCTGGTCTGAGTGTCAGAAAAACCGTAACACACTGATGATGATGATGCAGATCTAGAATACATCCCTCAAGCATCCTTTTCTTGCTCAGATACAGATGAAGTTGAGAGTGAGGATAATGACAGGGCTATAAGGTTACCAGAAAGTCAAAGGCTGTATCTTCCACCACTTTTAAGGAGCACTGTGCCTGTCTATAAATTGTTTGAGAAAGCCATTGGAAAGTCTGACCCTGGACAAGTACAGATGTCAAAAAGCACACAGTCACCCTATCAGTCATCATCAGCATCATCGCTTCTTCAAAGTCCAATTCCCACTCAGCCACACACACACCTGTTTTGAGTACCCAGCAACAGCAACACAGGTTAACTTCCACAGTGTTGGATATGATTAGTTCCTCTGGTGCTGCTGCTGTAAGTGCTGCACCTTTGACACCTAGAAGTAGTGGCAGTGGAATTACATCAACATCCAGCTCCAGTAGTAGTAGTAGTAGCAGAAACCACACATGACAGACAAAGCCAGGGCAAATATATTAACAGCAGCACAGATGAGGAGGTGGAGGACAGATGGGACCACTGCTATGACCGGTAAGTAATGTGTGTCAATAATCTGAGAAGGAGGATAGAGTATGACAATGGTAAAAATACATACACAAATCACACCATGCCAGTCCACCAGCACCACCACCATTACAATACACATCTGCCACATTGTAAGTTGTACTTTATTTTTTTCATTACTTGACATCATCATAAATATGTGCCAGTGTAGCTTAAGCAGGAAGTTAGTGTTGTGGGAAAAGGACAAATGCATTCTGCATGCTAACACATTTTCAAGCTATATTTTGCTGTAGGACTCACGACTTTGACTTTCGGCCACTTATTTCTAAACTTCAGCCCTCAGAAGAAGTAATATTAGAGTGGGAAATGTAGTACCTATAGGAAATATAGATGAAAAATGTGTTAAAATAGGCGAAAAATGTGTTAACATTGGTGGAAAATTTGATAAAATAGGCAAAAAGGAGGACATTTTTGCATAGGCATAAAGGCAAAATTTTTCACGGGTAAAGCGAAAAATCGGCACGTTTTTGCGAAAAGTCATGTGGGAAATTTTTCTTACTTTTCACCCACCCCCAGTAGAGAACTCACTTATGTGCCCAAAGCATGAATCCCAGACAGAGAGCCCAAATATGTGCCCAAAGCGCGGATTCTAGGCAGAGAGCCCAAATATGTGTACATAGTGTGGATACCAGGTAGAAAACCCACTTATGTGCCCAAAGTGCGGATCCGAGACAGAGAGCCCAAGTATGTGCTCAAAGCATGGATTCTAGGCAGAGAGCCCAAATATGTGTCCAAAGGGTGTATATACCAGGTAGAGAACCCACTTATGTGCCCAAAGCGTAGATCCCAGGTAGAGAGCCCAAATATGTGTCCAAAGCATGGATTCCAAGCAGTGAACCCACTTATGTGTCCAAAGCGTGGATGCCAGGCAGAGAGCCCAAATATGTGCCCAAAGCAATAACTATTAAGAGTGATAGACTTTCACACTTTAATTTTACGTTTTTGTTGTTTCCAATTCACTTATAGTTGTCTTATATCATTTTTACTTACATACTAAAGCAACGTCCCCTCCTCGTCTGATCCGAGAAGCAGTGAGCCACACGGTATGGTCACATGAAAGAAAAAGTAGATCCAGCTCTGCAGAGAAGGCAACGCTTTATTGCTAAAGGGGCAGGATTTCATACAGGCTGCATTGAAGTTTGTTCCTCTAAAGGATCCATCGTGTCTGCCTACACCAAGTCGGCTCTGGCCAACTTACAAGGAGTTTGATGAAAATGGGTGGGAGGGGAAGACTTCTACAAGGATTTTCAGCGAAACAATACAGGTACAGACATTTCAAACACCACCATGACTACTGAAAAATGTTACTGAATCATACTAGAGCATATAATTATTGGACATTGCTATCCCTTTCAGGGAGTCTTTTAGGCAGGGAATTTGATTTCTTTGTTTAGGGAGCCTGGGGGCACGCTGTACAGGGGAGTGTGAAGGGAGAAAGGAGGTTTACCCAAAATATACTAAAATCTTGGTTGACTGAGACAGCCAGCTGTGATGCAAGTTCTTTCCTGATCTGGCTGTGTGTTAGGGGAGTATGGGGGAGTGTGAAGGGAGCAAAGGAAATTTACCCCAAGTACATAAAAATCTTATGTAACTCTATGGGAAGACATAGTCAGCTATTATTCAAATTGCTTGCAGCTGGCTGTTCTCTCTATGTTAGGGAAGTCTGGAGGAACAAGTAGTTGCACAGGCAGTGTGGTTTTTCTTGTTGTTTTTTTTTGTTAATAGTGAGAAGGTCAGTTGATAAAAAATATATATAACAAATTAAAGAAAACAAATTGTTTGACTGATAGGTGAGACAGACAGGGACCCTGACATGAGCTGTGAATGAGGCAAACAGACAGTAAAGGGTAAGATATCACACACAAAACACACTAGTTTAATAATGTCCAGCAAACATAATAGGGCAGCTGTAATGCAAAATGAGTAGGACCAGGGACATGTTAAGGTAGTCAAAAAACTGACTGCAGTCATGGTTGCTGTAGCATGTGTAATACATTATGATGATCCTTCTCCTCCTGTCCCTGGGGAGACTGTTTGTCAATGTACCATAAAACGCTCCACCACCACCAGTAATATTAATAAAACATGTAAGACAACAACAAGTTACATTCTAATGTTGGTGGACTAATGAAAAAAGATGTAGCAGTTCAACCAAATGCTGAATCTGACAGTGGCACAAACAAGCACATCTATCCTGAAAGTAGAAAAATTGCTTGAGACTTCAAAAAGCCTAGAGGAAAATAAAAGTAGTGGGAATGAAGATACGGATGATGACATGGGCATATAATTAGATAGAGTAGTGTGCCTGTTTATAAACTGTTTGAGAAAACAATTGGAAAGTCTGACTCTGGGCATATAACGATGCCAATAAATGCACAATCATCTTGTTAGTCATCATCAGCATCACTACCCCTTACAATTCCAAGTCCCACCCAGCCAGCCACACACACTGTTGAGTAGCCACTAGCAACACAGGCCATCAATATCTGATCCAACCCTAGCTATGTTGAATTCTTCTGCTGGGTTTGGAAGAGTAGCACCACTGACACGAACTGCTAGTACAATTACAGCAACAAATAGCCCCAGTAGTGCTAGTAGCCCCTCAAAAACCCCTCTGTCTATGGTGTCTACATTATGGAGCTAATTCAACCATAATCTAAAAGCTAAACATGTAGTGATCTGTTGTCTGTGTAAGAAGCATGTGAGCAGAGGGGAAGCAGGCTCACACCTAGGCACCTCCTCAATGAGATTTTATATGAAGCACAATTACAGGACTGATTAGGAGACAAACAATCGTATGCAGCATCAAGTCACAGCTAGTAATATTGCCTCTGGTTCTCGCAATGTTAATAATAGACAGCAGCAGCGTAGTCCATACCAGCAGCACATCACTTTGTACATGCAGAGTTTTGAGAGACAATCCCATAAAGCCATAGATGTGTTAAACTAGATGTGATAGAAGAATGGTGTGTAGTTATACCCCAGTCCTTGAAAGCTGGTTTTGTGTATTCTGATTATGGCTCCAACATAATAGCCATCTTAAGAATAGGATATACATGCATGTACCTGATTTTCCCACATCCTAAATTTAGTTGTGACTATATTTCTCGCAGAATCTAAAACCCTTAAAGAGTTGCTGAATATTGCCCACAAAATCTGTGCCCATTTTAGCAGCTCCGACAGTGCTTGTAATGCAGTATATTCCATGCAAGAGGAAAACAACCTGCCCCATCACCAGCTGAAAACTTAGCTCCCTATCAGGTGGAATTCCACATTTTACATGATAGAGCATTTGTACAAGCAGAATAAGGCCATTATTGAGTATGCAAGCAAAACCGGAAGGCTTTGACAATGGTAACTAATGTGTTACCTATTTGAGGTGCTGAAAGCTTTTGAGGAAGCCATCTTGCTGGTTAGTCATGTAGGGGCAGGAATTCATGAGATTCTCCCATTGATATATATATATATATATTGCAGACATGTACAAGCTAGTGAAGAACATGTTAGAGTCCCTTGAGCAGGATAATCACATAGTGTCCATCAAAAAGCAATAAGAAGTACATTCTTACGACTTTTCTAGATTGCCCCTTTTAAAATAACATTTCTGAATTTCTTCCAAAGCATGATCAATTTGTGCCAAGGCATGACGATGATCATCAGTATCTCTCTGAAGAATCAAATTATTGTAAAGAATATAAAGATATTCTTATAAATGAAGTGGAGGGTTGCAATGTGGAAGATGAGAGAGAGAAAGTTAATGCAAAAAAACCCCCAAAACTGTCCAAAAGCATATCGAAAACGAAACTACCAAAGCATGCCTGTGTTGGTGGAATCTGTGGATTTTTTTTTTGGGGGGGGAGGTTGTTGACTAGGATGGAGGGGGAGAGTTCATAAAAAAAATAAATAAAATTAAAAATGAAATAATAAACTGCTCTGTAACGTGATAGAGACAGGGACCACCCTGATGTAAGCTGTAACTGGGACAGACCGATAACCTAGTATTTTGCAGAGGATGAATTATAGGGCTTAGATGTGTTTGAGGTCCAAGCCCTAAGGAAACATTGATTTGTAGGACTTAGACTTGTTAGGCCAAGCCCTGAGGAAACAGTGATTTGAAGGACTTAGGGCCACATGTTGAAAGAGTAGCGAAATAGCTTTTGTAGTTTGTAACGACTTTTCAAAATACAGTGTCGTTGGGCTCATTAATATTTTCAGAGAATGTTGGTTGTGATCGGAAATATGTAGTTTTGGCTTTGAAGTACAATTCCTGACTGAAACTGTCGTATGTAATGACAAAACGTCAGTATATAGGTATGGTAATTGAGCTTGTGTTCCCTTCAATTATTATATGTTTTGTTTGTATACAACAAATTTTCTTTTCTTCTTTATGACACTGGAGAACAGTTTAGCCATGCCCTTGCCTTGTCCCTTTGCCAGGCAATTCTGGAGTTATGACATATATGACAGATATAACTAGTTTTTTGTCGTACATTCTATACAAAATATGTTGTTTATGCATACAATTACTTATTTTTGTCGTTCATACAACATTTTTTTATTGTTATCCCTTTGAATTTACGGCCCTTAGAATGGATAGGCACAAGCCCTGAGGAAACATTGATTTGTAGGACTTAGACTTCATAGGCACAAGTAGGGGTGAGAATTATTTCCCGCATGACTTTTTGCAAAAAACGGACAATTTTTCTCTTTTTTCACAAATGTTTTTTCATTTTCTCCAATGCAAAATGTTCCTCCTTTTCGCCTATTCCAATACATTTTTCTCCTATTCCAACACATTTTCACCTATTTTTCCTATGGGTACAACATTTCCCAGCACAATATTATTTCTTCTGAGGGCTGTAGTGGAGAAATAAGAAGCTGAAAATCAAAGTTGGGAGTCCTACATCAACATATACCTTGAAAAATGTATTAGCATGCAGAGTGCATTTGTTCTTTGCACACAACACTAACTTCCTGCTTAAGTGACACTGGCACATATTCATGATTATATCAAAAATAAAGTACAACCTACAATGTGGCAGATGTGTATGGTAGTGGTGGTGCTGGGGGACTGGCACTGTGTGATTGGTGGTACCTTGACAAACTGCATCCACCCAGGGAGGAAAGGAATCATCATCATTTATTGCACACGCTGCAGCAACCTCAGTTTTTGATCTATCATTTTACTCCCAAGTCCCTGCACTGATCCACCTTTCTCCCCTACCCCCTTGTGCTTTTGTTGGACATTACTCAACTGCTGGGTGTGTTTTTACCCTCTAAGTACACAACTGATGGAGTGTGACGTCTTGCCTTGGCCCTCAACAATATTCTCAATATTGTCTGCTTTCTATCAAGTCTAACTCAGTCACAGAGATCACATCAGGCTTCCAGTCAGCTGTCTGTCACCTAATATATTTAGTTATTTAATTATTTTTTATTTTTATTTTATTTATTTTTTTCAAGTTGTCCACCCAATCTTATCACAGTCAGTCCTCCCAAAAAATATATATAACTAAAAAACAAAATCAACTTCTTTCCCATAAATTCCCTGGCACAGAGACAATGAAAGCAAAATCAGCAAGCAATTTGGACCCCAGCTGCCTGTGTCTTGCCAGTAAGTCACACCAAATTTTGGGTTATTAGGGGTGAAACTCTTTCCTCCCTTCTTCTCCCCCAGAGTGCCCTCAGACTCCCCTAATTCAGAGAACAAATGTTCTACCTAAAAGACTACCTAAACTAAGCTTCAATTATCCTTTATTTGCCTATCTTCTCTAGCTTTTTCCTCTCACACAGAACCACATGCTGTGAGAGCCTGACACCCTTGCATATGTCTGTAGGAAAGTCTAAAAAACTTTCATGTGGTGGGGAAAAATTATCTTCCTATTGCTTTCAATGTGAAGAGCTAGGTGAGAAAAGCAGGAAAACGACAGTTTTCTCAGGAAATTATTCGCCAAGCGGGAAGTGCCAATATTTGTTGATTTTGGTTTGAGGAGAATATTTTTGCCCATCCCTAGGCACAAGCCCTGAGAAAATATAGTGTTAACCTGTCAAAAATAATTTTAAGCCCTAGTGAGACCAGGATCATATCCAAAAAGATTGAATTATTCTTCTACTAAACATATGCATCTATTTAATAGAGTCTTGTTCGCAATATCACTTTAACAAAATATTATCATGCAAGCAATAAGCTTTTGTTGGGTGGAGATACCACTGTATGTTGTGGTGAGGACATCCTGTTAAATATGGATGACCATGAGTTGTTATCATCCAGGGTATACCAGACTGAGAACAACTGACCATTCAATGAACAGTATTTTTCGCTAGACATGACGTTGTTGTCCAATGAAATGAGTGCCAGTGCAGAGATACATAGATTGCCAATTAAGGTTAAATCAGGTTCAAATTTCTACCTAGTTAATTTTATAGGGAAACATATAGATCTCTTTCAAAAAGTGTTGACCAAGAACTTACCAAACTCTCTTGGGAGGTCCTGATGAAGCCCTGCATGGATTTCCTAACCTTCTGAGTTTGAAGCAGTCAGATGTTTACAAATGGATGACCATATTGTTATCCATAACTCGGATAAGAGGGGTTATGTAGTGGTGATGGATACAGATGACTATCATGCAGAGACTTTGAAACAACTCCTGTATGTGGACACATGTTATACTTAAGAGAGATCCTACTTTTGAAAACAAGATGCATTTGGGTCTGTCCATCGGTTGTTTAACTACTAAGGAAACAGAATTTAGTTATGTACAGGATCCTATCATCCCAATATTTCGCCATTTACCGGAAACTCACAAGACCTTGGTAATGCCAGTGGACAGACCCATTGTATCCAGTATAGGATTTCTTAATGAGAGCTGGATGTGGCTGATCAATATTTACAGCCTCTTGTATTGTAGTTAACTACATGTTTGCCATATACAACCCATGTTCTACGTTTAATGGAGGGGATACAATGGTCTCCGCATTGTATGTAGTTTACTGTACATGCAGTCTCTTTATATTCCAGCATACCCCGTAGGGCTAGACTAGAGGCAGTTAATTATTTCTTGGACCCAGAAAGTACCTATTCTTTGGAGTTCAGGTGTTTATTAAAAAAAAAAAGCAATAGATTATTTAAGACACAGTTCTTATTTGTTTGACCGAGTTCTGTACCTCCAAAGATGTGGAGCTGCAATGGGCGCAAAATTTGCCCAATCTTTTGCCAACTTGTTTGTTGGTTGGTGGGTGCGGCTCCACATATTTGGTCAAGATAATCCCTTCAGACCTTTTATAGTGTTGTTTTATAGATGGAATGGTATTGAAATACAGGCCGTCAAATTCATTTAATACCGGAACTCCAATGACTGTGGTTTGAAATTTACATATGTTCTTAAGAAATCATCTATATAGTTATTGGACTTGACCCTTAATGGGAATATTTCTTCAGGAAAGTTATTGCCAATGTATACCTTAAACCGACAGCAGGTAAGATCTTGTTATGTGCTGATAGTTGTCATCCAAAGCATCTTATTAATAATATTCCAAAAGCCAATTTATCCACTTCAAATGCTTTTACAGTGATTTTGTTCTTATAAGATATAATTCAATGTGTTATCAGACAGACTTTTGGCGTGGGGGCTATACTAATAGTCAAAACGATAGGGCTATGAAGACAGTTGACAAGATGAGACATGATTACTTATTTTAGGGGTCATTTAAAAAAAAATTGTCAGTCTCATAACACTAAGAATTTATCTAGACAACCAGTTACTTCTGTGACAGGATATAGTCTGAAATACAAGCATGTATGTGGAATCATCAGGGGTATTTTACCATTATTATATGGACGAGGGCTACAGGTTTACTTGCAGAAAGGCACCTACATTGGGTAGGAGTTTGTCCCAGAGCATGTTCTTTTGGACAAAAAAATCAGTGGGTACATGACTTGACACCAAAAGTTTTTTTAAATGTGGGGGCAGATGCAAGTGTTGTTCACTTGCAACAGTCTCCAAGATGTTTTGTAGTTCATTAACCAATAAACCTTATACCATTGATGGTATCATTAACTGCTCGGCTTCTGGAGTATTTTACTTAATCACATGTAACGAATGCTCCAAACAATATGTAGGGTACACTATACGTCCATTAAAAGAACAAATTAGAGAGCACCTCAATGGAACGGAAAATGAGGATTCCAGATCACTGGTTGCAAGACATTTTCTGTCTCAATGCAAGTGGGTTGGGACATCTTGTTCTTCAGGGTATTGACTCTTAGTATCCAAACCCCCAAGAGGCAGTAGCAGTTTACATCATCTAGGGAGAAGGAAAATGTTTTAGATACACCATCTTGATACACAAATTCCAAATGGCCTAAACTCAGAATGAAACTTAAGTCTGTTTTACTGATATATCTGTCCCCAATATCAATTTGTATTTGAGTGATTTAGAGAAACTTGGATTCTGTCTTTTGTATCTATCTATCTATCTATATATATATATATATATATATATATATATATATATATATGTATCTGTATCTCTGCACCAGTATAGTACTTTAACATCGACTATCTATTCATCCAAAAAATTGTTTGTGATTGCTTAATTGATTAATCATCTTAGATTATGGGATCACTATTAACACCTTCCCAACAATGGACTTACAAGGTACGTCCCTCAAAAACTGTCACTTAGTGACAGAGGACGTACCTGGTAAGTCCCGGAAGTGGTACCGGAAGTCTGGGTATCCATGCAGCTGCGCGCCGTTCAGGGACTCCGGAATCATTTGGCAATTTTTTTTTTTTTATGACGGGTGTTAAGGTGACAGCCACGTGCGGACCTGGCTGTCACAAAGGGGTTAATCACATTATCGGTAGGATCGGTGGATTCCTTGACTATCCCTTTTTTATTATTTAATCTGGATTTTATATGTTTATATGCCTTTAAGGGGGTTGGGTTTGTTTGTGTTTATTTTTCAAGGCATATGTTGCTGAGAGAGTAACATTCTTAAAAACAAACCAACATCTCATTCCATTTGAGTATCAGGTAGCTGTAGGAATATACATACACATACACACATCAGTCACACCACACCAGTCCCCAACCACCATCACTACCATACACATCTGCCACATTGTAGGTTGTGCTTTTTGTATCACTTGATATAATCATGAAGATGTGCCAGTGCCACTTAAACAGAAAGTTAGTGTTGTGGGAAAAGAACAAAGGCACTCTGAATGCTGACATATTTTTCAAGACATATGTTGCTGTAGGACTCACAGCTTGGACTTTCAGCTACTTATTTCTCCAGTGGAAAATGTTGTACCCATAGGAAAAATAGGCAAAAAATCTGTTAATTAGGCAAAGAGGAGGAACATTTAGCATTGGCAAAAAGGAGAAAACGTTTGCAAAAAAAGAAAAAAAATCAGCCAGTTTTCCAGAAAAGTCATGTGGGAAATGTTTTTCTCTTTTCGCCCACCCCTAGTCACAGACCCTGTGAAATCATGTGAGAGAACTTTTATCAGTCAGGATTATTAGCGTCAAAAGCCCTGAGGAATGTAGGACTTGGGTTTTTTAGAAACAAGCTTCCAAAGTTGTTTTTGTAGACCTCTGCTTTGTGTTTAAAGAACAAGCCCTGAGAAAAAAGCTCATACTGGCCTAGTGCCAGCAGGTCATGTTGTGGTGGCCAGTGGTCACTGGCCATTGTCAAATGACCCGGTAACATTGTGGCATTTGCAACTGCTGTTCTTGTTGCTGGGTTATTTAAGCAACAGCATTATCAGTCAGCTCCATGGGAATGGGATGAACAACAGCAGTGATATGGGTGATGATGTTCATAGTTTAACTTGCCACTACTAGCTCCAGTGAACAACACTCAATAAAAATAGTTTGCTTTTTTAACCCTTTATATACACCCAAGCATATCTCACAGGTCTTTTGTAATTGATTCTTTCAAACTCCACTTGTCTGAAAGCCACTTAACTACAAACCACATTGAGCTCTTGCATGCCCTTGTTCTTGAGCATCATGTTCTAATCATTTTGAGTCTTTTTGTGTTGCTGTCCTTTTCTGGTACCCATAGTGCTTGAAATGCCTTGTACTTTCCTCTATTTTTCTTTTACTTGTTTTCTTAACATCTTCTTCTGCCTTTTCTTTCTATTCCTTGCTTTGCAACTCCACTGCTCGTCTTCTCCCATTTGACCCACTGACTGCTTACAGTCCATTGTTCAGCACCAACCATATAAGGCCAGATAGTCACTTAGGTAGAGTGATTGTTATTGGTGAAAACTAATATAAAGAATTCTGATTCATCACTCATCTTTTAAACATACAATTTACCTATGGCAATATATCTGTTAAAATATCAATGTGTAAAGACGCACCATTATTTTCTAAGATAACAGGAGCAATTCATCAATAAATGTGTCACTGTTCACTTGGTCTTCTCACACTTTCCCTAATGAAAAGTAGTCAATACTGAAAACTTAAAATGCATGCCACTCTTTTATCTATATGTTGTCTGAATGTCTGAAAGTAATCTCCTTAAATCTCTTTCCACTAGAGTGTTTTCAAGTATTAATTGGACTATTTTCACATGTTTTTGCAATGCATTTTCAATCTATTGCTTTGGATGACTCACAGCATAATCTCCACCGGGAATCCAGAAGCTTCTGGCACAGCTTATTTTTTTTCTTCCCTAACATGTCTCTATCTATAATACTATTAACAAAAAGAGCAGTAATACATAATCTAGTCACAGAATTCCTTATTCAGAACAGATACCTTTCTGGCACTCAAAGGATAAAATACAACCCTAGCAACTCACGCCCCCTTTCGTCCAAGCTAAGTGAATAAAAAAAAATATTTCACCTAACTTATATATATAATATATTTCATATACCCTGCTCTGGCATTCGTGGGGTTAATTAGATTCATGTTAAAAATAATATAGACAATGTAGAAATTCCACTTTTAAAACAGAGTAAAATGTCCGCGTTTTTCACCCATTGGCCAAAATTCCAAGCCAATTTTTCAGTGTCTAGAAAGTTTCCTCCCGTTGATTTACATTGTTTTCACATTTCCACTATAAAAACGTGATGTATTCCAGAAAGTGGAACACAAAAGAAGCAGCTACAGAGTGCGGTAGATGTGCTGTGTTCTGCTGTGAACTGTTTGTTATATTGAGGCAGGAGAGGCTCATAGTGACTGCAATCACTGTGAGCAGTAAAATGAGAAACTGGAAGGACCCTTATTATGTGTCCACTGAGTCGGAGGAGGAAATGACTAGCAGTGCTGAACCAATGCTGTTCAGTCCCCTTAAATCACCCTAAGGGATCTTGTGGAATTTAATGGGAAGGGAGGGAGAAAAGGGAATGGGAAGGAAGGGAGAAAAGAGAAGGAAGGGAGGAAAGGGAATGGGAAGGGATGGAGAAAATGGTAGTACTAGTGAGAGAAGGACAGATTAGCTGCCTGTGCCTGCTGCAATACGTGCTGCCTAGGGATGGGCGAAACTTTCCGCCTCAAACTGAAATTGGCGAAAAATGGCACTTTCCGCTTGGGAAAAAATTTCCCAAGAATAGTGCCGATTTTTCGTTTTGTTTTTTTTTTTCCCACCCTTTGAAATCAATGGGAACATATAAGTTACACACAACACATTACAAATAATATTTTATTTCCCAAAGGCACAGTATAAAAGCGGCATGAGGGTGCCTGTGTTGGTGGGGTGTGGGAAAGAATCAGTTGAACAGGGGATTATTTTTGGGGGGTTGTTTACTGGGATTGGGGGCACTTAATAAAAAATAAATCCAAAATAAAATAAAAAACCATAAGAAATGGTATAAAGGGGTCTGAGGAGAGTGGCTGTGTTGGTGAATGAATTAATCATTTGAATTTTTTTTGGAGTGGGTTCTTGACTGCTATTGGGGGGACAGTTAATAAAAAAATAAATCAATAAAATAAGACATTTATATTTAAAGTGACAGAGACAGGAACCCCCTGACATAAGCTGCTACTGGGATGGACTGATACTTGACTTGATGATGTATTTTGTAGAGGATGATTTGTTTGATTTGTTGTTAGAGGCCTTTGTAGGACTTAGACTTATTAAAGGCCCAAGCCCTGAAGAAACATTAATTTGATGGACTTAAGCTTGTTTGGCACAAGCCCTAAGAAAACTTTGATTTGTAGGACTTAGGCTTGTTAGAAACAAACACCACAAAAATTGTTTATTTCTTTTTGCAGGACTATTTTTTTTTTTTTTAAAACACAAGCCCTGAGAAAAATATAAATATGCCCTACTGGCCTAATGTCAGCAGGTCATGTTGGCCAGTGGCCACTGGGAAATGTCCTCCTGAGTTCTGAGTTGCAACTGCTGTTCGTACTGCTGCTACTGAGTTGTTTAAGCAGCAGGATGATTAGGCAGCTGAAAGGGAATGTGATCAACAATAGCAGCGACATGGATGATGAAGGTTACACTTGCCACGACTGGCTCCAGTGATGCACCTGAGGCATTAACAGCAGAATAAGTAGCCCCCAGTATATGTGGAGAAAAGAACAAGTTGTCCATTAAATCTTCTCCACCTGCCCCTCCTCCAAACTCATCATGGGTGTGTTGTTATAGAATTATATTTTTTCCCTTGAGAGCAGGATCAGTGGGTCTCCTCAGCAACTGCAATGTGCACAGTATGTGTGTGGTAAATAACATCTGGGGGCACAACTGTATCCAAACACCATGAAACCAAGTACTGCCGCTGTCACTGTACCCCTTTTCATCACCACACATGACAACTTGCTGACAGTTTAATAGTAGTAAAGAACCCTCCCTGCCAACATCTTAGCATATTCTGCAGGATGGAATCTGCTCAGGTGCCGCTTGCTGCACCGATTGCAATTCTCCTCCACCACACTGGAATGTGTGGTCAGTGCACCACACAGTGTGCAATGGGTAGAGATGAACTGCCACATCCTAACATCAACAGAGTGGCTATCATTTGGTGGGGGAGGTAATGAATGCGGAGGATTGGCAGAAGATGTAGTTACCCTAGAAGGTGATCGCGAGCTAGTTGTTTCACTCATCCTGGAACTTCCAGTCTCTGCCTGAGTTATTATATTCCTCCTCTTCTTTGATCTCCGCCTCTCCTATTGTTGCCTTTCTGGTGAGTCAGGGACAGCAAAAGTGGTGCTTGATTTCTGTGGTTGTTGTTTTGGCTTTAACATGTTTGGAGTAAATGTCATGGTGTCTGTGTTTCATGTGTGATATGAGGGTGCTTGTGCCAAGGTGTGTTCCCTCCTTTCCTCTTTTCACTGACTTGTCACAAATTGTGCACAGTGTCATTGCTGATGACTGTACTGTGCCTGCCCCAACAGAAAAATAGTCCCACACCAAGGATGACTTCAGAGGGAAGGGGAAAGGTGGATAAGAATGGCCTCTTTCTTCTTGTTCTCACATGCCTCAGAGTCAGCACTGCAACTAGGATCAGGAGTATTGCTACTGCTGGCAAGTGAAACCTGTCCTAGTCCCGCATCGCTTGTTGACCCCATTCCCACTGTGTCCACGGTGGTCTGGGGCACACTAACCTGCTCCTCAGCATCCCGCTGCCCTTGCATCTCAGCATGAGAGAATTAGAGCAGTTGCAAATTCCTCTAATTCCAAGATGTCCTTGATAGGGTGATGGGGATGCCCATCCTCATTCCTGTCTCCCATTCCTTCTCAGTTTCTGCTAAAAAGGCCATCAATGTCTCTTCCACCCCAGCTTCTCCAGCATCATCATCACCACCACCAGTAGTTCCTAAATGCTGTTGCTACTGCTGCTGCTCTGTTCCAGACATCTCACTGCTGCTTGGAGGAGGTGACGAGCAATGTGACAGAGGGTCCCCTAATGTCACACTTGCCATTGCATTTTGACCTGAAGAAGAAGGCAGACTAGCACTAGCAGAAAGAGCAGCAGGCACAGGCAGCTGATCGGTGTTCCTGCTGGTGGTGGTGGTATTAATTCTCAGTCTGCTCTCCTCCTCCAACACCAGTTGTGGCCTCTCCAGGTTCATGTTCCACTTGTACACTGTAGTGAAGAGAAGGGGAGGACTCCCAGTCCCAGGGTCAGGAGAATGGTGTGGGCTCCCTTGACTGCTAGGCTGGATGCTGCAAATTATATCCCCTACCACTCCGGCTGCTTCACCATTCCTGCTACTACTAACACCAACCACATCAAGTTCAGCCGCAGAGTCTTCCTCTTCAGTCTCACAGTCACTAGTAATATCAGGATATTATAGATTACCACCTCCTTCACTCCTAAGGCTAACAATCTGCTGCACCTTAGTAGCAGTAGTACTAGCAGTGGAAGGACTGCTTGGGAATGACAAGTAAAACAACTAGCTCACCATCACCTTCTAGGGTAACTACATCTTCTGCCAATCCACCTCATTCATCATTACCTCACCCACCAAATGATAGCCACTCTGTGTGGTGCACTGAACACACATGCCAGTGTGGTGGAGGAGAATCCCAACCAGGGCATCAAGCGATTCCATCACAAAGAATGGTGGCAGGGAGGGTTCATAATTACTATTAAACTGTTAGCAAGTTGTCATGTGTCCTTAGCGGGGTCTGGACAAGAGGAATAATGACAGAGGCAGTACTTGTTTTCGGGTGTCATGGTGTTTGGATACAGTTGTGGCCCCAGATGTTATTTACCACACACACACTGTGCACATTGCAGTTGCTGATGAGTCACAATTCCTGCTCTCAAGGGAAAAAAATATATTCTAATAACACACCCATGATTTTGGAGGAGGGGTAGGTGGATAAGAATTTATGGTGGCAAGTGGAACCTTCATTATCCATCACCCATGTTACTGCTATTGTTGATCCCATTCCCTTTCAGCTGCCTAATCATCCTGCTGCTTAATCAACTCAGCAGTAGCAGTAAGAACAGCAGTTGCAAATTCCACAATTATTGACTCAGGAGGACATTTGACAATGACCAGTGGCCACTGGCCAACATGACCTGCTGGCACTAGGCCAGTAGGGCATTTTTATTTTTTTCTCAGGTATTGTGCTTTGAAAAATAAATAAATAAGTAAATAAATAACAAAACCATAGTCCTACAAAAAAATAAACCATTTTGGGGGGTTTGTTTCTAACAAGTCCTACAAATCATTGTTTCTTTAGGGTTTGTGCCTCTAATAAGTTTAAGTCTTACAAATCAATGTTTCCTCAGTGCTTGGGACTCTAACAACAAATCTAAGAAATCATCCTCTACAAAATACTCTACAAGTCAAGTATCAGTCCATCCAAGTGGCAGGTTACGTCAGGGGGTTCCTGTCTCTATCACTTTACATACAAATCTCTTATTTTCTTTTATTAATTTTTTTTTATTAACTATCCCCCCAATACCAGTCAAGAACCCATCCCCCAAAAAACAAATTCCCTGTTTAACTGATTCATTCCCCAGACTCCACCCACCAACTCAGGCATCCTCCTCAGGCCCCTTTTATACCATGTCTTATGTTTTGTTTTGTTTTATTTAGGGATCTTTTTTTTTTTATTAACTGTCCCTAATCTCAATAAACAACCCCCCAAAATATTATCCCCTGTTCAACTGATTCTTTCCCCACACACCACCAACACAGGCACCCTCATGGCCCTTTTATACTATGCCTTTGGGAAATAAATTAAAATTTGCAATGTGTTGTATGTAACTTCAATGTTCCTACTAATTTCAATGGAATAAGTTAGGCGAAAAAAAGCGGAAAATCAGCAATTTTCAGCTGGAAAAGGTAAGCTAATAAAGTTGATTTGAAACTTAGTTTAAGAAGTTTTATATGCAGAGAATATGCTCCCTGTGTTTGGGGATTCTGGTGGCACTCTGGGGGACAGGAAGGGAGAAATGACATTGAGCCCAAGTAACTCAACATCTTTTCTTATCTCTGTGCTAGGAGAGTCTGGGGGTGTGATAAAGAAGCAAAAGGAGATTTGCCCCAAACACCACAAAATTATGTGTTACTAATTGGAAAGACATAGGCAGCTGTGATTCAAGTTAATTCCTGATTTGGCTTTTATCTATATGCTAGGGGGGTCTGGGGAAAGGAACATGAAGTGTTTTGTTTTTTTTTGACAGTGGTAGGTATAGGAGTACAGTTAATACATAAAAATCTAAAAATAAAATAAACATTAGACAAGAGAGAGTATTTTGTAATGGGGCAAGGCAAGATGTCACACACAATCAGTTCTATTCTGTACTTGACAATAAAAACAGACACGATAGTTAAGTAATGTCCAGAAAACACAAAAGAGGTAGGGAGAGGGTGAATGACTAAGAGCAGTGCAGGATGGTGTGAGTAAGGTGGTTGTCACAGGAACCACCGGGCCCTTGGCTTTTGGCAAGACCTGGGGGCCAGCCCCTTCCTACAGACTCTGTGGACTGTTTTAACCAGTTTTAAGACTATTGGAGTTAATATTGCTGTGTAGAACTTTTGGACGTTATATTGACGGACAACTATGCCAAAAGGACTAAAAATAATAACCTGCTTTCAGGGGACTGGGCTGTTAGGAGTTAATTATTTGAGTTTACCTAAAGTTACTTGCAATGTGTATTGTAGTCTCTCAAGGCAAGGTATTGTGATCTGTACCAAGACCCCCTGCCGTGTGTTAATTCATTCAAGCCCCTCAAGTCTTTGTGTCCATTGTCTGAGTTCAGCAACCCTTTTGTGTGTGAAATGTAATCATGTCTAAGTCATTGTACTTGTTAGACCATCTGTTTACTGTTTACTGATTGGATTATGTCCCTATTTTATCTGCTTTGTCCAGGTATTTGAATGTAAGGTTTGAGTATAAATATGTGTGGTTTGTTTCAATAGAGTTCTTGTCTTACCTACACTGGTGTTGTCTGGTGGGGTAGGCTTGCTGTATCCAGAGTGTGGGTCTGGTTACTTTGACACTGGTTCTGCCTGGTGATTCAGAGTACATTGTGGTATGCTGCAGGAGCCATTGCTGGTGGATTCTGGGAAGAAGTGATCCTTGACGGTGACACCAACGCTGGGTGTCCGCTGGTACCGTCACAGTGGTGTCCAATAACTAAATGCAGACAGGGCCGGACTGGCCACCGGGATACCGGGAAAATTCCCGGTATGCCACCTGCACTGGGCTTCCTGGGGCTGCTTAAATTCCAGAACAGCTCACAGCAAGCAGTCCGCAGCCGCAAGGTGACAACACTGCAGCCGCGAGATTGAAGGGGACCGCCGGCCCCGTCTCATGTGTGTCTGTGCACAGCTGACATGGAGAGGCAGATAGATGATGCAGGGAGAGGCAGATAGATGATGCAGCAGGCCAGATGCCCACATAGTGTGCTCTATCTCCTCCGAACCTGCAGGGGGAGTTGCACTAAGAAGTGGTTAGGGGATAGGGAAACACAGGGGCGGCAAGAAGAAACCTCTTGGCTCTTGCCCTTTCTAGCTGGCTCTCTACCTCCTGTTGCTCCTCCTGGAGTGGACTGTGGGGAGTGGTCAGTGGGAGGACTTAATAAGTCACCAGAAGGATGTTTGGGATCATTAAAACTACAGTGAACCTTTACTGGAGCTGTTCAATTAATTTGTCACAAGCTCCTATCTGTGTCTACAAGCTGGCAAGGAGGCTGCCAGGACTTAACTCCCTTTCGCTGGATATTTGGGGTTACTTTGTTTCACAGTGAGTATTCTTTGCCTGGAAGCTGTTGACTGACATGGCAGTACAAGGGTTAACTCTTTGTGTGCTAGAACAATGTGCAACGCAATGCTTTGGGCACTCTTATGGCACACAGAGGGTTATTAATATCATTGCTGTATCAGAGTGCTGTGAGCTCTGTAGCACCCCCTGGTTCCACCTCTCCTGGTATTTACTGGGGACCACAGAATCAGGGGGACTGTTATTCCACTGGTGATTGGCTGGGATGGTTTTGGTTGGCACCCAGGAATCTGTTGATACTCTGACACTGGCTGGGACTCTGAAGTCTGGGTTGGATTCGGAGCTAGCTGGCACTGTTGACAACTTGGCACAGAAGTATCCAAAGAATCATTATGTAGGAATAGGATTCATGTTTATGTGCTGAAAATGTTTCACAAAAAACTCAGTTCTGCACCTCACACACAGCTGCCTTCTCTAATGGGGGACCTCAGGCTGCCACAGTTGGCAGTTAAAGGGTTAATATAGGGGTCAGGATAATCTCTGCTCTCACAGTCCTTCCCTTACTCCCCCATATGTGTCTGCCCCATAATACCAACCCTTATTATCCCCAGTCTATGTGTACCCCCTTCTCCCCATGGGTGTCTCTCCCCCAGTCTATGTGTACCCCCTCTTCCCCATGGGTGTGTCTCCCCCAAGTCTATTTGTAACCATCTCCTCCCCTTGGGTGTCGCTCCCCCAGCCCATGTCTGCCCCCCCTCTACTGGATGACGCCATGCCCACATTTCTCCCCTATAGTCATGTGTGGATTTTTGTTTTCAGTGGAAACAATTTATCACTCTTTAGCAACCCCCATCCCTCTCTCCCCTCCCCAACTCTCTCTCCTCCCCCAGCTCCCTCCTCACTAGCCCTCTAGCCCCAGCTTTCTCTGGGCTGGCACAAGCCCACGTGTCCGGTGCCCATGGGTGGGATGAGTCAGGGAAATAAACTTCATGATGGTAGCAAAGTGCTGAGTTTTCCGTGCCAGGTGAGTGAGATCTGAAACACTAGTGGGTAGAACCATGTTGCCCGCATAAAAAGCACTTTAGTATTTTGGACTGTACCATGTACATTGCAGGCAGACTGGCAGCTTCTGGTCTGGGTTGCAAAATAACCCATCTGGCACTGAAAAGCTTCATTCTTCCAAACTGGAACTGGACGCTGATATCAGTCCTCATGCCCAGGGCCCCTTATAGCACTAAGCAACATCAGCTTCTGCAGAATCTCCTAGAAAACCGGACTGGCGATCACTGGGCTGCTTCTGGCACTGCAGTTAACCCTCTCCTGCACTTGCTAGGTGTGGGCTAGTCAAAGAGTGTATATAAATATATAAGTTGTGAGTATAAATTCAGCCATGATACTATAGTTTGTTTTACCCTAACCTGACCTGAATCCCTACATAGTATTCTTAACCCTTAGAATACCTCCCTTATTTGCTTTAGATTGTAAGCTCTAGGGCAGCGGCCCCTGTCACATTGTTTCTCTCTATAAAAGCACTTGTGTACGCCTGGATTGTCTGAACCTTTACACCTTTGAAAGCCAGAAAGGTATGGATACATCTCTGGCAGTCAAAGGGTTAACCCTTTAAGGATCTATCTATAGGTATAGAAATGCCATGCTATAATCATGCCAGTCAGGGTGGCAGAGCTCTACCCCATATCCTACCAGAGGTCGTGGGTGTGGGGGTTGTAGAAAGGAAGACCAAGTAGGTTGGGGTATCCTATCAACAAGGGGATTGACTTCAGGCCCAGCCAATCACAGTAAGAGAGGAAGAATGTGCTAGTACAGTAAATAAGTGTGTTGCAATATAGCAGATCAGAGCCACTGTGCTGTCCTCTGGCTGGACAGATCTGGGTTACCATGAAAACTCTCATGGATAAGAAGAAGATCTTGATAGGAGAGTTGGCATGTGTGATGGAGGTGAGGGGGGCAGATACCAAACTGGTCCTGGCCTGGGAGAGCTTAATCTGAGAGAGAGAGTGCGCTTAGTCAGAGAGAGAGAGTGCTTGGTCTGAGAGAGAGAGAGTGTGTGTGCTTGATCTGAGAGAGAGAGTGTGTGTGCTTGGTCTGAGAGGGAGTCAGTGTGCTTAGACTGAGAGAAAAAGTGTGCTTAGTCTGTGAGAGAGAGAGTGAGTGTGCTTAGTCTGAGAGTACACTTAGTCTGAAAGAGAGAGAGTGCGCTTAGTCTGAGAGAGAGAGAGTGTGCTTAGTCTGAGAGTGGTCCTGCCCTCCCTTTTGTGGCTCCGCCCTCACCGACTCACAACTATGGCCGGTATTTTTTTGAGGAAAAGGTGGCAACCCTAATGACATGGCACAGAACTTAGAGTGCACTCAGTGGAGGCAGGCCGGGTCTAGACCCAGTGATGTCAGACGCAGTGATGTGTGACGATAGAAGAGCACTGCGTCTGCGCGCCAGGTTGGATGGCTGCCCGCACCCTAAGGCTTAAGCACTGCAGAGGCTGAGCTGAGTCTGAGCAGGAGCAGCACTGAGCAGAGTCAGCAGACACAGAGTCAACTTAGTCAAGTGTTTTCCAGCAGCACAGAGGCAAGTAATAATCCTCCTGTTTTTACTAGGCAATGGTGACATAATGGATAATAATAAGAGTCGTGACACAGCCACAGGGCCAGGGGGTTAGGAGGAGGAGGGACAAAAGTGACACGGTGGCTTGGGGGCTCTGAGTGACACAGTGGGATAAGGGGTCTAAGAGTGACACAGTCACACAGGTGGCTGGGAGCGGGGACTAAGAGTGACACAGGGGGCTGGGGGGATGACTAACAGTGACACAGGTGGCTGGGAGAGGGGAGGGGAGTGGGGACTAAGAGTGAAACAGCCACAGGGGGCTGGGGGGACTTACTCTTAGAGTGACACAGGGGGCTCGGTGGGTACAAAGAATGACACAGGTGGCTGGGGGTGCTAAGAGTGACAGGGGGCTTGTGTGACTAAAAGTGACACAGGGGATTGGGAGGAGAGACTAAAGTGACACAGGGGGCTGGGGGTCTAAGAGTGACATGGGGCCTGGGGGTACGAAGAGTGACACAGAGGGTTTGTGGGACTAAGATTGACATGGGGTTGGGAGGAGAGACTGAAGTGTCACAGGGGACTGGTATGACACAGTGCTATGGGGCTGTATAATGACGCAATGCTATGGGGCTGGAAAGCAATTTTCTCCAGGGCTGGTTTTTAGTCCCAGTCCAGCCTTGAATGCATGGTTGCTGCAGAGTGTGCAATAAATGATGGTGATCCGTTCCAGAGGAGGATGCAGTTTGTCAAAGATCCACTAAAGTTACACTACCACCAGCACCAGTACTATTACTAAACCATTTAAACAAAATAAAGATGACAACAAGTTGCATTCTAGTTTTGATGGCATAGTGGAAGAAGGTGTAGCAGCTCAACCAACTGTTGCATATGACACACAAGCACAAGAACACTGGTCCTGAAAGTAATAGTGATTTGTGAATGTTTTGAAAATCCCTCAAAGGGAAAAAGTAAAAAGAAATCGAATCACCCAAAAACCTAGAGGAATATAAAAGTAGTGAGGAAAAAGTGTCGAGTGTTGCTGTGGATGACCTAATGACTGATGAAAATGATGATGCAGAGCTAGAATATTTCCTTCCAGCATCATTCTCTTCTACAGATACAGATAAGAGTGAGGTACATGATGATATAGCCAGAAAGTTAGCAGAAAGGCAAAGGCTCAATCTTATACCTCTGAAAAGGAGACGTGTACCTTTAAAAAATCTGTTTGAGAAAACAATTGGTAAGTCTGGCCCTGGATAAGCAAAGATGCCCAAAAATACAAGGTAGAGCAGTGTTGTAGATGTCTCAGAATGGGATGACATTTTTTTAAGTTACAATAACACCCATGTCTCCTGCTGCTGCTGCTCTAAAATGCAGAGTATGAAGGAGTATGACTCTGACATAGATGTAGTACAACTGTGGAATCACAAAGGTGTCAAGATGTTGTTGGGTGGCATGCTTCCCTACTCTTTTGTTGAAAACAAATTTGTTAAAAAATCAGATGTCATCTGTTTCACTCTGTTGTCATATTCCAAGCCTCAGTTATTTTCCAGGTATAGCTGTGTCAGAGTTCTACAAGCAGGTTATATGTGTGATGGGCAAGCACTGTAAACTTCATGTGGCAAGAAAGTTCACCTAACCACAGATATGTGTGCAAGTGGCAAGAGTATAAAATATATGACGGTTCCCTGGTATGTTTTTTCATAAGTGGGCAACATGAAGCAGCAACGGGTCAATGCCAGTAGTAAAAGAGCAGAAGCAAGGTAATACACACCATCAACATGCCAATGTGTGCATTCACAGCTCTGAGAAACAATCTCATAAACCTCCAGGTGTTTAAAGAAACTGCAATAGGTAACAAAGTATTTGTACACCACTTCCTTTAAAGCTGGCTAGTGTCTGCTGACAATAGCTCCAATATAATAATATGCTGATAAATATGCTAAGGACATGTTCAATAAAGTTCTTATCAGCCAAGGGGTTAATGTACACTATTATCTAATTTACATAATTTACAAAACTAACGAAGTTTATTTATGTTACATCCCTGTAAATGCACCCTTCAACAGGTCCCTTCCCATGAAACGTATTTTGTATTTTGTAAAATTTAAACAGTACAGAAGGCTGATCATAATTATTTGCCCTCCCTCAGCTTGTTGAAAAATTATGTCTAAGGGCCATATGTTCAAAGAAGTAGCGAAAAAGCTTTTGTCGTTTGTGACGACTTTTCAAAGTACAGTGTAGTTGGGATCATTAATATTTCCGTTGTGATTGGAAATATGTTGTTTGTCCTGACTGAAATTGTCATATGGAACAACAAAAAAATGTCTTAACTAAAGACAAAAATGTCTTAAAAAATGTCTTAACAACAAAAATGTCTTTAAAAATGTCTTAATTAACGACAAAAATGTCTTAACTAAAGACAAAAATTCTCACATTCAGAACACATTCCCTCCACTTTTTTCTTAACGTACAAATTTTGTCTTTTGAAAGACACTTTTTTGTCGATAGTTACGACAAATTTTCTTTTCCTCTATACAACACTGGAGAATAGTTTAACCACGCCCTAGCCACACCCCTTTGCCTGTCAATTCTGGAGTTTTGTCGTACACAACGGACATTAGTAGTTTTTTGTTGTATACGCTATAGAAAATATGTCGTTCATGCATTCAAGGACTTATTTTTGTCTTTCATACGACAATTTTATGTCATTATCCCTTTGAACATACGGCCCTAAGAGTTCCTATAAGTTGTTTTTTTATGCACCGTTTTGTACCATTTTTTTTGAAGAGCGCCATGCCCCATGTGAACTTCAAGCTTTGTTCTTATATCAATTCACTTTTTGTTATATAAATATATTTCCATCACAGACAGCATAGTTTGCCCTCTTTATCTAAAATATTCTTGTTTGCTACACTTTCTCCAAGCCACCTACAGATAAATAAACCAGGCTAAAATATGTTTATGAAATCATGAAATAACAGCGGCTCATACTTGAGTGTAGCAATATATATAAACAATGCAGCAGAGGCTATATCAACTGTGCCACAAGAGGTCTTGTTTATTTGTTGGAATGTATATATTGTAACATACAATATGTGGTCAAGATGATTAGAAGCCTTAGAGAAATAATTAACCCTTTGAGTGCCAGAGTGGTAAGCAATGCATTGCAAAGCAATGTGTTGCGTACCACTCTGGCACTCAAAGGGTTAACAAACATCTGAGTAGCATACGGAATGTCAATCTTCGCTCCAGTGTAGCTATTCACTTTAATAGTGCCACTTGTAATATTCAGCACTTTAGTGCTCAAGGACTTGAGAAAGTGAATATGGGAATGAGAGGGGGTAATCTGGATGGAAAGATGTTGAAGAAAGAGGTTTTTTGGATTTTTGAATTGGGCACTAGGCATCCCTATGGATTGAATAAAGAATATGACGTCACATGTTATGTTTGACATGGGTTGTCATATAGATTGTTTCATATATATTCTCTGCTCCTTAGTGTTGTGTAAATTATTTAAGTGTCATATTAGCGTTATATTGAAATCATTACAATGATCTTCCTAATGTTTAATTCTTTATTTTTTTGAATCAATCTAGACACTTTGTTTATTTATGTCTTAGTATACACTATCTTTCATCAACTGGTTTTTTGTCATTTCTTTTTTTTTAATTTGGATATATTGTTCTTTTACTTTATGTTTTTATATATATATATAGATGTTTGGTCGGAGTCCCTCTTTATCATTGATAGACCTTGATGGTTATCTTCCTCTCCTCATAACGTTTCTTTTATATAGTAGTATTCGAAACAGTCAGGCATGCTTACCTCCATCATTGACTAGTTTTTGGAAGGCTCTGGTCTCATTAAACTCCGTCTTTGGATTGGGAACTTCTGCATCTTTATTGGATATTTGTTCTCTACACTCTGGGTATTCGTGGTTGTTTTCCAAGTTTACCCAGCATGTGGAGAAGAAGTTTTCCATATGTTTAATGTTAATAGGATATTCTGTGGGGTGTAGATATGGATATTATTAGCAGTGGTGATCCCGGACCATACAGAGTTTCTTGATTGGACAGATTAGCCTTACTTCTGTTGGATTTATTTTGATTTTTGGTGGAGGAGGAATCATGTTGTGACACAGGTATTTTTGAGTGCTCTAATTAGTTTGAGGAGAGGAAAGCATTAACTTTCATATTGAGTCTTTTTGATTTGCTATAGCGGATCACGTGGTTTTAGAGCCTGGTGCTCTACCAGGTCCGCTTTGGTGATGTTATACAGCTCTGTTGTAGATTGGACAGTATTATTTTTCACATCGGGCTCTCTGATTGGATATAATGGACCATGTGGTCTTAGAGCTTGGTGCTCTACAAGGTCCGCTTTAGTGATGTTACATTTGCTTGTCACTGATTGGAGGGCTTGTATTTGAAAAGTAGAGCGGTTCCAATACAATGCATCTATGGACCATGAGTAAGCGTTCTATATGTGAAATGCTTTGATCCCTATTGAGAGGTGACATGGATTCTGCATACCACCCAGTATCGTGAGTCTCTCCGAAAAGTGTGACCATATGATTCAATGATTTTATAATTGTTACAATAAAGTACGTTATTTTATATCACTAAGGCTGAGTTTTCTGCGGAAGTGCACACATTCGTTCTTACATTCGTTCTTTTGTATAAAATATGTTTATGGCATTCAAAGCTCAAAATAAGCCCTAGATTACAGAACAATATTTTATTTATTTTAATAAAGTTTTCTGCTGTGTAAAATGTTGATTGGATTAAACTATTTTGTTGAATATATTATTCTCAAACAAACTTGTTTGGAACCAGTCATTTACATGTATGTATAAATAACATACTATCATAACCATTTTAACTGTATATTTATTACAAAATCTGAGTCTCTTTATGAGTGATACATTATTATCTAGGATTTCAGGTCATTTATATATTGTTTGTTGCATTTATGTTAAATATGAAAGAAAATGTAATGGTTAATATTAGACATTAATGTCATTGTCACATTTAAGTTTATAGGCAAATGATAAGATTTATTAAGTGAAAGAAAACCTATATGATTCAAAAAGCATACCATAAGGGATGACAGATGCCTGGTCAGTGGCACAAACGGTAAATGGATATATTTAACAGGCATAAATAGAAATGAAATCTCAATTAAATGATTTCTTAAATGAAAGCCCAAAGCAAGGCTCAACAATGTATTAATATTTAACAAAGCATCTGTAGAACAATACCAGCAGTATTCTTGTTGTTCACAGTTAGCTATTAACCAGGATTACATAATTGTTACATAGGAAATTTGTTTATAAAGTTAACTGAAATATGTGAAGCCAGTTAATTAAATAAACAAAGTTTTTAAGTTGTGTTTATATGCTTGGAATCAAGTTGAACATGTTTTCCCTGCCACAATATATTTCTATAGTATGATCAACATGTGTTTTTTTTATTTAAAATAATCCTTGACTCATTGCTTTAAACGCATTGCTTTATACTCTTTTATTTCAATACTTCATTCATGCATTAACCCTTTTATTGCTTTACAAAGAGCTGTGTATCCTTCTGGAACTCAACAGGTTACTTTTCTGAAACTTGTAATATGTTTGAAAGTACAGTTCAAATCTTATATCTTTGAGTTAATATTCTTTCCTTTTAGCAACAGTGATATGTCTTATAACAGATTGTCTTTCTTCCGATTTGATTCCTCAATTAATATTTGCCAGATAACAATCACATAAACACTGAAGTTAGCCTCTAATACCAGTGATTCCACTTCGGTAATATATTGGATACAATGATCTTTTTATTCCATACTCTGTCCTTCTTAGAATTTCATTTTAGCAGGTCCTATAGCATAATTAAAGTTACAGCATTTCCTTTATGCCTTGTTTTGTATATATTGTATAACAATGTGCAGCCATCACCACCTGCAGTGACAGTTAGGAGTTTGCTGCTGCTGTAATTTCTCACATGTGTAGAAATCCCCAGTGAGCTTTTTGCATACCCTTGCAAGTTCATGAGCCGAGCTGAGCATCTCTGACTTGTTCTGTATATGTAATTTCTCGCAGCATTCAGATGATGATGAGCAGACAACTACGCCACAGACCACTGTGGCCACCATGGTTCTGGGTTCTTCAAGTAGTGATATGGGATTAGGACAGGCTCCACTTGCCACCAATACTCCTGTTCCTAGTTCTAGAGTGGATGCTGAGGCAGCAGCAAAAGCACATTCCATAGCCAGTGAAAGTAATTCTGAAAAGAAGAAGAAGGACATTCTTCTACACCTCTCCTCTCACTGAAATCATCGATGTGGGAATATTTTTCCCTTGTGGAAGGCACAGTGCAGTCACCAGTGACTGCACTATGCACTATGTGTGATAATGTAGTGAACAGTGGAAAGGAGAGGACAAACCCTGGCTCATCTAACCTCATAAAGCACATGCAACATAGACACCACAATGTTAAGCATGAGAAAGCTTAGCCCCAAAAAAAGAAATTGAGAGCTGTTGTCTCTGTGCCTTCTGTCCATCTCAAAGGGCACAAATAATAGGGACAATAAATTGCAGAGGAAGACAAGAGAAACCCAGTTCTGGAAGTTTTTTCAGTGTGACACTGGTGTCATCATCTTCTTGTGCTGGGTCCATGTGGGGAAGATGTGCACACTCTGCCCACCCTGGCACCCTGAACACATCCTCTTCCTCCTCCTTTGGTGTACCACCTTTGCCTCTGTTATCCCCCCCTCCACCACCACCACCTCCACCAGCAAGTCTGTAGATGTGAGGATCTGGCAGCTCTTATCCACCCATTGCACATTGTGTGGTGAGCTAGTGCCCACACATGGCAATGCAATGGAAAACAATCAAATTCAAGGAGCATCTGCTTACATTACATCCTGCTGAATACTCTAAGCTGGTGGCTGGGAGGATTAATTATTTTTTATTAAATCTTCTATCTTGACATCAATGATGACTTAAGGTGTTTGGTTGCAGTTGTGCCTGTTGCTTAATATGAGTGCAGATATCTTAACCCCTTTGCGACCACTAACGTGCCAGGACCATCACAGCAGTCCAGCACTTAAAGACTAGTGACGGTCCTGACACGTTATGGAGTTCAGGGCTCCCGGCGTGGCTGCACGCCGCTCTGGGACCCATGAACAGGAAGTAAAAAAAAAAAAAAAAAAAAAAAAGCCCTGTGCCCTGTACGCACGCTGGTCCTTAAGGGGTTAATTATTGTGATGTTTCCCAGTTCTTCCCCTATTTCACAACGTTTCTTGTGCACATTGTGTACGTTGCAGTTGCTGATGAAAGACACAGTTCCCTTCTTTTCTTAAGGGTAAATGGACATTCCATCACACCCATGATTTTAGAGGAGGTACAGGAGGGAAGCATACCGTAAAATCTCGGGTATAATACGCACAATTTTACCCCACTTCACCTTATGTGAAGTGGGGTGTGTGTATTATACACAAAAAAAAATACTGTAGGCAGACACATTCCCTCCCACCCCCAGTGCAATCCACTCACTAAATCAGACTTACTATGTTCAGTATAAGTCCCCATTGAAGACAAAATCCAAACTACCGGCATGTGAAGCTTCACTTGCAGGCAGCATGCTTCCAATTGCCGCCCGCTTCCTTCAATGGGCTTTCAGTACCTTCCTCCTGCAGCCAATGGTAATGCCCTGTGAGGATCTCAAGGTCCTCACAGGGCAATACAATAGGCGGAAGGTCCTGACAGCGCATTGAGTGAAGCAGGTGGTGAATGTAAGCATTCAACCCACAAGGGAAGCTTCACAAACTGGTAGTTTGGATTTTTCCTTCTCTTCAATGGAATTTTTACTGGGGACTTAAATTGAGCATAGTAAGTCTGATTTAGAGAAGTGTATTGCACCGGGGGAGGGTCTGACAGCCTTCAAAATCTTTTAAGTAAGGGGGAAAACAAGTGTACGTATTATACATAGGCACTCTTTTTTTCCCCTAAATCTTGGGTATAATATCCACCTGGTTATTATACACAGGTGAGCATTATACCTGAGATTTTACGGTAATTGGCCAAATTCTTCTGTCTAGATGCACCTGAAGTGGTGTGGGTCTTGTTTTGGTGTTGCTGCTGCCTCAGCAACACTAGAGCTAGTGGCAAGTAGAAGCATCATGGTACCACCTCCTGTGTGGAGGAGCTGATGATGATCCTATTCCCAGGAAGCAGCCTAATCATCCTACTGCTTAGAAAACTCTGCAACAACAATTACAACAATAGCAAATGTCAGAATGTCACAAGTGACATTGCCACCACCGTTTTATTTCTGGCAAGCCAGAGGTCTGCAAGCAATTTATTTTTAAATTTATTTTTAACCTTGTTTGAATTCTGCAATCTGTTTTTTCAAGTTAACCTTGTTGTAATAGTTTGAATGCTCAACTTTCTGTAAGCCTGCAAAATAAATATTTTTCATGTTCTTCCTTCTGTAAGCCTACTGATATGCTTGGTCACCATTATTTTTAAATATATAATTAAAAAATAATGTTTCAGCAGCTCACATATGTCACACATTAGTTGACATTGCCCATGTGGCAAATATGCTCCCTGTAAAGCATTCCAATTCTTGCTAATGGCCTTATTCTGCTCATATAAATATTCTAGCATGTACAATGTGGAATTCCACCTGGACCTATATTTTCAGCTGTTGATAGGACAGGTTGTTACTCTATTATATGGAACATAATGCATTATGTGCACTGTAACAGCAGCTAAAATGGGCACAGATTTTGTGTGAGACAATCATCTTTGAGAATTTTGGATTCTGTGAGAAATCTAGTCATAACTAAATTTAGGACATGGGCAAATTAGGATACATGCATAATATCATCTATCCTCAAGGCAACTGTTATGTTGAAGCCATCAGAAGATACAAAACCTGTATTCAAGGAGCGGGTTTCAGTACATTCCTCTATCACCTGCTCTAGTTTATTTCACACATATATGACTTTTTGGGATTCTTTCTCAAACCTTTGCATGCACAAAGTCATGTGCCAATGGTATGGGCTTCCCTGCTGCTGCAAGAAGTAGAGGCATGATTATTGGCTGGCACCAGATGCTGCAAGCTATTGTTGGCACAGGGGGGAGGTAAATCCAGTGAGCATTGAGAGTCATATAATCTGTACTCTGCCCACTTGTACACATATATATATTGTCACTTGAATTTTCTTTCCGTATTGGGTTTCCAGCCCTTTGCTGACCACACTAACCACCTGCTTGTACAATTCTGTTACATCAATCCTTGAAAAACCACTGTGGCTTGGGATATGCCAGCTAGGTGCAACATATGATATCTGTTCTTTAATCTAGAGTACCTTGTTCTAGAATAAGGTAGCATGTCAACTGCCAGCATAATGATAGCTTTGCCATTCCACGGGCTTACTTTGGGATTAGTTTTGTTACCTTTTTTTTACTCCTTCCCAAGATGTCAGAAAGTGTGGAATGGCAGTACATGGCAGGAGAACTGTGAAACTTTATTACTTTTAAAAGATGACTTGTGGAGGTATGTGGCTATCATGGTGCCCGTGCTCCCCTTGCTATCTTTTCTGTCAGTCTACACTGTGCCTTGCTCCCATTGGCTGTCTTGTGTTTGTCCCGCCCAGTATGGCCTTTATATACTGGGCTCTGGCACCCATCCGACCCGGTTTGGTTGGCATTCCTGCTCTGGCTGCCACTGTGTCGCCTTGGCGACATTCTGATCTATCAGGCAATTGTGTTGGTCTAGTCTCCGTTACTGCTTCTGCAGAGTGCAAGTGCCTGTCTCCGTTACTGCTACGGCAGTGTGCCATTGGCCTAGTCTCCTTTACTGCTCCTGCAGAGTGCAAGTGTCGGCCTCCGTTACTGCTACAGCAGTGTGCCATTGGCCTAGTCTCCGTTACTGCGCCTGCAGAGTGCAAGTGTCTGTCTCCGTTACTGCTATGGCAGTGTGCCATTGACCTAGTCTCCGTTACTGCACCTGCAGAGTGCAAGTGTCTGTCTCCGTTACTGCTACTGCAGTGTGCCATTGGCCTAGTCTCCGTTACTGCGCCTGCAGAGTGCAAGTGTCTGTCACCGTTACTGCTACGGCAGTGTCCTATGTTGCTCAATTCCTGATATTACTCTGGCAATTCACGTTTGTTCTGCTAACCTGTTTCTGGGCGTTACGTATCCTTAAGCTCTCTATATGGAGAGAGCTCCATCACAGACCTCTCAGCACATGGGACTGAAGACCATTAACCCATGCAGTACCTTACTCCTGGGAATCCATATTCTGCCTGACCTGTGTCAGTATAGACTGTTATGGACTTTATGGTTATACTGGACCTGTGTAAGCATATGTATATGTAATCTGTCGTGTGTCTGTGTTATTCTGCTTAAATACTACAGGACCTGTGAGGGTTATTATATTATTGTGATTTCAATAAAACTTATCCTTAACCACTATGTCTGTGTGTCGAACAAACCGTTACTGTGGCATTTCAGAGGTGACATGCAAGGGCGCTCTATGACACTCGTTGTCATCTCCTACAACAAACTCATTGTTTATTACTCTGTAGCAGGAGCCATAGCTGTTATTTAAATTAATAACATCTTGGCACACTCTCTGACACATCAATATCACTTCTATTATGCCCCAGAGACCTGGGAATTTTTAGGAGTGCTTCTGCTGCCGCTAGTTATGGCACCTGTGCTTCAGGTGGGATCTCAACTGAATAGGTGCCTAGGCATGAGCCTACATTCCCCCTGTTCATATGCTTCTGACACAGAGAACAGATATCTTTTGGGTTGTGAGTGAAGTATCTCTATACTGTGGAATTCAAAGACTGAGGGGTTCCTGAAAGGTTGCTATTACTACTATATGTTGCTACAATTGTACTACTAGGTGTCAAAGTTGCTGCACTTGCAGAAGCAGCAGAAGCACCCTCCATTGCTCATGTTGTCGATGTTGATAACCTTTACTGCTGCTGGTCACTCAACACTCATGTGTGGCTGAGTGGGGGGTGGACTTGGACGTGGTGACAATGCTGATGATGACTGACAGATTGATTGTGTTTTTTTTGGCATCTTTACTTTGCCTTTCAGCTAATTTTCTGCCCATGTTATCATATATCTCAATCTCATCTTCATCTGTATCTGAAGAAGAGGAGGATGCTGGAGGGATATAGTCAAATCTACATCATCATCATCCGTAACTAGGTCATCCTCCGCATCACCTGATGCTACTTTTTCACTACTTCTAAACTCCTTTAGGCTGTTAGAAGTCTATAACTATATTCCCCACTACTTTTAGAACAGGTGTTGTAGTTGTTTGTGTCACAGTCAGATGCAGCGGATGTTTGAACCTTCTTTCATTATGCCATCACCATATGAATGTGGCTTGTTGTTGTCTTCAGTGTTCTTAGATCATTACTGGTGGTGGTGGTGGAACTTTTTATAGGACTTCAAAAACAACTTCCTCACAGAGCAGAAGGACCATGATCATTTAAAACATGGCTGCAGTCAGTTAATGGACTACAATTTGACTAACACTTCCATGCAATGGTCCTACTCCTTTCTCCATCCATCTGCCCCTACTATGCATGCTGGGCATTATTAAACTAAGGTGTGTATTCTTACAGGGACATAGATAATAGAATTGATTGTTTGTTCTGTCTTGTCCTTCACAAAATATTCTTAATCTTAACAGTCAAACTATTTTTAACATTTTTTTTTTTGCTTTTTTCTTACAGTTTTAAAAAATGTTTTTAACTGTCCCTATCACTGTAAAGAAAATAAGCACTATCAGTGTAACTGCTTCTTCTGCCCGAATCCTCACACAGAGAGCACAGCCAGCTGGAAGAAACTTGGATCACAGCGCTCTGTCATCCTAGTCAATCACATAAAATGTTGGGATATTTGAGTTGAATCTCCTTTGCCCCTTCACCCCCCAGACTCCATTAACTGAGAGAACAGGCAGATCAGGAAGGACCTTGGATCACAGGTGCCTGTATCCTCTCAGTCACACAAAAGTTTTCGGTATTTGGGGTAAACTTCCACACTCACAGACTGAAGAAGTACCAAGAGGTGGAACGAAACACATTGAATATATATTAGAAAATAATCTACATTCATATCTTGAAATATCAAGATTTCCAGAAATGATACAGTGAATACATCACTTAGGGGAGCAAAGAGCGATATTGGACTACTCCAGATAAGGACAGGAGGATTGTGAATCGTGAGCAGTGACAGAGACAGTGAGGCTGTGTCACGGTTTTTGATGAACACTCAGACAGAACAGTAAGGTTAAAATGACTTTATTGAGTAAAGTGTACACAAGGAATAAGGCCTCAGGCCCACAACACGAAACAACACTATATAAAGGATACATAGTCAATAAGCAATGACTGTGAACAGAATGACTAAGATGGGATACAGGCACAGGAGGTATCAAGGCAGGCAACCCTCCTCTAGAGAACCTGGAGAGATCAGGCTACTGGACCCCAGCTGACAGCAGGACAGAGGATGGCAGAAAGTCCTGGAGATGGTAATAGGCACGAGACCCAGACGCCTGGGTGGCACAGAACCCAAAGAGGCAACGAGGCAACTCTGACCATGGGACAGGGGTCCCAGGGTGACCAAGGCCACCGCTTACAAAGGGTAAACCCTAGACCGCTAGGGGTGGACAGTAGGTGAACACTGGAAGGCTACAGGTGTCCCCTCACAGGACAATGGAACAAGCGCAAATGCTGGCTCTAGGCCCGCTGGCCACTAGACAGGAATATGAGCTCAAGGTCTCCACACACCAGGTAGTGCATGCCAATGCAAGTGCTGGCCCTCACCCAGGCACTGCAACACGAAGGAGCACAAGGATTGCCTAGACAGTCTAGACACTGAACTAGTTAACAGGAGATGCCCAGAGATACACAGGAACTCCCACAGGGAGTGAGCCCAGCAATTAGCGAAGAGAGACTCAGAGAGATCAGAGTAACTCAGTGAGCACTTGCTAGCACTGTACCGGTACTTCGCATGTACACACTGCCACAGGCAGTAGGAGTAAGTGGCTATAGCATGAATGCTATGCCTACTGTCTACAAAACAAGATTAGCGCCACACGGCACACCCCAACACGGCAACCGGAATCCGTTGAATGTAATGCTGGCCAGTAAGACAACGGAGAAGGCTCATCCATACACGGATGGCAATGGGACACTGCCTCAGCCGGGACTGGTTTACAAAGAAACGGAAAGCACAGACTGGTCAGGAGCACAGGCAAGGCTCAATAGCCAGGCAGACTAGCACAGAGAGGGTTCTTAGCCAGATCCGTTGAACAACAGAGCGGTTCTCAGCCAGAGCAGTACAGCAACGGAGCGGGTTCTCAGCCAGATCAGTCGGTAACAGAGCAGGTTCTCAGCCAGATCAGTTCAGCAACGGAGCGGGTTCTCAGCCAGATCAGTCGGTAACAGAGCAGGTTCTCAGCCAGATCAGTTCAGCAACGGAGCGGGTTCTCAGCCAGATCAGTTGGTAACGGAGCAGATTCTTAGCCAGATCAGTTGGTAATGGAGCTGGTTCTCAGCCAGATCAGTTCAGCAACGGAGCGGGTTCTCAGCTAGATCAGTCGGAAACGGAGCAGATTCTCAGCCAGATCAGTCGGTAACAGAGCAGGTTGTCAGCCAGATCATTTCAGCAACGGAGCAGGTTCTCAGCCAGATCAGTCGGTAACGGAGCAGTACACAGGAAACACAGGAACGTCGTCAGGCAGGCTGGGTCATACACGAACAGCAACACAGTAACAAAACATCAGGCTCAGATAAACCACAAAAGGGCAACTTAGAATAGATGTGACAGGATATAAAAAGGCATGCCCTGGGTGGAGCAAGGATGTCAGGCCAATGGGAAGGCAGCATAGAGATTATGCAAAGTAACAATGTCGCCGTCAGCGCAGGAACACGGGCACCGTGATAAGCTGCAGCAATAACAGTGCAGGAATATTACCTGCAAGATAGTAAGTGAAAAGAGTGATATGAGCAGAGTTGGGATTTCTAACCAAACTGCTGAATTTAAACATCTATAACAGATTGAATACCCAAGTACTCAAGGTAACAACATTATCTCTTTACTACTATCAAAAAGTAATAACAGTCTGCACTATAGTCACAAGAAGATTTTCACCAGATACATCTAGATACACATACCTGCCCGTGCTATAACAGCATCACAGGAGTTAATAACTGCATTTACAACATTGCCCTTAAGAATTGTATGGGTTGACAGATTGAGTTACCATATCGCCAGGATACATGTATGAGTGACTGATTCAAGTATATAAGACGTCTCTTGATTTGATATATCATAGGATATTTTCATCACTTTCCATACATGAACATTCTCTATCGTTGAAGGATTATATACGGATACAGGCATATATTCGTTTTTATATTCTTGAGCTCCGGAGCTATATGTTATTATTTATGTTTTATATGTTATTGATAATATAGGTATTTTATTTCATTTACCTTTGTATCAAATAAATCATATACTATTTTTGCTTATAGTGGTACGATATATTTCTTCTCTCTCCTCTTTTGTGCAATAGTTTTTAGATATTGGGCTCCTGCTACTGACGGAGCTAAGGATAGTAGTGAAAGAATTTATTGTGTTTTATTCTAAACAGTCTTACACTGTGATCATAGGGCGCCGTGATCACACAAACACATACAGACACATCAATTACACCAAGCCAGCCACCCACCACCACTACTATATATATATTCCTACAGCAGTTTTTACCATTATCATGTTTATGTCAAATGTAAGCTATCCTTCTTCTCAGATTACTGATACACTACTTATTGGTTATAGCAGTGGTCCCAAGTGTGGTAGATGATATGATGGTTCATTTTTAAGAATGTTAGTCTCTCTGAATGACCATAGGATGTGGCTATAAAGCAGCAATGTTGGGAGTCCCAACATTGCTGTTTGGTAGCCGCATCCTATAGTCATTCACAATGGAACCAGCTGCACTGAAAATCTGCTCAGACTCCATGCTTGCTGGAGGGCAACTAAGGGTTTACACTGCAGTACATGTCAATGCTGGCCATACACACTGCTTTATTTACCAGTAGTCCATGAGTGCATTGTTTCTGTCTAGAATGTAGCTGTCCTGCAAGTATGCAGAAACCTTCTCACATGCAGTGGGACACCCCTAGCAGCTACAAAGTGTTCCTGTGTGTCAGTTACCAATCCATATTCAGGGAACAATTCCCAAAGAGATGTGCTGCAACCAATGCCACCACCAATGCTGTATTTTTTCTGCCCTTGCTGAGAACCATGAATAGGATGTCCTGGCTGATGATGCAGGTGCTCTTGCTGCTGCTGCTAGTTGAAATGTTTTGCTGCCTTCTTTTTCACTATGCTGTCCAGATGTTTTTTGTGCCCTTTCTCCAGCTCACTCTCCACAATGCAACCCTCCACCCGATCAATAAGCATATCTCTATATTCCTTGACAGAATCCGATTCTTCAGAGATGCTGTTTATTGTGACAAACTGCTGATGGACCTTTAGCCGAAATTCTGAAATTATTCAAAGATCTTGTTCAAAGCAATCTAACATGTCCTTTACCAACTGTGATTATGGTAAGATTTCTCATTCATCAAGTCCTCCATTCCCTTAATTAATTTTGTTACTCTTCGCTGTACCCTCTCTAGTTCTAGTATATCCTTTTTCAGAACTGGTGCCCAAAACTGTACTGCATGCTCAATGTGAGGTCTTACCAATGATTTATACAATGGCAAAATAATGTTATCCACTCTTGCGTCAATACCTCTTTTTACGCAAGACAGGATTTTGTTTGCCTTTGCTACTGCTGTTTGACACTGGTCACTGTTTCCAAGTTTGTAGTTGACAAGGATACCGAGGTCTTTCTCTAGCAATGAGTCCCCTAAAATGATTCCATTAAGTTTATAAGTAACCTTGGGATTATTTCCTCCCAAATGCATGACTTTACACTTCCCCACATTAAACTTCATATTCCATATGTTTGCCCAATCTGCCATTTTATATAAATCCCTCTGTAGAGAGCAATTATCCTGTTCTGAATTAATTACCCTGCATAATTTAGTGTCATCTGCAAATATTGATAATTTGCTTTCTATATCTATTTCTAGGTCATTTATAAACATGTTAAAAAGCATGAGGTACTCCACTCTCCACTTTAACTGTATTGGAGAATTGTCCATTTACAACCACACACTGTTCCCTATCCTTCAACCAGTTTTGTATCCAATTGCAAAATCTCCTAGCCCTGATTTCCTTATTTTATACCTCAGCCTTCTGTGTGGCACTGTATCAAATGCCTTTGCAAAGTCTAGATATACTACATCAACTGCCTTGCCATTATCAAGCTTGCTGCTTACTTCCTCATAGAAGCTGAAAAGGTTAGTTTGGCATGATCTGTTCTTCATAAATCCATGTTGATTCCTGCTAATGATCTTATTTTTTGTGTTGTAATCCTGAATATAGTCCCTTATTATCCCTTCTAGCAGTTTTCCCACTACAGAGGTCAAACTCACAGGTCTATAGTTTCCAGGTTCTGTTTAATTCCCTTCTTAAATAGAGGCACTAGATTGGCTCTTCGCCAATCTCGTGGCACTGAGCCTGTGGTGAGATAATCTTTAAAGAGTAAATATAGGGGTTTTGCCAACACTACACTGAGCTCCTTAAGAACCCTTGGATGTATACCATCAGGACCCGGTGCTTTGTCAGTCTTAATTTTGTTCAGTCTACCATGACATCTTCTTGAGTTAAAAAAATATGCACCTGTGCTCACTTCTAATGAGTGTATCAGTATTAGATATAATTCCGTGGTCCCCACGTTTTTCTAAAAGCAAAAACACAGTATTTAAGAAAGAAAGAGTTTACAAAAGAGTACATATATTATTTACAATATTTAGAAAGGATATATCAAATGTATTCTGCTCAATATATCATATATCCAATTACTTTCATTCATTAGTAATAGCTAAAAAACATTCAGGTTGCTTCTATTACTCAGTGTTCCAATCTGCTGCTTGTTTCCAAGACGCCGGACAGGTTCTTCAAACTTATAAAACAAAAAAGAACAGCGCAGTGTAGTAATTCTTATAGTCCTTCATCTTAAGGTAAAAATACAATCAATCCCCCTTTAGGAGGGTACTCACATTTTTCAGAGGCCAACCTGCCTCTTGGAATGCTCACTTTGACTGGATCTGACCTCCAGTCCTGGTCCTCTACCGTCACCCCAAATGTCGTCTCCTCCAGTGCAAAGCTCTCACCTTCACGATTGTTGTCCACTTTCAATATTTCTTCCTTCTTTTGGGTCCTCTAATATACCAACCAATCTGCTGGATATAATCTTAAGGATCCCAAACAACAAATAATGGAAGATATATTCCTTCAGACATATAACGGGGGATTCTCAGTGGTATCAAAAACAATAGAATTTATTTCTATAAAATATACATGTATATTGTATTGTATATTTTATACATATTGTATAAAATAACAATACAGTCCCTACGTGTTTTGTAACGCAGGGTTACTTTTTCAAGGGAATCAATCCCATAATGTGAGCTAGAGCCATTTATAGATCTAATAATGGAAGTTTCAAAAGACTCACCGGATACATTGTTCCAAGAAGACTTTGGCGCCAAAAAATGGCATTTTCAATACCAAACTTCAACACACCGGTCATCTCTCTCCACCCTCCGCTTCTGCATTCCAGTGGAAGATCGTGCTTTCATTTCCATTTCCACTTTGAAATTGGATGCGTCATATCCTCCCATCCCAGTGGAGGATCATAACCTCACTTCTACTTCCGCTGGATCTACATCCTCCTTCCATATATTCGATGTGTTCCACTAATGGAGCGCATTGAATCCCATCCAACTTTCCATCCTTTTCCCAAAGGACACATCCTATCCTTCTCTCCTTCACATGTTCGGTGCGTTCCACTAATGGAACGCATCGAATCCCTTCTAACTTTACATGTATCCCCCAAAGGGGTGGACATCCATACTCAAACAACATCTCCACAAGGATGCCCGTCCCCCAATGAGGATCCCATCCAAACCAACATCTAATCGTCACAAAAATCCAAAAGACTAAAGAATAGGGGGTGGCCCTCTCACTCATATACATATATATCCCATTGGTTGTGACTTACTTCTTTTGCATTTATTCTTTTCCGCAACCTAAATTTGAATTCTGACCATTTATCCTCAAGATTTTTGTCTTTAAATAATATATCCCAGTCTACATGTTGCATTGAAGCCCTTAATAATTTGAAGTTCCTCCATTATTCCATTGCCATCATCAACACTAGAAAGGGACTCATTGTCATCTTGGGTATTCTTCTTGTAGGTTTTATTTTTTTGTACTGTTGCTGATGGTAGTAGTGGTAGTGGCGGTGGTGGTGGTGAATCCTTTGTTGGGACCATGACAAACTGCATCCTCCCCAGGAGGAGAGGGATCATAATCATTTATTGCACATTGCTCTTTAGCAACCATGGCTGCAGTTAGTTTTGAACTGACACTTTACTCCCACGTTCCTGAACTTCTCCACCTTTCTCCCTCCCCGAGTCCCTTGTGCATTTGCTGGACATTACTCAACTACTGGGTTTGTTTGTTTTACTCTACAGTACACAACGAGTGATGGAGTGTGATGTCTTGCTTTAGCCCTCAACAAAATTGTCAATGTCATCTGCTATCTGTTAAGTCTGCCTCAGTCACACAGCTCATGTCAGGCTCCAAGTCAGCTGTCTGTTACCTAATATATTTATTTCTTTATGTTTTTTATTTTTTTAAGTTGTCTACCCTATCTTATAATAGTCTGTCCAAAAACAAAAATTGTAACTAAAAAACTAAATTAACAACTTCTTTCCCCAGATTTCCCCAGCACAGAGACAGTAATAGCAAGACTAGCAAGAAAATAGCTTGGACTGCAGCTGATGTGTCTTTCTAATCAGAATAGTCAGACAGAATGTTGGAGTATCTGGGGATCAACATCCTTTGTTTCCTTCTCACACCCCCAGACATATCCAACACAGATGTAATAATAATAACAGCAAGATCAGCAAGGAAATTGCTTGGACCACAGCTGCCTGTGTCTTTAAAATCAAATCAGTATGAAAGAATCTTGGGGTATTTGGGGTCAACCTCCTTTTCTCCCTTTTCACACACCCAGACACCTCCAACACAGATATAACAATAACAGCAAGATCAGCAAACAAATTCGACCCTAGCTGCTTGTGTCTTGCCAGTCACACTGAATTTTTGGGTATTTGGGGTCAAACTCCTTCATCCCTTTTCAACCAAAGTGTCTCCAGACTCCCCTAATACAGAGAACAAATTTCCTGCCTGAACTAAGCATCTATTCCACTAGTTTAAAAAGTACTGCTTTCTCTGCTCATAAACACAGAATGGCATGCTATAAGAGCCTGAACCCCTTTTAAATGTTTTCAGGAAAAGAAGAGGAAACTGCCATGTGGTGGGGAAAATTGAGCCTTCCAATTGATTTCAACGCAATAAGCTAGGTGAAAAAAGCGGGGAAACATCACTTTTTGAGGAAAATTCTTTGCCAAGTGGGAAATGCCATTTTTCAATGAATTTGGTGAAAATATTCATCCATCTCTACTAGGAACAGACAAAAAGATTTTTTTTTTCACTGGAATTTTCATAGAAACCCATTTGCAGTTTTTCCATGACAAAGTCCTGCACATTGAAAATCCATAACATTTCCACCTTTCCTCTGCTTCATCTACATCTACACTGTCTGCTGGGGTCACTGTTTCAGAGATTTTTCAGTGGCAGTGCCTGTGAGGAGGACCATGTGGGTGTGGGGGGAGAGATGGATTTAAATGGGATATTAGTAATGGCCTGGCCCCAAACCCTAGCACTAGATGATGCTCACATAGGTGATACTGTTGATCTTTTGGGGATGGGAGGGTTGTTTCATACCGTTTTATGTGGTATTTATTTGTGTCACTTTATTCTTGTTATTGGGGACAGACAGGTGGCACAATGATAGTAGCATCTGATTTTTTCCTGGGGGATGATTACACATGATCTACATGCAGCTAAGTATAATTATGCTGCATGAGCTTTATTATGGAAGAAACTCCTTCCCTTTCTTCACAATCTTGTCACAGAGTAAGTACATTGCAGTTGGGGACAATTGTACCCCCCTTTTCCCTATAAAAAGTATTCATACATCCATGATTGGGGGGAGGGGGAAGGTAGAGATGGGTCTTCTTGACTGTATACCTTCTCCTCTTGATGCACCTAAAATTGATTCTGCTGCTGCAACTGCATGAACACTAGCATTAAGAGGATCCATTACTACCTTTCCCATATCACTGATGGGCTGGGAAAGGATGGTGAAGAGAACCCACTTGCATCACTACAACTACTATTCAGCATGATGGTTTTTTGATTGTGAAATTGTCTAATACTATTCATCCTCAGCAGGAACTACTAAATCAACCAGCAATACTGGTGATACCCATTATCTCAATTTTCCAATCCTGGTTCACATTTACATCTCTGAATGAAATTCACCTCCTTTGCCATCCCCATCAACACCAAATTCCTTCGCCTTTGTTTATGGTAGTGGTTGTATTGATGTTATGAAGATGAATATGAAATAAGCGTAGGTGATGCATCTGGTGTCACATTCACAGCAGTTAGCATCCCCACAAGATGATTCCTTCTCCCTTGCTTGTGGTGGTTATGATGGTGATGAGTGTGAAACAGGTGTAGGTGGTGCACCTGTGTCAAACTCAAAGGCTCTGGATCAGGCTGAGATACCTGCAACTCTGTTTTTACACCACTGATTTCCATCTGGGGAAAAGCAATGTTCTGCTTTTCAAATTCAAACTCCTTGGTTCTTGGGGTGTGTTGGGGTTGGCAGCACATTTTCTGGTGGTGCTGCTAGGCTATGAGCCCATTGCTGCTTGTATTTCTGCTAGAGGAGGGGGTACTCAAACTTGTCCTTTGTCCCTCACAATAGTCCAAGTTTTCAGTATCTCCTCACATGAACACATGAAAAAAACACTGGTTCAATCACTGTGAAGGATCTATGTTACTGATATTCACTTGTGTTTAATTGAGGAGGACCTGAAAACATATACTGTTGGTAGGCTTGAGGGCAGGTTTGAATGTTCCTGTACTAGAGGAATTTTCCCCTACAGCAGCAATCCTTCCACTTGCCTTGCTCATTTTTAGACAGAATGCCTCAGTATACACATTGCACTTAGAGTAGCAGGGAGCTCCAGCAACACAGGCTACAACCACTGCAAACTATTTTTTAAATATAGTTCTCCTCTCTCTTTGTTGACACTGTTTACTAAACTACACCCTATAACATGGAGGAAAATTCTAGATTTTTATAGCATTGGTAAAGGAATTATCAAGGTTTTAGAAAACATCAGCAGACAATGGCAATGTTCTTATGAGATATAAATTGGTGGGAGTGGGAAGGTGGAGATTTATTGAGTTTTCACGTGTGCCAATTTCCATGGAAAAACTGGCAAATCATTAATTTCCTATGAAAATTCCTTTTCAAAATAAACATGACTTTCCCCCCATCCATACTGTTAACACACACCTCACACTTTAGCTATGCAGTGAAAGACCAATGGCTTTTTTCATCTGGCTGCAGGAGATGTCTGATACAATTAGACCTAGTTCTCACTTGTGACTTTGTTGCAGCAACTTCACAACACCATAAAAATATGTTATGAAATTTACAGAATTTTGATTGTGATCCCATATCTATAGACACAGCTGGTGAGAGCAAGGAAAGAAAACTTTAAAGCAGACAAAAGGCCATCTTACGTTGGTAAACACAGCTGGCAGCGAGGTGATATTATACTAAAAATTCAATAGATAAAAAACTGTTGTTTTTTTTTTTACTAAGATTAAAAAGCATACAATAAAGTTTACCTTTTCATCTATTAAAAGAGAATTATATTTTAAATAGTACTGCACCTTCAAAGGAGAATGGGTTTCTAAACATGGTAGTTTTCCTTCTGTGTATTTTTATCAATGAGAATGCACCTTGCATCCCTATTCTCTTTATGTGCTTAAAATACCTTTATCTGTAGTTCTTTATTTAAATACTCCACAGCTATCTGCAGTTTTATAGGATTTATTCTACTCTCCCCTGCAATCTGTATATTCTTAATTTAATACATTGCTTTAGTTATTTCTTGTCCATGAACATAAAGTATATTTGGTGTTCTCTGTTATTTTTTTATTCAGATACAGTAAAATGAGCTAAAAGTCTCTTTGGTTTTTTTTTTAAGTGTATGATCTTTGGTTATTGAACTAGTGTCTGGACTTTGATAATCTTTTGCAGCAAATTTTAGTTTCTGTTTATTGTATTTTTATATATGATAGTCTTATTACAACTTTCTTTCATTTTTGTGTTATGTTTTTGCTCATCAGATTGATAATGTGTTTATTTTTCCATTTTTTAAGTATTTATTCCAATGTTTTCTAATCTTCACAATTTAACCATTTGAGTACCAGAGGGGTACGGAACACATTGCTTCTTTTTTTTCATACTCAGAAAAATATTTCCTTTTGTTGTGCTGGAAGTCATATTGCTCCAGTCAATTTAAAAAAACACGAGAATTACTTTGAAAATTTTGAATTTTATTCTGATTTTTCTCTGCATTTTTCTGTAACTAAATCATAGTAATCTAATTATTACAATTGGAGAGTTTCTTCTTGTATTCCTCTCATACTAAAGTATAAAAGTTAGTTTACTGCATGTTTGCTAGTGTAGAAGCAGATATGCAAAGAAAGGGAGCTGGAGTTGCTTGAGAGGAGTTTTGGTAGTAGTTGTTCTCTGGGTGTGGGTATGAAGGGAGAAAGGAGATCTAATAAATAAATCAATCTATAAATATCAGGACACATTATACCTTCAAGACAAGAAACAGCCAGACACAACATGATTTACTAGGTGTAACGGTTTGTTCGACAAACAGACACAGTAGGTTTGGATAAAACACAATTTTATTAAACAATAAAGATCACAATAACCCTCACAGGTCCTGTAATATATATGTAATATAGTACAGCCACTAGACAGGTTATACAGAGGTAAGCCCACACAGGTCCAGTATAAGTAGAGAGTCCATAGAACAATATACTGACACAGGTCAGGCAGATCTTGTGTGAGTCTGAGTTTACCAGTACTGCATGGGTTAATAGTAGGCAGAGAATGTTGGCAGGCCCAAGTGTAGCAAGGCCTTTTAAGAAGCTCAAACAGAGTAACGCCCAAGATAATGGATACCAGACAATTGTGGACTGCCGTAGCAGTAGCGGAGACTGAGCAACTTGAGCACTGCCGTAGCAGTAATGGAGACCAAGCAATTTGAACACTGCCGTAGCAGTAACGGAGACTGAGTGACTTAAACACTGCCGTAGCAGTAACGAAGACCAAGCAACTTGAGCAATGCTGTAGCAGTAACGGAGACTGAGCCACGTGAGCACTGGCATAGCAGTAACGGAGACTAGGCAACTGGATACTGCCGTAGCAGTAAAGGAGACATGAGCAGCTTGTGCACCTGGTCAGCATGAGCACTGCCGTAGCAGTAACAGAAAACTGAGCAACTCTCCCTGAGAGGCACCCAACCTGGAACGGCTCATAAAGCAGACCAATAGGCATGTCGCCGGCATGACACGGAGGCAACCGAGACCAATCTGCAAAGCTGTCCAGAGACAACAAGAGACAAACACTACCCTTAACCGGAGACTGGTCAGGGCATGCAGAGGAGGCAGCAGCCCAACCGGGCATGATCCACACAGCACAGGAACGAGAACAGTCCAAGTTGGTACACGGAGCAGGAACCTCAGCCAATCCAAGTCGGTACACGGAGCAGGAACGTCAGCCAAGCCGGGTCGGTACACAGGAGATGAGAAGCAGAATGGTCAGGCAGTCTGAGTTGGTGCACAGGCAGGAAACAAGATGCAGAGTAGTCAGGCAAGCCGGGTCGATACATTGAGAGCTCACAAGAATCAGGAACAAGCGCTGGTACTGGAACACCACGAAAGGGCACCGGAGATGTGCCAGAACCCAGTGTTTAATGACAGTACTGGGCGGGACAATCCCAGTGCAGCCAATAGGCGTTAGGCAGGAGTGGAAACTGACAACATGTCACCAAATAGCATGGGCACCGTGATACTAGGCTTCTCATACACATTCACTCCTATAGACACAAGGGCAAAAGGGAAAACATATACTGACTGTGTGATGGACTCTTGTGCTGTACCTGCTGCTGATTCTAAAGCCAACTGGTATATCCTGTATGTTATGTTAAAAATGAACACTGCAGTGCTTGGGAGAGAAGGGAAAAGCTGATGAAACATTAATACTAGTTACTATTATAGAAACAGACAGGCGAAGAGGGAGAGCTGGAGTTGCTTCCCATTGAAAGTGTGTGTGTGGGGGGGTAATTTCTAGACAGTGAAACTGACAGTGACAGAGAAGAAACTTTTAAAAAAACAAAAAACACAGCAAGAACTAAATGCCAGTCAAAGAAAAATATAAATCTCAATCCTGCAAAAAAGTCCTATACTAAAGGGTGTGCTACCTATAGCAAATACCAATAAGGCTATATCAAATGGGGGCAATAAAGTAGAAGCAACACATAAAGGTCCCAAGAGCAATAGCTCTCCTCCGGACCTTCAGAACTACAGATCGCCCACCGCTGGCTCTTCGGTCACCTGGTCATGTGACCCGCACAGTGAAGAAACCCCTTCTGATATTGATATGCAAAACAAAAAGAAAAGAGACAGAGCGATAGCGCTTCTAAGTGTAGATCTCCTCAACTGGTTGTTTTTCCCCTCCTTTCTTCCCTTCAACCGTCCCCTAGGCTGGGTACTTACTATCCAGAGAGGCTAGGCCAGCCTCTGAGCTTAAAAACATGTCACAACAGTACTGATCAGCCGCATCCCGTCCATCTTTGCCTTCTACCTCCCTCTCACAGAGAATGAATCACTGGGTCCTGAAACACTACAGCTACTAGTACTTATTGATAAACAACTCCTTTATTGGAGATATATAAAACTAGTATCGACAACAATAAAACTGTATATAAAAACACAATACGTAACCCAACTCATTTTGTCCTACAAAGGACTTCGTCAGAGGAATATTGCACATTAAAATAATCATAATTTTATATATATTGCATACCTCCAATTCCAGATGGTGACAAAATCCACTTCCCATGGGATGTCCAGTAAAATCCAAATCTTCCATGTCGATCACCCAGAAGCTTTGCCAAACTGCTTCCGCCTCCCGCCGAATCAAGATGGAACGCAAGCTACCGGAAACCCCTACCCATAACGCTAGAAACAAGTGACATCCCCAATTCTTCTAAAAGAGGAACATCCAAGGCATGAACCAGTTACTTGGGCAGTATTAGGATATAACACATTGTCTGGAACATGTCAAAAGGTGAGTCAAGCACAAAGCCTTTAAAAAAATACTTTCACTGACAGGTGACAGACAGACAGGAGCTCAGACACTGAAACTGTGACTGTCATTGACAGATACCAGAAACGTATATTTGTCATACAATATTCTCAGACAGACAAAACATCACTCAACACACTAACAGCTTTGCTGTTTGCATTACTGTAATACTACATTACGGTCATTGTGTCCACCGGAATGGATAAGTCTGAGGTAAGTGGAAAGGAGTAGGACTAGGAGGCCTGGAAATTTTGAATGCCTGGATATTTTGGTGATAATAGTGTCATGGTTGCTGAAGCTTATGCAATAAATAATGATCCTCCTTCTTTTCCTGAGGAGACTGTAAAAGGGATATGAAAAGTTCCGCCAGTAGTAGTTCTAAGCCTTTTAACATTAAAGTCACATTCAAGTATTATTGCCATAGCAGAGGACGATTTAGCAGTTACACCAAGTACTGCATCAGATAGTGACAGTGAGCCCTCACCCCAAACTACTAGTCAATGTTCTATAAATCCCCCTAATGGGAAAAGTAAAACTAAATTGTTTAAAAGTCTACAATAATATGAAATTAGTGTGAGGAACGGGTAATGTTGCTGCTGAGTTATATATTGATGATGAAGATGTTGATTTAGAATATATCCCTCCATTCTCCTTCCCTTCTTCCGATACAGAAATAAGTGGTGATGATATGGCCAAAGAAGTAGTTATATCTAAACATAAAATGCTCGGTATTCAATCATTGAATAAGAGCAATATGCCTGTTTATAAACTCTATGAGAAATCATCTGGAAAGTTCATACAAGTAAACATGCCTAAAAATACACAATCATTATATTTGTCATCAGCACAACTGCTTTTAAGTTCAACATCCACTGATTCGCAATCACTATTATTGATTAAGCAGCATCACATATCAATATCCACAAACCTACCTATTAGTACTTCTGCTGCTGTTCAATGTGTAATACTGCTGAAAAATCTAGACCATGTCGTAGTAATAATCTTAAAGAACTGCATAGACTATGGGAGGGAGAAACTTCATCCACAATCCAAAAGTTAAACATACTATTATAAAGGCAAATATTCCACCTGAAGAACAACCACTCACCTGACTGGAGATGTCTCGGGGAGTGGGACATTTTCATATCCATGTGTCTCCAGCTGCAATTATAGAGTCACCATAAGTGCCACATCCAGTAAAACCTCTAGTCATGTTAAAGCAATTAAATTACAGAGTTCTTCTATGTATTTCCAACCCCCTCTTACTGAGGTCTTAGAAGATGTAAAATATGCAACAAAAGAATCAAAAAATATACCCATGGAATCTCAAACTTGACAAATTGTTGGTGTTTAACTTCTTGTCCTTTTGTTTTATAGAAAATATATATTTTAAAGAACTGATGTCATTTTTGCAACCCACTGACATATCCCAAGCCACAGTTATTTTCCAGCTGCAGCTGTGCCAGAGTTGTACATGCAGGTGGTTAGTGTCCTGGTCTGTAAGCGAAACTTCATATGGCAAGAATGTTCACTATCTAACAAATATGTGGCCAGCCAAAGCACAGACTATATGGCTGCCACTGCTCGTTGGGTTTCTTTTCCATGCATCAGGAGAAACGGGTCACTGCAAGTGTTGCCTCTTTAGTAGTAAAGGCCAATAGCAGGGTTGCCCATACCATCAAGCAATTTGACCAACTGATTCTCCTGATTATTAACATTGAAGTGGGAATTCTCATAGCCTTAGAAGCTATAAGAGGAAATCAGCAAAGTTCCTAATAGCAATGTACTAGTGAAAAGGTAAACATTTTATTAGATTTTCTATCCGTGAGAATTTTGCTGAAAAAAAAATATTTATTTTTTCCATTAAAATTCGACAAAAACAAAATGGAACTTTTCGCCTATCCATACCTAGGATCAATAATATGTTAAAAATAATAAAGCAGAAAGTAAACCATAATGATATATATCATTGAAGAAAGATTTGAAACTTTCTCTACCTCTAGGGCTGATTTTATCACTGCATTTATCTCCAGTTTTTTCATAGATTTCAAAAGGAAAATGTTTGAGAAAACGGGTGTTAACATTTAGCACCTGTAATAGAATCTAGCCCCTAATCTCTCAAAAAGAGGCACACACCCAGATTACAAGCAACCTTTAAAGTTTAAAGAAACGTTAATCAAAATATGTTTAAAACAAATAGTAAATATATTACAAAACTAACCTAAGCCAGTAATTATTGCTGTTTGACCTGTGTATCCTTCAAAATCACTTTCTTACTGTGATTGTGTGCAGCTCTCAAAAATAATTGGTAATGAGTGAAAAGAGTATAAAGAGTCCACAAACAACAGGGGTGAAAAACAAGCCATTTTCTGAGTTCTGTATGGCACAGTAAGACTAAAATCAATAGTTTCTGTACAGTAATAGACTGACGTGAACTGAGAGCTGCTTCACTGTGCTGGATCATCATAATTCAAATAAATTGGAATATAATCTCTAATAGAGGGAAGATGTTATAGGTGTCCATTTGCTATTTTTCTCTGTGGCTCACAAATGTTTGCAAAAACTGATTGTGATAACATGCAAAAAAAAAAAAAGATGAGCAATTCCTTGTGCAAACCAACAATATAATAATGTGTGATGATTTAAATAAGGCTTATAACTCATTGGGGGAGATGCACTAAGGCATGATAAAGATGTGATAATGTCAAGATAACTTATCCAGTGATATCACTTCTCCAGTTCCTATATTATTCTACAAAGCCTATGCACTAAGATTTCTCCTACTCTGGTGATCTTAGTTTGTAGACTCTATAGAATAACATAGGAACTGGAAAAGTGATATCACTGGAGACGTTATCTCAACATTATCCCCTCTTTATTACGCCCTGAATGATAGGTAGGTCTCCCTGCAATGTAAAGCAATGTGTTAGAGACCTCACTATCTATCAGGTGTTTAAAAACCCTGTTTAAATCAGTGGGAATTTGATGAATTTTATTTGTCACTTCTTGTGCAGTTGGTTGGCCTATAATTGCTCATCTTGTCTTTTTCATATTTCCTTTAATGTTCAAACAAATAAATTATATATGATATTAATAATAATAATAATAGCACAATTATCACAGCAATATGTATAGTGTGCTGTTTCTTAATGGAGCAGAAACTTTTTTTAAATAACAAAAAGGGCTTCCCCTGCAGAGTAAAACAAGCTGATGCATCTTTCCAGTATTATTACACCTTAAAGGGATAGTAATGTTTCAAAATAAAAGCAGCTCCCGCCCCTTTTACTGATGTCACACTGTTCAGCCAGATCAGAAGGGAAGTGCCCAGGTAGACTGCAGAGAGGGACAATCTTCAATTAAGATAAGGGAAAAAGCTGAAAAACTTGTCAAGGGGGGCAGGGCTTTCATTGTTCTCATAGGAAGAAGATTGTCCCCTTCTGTTATCTGTCTGGTCTTACAACTAGATTCCACTTCTGAGAAGAGATGGCTTACACTAGGTAAAGGGGGCGGGAGGGGGAAACTTTGCTTGTGAATATCTCTCAAACCATAAAGGTTTGAGAGATAAGACTTATATCGTTCTTCATGTTTTTTTAATGCCTACAAAATAAAATAAAGAAAAAACTAAGTATTACTATCCCTTTAAACTGCTGTTTTTATAACATTGTTCTCTAGTGGACAGATTTCAAATAGTTATTCTGTTGCAGTTTATGAGAGAGGTAAAGCACTGAAGTAAGCTCTGTTTCCTGATAGTATAACAGGTTTGACATGTTATGATGCTGGAATAAAATTACTGCAAGTAGTGGTATTACCCTTGTTTTGCTCAGTGGGAAAAAGCCCTATAGCATGTAGGTTTTCATGAAAACCCATTAATGGGTTTTTGCTAAATGGTATTTACAATTGAAATAACAGAGTTTTTTGAAAATTTGTAGCTAAAACCCATGAACCAAGACCAATATTAAGTATGATTTTGATTGGTTGATTTATGGTAATTTCAAGTGTATTAAAACATATACATGCACTTCCACAGGAAACCGAGAAACATAAAAAAAAATCTCCTGAAAAGGAAAAAAAAAAAACATTAGCATATGAGATGTTTAAATTCTGTTATATTAAGCAAATAAATAAATACATGTAAATATAACAATGCATATGTTTTTATGGTTGCCTGTTATATGCTGTTATATGCTCAGGCCTGTTATATGCTAAATGGACCTATTAGGATACCCAAATCTTCAGCCGCGATGAAGAGAATTCCAGTTTGTTGTACCAACATAAGGAGAAATTGACACCATTCAAATGCTAAATGCACTGACTATGTACATCCAAGACTTATAATTTACTTACTTTACTTATATGTCCATATCCCTACCAGAAACCTAGCACTATATTCTGCACTTAACCGATATGTTCTCTGTATGTCTCCCTTTACCCCTTTAGATTGTAAGCTTTCGAGCAGGGACCTCACTTCTAATGTTTCACTTTGCAAAGCACTTGTAACCTTGTACTTTTAGTCCTTACACTGTAAAGTACTGTGTACACTTGTGGTGCTATATAAACATATTCATTCATTTATATGTGGACAGGCAAGTGAGAGATCTGATATTTTTAAGATCCTACATCAATGTAAGGCAAGTTGCATGCTCCAATGAATTTTAAGAATGTGATTCCAGCAGCATTCTTTATATTGATGCATATAAAATGTCATATACCAACTTCCCACATATGTCAGAGTCTGTGCATTAGGTTGGAAGCCAATCATGAATTATACAGGACCTTGAAGAAAGATCGCACTCACAGTTCTTTAATGGGATGAAAAAGGTGCAAATGTACTTATTCAACTTTTTGCCTTTGTTTATATGGCAAACAAGTGGACAGTGGCACACTAAAGCAACAAAATATAATACAATGATTAGTGCTCGTCCCCATAATGTAAATTATAGAGTATATTCAGCCACAGGACAAGGACAACACTCATGGACAAGTATTTGATTAAAGCAAAAGAAATCATTTATTCCAGCAAATCTCCAACATGCCAGGAGTATATTATATAGATGTGTGTCCTATATTAGCATTATTGAATTTACTACAATCCAGCATCTCTAGAAGCCATGGATTCCCTTATACAGATGGGAGGTTGTTGTTTCAAAAGTATCGATGATAACACTGACAGATACAGTGACTGAGGAAGACGGGAGGTCTCCCACAAGAAGAGATTGTTTATCTGCCCGCAGACACAGAACAGACTGCCAAAGTCAAGACCCGAGGTAACGCTAATAACTATAGTTACTGAGTTGGAGAATATAGTGTGCAGTCTGAAGTTGGGAGAATCATTACAGTATATTATCCGCAGTTTCATAGTAACAGAGATATTCCTTTAAGATTTTGGGACTGCAGCGAAGGTTTACAAGATACTATAAATCTCACAACCTGCTCATTACAATAGTCATCAACTAGCTCATCATAAGGCTTGATGTATAAGGAGATCCTGTAAAGGAGAACATCTGGACATTAGTGGTTATCTATTTTTGCCGACAAGTAGGATTATTCTATTAAAGGAGATACTAATTTATATCTACAGATGAAATTTAATAATGCACCAACGTTGCTTCGGAGCATATTCTCTTTTGATCTATATCCTATTTTCTATGATGCCTATGGACGTTTTAGTCATTAGTACATTTTTAGTATTATAGTATTTTCAATAAATTGTTGTCTATACAGGAAATTGTAGCTCTCTCCTTAATTTAATTTTTTTCCGTTTTATATTATATATATATAATATATATATATAAAGAAGCTGTGCTCTCATGGATTTCACAGTCAAAAGATACCAAAGTTTAATGGTCAAATAGTGCAATGTTCCTGTCCTCTTTTAGGGACCTTTCTTGATAAAGGTCCCTAAAAGAGGACCAACACGTTGCACTATTTGACCATTAAACTTTGGTATCTTTTGACTCTGAAATTGGTGAGTTCACAGCTTCTTCTTCTGTTTCATTGTCCTCTGTGGCACCTGGTACTTGCATTAACCTATTCAGCGTGAGTGCATGTCCATATAGACTGTATATACTGTAGTGTGCAAAAGTGTTAGGCAGGTGTGAAAAAATGCTGTAAAGTAAGAGTGCATTAAAAAATAGACATGTTAATAGTTTATTTTTATTAATTAACAAAATGCAAAGTGATTGGACAAAAGAAAAATCTAAGTCAAATCAATATTTGATGTGACCACTCTTTGCCTTCAAAACAGCATCAATTCTTCTAGGTACACTTGCACACAGTTTTTTAAGGATCTTGGCAGGTAGGTTGTTCCAAACATCTTGGAGAAATAATCCCAGTTCCTCTTTGGATTTAGGCAGCCTCAGTTGCTTCTCTCTCTTCATGCAATCTCAGACAAACTCAATGATGCTGCGATCAGGGCTCTATGGGGTCCATACCATCACTTCCATGACTCCTTGTTCTTCTTTACTATGAAGATAGTTCTTAATGACTTTGGCTGTATGTTTTGCGGTCGTTGTAATGTTTCAGAATAAATTTGGGGCAATGAGATGTCTCCCTGTTGGTATTGCATGATGTATAAGTGTCTGCCTATACCTCCACCATGCTTCACTGTTGCCTACAGACACTCATTCTTGTACCACTCTCTAGACCTTCGGCGAACAAACTGCTTTCTGCTACAGTCAAATATTTCAGATTTTGACTCATCAGTCTAGAGCACCTGCTGACATTTTTCTGCACCCCAGTTCCTGTGTTTTCATGCATAGTTGAGTCACTTGGCATTGTTTCCTTGTTGGATGTTTGGCTTTTTCACTGCAAATCTTCCATAAAGACCACTATTGACCAGACTTCTCCAGACAGTAGATAGGTGTACCAGGGTCCCACTGTTTTCTGCCATTTCTGAGCTGATGGCACTGCTGGACATCTTCTGATTGGGAAGGGAAGTAACCATGATGTGTCTTTCATCTGCTGCACTAAGTTTCCTTGGTCGATCACTGTGTCTATGGTCCTCAAAGCTGCCTGTTTCTTTGTGCTTCTTCAAAAGAGCTTGGACAGTACATCTGGAAACCCCTGTCTGCCTTGCAATTTCTACCTAGTAGAGACTGATGTAGTATAACTACCTTGTGTCTTGTTTCTGTACTCAGTCTTACCATGGTGTATTACTTTTAACATTAAACTGTCTTCAGCAACCTCACATTGTTAGCTAGGTTTGGCTGTTCCTCACCCAATTATATTCCTCCTAAATAACTGTTTCTATGATTGTGTTCCCACCTACATATTAAATTGATGATCATTAGCACCTATTTGCTATAATAGTTTAATCATACACCTGACTATATGTCTACAAATGCCCTGACATTGTGCAAGTGTACTTAGAAGAACTGATGCTGTTTTAAAGGCAAAGGGTGTGTCAGTGGCTTGCTAGGAACAATAATCCAGACGGGTATAGTGAAGGAACACCACCTTTATTAGCAATAGTATATGAGAGCACAAATGAAAGCTAGAAAAATTAATAGAGCTGGGGACTAAGAGACAGGTCAGGTACTCAGCCAAGCGAATAGTCAGGAGCCAGAACAGATAGTCAGCCAGGCCCATGGTCAAGAACCCGAGCAAGTAGTTAGCAAAGTCAAGGATCAGGAGCCAGAGTGGTAGTCAGCCAAGTCAATGTTCAAGCATCAGAGTGGTAGACAGCCAACCAATGCCAAGGGAAATCAGCCAGAGAGGAATAAGTAGCCAAATCAAGGGACATGCAGAACAGCCAACAAGATACTGAACTGTACTCTAGCACCATGTAAGGGTAACTGGAAAGGGAATCGGAGCGGCAGATAAAGCCCTAATGGTGGGCGGGGGAAGATGACAGGCCACTGAACCCACCAATGAAGAGAGTGTGAGCACGTCACTGGAAGGCTAAACCAGGAAGACGTGCACTCTTTGGCGAGGCCTCAGGAACAGTGTGAGCTGGACGAGGGAGAGTGGATGTGATGCTGCAATTCAGCAGCACCAATAAGAACCACCACTGAATCCCAGCATGTAACGGTTTTGTTTGACTCGCAGACACAGAGTTAGGATAAAAAACACAGTTTTATTAAATTCAAGAATACACAAAGAACCCTCACAGGTCCTGGAATATACAACGTATAGTACAGACACACGACAGGTAAATTAGGCCCACACAGGTCCAGCACAAATATAGGAGACAAACAGTTTATGCTGACACGGGTCAGGCAGATGATAAGGTTTCCAGGTTACAGCAATGCAAGAGTTAATGTTCATCAGGATAGGAAAACAGTCCCATATGTGAAGGTATTGAGCTGATTCTTAAACACGCCAGAGACTGAATTCACAGTGAGTACCAGTCCATTGAAGTAAACAGGAGCGCTACCGGTGCTGACACGGAAGCTACACTTGCAACCGGTTTTGGACAGAGTAGAGTGTAACCAATGGCAATGTACCGGTGCAATCACGGAGGCAACACTGGCAACCGGTTTTGACAGAGTGGAGCGTAGCCAATGGCAATGTACCGGTGCAATCACGGAGGCAACACTGGCAACCGGTTTTGACAGAGTGGAGCGTAGCCAATGGCAGCCTTAGGCGAGTGGTATGTTTCAAGTAATCGAGTACGAAATGGCTCATCAACAAAACACTTGCCCACTGGGGTTTCCTGGGGGGGCGTAGCCTGGGTGGCCAAAATCTCTTCCCCCAGTGGCGAAGTGATACTAGTACGTAGGGTAGCCAAAATGCGGTCAGGCTGTCTATTGGGTACTGGGACCTCATCCCTATCGGTCTCAGGCTCAAATTGTCTAGACAGGGCATCAGCCCATAACATTCTTGGAACCCAGCAAATATGATACTATGAAATTGAATCGGGATAGAAACAGAGCCCATCTGGCCTGATGAGAGGACAATCTCTTAGCCTCTGAAAGATAAGTCAGGTTTTTGTGGTCAGTGAGGATTAATACAGGACTTCTGGTACCTTCCAATAGGTGACGCCATTCCTTCAGGGCGAGAATGATAGCCAGCAGTTCTCTGTCACCTATCTCATAGTGACTTTGGGCACTCGACAACTTCTTAGAGAAAAACCCACATGGTCTGAGAGCGCCCCCTACCACCGGGCGTTGAGATAGCACTGCCCCTACCCCAATCTCCGAGGCATCGACCTCTAGCGTAAATGGAAGAGACGGGTTGGGGTGGGATAGTACAGGAGCAGCTGCAAAAGCGGATTTCAGTGTCTCAAAGGCATGTTCGGCTGCTTCAGACCATTGGGAAGGATTAGCGCCCTTGTGCGTGAGGTCAGACAGTGGTTTCACAATAGTGGAAAAATTCTTAATAAACTTTCTGTAATAATTAGCGAACCCCAAGAAGCGCTGGATCGCCTTTAACCCTTTGGGCCGTGGCAATTGTAATACTGCCGTGAGTTTTTCCTGATCCATAGTGATACCTTCCTTAGCGATCACGAACCCCAAAAAGGGCACCCTGGATCTGTGAAACTCACATTTTTCCATTTTACAAAATAGTTTGTTTTTGCGCAAGCGGAGCAACACTTCGGACACATCCTTGATGTGTTGGGACAAATTAGCCGAGTGTATAAGTATTTCATTGAGGTAGACAACAACACAGGACTGTAGCATATCATGAAGGATATCATTAATACATTTTTGGAAAACCGCAGGTGCGTTACAGAGACCAAACAGCATAACTAGATATTCATAATGCCCGGATCTAGTATTAAATGCCATTTTCCACTCATCCCCAGCTTTAATCCTGATCAGGTTATAGGCCGGACGTAGGTCTAATTTCGTAAAGATGGAGGAACCTTTTAACCTGTCAAATAGTTTGGTGATGAGTGGTATCGGATAGGCATTCTTGGGCATTAGCTTATTTAGGCCACGGTAATCAATACATGGCCTTAATTCGCCATTCTTCTTTTTCACAAAAAAGAACCCAGCACCAGCAGGCGAGGTAGATCTCCTAATGATTACTCTTTTGAGGGCATCCTCAATGTATTCTTCCATAACTTGATTTTCATCGCATGACAGTGGGTACGTACGTCCCTTAGGGGGCACCAACCCTGGGAGCAAATCAATGGCACAATCGTACGACCTGTGCTGAGGCAGGGTGCCAGCCTCTCCCTTACTGAAAACGTCACTGAATTGTTAGTATTCAACTGGCACTGAGGGAGAGGCACACAGGATCTTAACAGGGTGAGACACACAGTGCTTCATACAATATTGAGACCAAGAAGTAATCTCACAATTCTGCCAATCAAACTGGGGATTATGCAGCTGCAACCAAGGGAACCCCAGAATGACTGCATGGTGAGGGGAATGGATTATCTGGAACTGCTGTTCCTCTCTGTGAAGAACCCCAGTCGTCATAGGTAGTGGTATGGTTTCCATAGTAATCTGAGCTGGTTCTAATGGTCTGCCGTCAATGGCTTCAATGGCTAGAGGCGATTCCCTTTTAACCAGTGGAATCTTGTGTAGTTCAGCAAAGGCACTATCCATAAAGTAAACGGCCGCGCCGGAATCAATCAGGGCCAGAACCTCCACTGAGTGATCTGCCCACGAGAATACCACCTGGATCGTGGGTTTCTGTATGATAGGATCTGGGGATGGTTGAACACCACCTAGGGCCTGTCCAAAGGTACCCTAGGTGTGTTTGTTTCCTGGACGTACGGGACAGGTTCTTAGCATATGCCCAGCTTTACCACAGTACAAGCATAACCCCTGCCTCCTGCGGTGTGCCCGTTCCTCCTTGGTTAACCTGGTAAACCCTAGTTGCATAGGTTCACAGGATTCTTGTTTAAGGTCATGAGGTTTAAGTAACAAGGGAGGCGTGGGTGGGCACAATGACAGAGTGGAGCGTAGACAATGGCAATGTACCGGTGCTATCACGGAGGCAACACTTGCAACCGGTTTTGACAGAGAGGAGCGTAGCCAATGGCAATGTACCAGTGCTATCACGGAGGCAACACTTGCAACCGGTATTGACAGAGTGGAGTGTAGCCAATGGCAATGTACCGGTGCTATCACGGAGGCAACACTTGCAACCGGTATTGACAGAGTGGAACGTAGCCAATGGCAAAGTACCGGTGCTATCACGGAGGCAATACTTGCAACCGGTTTTGACAGAGTGGAGCGTAGCCAATGGCAATGTACCGGTGCTATCACGAAGGCAACACTTGCAACCGGTTTTAACAGAATGGAAGACTAGGCCAGAGGCGCTTCGTAGAGCCTAAATGGGACAATACTAGGCAAGCCTGCGGGTGCAGAGGTGCCAAACAAGGCAAGGCACCGGAAGTCAGAATGTCGCAGAGTGGACAGGACCAAAACGGAGATCTGCCGAATCGGAGCCCAGGAGCAGGAAGGTCAGTCAGGCAGGATTAGGACACAGGAGCAGGAACGTCAGCCAGTCCGGGTTGGTACACGGTAGTAGGAACATCAGCCAGGCTGGGTCGATACATAGGAACGAACACTGAAGAATAGTCAGGCAATCCGGGTCGGTACACAGGCGCAGGAACTGGAGAGTAGTCAGGCAAGCCAAGTCGGTACACTTGAAACTTCATAAGCAAATGTAGCACTGGCACAGGAACACAATGAAAGGGCAATGTGTGGTTGTAGGAGCCCAGTATATAAAGGCTATACTGGGCGGGCTTAACACAGGGCAACCAATGAGGACCTCACAATGGATAACTGACAGAAAAAATAAAAACAAGGAATCACGGGCACCGTGATACAGCATCACTAAAGGAAAACACAATAATTGGAAACAGAACAAATATTTACATAATTGAACACAATTATATTATATTCAACCAGTGCTATTTCTGCAGCAGAGCGGTGTAGGCTGAGGACACCACCGCATCTCAACGCACCAGCGTAAATAAAACAAAGTGGGAAAAATACATAAATCTATATATTTTACCACTTTGTTTTATTTAAAACAGTGCTTTGAGATATGTATTTCATCAATTTATTTTATATAAGCCACTACGTTGAGATGTTCAACAAATTAGGCATTTTTGAAAAAATGGTGTAAAGTAAGAATGCTTTCAAAAATAGACATGTTAATAGTTTGTATTTATCAGTTATCAAAAGGCATAGTGAGTGAACAGAAGGGAAATCTAAATGAAATGTTGGACATTATGAGGCTGAGTATATATATATATATATATATATATATATATATATACGCCATATATCTGTAGATTAAATTAAGGGGCACATATATAAATCTATAGATTTACTTAAGGGGGGCAGTTTAATTTTCGAAGATAAACCAGTAACTTTATCGCAATTGTCATTTAACAGTGGGCAATTATCTGCTTGTAATCACACATCTGTCATTTGTTTTCCTTGCAAAGTGTATGCAAGCACCCACTATACATAAAAATGCATTATAAACAGTTTATTTTAATGAAAAGCAAGGTGAAAAGCAAGGATAATTTGTCTAAAATGCTGCTTTTGCTACTGCTTAGTAAATATACCACAAATGCCTTCTATATGTTCCCTACTTCTGATCTGACTATTTTTATTTTTGGTGCCTCAGATATTATATTGTACATAGAGAGGCTAAGCACACCCAGAAGAATGAGCAGGTCAAAAAATAAGTGCTGGGATCCATAGTTGTAAAATACTCTACAACTATAGATTAGGAGATATAAGCAGAAAGAAAAGTACAATAATTTTGGAGCAAACCAAATGTGCCATAAGGGACTAATGAAAATCTTTAACAACTTGATTACTAAAGAGGTCTCCAACCCATTAAGAAGCAGTGCCTTGCATTCACTTGGTTAAAAAAAAAAAAAAAAAAAACCTGGGTGTTACAGTGAAATGTTATTTGTTGCTCTAGATTTGTTTTTTCATTTGTGCTCTGTGAAGGGGAATGAAAAGATATAACTGTTGTTAGAATAGACAAAATACCTTCATTGCTCTGAAATGGGTGGGTACATTAAATGCAACATAAATGATATTGTTGTGTGACAATGTCAGATATTATAAGGTGTAGTGTTGAGCGAGCACCCCGATGCTCGGGTGCTCGGGTGCTCTGACCGAGCACCGCCGGAGGCTCGAGTGCTCGGCCGAGCACCCGAGCCCCATTGACTTCAATGGGGCGACACGAGCATTACACCAGGCACCCCCTGCTCTGATGAGGGGAGGGTGCCTGGTCAATGCCCCCTTCATCTCCACAATGTCCCCCTTCATCTCCGCAATGTCCCCCTTCATCTCCGCAATGTCCCCCTTCATCTCCGCAATGCCCCCTTCATCTCCGCAATGTCCCCCTTCCACAATGTCCCCCTTCATCTCCACACTGTCCCCCTTCATCTCCGCAATGCCCCCTTCATCTCCACACTGTCCCCCTTCATCTCCACACTGTCCCCCTTCATCTCCGCAATGCCCCCTTCATCTCCGCAATGCCCCTTCATCTCCGCAATGCCCCCTTCATCTCCGCAATGTCCCCCTTCCACAATGTCCCCCTTCATCTCCACACTGTCCCCCTTCATCTCCGCAATGCCCCCTTCATCTCCGCAATGTCCCCCTTCATCTCCACACTGTCCCCCTTCATCTCCACACTGTCCCCCTTCATCTCCGCAATGCCCCCTTCATCTCCGCAATGCCCCCGTACCTCCAGTCCCTGGTGGTCCAGCGGAGCGTCTTCAGATCTGTGCCTCCTTCGGCACAGATCCCCGCCACCCGAACATGGCGGGCGAGCACATGGCGGTACTCGACGAGTACCGCCATGTGCCGAGCAGAGCAATGCTCGAGCCGATCCGAGCATCGGCCGAGCATGCTCGCTCAACACTAATAAGGTGTCATGCATCGGACAAAATTACACCAGACATCCCATGCATCAGCAGATGATACAATTCCTTTTAAAGTAAGCAAGAGCTGCTGAAGGCTAAAAAAAAAATATGTTAAAGTGCATATTTATGACTGTACAGTATATTGGCAATCATGTATTGAGGTATGAGAAATCTATATAAGATACAAAGAAAATTATAGACATGATGCTCTCTAAAGATTGCAAAACACAAGTTAGAAAAAAGACAACACACAAAGAGCTATCAAATGTGCTGATGGCCACAAATGGTGCTAACTCAGTAGGTAGAATAGATGAAGTAATCCATAAACTGTTCCCAGAAGAAAGAGTAAAAAAAGGAAATATTTTAACTGGGAAAAATATCTTATTAAGGAAGTAATATAATACACAATTATCAGTCAGATAATGCAGTGTTGATTGAATAAATACAATGATACTTCCTCCAAAGTGGAAAGTTGCTTTTCTGGTAATATGCTCAATATTCATAATTCCTAGCAATTAAACAGAATGCTTATCAGTTTCATAATGTTCCAAAACAGTGGCTTACTGTGATCTTTGCTTATGTTCAATTAAAATGCTTTTTGGTAACTTTGCTTATTCATTATAACAAAGATGACAGGATCATGATCGTGGTTGGCTGCATTTGATACAAAACATTTAAGTGAAGATGGGGATCCATTTACTAGTAACACACCAGCAAATACAGCACTTTTTGTTGTGTTTCAACCTTTGAAATGTATTAATGGACAGATGTAAACTTGCTCTTATTCACCAAGAGAACACAGCACTCAGATATACAAAATGCCTCTGCAATTGTTTGCAATCTTAGGTTACAATAAAATGACATATTTATAATTGCTTTACACCTGTTTGTACCTGAGGCAGGTACATGGGTTTGCTAAGGTAAAATGACATTATCAACAGGAATCTGCACTTTGACTGCACTTTGACTATATTATGGTATATAGGTGTAGTTTGTGTTCCTATTTCTATACATCTAGTTCAGGCAGACAGCACATGGGTGGGCATTGGCCATCTCATTGCTATGTATCCTCCCATAGCTCAACCCATAAACATATATACCCTCCTTAAGCTCTCTGTTGCCATATGAGATCAGAATGCATTGCTTTGCAAAATCTCTGGCAACTCAGGCGTTAATACACTTTACATTTAATAAACTGACCTATGTTAAATAACATATCCCCTTACCACCTCTTTCAGTCCTAACCTAACTTCAAATGAAACCTTCTATTACCAGATCACCTCTGGCAACAAAGGTATATATAAAAAATAAGTATATCTCCAGCATTAGATTAGGATGGAAACTGTATTAAAAGTAATATGGGGTCATATGACATCATATGTTTTTCATCAGAGAGAAGTCCCAAATAATGGAACTAGGAGTCCAGGACCCCTCCTTTACTCTCCCATAGGGAAATGAAGTATTAACAAAAAAGATTAGTACTGGGTCCCGACTCCTCTTATTAATCTAACCATATGTCCAAGGAAGGTGTCCAGGACTCCTTTCTCTACCCTCTACTAGGGTTGAGTAATTAAAATAAAAAAACAAACATACAATGGGGAGAGACCACAGTTTCCATATTAATTAAAAATATCAGAACCCCTTCCGCCCATCATCTAAGTGTGTATGTGTTTAAAGAGAAAACATTCTCATTTTGCTGTCAGAGGTCCAGTGTAGTTTTCAATGTTTGCCCAGACTACAGGTTTGCTGGTGGGCAACAAAACGTTTCCATGGCAATATGTGTCAATGCTAGCCACATACACTGTTTTTCTAGCCAGTAGTCCGTGGTGTCACCTTTCCAGCCTAGTACTTAGCTATCCTGAAAGTATGGTGTAACCATCTCACATGCAGTGAGAGCACTCAAAGGAACTATGCAACATTAGTGTATATCAGTTACAAGCCTATATTCTGGGAGAAAATCCCATAGATTTACCACCACTGCCATCACAAATGTTAGATTGCCACCCCTTAGACACATGAATTGCTTTCTGTGCTGATGATGATGATATGTTTCCAGACATATTTGAGGTTTTCTTGCTGATGTTGTTACTGTTCATGGTATACTTGCTTACTTTTTCACTACGGTTTCAGGTATTTTTGCCCCTACTATTCTCTCTCTCATCTTCTACAATGCAACTCTCCACTCTATCTAATGAACATATCTTTCAATTCATTCACCTCAGGGAGATGTTGCTGATTATAACTTGGTACAAATTCAGAAATTTTGTATTTAAAGGGGGGGGTCAAGCAAAGTAGCAAGAAAGTATTCCTCGTTGCTTTTAATGGACACTATGCACAGATTCTGCTAAAAGAATGATGTGCTGTCATTACTATAAGATTAATCAGAAATGCTCCTCCATTTTTTATGCAATAAAAATATAATTGGAAGAATCTATCTAACTCCTGTCTCTTGGTGACAAACAAGCAAGGTGACCTACTCAAAAGGCTCAAAAGCTTTCAGAAGCTCATATTGGCCACACATTAGATGCTACTGACTAATCTGTGAGTTGGAACTTGAGACATGTTCTCCACAATCCTGGCTTGGCCAAAAATCACAGGCTTTTGGTGACTCTCAGACAATAAGTCACACTTAATGATGGATGTGTGTGATGAGGAAGAAATGCAGTAGATGGACCACAAAAGAAATGAATCTGTGAAATAAGTTTACACAAAATGCTGAAGATAAAATAAGGCACACAGTGAAAGATTAATATAAGAATAGAAATTTCTCATAGTAAAAATGGCAGGGTTGAGGATTTCAAAAGACTGCATTTTAAACATCAAAATAAAAACATCATCCAGAATAATAAATTAATACATGAAGTCCAAGAATATTGCACACCTGAGATGATCAAAATGATATGTGATAATTAATATTCAGTTGGAGATTTAAAAAATTGTCTGGCTAATAGATAATTAACCAGATTAAGGATTTCCACAGTAGGGATAATCAATACATTTCACCCAAACAAAATGTGAGATGGCACTTTTCATGAATTTCCATGAAAAATGCATTTTTGCACTTTTTTACACCTCAACCCACCAGCCTTGTCACACTGTACTGGTACTCATATTTAGGGATGGGCAAACGTTTTTGCCGTGTTCCTGTGAGAAAATCATGAAAACCACGTTGTTGCCCTCTTTTTCATGGGAAAATCCACTTTAAAACTAGCAATTAAAATGTTCGAATTTTTGGCCCATTGGCCAAAATTTTTCTCCTTTTTTTCAATGGCTGGAAAGGTTCTGCCCATTGATTTATGTTGTTTTGGCATTTCCACTATAAAAACATCACATATTTACAAAAGGCAGACACAATAGAAGCAGCTACAGAGCATGATAGATGTGTTGTACTGTTCTGCTGTGATAATTTGGCAAAATTGAGGCAGGAGAGGCTCATAGTGACTGTTATCACTATGAGCAGCAAAATGAGGAACTGGAAGGACCCTTATTATGTGTCCACTGAGGAGGAGGAACTGACTAGCAGTACTGAACCAATGCTGTCCAGTCCCCCTCAATCCTCCAAGGGATCTTGGGGAATTTAATGGGAAGGGAGGGAGAAAAGGGTAGTACTAGTGAGAGCAGGACAGGTCAGCTTCCTGTGCCCGCTGAAAGACATGCTGGCTCTGCTGCAAGTGCCACAATTTATGTACCTGCAGCCAGATGTGCTGACCATGCTGCAACCATTGCTGTACCTGCAACCACCATTGCTGTACCTGCTGCCAGATATGCTGCCCCTGCTGCCACCAGCACTATACCTGCTGCCAGTGCTGAACCTGCTGCCACCAATAATTTGTCTGCTGCTAGTGTGTAGTACTCAGGAGGGGGGAAGGAGAAAATGATGCCAAGTGTGACAGCAAGGGACCCTAAATCACACTTACCATTCCCAAGCAGTCCCGCCACTGCTAGTACTACTGCTACTAAGGTCCAGCAGATTGTTAGCGTTAGGAGTGAAGGAGGGGATAATCAACAATATCCTCATATTACTAGTGATTGTGAGACTGAGGAGGAAGACTCTGCTGCTGAACTTGATGTGGTTGGTGTTAGTAGTAGCAGTAATGGTGAAGAAGCAGGAGTGGTAGGGGAAACATTTGAGAGCGTCCAGACTAGGGGTCAAGGGAGCCCACACCATTCCTCTGGCTCTGGGAGTCCTCCTCACCTTCCCTTCAATACAGTGTCCAGGTGGAACATGATCCTGAAGAGGCCAGAACTGGGTTTGGGGGAGGAGAGCAGACTCAGAATTTATCACTACCAGCAGGAGCACAGATCAGCTGCCTGTGCCTGCTGCTACTACTGCTAGTGCTAGTCTGCTTTCATCTTCAAGTCAAAAGGAAATGCCAAGTGTGACATTAGGGGACCATCTGTCACATTGCTTGTCACCTCCTCCAAGCAGCAGTCTGGAATAGAGCAGCAGCATGTAGGGACTAGTCGGGGTGATGATGATGATGCTGGAGAAGCTGGGGTGGAAGAGACATTGATGGCCTTTTTAGCAGAAACTGAGAAGGAATGGGAGACAGGGATGAGGATATGCATTACCACCACCAGTAGCAGTGAGATTTTGGAATTAGAGGAATTTGCAACTGCTCTAATTCCTTCTGATGCTGAGTTGCAAGGGTAGAAGGATGCTGAGGAGCAAGCTAGTGTGCCACAGACCACCTTGGACACAGTGGGTATGGGGTCAACAAGTGATGTGGGACTAGGACAGGTTCCACTTGGCAGTGCCAGCAATACTCCTGGTCTAAGTTACATTGTTCTGAGGCAGTAGCAGCAACAGCAGCAACATTATCCGCTGCCACAGACAATGAAGGGGAATGTGGAGGATAAGAAGAAAGATGCCATTCTTCTGCATCTGTTCCCTTCCCCCTGAAGTCATCATGGGTGTTGTACTATTTTTCTGTTGGGGCAGGCACAGTGCAGTCATCTGCAATGGCACTGTGCACAATTTGTGACAAGTCAGTGAGAAGAGGAAAGGAGGGAACAGACCTTGACACAAGCGCCCTGATATCACACTTGAAACACAGACATCATGGCATTTATGTCAAACATGTTAAAGTCAACATCCACCATATAAATCAAGGACTGCTGTTGCTATACCCCCTGACTCTCCAGAAACGCAAAAAGAGGAAGAGCAGAGATCAAAGAGGAGGAAGAATAGAGCAACCCAGGCAGAGACTGGAAGTTCCATGATGAAAGAAACAACTAGCTCGCCATCACCTTCTAGGGTAACTACTACTGCCAATCCACCTCATTCATTGTTACCTCTCCCTGCAAATGATAGCCACTCTGTTGATGTTAGGATGTGGCAGTTCATGTCCACCCATTTCACACTGTGTGGTGCACTGACCACACACATGCCAGTGTGGTGGAGGAGAATAGCAAGCAGTGCATCAAGCGACATCTGAGGAGATTCTGTCCCACAGAATATGCTAAGATGGTGGCAGGGAGGGTTCATAATTACTATTAAACTGTCAGCAAGCTGTCATGTGTCCTTAGAGGGGTCTGGTCAAGGGGTATAGTGACAGCAGCAGTACTTGGTTTTGGGTGTCATGGCGTTTGGAAACAATTGTGCCCCCAGATGTTATTTCCCACACACACACTGTGCACATTGCAGCTGCTGATGAGAGTCACTGTTCCTGCTCTCAAGGGAAACATTTCTATTCTGATAACAACACACTCATGATTTTTGAAGAGGGGCAGGTGGATAAGAATTATTGGAAAACCTCTTCTTTTCTTCAAATAGACTGGGGGCTACTTATTGTGCTGCTACTGCCTCACCTGCATAACTGGAGCCATTCGTGGCAAGTGGAACCTTCATCATCAATCTTCCATGTTATTGCTATTCTTGATCCCATTCCCTTTCAGCTGTCTAATCATCCTGCTTCTTAAACAACTCGGCAGCAGTAGGAACAGCAGTTGCAACTTAGTACTCAGGACATTTGACAATGGCCACTGGCACTGGTCAGCATGACCTGCTGGCACTAGGCCAGTAGGGCATTTTTCTTTTTTTCTCAGGGCTTGTGCTTTGAAAAAAAAAAATAAATAAATAAAAATAAAAAAAACAGTCCTACAAAAAATAAACAATTTTGGGGGGGTTTGTTTCTAACAAGCCTAAGGCCTACAAATCAATGTTTCCTCAGGGCTTGGGCCTCTAACAATGAATCTAACAAATCATCCTCTACAAAAGACTCTATCAATTCAAGTGTCAGTCTACCCTAGAGGCAGCTTACGTCAGGGGGTTCCTGACTCTATCATTTTACATACACATTTCTTATTTTATTTTTATTTTTTTATTAACTCTCCCCCAACACCAGTCAAGAATCCCCCCAAAACAAATTCCTTGCTCAACTGATTCATTCCCCAGACTCCACCTACCAACACAGACACCCTACACAGACCCCTTTTATACCATGTCTTATGGGTTTTTTTTTTAATTTTATTTAAGATTTATTTTTTATTAACTGATCCCCAATCCCAGTAAAAAAACAAAAAAAAACAAAATCATTCCCTGTTCAACTGATTCTTTCCTCACACCCCACAACACATGCCCCTTTTATACTATGCCTTTATAAAATAAAATAATATTTGCTATGTGTTGTGTGTAACTTCTATGTTCCCATTGATTTCAATGGAATGAGCTAGGAAAAAAAGGTGGAAAATCTGCACTTTTCGCAGGAAATTTTTCTCCAAGTGGAAAGTGCCATTTTTCGCCGATTTCAGTTTGAGGTGGAAATTTTTGTTCATCCCTAGTCATAATGATCCCCAGCCTAGAATCACACCTATTAATCTCCTCACTCAGCAGCCATAGAAGCACATATACTGACCACCCAACCTTGTTCTTCTGTCTGGTAAATGCCACAATGGGCAATATGAGGCCCTCCAGCTGCTGCCAGACTACTACTCACATTGGTCCTATCCAGCCCTTGGTAGCCATAGAACCGCACATACTGATCCCCAGACCTTGTCCATCAGTAGCCACTGAACCACTCACTCTACATCCCCCCAGCCTTGTCACACAGTAGCCATAGAGCCACATATACTACTGACCTCCAGACCTGTCCAACTGCTCTGAAATCCATAAAGAAATGCACAGAAAAACACATTTTGACCTCCAGCCTTATCCTACTGCACTGATATAACCAGAACATAACATACTGAGTAAAACGTTGCCAGTTCTCATGGAAAATGTATTGGGGTTAGTAAAAAGAGAATTTGTATGGGGTGTTTCTATAGGCAGGGATTTTGGGGGAAAAAGTCAAAATGCTGGTTTTCAATTAAAATTCCCACAGGAAAAAAATTGGGATTTTGATCAAAGAAGTGTAAATAAACCCCAAACATGTGTAATACATAATAAACACTCTCACCAAATCAAACTACCCCTCATGCAAACAATATTATATAAATACAAACATATACACACTAACTACTACTACCGCCACCCCATGAACTCTAAAACACTGAGATTAGCATAAACACACAAAGTAGTACTCACTCAACCACACAAACCCCCATCCAAACATCTAACATCACACAACTGTGCAAAGGCAATACTCCCAGGTTCAAAAATACAATCTCACATGTACTTTCACTTACATAGCAAGGTATAAACAAGACATATATATTCATACAAACACCTATTCAAAATAAATACAAAACACTTTCACTCAAACATGCAGACTCATAAATGTATGCAGTAACAAACATCCATAAGGGTGCACACTCACATAGAAATATAATTACAAATTCTCAGATAAGGACAAAAAAGATCTATACAAAGTGGGACGTGTGCTATTAATAATCCCTGTTTGACAACAGGTCAGTTCAGCCATGGGTGTATTCAGCTTTTAATGTAGAACATTTTTGTGAGCATTTAAAGACAAAAATATGTAGCAGATAGGATTCTCTTAAATGGAATACCAAGGCAAGGTAAGTGAGCTTAAACATATTTTGGCTAAACTATGTGGCAAATCCCTCATGTTTGAAACAAGTGAATTAATATGTTGAAATAATATATGCTATGTAGGGTTCACATTTAAAAGGATAGTAATACTTTGTTTTAAAAATCTCTAAATTGTAGATATTAATAATATAATTAGAATAAGCTACTTCCCATGTCTCAACACTTCATAGTTTTTGTGTTCGTAGCATTTAAACTTCCCCCCTCCCTCCCCTTTCTCATACGTTAGTGCTCCAGCTGACAGATGCAGAATCCAGTAATTTGATCAGATGGACACTGTTCAGCAGAGCCAAAATCGTAACATTTATGAGGAACTACTTCATTGGAACGGTCTCCAAAGTGTGCCTGCAAACCAGGCACACTTTGTAGACCATTCCAATGAAACATGATGATGCTATAAGGTTGTTTGGGATGAATACAATGTGTTATAAATCAGATTTCATTGACTGATTATTTGAATTTCTACCCCAATGTTGGTTTTGTATAAAATATACAGAACATGGTGATATAGGAAAAATGATTTTTTTTTTTCAATATTTACATTCTTTTCAATATACTGAAATTGTTAAAAACCATGCAATACCATATTAGATTAGGTAGCTAGAGAGAATGGATTGACACTGGTATGAAAAGACATTCTGTAAGAGATAAATGGACCAGAAAATTGCATGGACCAAAATGTTATTTTTTTTTTTTTGCTTTTTTTAATATGCCATACCTACACATAAATGTTTATAAAAACTGAAACCTTTAGGTAGTGCCACATCAAGTATTGTGTCCAATAGACTTAGTTAATGGGCACTATATCAGGCCCAGCTGCTTTGATATTTTTCATTGATTTCATTGTAGCTTGTACTTCTTCTACCCAAATTTCTGGCTCAACTTCAGCCTCTGACACTGCAATCAGTTGTTGTCCTTCATCCTTATAAAAATATGAATACAGTTCTTCCACTAGTTTTACTATTGGTTGTTCAGTTTTTGCTGTTGTACTACCTTCAAGCGTTAATGCAAACACTTTGCTTCTATGTGTGACCATCTTGTGTTTTGCTTTCTTTAGCCCTTGGCTTTCTTCTAGTGTCCTTTTCATGAGCTTGACACAAAACCTTCACCTTTCTTCTTGTATGGTTTTGCAGATTTCTATATATTCTACCTTGTTTCTTATATTGCCATTTTGCTTAATTTCTCATAGATTTTTCATCATGGCAACAATTTGTTTTGATATTCTATTTGTTTTTTCTTGTTTCACAGTAGGTGCAAGGACATGATCAGTATTTATGATAGATCAATAACTTTTTCATAGTGGGTTGAAATATCTATTTCTGGAAGGTCTCGCAGATCACTAAAGCAATTGGATAGTGATAATTTGACTTGATCAAACTCTTTTTTTCTTGCAGTCATTTTTGACTTTTGTCTCACTTGATGGTAGTTGCTTCTACCAGTCAGTGAATATCATTTTATTTTTTGCATGTATGAAGTCAATGTTACTTGTAATTCCATATTTATTTTCTCTGTGCCTTTTTCTTGTACAATGAATTAATGATGTCAATTTTGTTCCTCCACATTTTCGATCAGTTGCATGTCTCTATAGTCTATTTTTCCAGTTCCATATGGTCCTATCGATTTTTCACCATTTTAGATCTTAATTGATGCATTGAAATTTGTAGTTGTAATTATCCTGTTTGTAGAGGTGTAATAAATTGAGGTTATGCATTTGGGCTGTAGAAACAAACATGCTCCATATACAATAAATGGGAAACTACTTGGTGAATCATCTTTAGAGAATGACTTAAAGGAATAGTAATACTTCGTTTTAACTTTATTTTATTTTGTAGGCATTAAAAAAACATGAAGAATGATATGTCTTATCTCTCAAACCTTTATGGTTTAAGAGATATTCACAAACAAAGTATCCCCCCCCGTTCAACTAGATCAGAAGGGAGGTGCCCAGGTAGACTGCAGAGAGGGACAATCTTCAATTAAGATAGGGGAAAAAGCTGAAAAACTTGTCAAGGGGGGAAGGGCTTTCATTGTTTTCATACAAAGAAAATTGTCCCCTTCTGTTATCTGTCTGGTCATACAACCAGATTCACATCTGAGAAGAGATGGCTTACACTAGGTAAAAGGGGCGGGAGGGTAACTTTGCTTGTGAATATCTCATAAACCATAAAGGTTTGAGTGATAAGACTTATATCATTCTTCATGTTTTTTTAATGCCTACAAAATAAAATAAAGTTAAAACGAAGTATTACTATCCCTTTAAGAGTACTGATAGCTGATAGACTAGAAAATAGGGTACTTTCTATCCTACATATAAAGAGGTATAGATGCACGAGATGCAAATATAATTTTACATGTATATAAATCCTTGGTAAGACCTCATCTAGAATATGGAGTACAGTTTTGGGCACCAGTTACTAAAAAGACATTGAACTGGAAAAAGTGCAGACACATGCAACAAAACCGATAATGGGATTGGAGGATCTGAGTTATAAAGAGAGACTAGCCAAAGTGGGTTTGTTTACATTTGAGAAGAGACATCTAAGGGTTATATGATTACCATTTACAAATATATTCAAGGTCTATTTAACTATTTACTCAAAGAGCTCCTTGAAGAACAAGAGAACACCCATTATGATGAAAGGAATGGTGCTTCTGACTAAATCAAGGCCAGAGATTTATGAAATTCTTTACCTTGGGATTCTGTGCTTGCAGATACTGTAACTGCTTTCAAAAAGTAACGGATACCTACCTAGCAGAGAACAACATTGAGAATGATGATAGTTGACTTCAAAGCAGCTAGGATGTTGATCCATGGAAATATCTGACTGCCATTTGGAGTCAGGATGGAATTGTATTAACCCCTTGGGGCTTAATTTGAAATTGCTTCAATGTTTTCTTTTGCCTTCCTCTGGATCAATAGGTGTGATTTGCAGTGGAGGACTGGGAATTAGTGGCCTGGGGGGCAAATACAATCAAGCGGCCCATTTCCACAATGGTTCCAGCCCACTGTCCCACTCCACCCCCTTTTGTTCATTTTAAACTTGTGATTAATGTTGTGAAGGCAAGTAATTACCACAGAGCTTACAATTTAAATGGGGCTACACTAGTGATATTATGCAGCTTACAATTTAAAGCTACATCAGTGATAACATAGAACTTACAAGGGAAATTGGTTATAATACTATTGCAGTTCCATTTCAGTTGTAAGCTCTGTTGTATCACTAGTGCAGTTCTATTTCAATTGTAAGCTCCGTGCTATCACTAGGGTAGCTCCATTTAGTTGTAAGCTCTGCAGTATTATTAGTGTAGTTCCATTTACAGCAGCAAGAAGGATATTGAGTGAGGCAGTGGCCCACCTGCCCAGACCTGTGACCAGCCCAGGGGGCAATTGCCCCTCTGCCCCCCAGGTCAGCCCTCCACTGGTGATCTGGCATGGATTGGACTTGATGGACACATGTCTCTTTTCAGCCTCAGAAAGTATTACTATGTTACTATGATCTGATTCCTTCACATCGTCTATCATTGGTTCCTTTATGCTATAGCCAGTGCATATCTTCTAATTTTACCAAATCTTCATCTTTTTTATGAGCCCCACATAAGCTAATAATGCCCCTATTGATGTTATTCAGTTCTTGCACTAGTTCCTCTAGGTGTGAAACCTTACTCATAGATCGAATGTTAAGTTTCCAATGTCTAAATACAAAAGGCAGCCTGATATAACCCTGTGATTCCTAGCACCGCTTCCATTGAACTGGTCTTCCCATGCTGTAGGTAGTAACTCATAAGCCTCTGAGGAATGAGGAACATTTATTTTGTTGTGAAGCCAAGTTGAGGGAATGGACTATAATCTGCCACACTGGTCCATTGCGGCTTGACAGATTTTGGATCAAAAACAAAAAGTTTGGTCTGAAGAGGAACATCAACCAAACAAGTCATGTTTAACACATTTCCTACACCTAGAAAAATCCAAGTAGATGGACAAGAAATGTAAACAGATGGAAATATCATGATGGAAAATGGGGATGGCAAGCATTTTGAAAACTTAGTAGTAGTAGACTTTAAGATGAATTTTCCACTCAAGCAAAACATTTTTCTCCAATTTGTCCTCCCATGTCTTGTGTTTGGCTGTGAAACTTGGACATAAAATGCCAAAGCCATAGAAAAACAAGGTTACTTAGAGAAGTATGGAACATTGAATTGTGAAAAAAACAAAAGTAGACTAAAAAATGTGTGCTTGAATTCATTAGTAAACAAAGGTTTATGAGTAAAACAGCTAAAGCACCTAAAATGGACAGGTCACATATCAAGAAGACCTAATGGACCAAACTCATTTTTAAATGGATTCCATGATACTAAATACCCAAGAAGAAGACCAAAGACAAGATGGGTTGATGAAAATACCAAATTTATTGATGTACAGTAGCAACAGAAAGCACCAAAAAAAAAAGACCAAAATTGTTGGAAACTTGCTGAGGAGTGGATTGACAATGGCTAAAGAATATATATAAGCCCTTTTGAATCCCTCAGTAATTGCGGGTAGGTGGGTTATTGGTCTGTCTGGTAACTGTATCTGTCTACCTACATTATCAAAAAGACTACTAGTTGTTGGTGTACTATTCGTAATGGCTGGTGTGCAGGTGGGAATGCCACTCTCAATAGTATGGGTAGAGGTGTGGTGACATCATTTTTGCAACCTACAAAATCTCTAAATTATCATCATAAGTTTTTAGTATTAGGAGGAGAAGTAGGACACTAGGATAATACTAGAGGAAAAAAGATGTCCCACTCCCTGCAGATTCATCTAAAACAGTACTACCAGCACTATGCCTTCCTGGGCCACTTTTTGGAGACCTCTTGCCAATGCTAACACCATCACTGACATTTTGGACTTTATCCCTCTCATAGTTTCATGTATGACCTTAAAGAGGATGTGCCTAGAGGAGATCCTCTTCTTTCTCCCTCCTCACACATTTTTGACAAAAACAACAGAATTATCTCCATACTCAGAATGGAGGGAGTTCTAAGCTTGATGCTGAGTATTACAATTCTTCTCAGTTGTGCCTTCAACAATACTAGTATAGTGACTAGATGTTCTTCTCATGAAAGCAGAAACACTACTACCTAGGCTTGATCTCTGTGGAATTTGCTGTGACTGGGTAGAGTTAGGAGGAAGAAATGAGGAGGAGGATGACAGAGATGGTGTATTTTTGTCCATCTCTATATTTCTATTACTTCCAGTTACTCTCGCAAGGATCCTAAAAGCAGGTGTTTAGATTCTTTCCAGTGATGGAACGTTGATTTTGTACCTTTTAGATACAGTTAATCATTTTGACTACATGTTATTGTCATACTTATTTGCACTACATCAGTATTGGAAGTAGCAATTGGGGAGGAGAGACTTTATGTAGAGGAACATATTCTAAATCATCATTATCAATGCTGGTGGCAGTGGTATCATCTGATCCCAATGACTAAGGATCCTCTTCATCAACATCCCCACTTTCAGACTGTGGCAGGCATTAAACAAATGATGATAATGCTGGTCTCCAACAAAGACACACCATCATCACCTCTCAATGTCTTTCCATCACCTTCACACTCTACCTCTATCACAGGCTTTTGGCCTTTTCCACTCAACTACAAAGCTGGGAGGGGGCACAATTACTGACTGAATGGCTACGTGATGTGGTGGAGGAGGTGAAAGTTAACTATCATCACCATCTCTTTTTTTTTAGCATTAGACGGCCAAGCAGAAGGAATGTGACTCGTTAAAGACAATGTGACTTAACATAACTGGTATGAAGGACCTGTAAGAAACACCTAAGCAGCACCTAGGTAGCATCTAAACGGCACCTAAGCAATACCTAATCAGCACCTAGGAAGTACCTATGCAGCCCTTAAGCAAGACATACACAGCTCAAACATTCTCCCTAAATACTATCCTATAGATTGTAGACTTGTGCGATTCGGGTTGGCGACATTCGGAATTTGACGAAAATGGGGTGATTCAGCAACATTTGGACCTTCCGACAGGCAAGGGTCATTCACCAAAAAAAATACGAATCCAACTAGCCCTGGTCTGAATGTCGTCGAGACTTTCGGAAATTCGGCGACTGCTACCCGCGCTCGATTACTTTCCCTCCATACTTTCCCTCCATGTCTCTAGTACAATTAGCTTCTCCGTTTCATGTGCTACTTTCCCGCTTTGTCTCTATTCTAATTGGCTTCTTTGTTTCATGATGGGGGTTGGACTAATGACACAGACACCCAGACAGACAGCCTGCATTTCCTCATTGTGTTGTTGGATCTCAGAGAGAGAAGAAGGAGATAGAGAGTGTCCAGCTGTTGTGTAGGCAGGCAGTTAGCATAGGCAGGCAACCAGCATTAGTGCCTTATTGCCACTGCAAGGGAGATTCATCTTTGTTCCTGTGCAAAAAATGTAAAATATTAGGGATTTGTCTGAATAATTTTCAGAGTCACACATCAGCCAGTCTCACAGTTCTGTAGGCAAGCCTAGTACCTTATTACCAACGCAAAGGAAAGTCACCTTTGTTTCTGTGTTTAACATTAAAAATAAAAGTAGGAATTTGTTCGAATAATTTTCAGTGACACTTCAGCCAGTCTCACAGTTCTATAGGCAGGCCTAGTACCTTATTGCGTCCGCAAGGGAAAGTCACCTTTGTTCGTGTGTAAAATATTAAAAGTAATATTAGGGTTTTGTTTGATTTTCAGTGAAACTTCAGCCAGTCTCACCGCAAGGGAGTCACCTGTGTTCCTGTGTTAAATATTAAAAATACTAAACTAGTAGGAATTTGTTTGAATAATTTTCAGAGTAACACTTCAGTCAGTCTCACAGTTCTATAGGCATGCCTGGTACCTTATTAACACAGCAAGGGAGTCACCTGTGTTCCTGTGTTACATATTTAAAATACTAAACTAGTAGGAATTTGTTTGAATAATTTTCAGAGGGACACAACAGCCAGTCTCACAGCTTTATAGGCAGCCAGATACAGCCAGTTGTGTATGTGTATTGTGTAGGCAGGCAAGGTGCCATATTGCGACATCCATACTTTAGCTACTTCATCCATAGTACCATAAGGCTAAATGCCCATCTTACCCTGTTCCACCATCTTCATTTAGACCCTGGAAATGGCTCTAGTCATTTAATTTTCATTTTTCATTGTATTTTTAAAGGTATTTTAAAGTTGCTGAATAATTCGGATTGTCGCCAATTTTTGTCCGAGTCAAACAGGTTGGATCCGAATTGCAGAGTCGACGAATGAAAATAAAAAATTCATCCAACATCGAATTTTACAGAAAAATTTTTGTTGTGCACAAGTCTAATAGATTGTCATACCTCTAGTTATCTCCTCTTCCTAGCACATACTGACAACACCGCCTTTCCATAACACCATTCTACACTAAGGCAGGGAAATAAAAATTGTGTTGAAATAGAAAAAAGGTTGAAAATCGGTCTTTTTACATAGATTTTTAATGTTTGAATGAATGAATATGTTTATTTATATAGCCCCACAAGTGTACGCAGCACTTTACAATTGAAGGGTTTTTTCAATGCATGGTTACAAGTGCTTTGCAAAGTGAAACACTAGAAGTGAGGTCCCTGCCCGAAAGCTTACAATCTAAAGTGCTAACGGAAGACATACAGAGTACATAAAGGTCAAGTGCTGAATACAGTGCCAGAGTTAGGATAGGTGACATAAAGTAAATAATTTATAAAGAACCTAAGTTGTACAAAGTCAGTGCCTTGTAACATGTTTAAGTTTTGTTAAGGAAGTGTAGTTTCAATCGAAATTTGAAGACCATCAGACGGGTGAGTGGAGCAGAGTGGGATGTAGAGCATTCCAAAGATAAGGAGCAATGAGAGAAAAAGGTTTGATACGTGAGAGGGCTGTAGACACAAAAGGAGCTGAGAGAAGATTGTTAATGGCTGATCATAAGTGGCAAGATGGGGTATAGTGTGAGATCAGAGTGGAAATGTAGGAAGGGTTTGAGGAGAGAAGAGTTTTAAAAGAGAGAAGTAGAATTTTGTAAGCGATAAGGAGTTTTATAGGCAGCCACTGGAGCGATTTAAGGAGGAGGGGGGCAGAGACAAACCTAGGTGACAATAGGAGAATTCGAGCTGCAGCATTTTGTATGGATTGAAGAGGATGGACCTGGGAGGCAGGAAGGCCAGAGAGAAGAAGGTTACAGTAGTCCATGTGGGAAATAATGAGTGTGAGAATTTTGGTTGTGTAGGAACAAAGGAAGAGATGGATTTTAGCAATGTTACACAAGAGAAAGTGGCAGGATTTAGAGATGGAGTTAATATGAGGAGAGAATATGAGAGATGTGTCAATTATTACCCCTAAGCACTGTGCTTCTGATACTGGATTTATGGTAGTGCCATTCACAGTAACCTGGAAGGACACTATTGGGCCAAACCTGGGTGGGATGAGTATTAGCTCCATTTTAGACATATTGAGCTTGAGGTGCCTATGAGCCATCTAATCTGAGATAGCCCAAGAGGCAATCTGGGACTATAAATTCATACTCAATTTAAGTTTTAGACTGGTCTCACCAATGTACATCCCACTTTACATAGTACACTATTAAATATACTACATTTGCTAATGCACATTAATACGTTCTGTTGGGAAGTATGAATTTCACAATTCTGTGTTCATGGTTTGCAGGTAGATATGTTGGATGGTTTGGTTCTAGTATGACTGTCAATTTTCTACTGACCAATGTTTTGTTTTAGTGGAGATGCTTATCTGAAATGCCAAGAGGTTGTTGGGGTAAGATGTCTTTAAACACAGCAAGGTCTGTTAGATGTGACTATAATTCCTTAATGGAAAAAACAGATGTACTGACTGCCTGTCATGCTAAGCTCTGAATATTATTTCTTGCAGGTAACCAAATAAAGATTAAAACATTTAATGAAACCATGTTTACAGCAATTGTCTTTGCATAATATAGTAGAGCATTGGCATATCGGGGACTTTCAAAACTAGCTGACCCTGACATCTTTGAACTATTAACTGTTATAGTTCATCTGAACATAGATTTTAGGCAAAATTGCCCTGTTAGCCCTAATCCATTGGAGCTCCAGCCAGAACATTTAACATGCTCATATATATATATATATATATATATATATATATATATATATATATATATATATATATCTACTTGAGCATACAGAATGTCTCATTCTGCCTTTCTGGCACCAAAATAGAGAGTACAGAAACAGTCAATTGTTGCCAGTCACATAATAACCTCAAAGTCAAATCCTGAGAGATCCCAGTTACAAGCATAGACCCCAAATTCATAAAGCAGAAAATATAATTTGAAATTGTTTTCCATGTCTGTATTATCGTATAAATGTTTGTCATAGACACTCATTCCATTGATCGTTTATCATTAACTAGATTACATGCACTAAACTAAACAATAGTCATTAAGTTCCCATTACCTTGAATGACAGATATGGTATAAATGATAACAATATTTTCCACAATCTGGCACTATTTAATTTAATATATTTTACACTTTGGAAGTGTTAAATTGCTACAATAGCTGCTAATGGTAACATTTTTAGCTGGCTTTATTTATATAATTCAGATTTTCTCTGGCAGGTTGAAAAGAAGTATAAGAAGTAAAAAAGACAGCAAGGAACAACACAAGCAGATGAACTAGAAAAATACTATAGAAATAGCGCAAAAATAAAGTGATTTAGCTCAGGGCTAAAGATCAGAATAACCTTCCAGGAAGGCTATGTGACGTCAAGAACAAACTCCAAAGTAGAGGTGGTTTTGTTCATGGTCAAATTTCTAGGTCCAATGCAATGTTTTACTTTGTTTTCTTCACCATTCTTAATAACATACAGAAATGTTATATCTTTTAATAAAGATTTTGTTTCTTTTTAGTTTTCAGTTTGAAACAGCTTCTTGATAGAAGTTATTATATTAGTTATTTAGTTCCAGGTGTAGCTTGGTTTCAAATGTTAAAAGCAATACTATATATAAATGAAAATGTGAAAGATCAATCTGTTTTCAAAATTACATCGCCATCTAGTGGTATTTTAAGATACTAAAATACTAATACTATAAACTGGTTTTTGTTCATTTAGCTAGTCTAAACTTAATTAAATCAGTTCTGACTGATGACATAAAAGAATTAAAAAGAAAATTAATGTTTGTCAGTGTACTCTATTGATTAGAAAAATTAAAAGTGAACTCTTAATTGCAGTTTAAGAAATCACTACTGTAATGTTGCAGCTGCTACTACAATGATAGATGTAATTTAGCCTTAGTGTTTAATAATTTGAAACTTCCCACTAACTTGAATGAGAATCAGTCATCAATTGTTCTGCATGATATGCTTTATAGTGTTTGATTATATTTTGAGGTTCGAGTATTGTTTTGATTCATTATAGTCTTTGATACCATTCAGCATTTAAAGGGATAGTAATACTTCATTTTAACTTTATTTTATTTTGTAGACATTAAAAAAACATGAAGAATGATATAAGTCTTATCTCTGAAACCTTTATGGTTTAAGAGATATTCACAAACATAGTATCCCCCCCCCTGTTCAACCACATCAGAAGGGAGATGCCCAGGTAGACTGCAGAGAGGGACAATCTTCAATTAAGATAATGGAAAAAGCTGAAAAACTTGTCAAGGGGGGAAGGGCTTTCATTGTTTTCATACAAAGAAAAGTGTCCCCTTCTGTTATCTGTACTGTCATACAACCTGATCCACATCTGAGAAGAGATGGCTTACACTAGGAAAAAGGGGTGGGGAGGGGAACTTTGCTTGTGAATATCTCATAAACCATAAAGGTTTGAGAGATAAGACTTATATCATTCTTCATGTTTTTTTAATGCCTACAAAATAAAATAAAGTTAAAACGAAGTGTTACTATCCCTTTAAAATGTTTTATATTTTTGAGACACACAAATGTCTATACATTGTTAGATATCAGACTGCATCTTTAGTACATGTGCATGCTGGTGAGGCTAATTTACAAAATGGGTGTTAGCATCAGGCATAGTGTAAATTTTCATGTGTCAGTGCAAAGACATGCAATATCATGTACTACTCTCTCTACACTTGAAAATGGTTATTAGTACATAGAATATGAAACAGAAGTGCAAAAGTATAGAAGAGTACATAAAAATTGAACACACACAGACACTTTTATACATTTTCTTAGTAGCTGCAGATGAACTGGCTTTCCCTGTTGTATTAGATGCCTGCACCTTGACTGACTACTATACTGAACCAGATGACTGAACCTTTAAAAAATTCATGAGGCATATAGTTAATGACTGGTTTTCATATGTTTCACTTATATTTTGTAGAGTGATTCATTTTCATACAGTACTGGTCCCACCTAAGCCCCCCCTTCCCAACACCAGTCGGCCTGCTCATGGGTTAGAGCGTTGTCCTGCAGCCACAAGAGTGCTAGGTTGGAGTGTCTTTCAGCTATTTCCTTTTCTGGCCCTGTTCCAGTCATATCACTGTACTTGAGGGTCACTCTTGTTTCACCAGCAACTATTCAGTTGTCTATATTGGACACATATTGTAACAACATTGCAGGCTTCTATTTGCAACATCAGCACCATTGCTAAGGAACTACTGAGGCTCCTCATTGGGAGAAAGACTTGGTCCAGCAAGGGAAGTCAGAATCAGGATACATCTTGTTGGCTATCAGTGGTTTGGGTCTCTTACATGCTTAAAGCCCAAGATGGACAAAATGTGAGTGCACTGATGTAATTTTGTATTGATTTTATTGTTACTATTTAATGCCACACTTAGATTGGATTCGACTCTCTCCTGTGTTTTTGTTTTGTGCTTCTACAGTATATAGATTGCTCTCCCTCCTGGTGGACAAGGCCACCATCTGAGTTTCTCAGCATTGAATCAAGAATAAATTGTACTGTTTTCTTTAAATTACAATTGGAAACTACAATTTTTGATGTTATTACATTCCAGTAACTGGTCCTTTGTTGTACCACTGGACATTTGACTGGGACTTATTAGGACTTTGTTATATATATTTATTTTTCTTCTTGTGTGGGCCATTTTATTTGGAGATTCAAAATAGCATTTTATTTTTTGAGTGCCATAGTGTGCTACCAGTACCGGGGTTCAGGTATCCTGCACCTGATATATTTCTAGTGTATTTTCTCCATTGTCCATTTTTATATTTTCTAATATAATGAATAAATATTTTTTGAGGGCTTGGAAAACCCTTTTTTGTAATATTTTCAGATTCCATTTCACTTAGTTGGGAGTGATAGACTATATCATATAGCTGTGTAAATTATATATAGCAATATTTTTTGTGTAACCTAGTTATATTATTTTTTTCCCAAGAATGTATTCCTTGTTACTTATAAATGAGACCTTCTCAAAGTATAATTCACAATCTGGTTCATGTCTGGGTGGTTGTATTGTAAGAATCATCAGCCATGCCCTTAATTATTTTCTGTCTTACTTATTCCTTCAGTTGCCCCACTAACCAAAACGGTGGCCTACTCAAATGTAGGAATGGGTGAAAAACTTCCTATGGGAGTTTTCAAGGAAAACTAGACATTTACCACTTTTTCTGTGAAAATTTACACCTATAGAAAATACATAAAATGTCCACCTTTTTTGCCACTGCTGATGAATTTCCCAAGATAACTTTTTCATCAATGCATTTTATGGCTGCAATATTTCCCACCTAGGTAATAATGATGCCAACGGCTGAAGTGGAGAAATTGACAACTGAAAGTAAAAGGTACAAGCAAACAGAATCCTACAGCTATATATACCTTGAAAAACATGTTTGCAGGTTGAGTCCCCTTTATGTTTTGCCCACAACACTAACCATCTGCTTGTACAACTCTGGCACAGCCATTCTTGAAAAATAGCTGCTGCTTGAGATATGCCAGCAAGTTGCAACACATGACATCACTTCTTTAAAACAACTGTTTTCAAAAAAGAGAAAAGGGTAGCATGTCAACAATATTTTGGCAGGTTTGCTATTTCACAGGCGTAATTTTGCATTATTTTTGCTCAGATTTTCTAAGAAGTCAATAAATGTATTATGGCAGTACATAGTGGAAAAACGGTGTAGCTTTATTGCTTTAACAACAGTGGAGGTGGAGTGGTAGTGGTAGAATGTGTGGGCACTCTATAACCTTTGTCATATCCATTAAAACACTCAGTCATTATCCTCTGTTTTGCATTTGCAGGAGTCATGTTGATAACTGAAGGGACTCTTGGCACACTCTATTACACATCTACAGAACTACAATTATGTGCCCCAGAACCCTGGAACTTTTTGGAGTGCTTCTGTTGCTGCAAGTTATGGCACCTCTGACATGTTGATGATGGGTATCCCAATCAGACCTGTGACTGAGCTTCAAGTGGGATTTTAGTGAAGATGTGCATATAATTAAACCTGTTTTCTCCTTGCTCATATGTTTTTTACACAGACAACATATAGCTTTTAGGTTTTAGCTTTTAGGGCTACTACTAATACCAGTGGGTCAAAATTGTGCAAGTGTTTGTGTGTGTGGCTGGGTGGGGGTTGGACTTAGAAATACTGATGGCTGACAGGATAATTGTGTGTTTTAGCAATCTTTACTTGTTCAAAGTCAGACTTTCCAACTGATCTCTCAAAGAGTTTCTACACAGGCATATTGTTCCTTTTCAGTTGTGGAAGATTGAGCCTTTTCCTTACAGCTAATTTTCTGGCCATATCATCAGCATGATCTCTTTCACTCTCAAGAAGAAGCAGACCCTGGAGGGATATATTCTACATCAGTATCATCATTGATAATTAGGTTATTATCAGCACTGCCCATCGCTTCTTCCCCCACTACTTTACGTTCCATATTTTATGGGCTACTGGTGTTTCTCCAGAATTCTGGTTGTTCTTCAGGTGGAATCTCAATGAGGATATGCCTAGATGGGATCCTGATTTCCCCCTGATCACATGTTTACACATATAACAACATGTTCAGATTTTGGATGGTGAGGGAAGTTTCTCCATACTGGTGATTTCATAGAGTGAGGGCTTCCTGAGCGATGACTACTACTACAGCTAGATGTTGCAATTGTTCCAGCAGTAGGTGTCACTGAGACTGCACTTTGAATAGCAGAAGAAACACTATTAGCTAGGGCTGTGGCTGTTTAGTTGTCAATAATAGTGAGTGCAACTATATGGGTGTTGTACATCTAAGTCCGGGTGGGCAAAAGGTCCCTTTGTGTTCCCATGAAAAAAACAGCAAAAACCACATTGCTGTCTGCTTTTTTGTGGGAAAATAAAATACAATGAGGCCCTTAAAATCTTTGCTGTTTTCTCCTACTGCCAAAATTTCAGGGTTAGCTAGTGTGTAGTGGATGTCAGAAGGCAGAGACACACTAATACCAACACGGGGTCATAACCCTAATGCAGAGTCCGGAAGTCGGACCACAGTCCTAGGGTCAAAAGTCTGTTGGTCATACACAAAAGAGGTGCATGTAGTTGTAAGACAAGCCCATGGTCAGTACACAAATAGTCGAACAACCAGAAGTATACAGTTAGTCGATATCTTACAAGTCAAAGCATTTGAGAGGTACGGATAGTCATAGGGCAAGCTGGAAGTCGATGCACTAAAGGTTGAATACTGGAGACAAGCAGAAGGACATAGGCCAGAGCTGGATTTGGTACACAGTACGTTGGATGATAGTAGAGAAGCGGAAGGTCACTGAACAGAACCGGAGTCGGTGCACAGTAGGTCGGATCACTGTATAGAAGAGGAAGGTTGGTGAGCAGAGCCGGGGGTCAGTACACAGTAGGTCGGACGACAACAGAGAGGCGGAAGGTCATTGAACAGAGCCGGAGTCAGTGCGCAGTATGTCGGATCACAGTATAGAGCCTGAAGGTTATTGAACAGAGCTGGAGTTGGTACACAGTATGTGAGATCACAGTAGAGAAGTGGAAGGTCATTGAGCAGAGAAGTCAGGAAGCCAGAAATCAGGAACAATGATAAGCAGACCGGGTCACAACAGGAAACAGATGAATCAGGATCACAGGTACAAGATGCTGAGTAATGACTATCCAAGGGCAAGGATAGTATGAAGGACCATGGTTTAAGTAGGCTGCAACAAGGGGTGGATGCTTAGCAATTAGTGCTACGTATTACTGCAGACAGGAGGAGGTGGATGGGTTGTGACACCCTTGGGATCTAAGGTAAAATTATTAGCAAACCATCAAAGGCACATAATGAAGAACTTGATAGCAGTGTGAGAACCACAGGTCATCTCCCTGTGCTTGCTGCTACTGCTGCCAATGTGCCTTCTGATCAGGAGATGGTGATGATGGCAAGTGTGACAGCAGGGGACCCTAAGTTACAGTTGCCATCTCCAAGCAGTCCCACTACTACTAATTAGCAGCAGCAAGAGACTCAGAGTGTTATGGGTGAGGGAGGGGTGATGGTGAAGTTGATGTTATTGGTGAAGCAGCTGGTAGGACTAGCAGGACCGCTGTAGATCCTCCTTCTGAGGTGGAAGGGGATGTGAATATGAGCAGCCAAACTAGCGTTCAAGAGAGCCCACAACATAGAGAGCCCACAACATCCCCCTGATCCTGTTATTCCCCTTGCCCAGGATTGTGCCTCTGGGACATGATGCTGAGGAAGACAGAACTGGCTAGCAGCAGCTATCATCAGCACATATCAGCTGCCTGTGCCTGCTGCTAATGCTGTCAGTTTGCCTTCTTCACCTTAAGAGATAGCAAGTGTGACAGTAGGGGACCATCTGTAACATTTGTCATCATCTATAACCAGTGCAACTCTCATAGAGCAGCAGCAGCAAGGAGGGACTGTTGGTGGTGGTGATGAGGGTAATGGCCTTTTTAGCCCAAAGTGAGAAGGAATGGGAGACTGAGGTACAAATGGGGATGGGCATCATCACCACTAACAGCAGTGAGATTGCACAATTTTGTGGAATTTACTATTGCTGTAATTACTGCTGCTGCTGAGTTGCAAGGGCAGCAAGATGAAGATGAACATGATAGTGTGCCACAGACCACCGTGGACATAGTGAGAAAGGGTTCAGTGATGCAGGACTAGGATATGTCCCACTTGCCACTGCCAGCAGCAATACTCCTCCTGGTCCTAGTTATAGTGCTGATTCAATGGCAGCAGAAGCAGCAACATCATCCTCTGCCCCAGCAGTGAAGGGGATTGTGGAGTAGAAGAAGAAAGAAGCCATTATTCTCCACCTTTCCCCTCCCCTCTGAGATCCTGGGTGTAGGACTATTTTTCTCTTGGAACATGCACAGTGCAGTCATCAGCAACGGCACTGTGCCTGACTTGTGAAAAGTCAGTGAAAAGGGGAAAGGAGGGAACACACCTTGGCAATCATAATGCATATGAAATACAGACACCATGACATTTATGTGAAGCACAATAAAGACAAACTTGCTTTTCTATTGCTGTACCCCCTGTCTCTGCCCAAAGGCAACAAGAGGAGAGGTGGAAATCAAAGAAGAGGAAGAATAGAGAAACCTAGCCAGATCCTAAAAGCTTGATGGCAAGCGAAACACCTGGCTTGCCATCACCTTCTGGCCACACTGTCTGTGCTGGGAAGTTGTAGCAACGTCTTCTCGTGATCCACCTCTGTAATTGTTACCTTTTCCACCAGCTGATAGCAATTCTTTAGATGTCAGGATGTGGCAGTTTGTGTCCACCCAATGCAAACTGTGTGGTGTGCTGACCACACATGGCAATGTGGTGGAGGATAATCGCAACCAGGACATCCAGCTGTATCTGAGGAGATTCCATCGCACTGAATATGCTAAGCTGGTGGCAGGGAGGATTCACCATTATTATTAAGTCTGCTAGTTGTCAGGTGTCCTTAGTGGAGAGGAAAAGGGGCATCATGACACAGCAATACTTGGTTTCTGGTGGAAATATTTAACATTGCAGACCTAAGCATCATGGTGTTTGCTTAGAATTGTGCCATTTGTTTGATGTGAGTGCAAATGTGCCCATTATTCCCAGTACTTCCCCTATTTCCTACACACTGAATTTGCTGATGAGAGGCACAGTTCCTTCCTGCTCTCAAGGAAACAAATTATATTCCAACAACACAACCATGTTTTTGGAGGATGGGCAGGAGGAGAAGCATTATTGGTCAAATTATTTTCACCAAATATAGCTTAAGTAGCGGGGGCTAGATGTGGTGATGCTACTGCCTCAGGTGCATCACTGAAGCTAGTAATGGCAAGTGGAACCATGATCATCATCACCCATATCACTGCTGTTGTTAATCCCATTCTCTTGGAGCTGCCAAATAAACCTGCTGATTAAAGGGATAGTAATACTTCGTTTTAACTTTATTTTATTTTGTAGGCATTAAAAAAACATGAAGAATGATATAAATCTTATCTCTCAAACCTTTATGGTTTAAGAGATATTCACAAGCAAAGTATCCCCCTCCCGCCCCTTTTACTGATGTAACACTTCTTAGCCAGGGCAGAAGGGAGCTGCCCAGGTAGACTGCAGAGAGGGACAATCTTCAATTAAGATAAGGGAAAAACCTGAAAAGCTTGTCAAGGGGGGCAGGGATTTCATTGTTTTCATAGGAATAAGAGTGTCCCCTTCTGTTATCTGTCCAGTCTATGGACTGCATTCCACATCTGAGAAGAGTTTGTTTACAGTAGGTAAAAGGGGCGGGAGGGGGAAACTTTGCTTGTGAATATCTCATAAACCATAAAGGTTTGAGAGATAAGATTTATATCATTCTTCATGTTTTTTTAATGCCTTCAAAATAAAATAAAGTTAAAACGAAGTATTACTATCCCTTTAAACAACTCTGCAACAGCAGCAAGAACAGCAGCTGCAAATGTCGCAATGACACCAAGGCATATGCCAATAAGCCACTGACCACCAAAATATGACATGCTGGCATTATGCCAGTAGAGCATATATTTATTTTCTCAGGGATTGTGAGTCTAACAATCCTGAGAGCAAAAAATGATCACTGATTCCTCAGTGCTCATTACTCTAACAATCCAAAGGCTTAAGTCTAAGTCCTACACATCAATGTTTCATCAGGGTTTGGGCCTAACAAGACTAAGTCCTACAAATTAATGTTTCCACAGTGCTTGTGCCAAGCTTGTTAGAAGCTTGGGCTTCTAACAAGTCAAAGTCCTACAAATCATCCTGTACAAAATACTCTATCCCGTCAAGTATCAGTCTGCCCCAGTCACAGGGACAAGGGGGTCCCAGTCTCTGTCACATTATGTACCAATTTTTGTTAATTTTTTTTTTATTAACTGTCCCCCAATCCCATTCAACAAAACCCCTCAAAAAAAAGTCCCTGTTCATCTGATTCTTTCCCCTGGCCCCACCAACACAGACACCCTCAGACCCCTTTTATATCATGACTGTGGGAAATAAAATTTGCTATGGCTATATCTTGGCATAAATTGAGTCTTCCCATCGATTTCAATACAATGAGCTAGAAGGAAAAACTGCACTTTTTCTCTGAAAACTTTCCACTAGGCGGGAAGTGCCATTTTTCGCTGATTTTAATTTGAGGTGAAAATCTTCATCCATCCCTACTTTTAAGTGATAATGCTGATAAACATAATTGAAATGACTGTATTTTTAGGCATATTTACTACTTGTCCAGACATTTCAGATGATTTCTTAAAGAGTTTTTATTGATAATTGATAATTTCCAGTGATTTAAAACTGAGACTTTTCTTTTAAGCTAATTTTTGGGCAAAATCGTCATCCCGCTCACTAGCTACTGTATCTATTTCTGGAGAATAAGGATAAGAAATTGGAGGGACATATTCTAAATCAGCATGGTCATTGTCGTTAATAATTAGGTCAACAGCCATATCATCAGTAGCATCATCAACTTCCCTACTACTTTAATTCTCTTGCAGTGGGGTATTACTTTCACTGTCTGATGAAGCACCTTGTCACACTGCTAATACCTCCTCCGCTATGTCAGAAAAACTAGAATATGACTCCTTATTATCTTGAGGTTTAGTACTACTGTTGGTGGTGGTACTTTTCCTATTACTTTTACAAAAGACCTCATCTGGAAGGTCATCCCAATCATATATTGCACAATCTGCAAGAACAATGGCTAGTTAATTTCTTGTGGTACAAATTTGGATCACCAACATGCCCATGCAATTTTTCTACTCCTATACCCTTATAGGTAAATAATATCTTGATTTTCTTTGTCCGTGTCACCTATCAGCCCAAATTTTTTTCATTTATTTTTAAACTGTCCCTTCCTGTAAGTGTTACTATCCATATAAACCCACACTCCATGTAATAGTAAGCAGCTTAAGTGCTCCCTTTTTTGCTTTTCTGCCTCTACACTACTAGTGTCAAAGTTCCTGTTCTCTCCCAAGGACTGCAGAGTTCATTTTTATAGTACAGTGCAGAATAGACTGTTGTTAACTTCAGAATCACCACAAACTTGCAATCAAAGAATAAATGCACAGCAGCAGTGTGCTGTTCAGCCCCTCGATACCGGGGGCCCATCTGGGAGCAAGGCGGCATGCACTAAGACCCAGCGATGTAGCCCTGCAGTCCTGGATGCCGTGAAACCGGAAGTGAGGTGACTTCACGTCCGCCGCATCAGTATCTGGCACACATGCTTACACAGCCCTCTGCAGAACAAAAGACCCACGGAAGAAGCCAGACCTCCCCTAGCAAAGCTACCAGACCATTACTACAGGCCCAGGCCCAATCCCCTTTATTCTAATAAACGGAGGTCACAATTTGTGCCTCCAAAGAAACACTGCAGTGTCATCATTGGAGTCCCTGCAGTAAGACATCACAGTGGAGACGAGGATACTGGAAAAACACGAACCCTGTCTCACTCTCTGATATTGTGAAAGGCTGTCTACAACAAATCTCATTCAAATAGTAACAGGGATATATCTTCTGGGCTCAAACACGGAACTGCCAGCCTGAAAAGAGCATTACTGTGCTGACAATTCTGCTAAGTCCTGTTAAAAGCTTCATTGCTACCCGAAAGTGAGCTAATGCTTTAATTGTGCAACTGCTTCAAGCTGCATTGCTAGACTGAATGGTGCTAATGTTTCAAGCTCTATAATACTGAGTTGTGCTACTGCTTCAAGCTGCATTGTATGGAATTGTGCTACTGCTTCACCATTCATTGTACTGCATTGTGCTATCGTTGTACTGCATTGAGCTATTATACTGCTGCTTCAAGCTTCATTGTACTGAATTGTGTGCCATTACAAAACTGTGTTATTGTGCTGCTGCTTCGTGCTTCATTGTACCTAAGTATGCTACTGCTTCAAGCTTCATTGTACTGAATTGTATGCTATTGCTGCACTGAACTGTGCTATTGTGCTGCTGCTTCACTCTTCATTGTGCCTAAGTTTGCTAGTGCTTCAAGCTTCATTGTACTGAATTGTGTGCTGTTGCAGCACTGAACTGTGCTACTGTGCTGCTGCGTCACGCTTCATTGTACCTAATTGTGCTAGTGTGTTACTGCTTCAAGCTTCATTACACTGAATTGTGCTATTGTGCTATTGTTTCAAGCCTTGTTGTACTGAACGGCGACATTGCTAAAGCTTAATTGCTGTCCTAAGTTGTGCTATGGCTCCACAGTTGCAAAGTATTCCTACACTACTACTAACACACAGATCATACACTCGCAGGACAACACATCAGCACATCAGCACATGTAATTCCCCAAGAAAAGCATGGCATACATTGGCACACTACAAGAATTCAAGGAAGATGAGGAGACATGGAAGGCATATATAGAAATAGTACATTTTTTTTATGTGAACGACATCCCTCAAGCAAAACAGGCGAGATCTTTCCTCAGGGTCGTAGACCACAAGCCTTATGCCATTCTGCAAAACCTGTTGGCCCCGGCGAACCTATAGGAAAAATCATTCACGGAGTTAGTGGCAGTTGCAACCCCTGGAGATAGCAGAACGGTTCCAGCTGTTCTTGCGCAGGCAAGCGCCTCAACAAGCAATTCAACCATACATGATGCATCTTCTTGGGTTAGTGTCCACCTGCAATTATGGCTCACACTTATCACAAGCAGTAAGAGATCAGTTTGTGTTTGGATTGGCAAACAAGTCCATCCAGAAATGGCTATTGTCAGAAAGAAACCTCACGGATAGTATGGCCCTAGACATATCCATAGCCATGGAAATGGTGGAAAAGGACGCACTGCAGCTCCAGACGCATCACTCTGCCACCGCCTCTGGTAGGATGACAGAACCACAGGAAGTATTCATGGTCACGAAAATGGAGAAGTCAAGACCCAAGGTACACAAATCCAACACAACGTTGCTTCCGTTGCGGCGCACCTTCACATGAAGCATCCGCATGTCATTTCAAAGATGACATCTGCTACATCTGCTCAAAACGGGGTCACTTACAGAAGGTTTTCCGAAGCTCTTGTGCCCAAAGACCCGCAAACCGAGCACTCAGACGCCTAACCTACTTCATCAAATACACAAATACACCAGAAAAATGGGATGAACCATTATACGTGGAGGGATGGCTAGCACACCTAAGTGTGTTCAACCTCCGAGCCCCAGCAGATAGGATACAAGTGCAGATACACAACAACCAACAGCCCCTACTCATGGATCTGGATACAGGATCCTCCATATCCGTGGTCACCTGAAGCCAAGCAGAAAAAGATGGGCTGACACTACAACTGCATCTGACAGCAGTCGCACTGAAAACATACAGCGGTCATACGTGGAAACCCCTAGTGTATGCCAAGGAAACAGTCACGTATAAAAACAAATACTTTAGCGCTACATTGTATGTTGTAGCTGAAGGGGGTCCCCCATTATTCATCAGAGACTGGATTAGATTGATGGGGATGCCAGACATACGGTACCAACATGTTCATGCCTTCGCCAACGAACAAACCACAGAGACAAAGCGATGGATTTCAGACCTGCAATGACAATTCCCGGATGTGTTCTCGCCGATGCTAGGGAAAGTAAAAGACGTACAAGTGCACTTACAACTCCATCTAGGGCCATACTGAAATTCTTCAAAGCCAGATCAGCCCAGTTTGCAATCCGCGCCAAGGTGGAAAATGAGCTACAGAAATTAGAAGTACAAGGGATTATATCGAAGGTCCCACACAGTGACTGGGCTTCACCAACTGTATCAGTTCTCAAGAAAACTGGTGAAATCCGACTATGCATTAATTTCTGGATGGCCCGCAATAACCAATTAGAAGTTGACCAGTACCCATTGCCCAGGATAGAAGAGCTTTTTGCCTCACTGGCAGGAGGGACCTTCTTTTTGAAAACAGATCTGCAACAAGCTTACTTACAGCTTGAGATGCATCCAGACAGCCAAAGTTTCTTAGCAATCAACACACACAAAGGCCTGTATCAGTAAAATTGGATGATTTTTGGAGTTGCACCTGCCCTGGTGTCACGGTTTGTTATGACTCTCAGACACAGAGTTAAGATAAAAACACAACTTTATTGAAAAGTTTAAAGAAAACCCTTGCGGGTAGCATACACTTAGACCATATAATGACAATACATAGTATAGTGAGTAGTGGAACACGAAATGTAAGACAGGCTCTACCGGCCTTGCCAATACCGGGTAAGGCAACCTTAGGTTGGCACAAGATGGAAAAGGTTCTACCGGCCTTACCAATATACCGGGCAAGGCAGCCCTGGAGACTAGCAACTTTAGGAGATGGAGGCTCTACCAGCCTTGCCAATATACCGGGCAAGGCAGCCTAGAGACTGGTACAACAAGGAGAAGAAGGCTCTACCGGCCCTGCCAATATACCGGCCAAGGCAGCCTGGTGACTGGTGCAACAAGTGAATAAGGCTCTACTGGCCTTGCCAATATACCGTGCAAGGCAGCCTTGAGACTGGTACAACTAGTAGTGAGGCTCTACCAGCCTTGCCAATACCGGGTAAGGCAACCTTAGGTTGGCACAAGATGGAATAGATTCTACCGGCCTTACCAATATACCGGGCAAGGCAGCTTATGACTGCAACTACTGGATCACGGCAAAGGTGGCCTCAGTGGCTGGAGTGAGGTGTAGTAGACCAGTGGCTAAACAGACTGCGGCCCTCTGGGCAGATACAATAACTTAGGTGCCCAATCGAGAATGGAGCGAACCAGTAGCCGCATACTGGAGTACACAATCTCTACTGGTGCTGAGAGAAATGCAGCAAGCACCCGGTATATGTGGAGCGAACCAGTACCCACGTACTGGAGTAACACAATCTCTACCGGTGCAGCAGGCAGCCGGTTGTACATGGAGCAAAAGAGTACCTGCGTACTGGAGTTACCCAATCTCTGCCGGTGCTATCTAGGACTGAGCAACAACCGGTATGTGTGGAGTGAACCAGTACCTGCGTACTGGAGTGACAGAATCTCTGCCGGTGCTGTCTAGGACTGGACAACCACCGTCTAATCATGGAGAGAACCAGTACCCGCGTACTGGAGTGACAGCACTTCTACCGGTGCAGCGAGCAGCCGGTTATGCATGGAGCGAACCAGTACCCGCGTACTAGAATAACATAACCTCTACCGGTGCAACAAGCAACCGGTGTGCATGGAGCGAACCAGTGACCGCGCACAGGAGTCACCCAATCATCACCGGTGCTGTCAGATCACAATGAGCAACCGGTTATACATGGAGCGAACCAGTACCCGCGTACTGGAGAGACAAAACTTCTACCGGTGCAACAAGCAACCGGTGTGCATGGAGTGAACCAGTACCCGTGCAGTGGAGTTACCCAATCATCACTGGTGCTGTCAGATCACAGTGAGCAACCGGTTATACATGGAGCGAACCAGTACCCGCGTACTGCAGAGACGAAACCTCTACCGGTGCAACAAGCAACCGGTGTGCATGGAGCGAACCAGTACCCACGTACTGGAGTGCACAACTCGAGTGAATGAAAATGTTGCCAAGGCGACTGGGAGAGTGAGACACACTGCAGGCGATCCAGGAGCAGGAACCCAGCCGGTAACGGACAGGAAAACAGATCTTCAATGGCAGTCAACCGGAGCAGGAATGGCAGCAGGAAATGGAAGATGGAACAGCAACCCCAACCGGATCAGGAACGGATGCTGGAACCGAGGAAGCTGGCAAACAGGAACTCAGGCGATACAGAAGAGCAGGGATAGTATAATGGCCCAGGAAGCTCAGGATCACAATGCAGGTGCAGGCAGCATAGAGACAACACGAAAGGGCAACCAAAGGGTGCCCAAGCTCAGTTTAAATAGGCAATACAGGGCGGGCTGAAGGCAGGCAGCCAATGGAGATCCCCTTCAGGTAACTGACAGAAAAAGGCAGCAATCATGGGCACTGTGATACCTGGCAATTTGGCAAAGGACCATGGATACCATATTGGCAGGAATTACACACACTAAATGTCTACTGGACGACATTCTGATTACAGGAACTACAGAGGAGGAACACAAACCTAATAAGACTAGGCTCCTGATTATACCTAATTTGCACTGAGACATGCGAAGACTGGAGGTGTCATGTGGACCAAATCTGGCCCACGAATCAACCCCAAGGGGCCAAGCAGCCACAACCGCCCAAGCCAGATGAGGGAGAAGACTATTTCCTTTTCACACCCCGACCAGCAGTCAGACAAAGCCCCCAGGGCTCGCCCTGCCCGAGGTCACCAGCCCAGCCAGTGGCAGAACCACCAACTACAACACCCTCTGCAAGGCCAGTGTGAGACCGTCGACCCCCAATTCGATGGGAATGCCCCGGGACCATAAGAAGCTGATGAAAATCCTGAAGAGCCAGTCAAATCTCTCTCTTCCCTACCCTCCCTCTCTCTCTTCAGTGTTTGTGTGTATGTGCTCTCTCATTTCAGAAAGAGAAAAGATGTGGTGTTCAGCCCCTTGATACCAGGGGCCCATCTGGGAGCAAGGAGGCAGGCACTAAGACCCAGCGATATAGCCCTACAGTCCCAGATGCCGTGGAACCGGAGGTCCGGTGATGTCACGTCTGCTGCATCAGTACCTGGCGCGCATGCACACACAGACTGCAGCAGAACATGTGGAATCCCTGTGGGTTGAAATAGTCAATGGGGGTAAAACTGCCCAGAAAATATTAGTGGGTATTTGTTATAAACCATCAAACATTGGTGTGCTTGAAGAATCACAGCTATTAATGCAAATAGAAAAGGCTTCTCACATAGGGAGAACTATAATTATGGGGGATTTTAATTATACAGAAATAGATTGGAAAAATGGAACAACTAATTCTGCTAAAAGCAGTAAGTTTCTGAACTTGTTGAATGACATTTTTTTGTTTCAACTAGTGTAGACCTCAACCAGAGGGGATGCATGCCTGGATCTGGTAATAACTAACAATGAAGAACTTATCTGTAACATCCAAGTTTCGTTTGATATTAATTCAAAAAATCAATTTGGTATGGTTCCACCCAAGCACTGAATTTTAAAAAGACCAATTTTAGCAGGTTTAACTCATCCCTTGGTCTTGTTGACTGGGATGGAATATTTTCTGGAAAAAACACAGAAGGTAAGTGGAATGCATTCAAAATAACTTTGCAAAAATATCCATATAAATGTATCCCCTTTGGAAACAAATACAAAAGAAGCAAATTAAAACCAGTAGAGTAATTAATGAAATAAAAATAAAGCGCCATTTAAACATTATAAAGCTGAGGGATCAGTAGAGGCATTTGCAAAATATAAAAATGCCAACAAAACCTGTAAAAGGCAATTAAATTAGCTAGAATGGAGAATGAAAAAATTATTGCTAAGGAGAGCAAGAGCAACCCAAAAAAATTCTTTAAATACATTAATGGTAAAAAATTAAAGTCTGATAATGTTGGGTCTTTGTTATCTGAAACGGGTGAGATGGTCAGTGGGGACAGAGAGAAAGCAGATATTTTAAATAACATCTTTTCTTTTGTTTTTACCAAAGAAGACCCGATGGACAAGGACCTGCAAACTACTTTTACAGAACACTCAAAGCTAACGTGGGATTGGCTAACACAAGAAAACGTGTTAAAACAATAGAATGGTGTTAAGGTAGACAAAGCCCCGGGGCCGGATGGTATATACCCACAGGTGTTTAAAGAGCTAAGCCAGGCCCTGGCCAGACCGATGTTTTTGATTTTCAGGGATTCTTTTGTTTCAGGTATAGTGCCTACGGATTGCCGTAAAGCAGATGTGGTGCCCATATTTAAAAAGGGATCAAAATCCCAGCCGGGAAATTACAGACCTGTAAGCTTGACATCTGTGGTAGGGGAACTGTTTCAAGCGTTGCTAAGGGAATATATTCAAGAAATCACCTTGAACAGGAAAATCATTAGCAGGAGCCAACATGGCTTTGTGAAAAACAGGTCTTGTCAAACTAACTTGATTGCATTTTATGAAAAAGTGAGTAAAAATATAGATTTGGGAGCGACGGGTGATGTGATCTATTTAGACGTTGTCAAGACATTTGATACGGTTCCACACTAGAGGTTACTGCATAAATTGAATGAAATAGGCTTAGTAACAAACGTCTGTGCGTGTATTGGAAACTGGCTGAAAGATATAATGCAAAGAGTTGGTAGTAAATAGGAAGTTCTCCAGGTGGACTGAAGGGAAAAAATTAAATTGCTGTCAAAAGTCACAGAACTTTATATTCTCCTTCTTCTTTCTCTCCATTAGCAATAAAAGCAAAACTGTCACCTCCCTGCAATGCACCATCCATTAAATATGCCTCTCAAAGTGGTTATGCTTACTTGTATTGAATTGGTCTTCATGCAGTTTGAGGCAGTGTGTTGAGCTGAGCTATAAGTATTAGACAGGATTGAGAATTTTCCTTTCACATATTTGTAAAATAGCGATATACTTACCCAGTTTATTATTTTATTACCGAATTTAGGAAAATATTGCCCTCCTAACTAGTATTTATTCATTTGTCTATATTGTCATTCTTAAGTGGGGAGGCACTGCTGATTTTAGTTAAACTCCTCTCCCTATGTCTTGAACAATCCCCCTCTGTGTTTAAGTCTACCCTGAAATCTTATCTTCTGGAGCACTAGGACCAAGCACTACCTTTGGGAAAACTCAGCACTTTTAATCTTAGCACTTGACACCCTCTTACCCTGTTGTCTGTCTCCTAGTAGCCATTTAGACTCTAAGTTCTTTGGGGCATGGACCTCTCTCCTATTGTTTCTATGAATGTGGCACTTATTTTATCCCCTTTTATTTATTGTAACATACGTCTGTAAGGCACTGTGTACACTGTGTGGTGCCATGTAAATAAAGCTATACATACATTTATGTTGAGTGAATTTTATTTTTGTTCTTTAATAGAATTAATAAATAATAATAATATAGTGCACCAAAGGTCAACATATTCTGTCTTTCCCGCTTTTTCCAAGACTGACATTAGGGACTGACTACAGTAGGAAAAGCTATTGTGTTTAAATATTTTATTATTTATCAAGTAATTGAAGTGTCAAAAATTATCTTTCCTATAGTACCACATTCTAGAAATAGTTGTAGGTACTAGCTTAGGCCTAGAACAACAAGTGGCCCCTCTTTTGATTTGTCCACTTTCCAAAATTGTATGTTTTGTCTACCTTACTTCAATTGTTTAGTTGTTGCAACCATCTTCATACAGTCAAACCATATAATTTAAAAAAGTTAAGAAAAATATGAAATTGTACTTGAAGTAGTTGCTTCTGGCACTGCTTACAGTATGTAATCTTACTCTATTGGTGTGCTATTTTTCCCAGAGCAGTAGTTAATTAATACAGTAGGAAATTCCATAATTTTCAAAAAATTCTGAACAGGGTGTAATGGGGGTGTAACGGTAAAACAAATATTTTTTTTAAAACAAATATTTTTTTTCTCTTTAGGGACATGTTCTAGAAACATTTGTGCACCCCGTGGTTAACCCCTTAGTGACAGCCGACGCCAGGCTAACTTTTTTTTTTTCTAAAAGATTCTGGAGTTCCGGGAATTACCAGGTACGTCCTCTGTCACTAAGTGACAGTTTTTGCGGGACGTACCTGGTAAGTCAATTGTCACGATGGGGTTAAAAAAGTGACTCCCTCATTTGATGATATGGGATATTTGCTTTTGGGAAGTGTATGTATTTTAGGAGATTATTTTGATGTTTTGGGGTTATTATGCCTCCAAAATAGTTAATGCATTTTTGTTACATCCATGAAAATGTCAATTAAAATTCTGTTATTTGCTATTACCAATTTGGGGCTGGATTCTATTGTAGGTGATAAATGTTAACACACGTTTTATCAAACATTTTCCTATTGAAGTCTATGGAGGAAACCTGGAGATAAAAGCAGTGCTAAAATTAGCACCTGTAATAGAGTCCAGCCCCTGGAGCCTCAGTGAGAGACATGCATATGCTCACCTATACATATTGGCTTTATTGCACCCAAGAGATATGTGACATTCATGATTAATTTTTTTATGTACTGCTCTAAGCTTGCTTAATGTGGCTTGCAGTAAATTGGGACGTTTGGTGCAGATGGCTGAAACCATTTTGAAATCCCCCTTTTATCAACAATTTTCTGCTTCATAATTTCATGTAAGAAGAATTTTTTTCCGATTTGCAACATAGTCTCCTTTCAGGAAATATATGATTGTATATAGTTATTTCACAATTTTAGGGTAGTTTAACATGCCACAAATGGAATATGCATTTTAGTTAATAAAATTTAAGATACCTATTTGTTTTAGTGTTAATTAGGGATCTGCACTGATATGTAGGTAAAAAACATGCATATTTGTAATTGGTGTGTGCAGGGGATTAAGGATTTAAAAAGAATGTAAACTTTCCCAACCATTATAAATGTTCTTAACACATAGTGATGGATAATAGAAAAATAAGTCATCTTTTAAAATTATGAGCTTGTTGCAGGATACAAAATGCAAAATTATTTTTTTTTAATAATACATTTATTGATAATGTATATAGACAAATCCATGTGAATACAAAATATTCTTGATGGGTCCACATAAAAAAATTCACAAAAAGATCCAAAACATATAACAATGATACAATATGAGTGTAGCATTAAACAGGGAAAACTGATTGACCATACATTTTAATTAAAACAAATACATTAATAAAAAATTATGAAAAGCTGCAGAAAAGCTGCAGATAGATACATTTTTAATAGTGTTAAGAGAATGCACCTCCATCTCCGCAACATCTCTAGAATCCGACCCTTCTTCACCCAAGACACTACTAAAATACTAATCCAAACATTCATCATGTCCTGTCTTGACTACTGTAACTCACTACTAACTGGCCTTCCTCTCACCCAACTAACCCCGCTACAGTCCATAATGAACTCCGCTGCACAACTAATCTACCTCACCCACCACTTCTCTAACACCAGCCCCCTCTGCCAATCCCTACACTGGCTCCCACTAGCACATAAAATTAAATTCAAAATTATGGTGCTAACTTATAGAGCCCTTACTAACACCTCACCTCCCTATATCTCATCTCTTATTTCCAAATACACTCCCACTCACCATCTTCGTTCTGCACATGACCTCCTGCTCACCACAGCTCCCTCCTACAGGACTTTTCCCGTGCTGAACCCCAGCTCTGGAATTCCCTCCCCTGCCACATTAGACTCTCCCCCAGTCTTCAGATCTTCAGACGCTCCCTGAAAACTCACCTCTTCAGGGAAGCCTATCAACTACATCCATAAACATTATCGCCGCTCCAGGCCTCTGTCCCTTCCTCCCTCAGTCTCCTTCACCTCTTTTGAAGTGCACGCAGTCCAGCTCTTCTCCCCTCTCCCTCTTCTGGTAGCCGTGATTTACAGGCCCCCAAGCAACCCTTCCTCCTTTCTCTCTGAATTTGAAACTTTGCTCTCTGTCTTTCTGTCCTCAGACACTCCCACATTACTCCTTGGAGACTTCAACCTACACACTGATGATACATCCTCTTCTAGTGCCTCCCGCTTTCTCTCACTGACCTTGTCCTTTGGCCTTCAACAGTGGACTGCTGCCAGCACTCACAGGGATGGTCACTGGCTAGATCTAGTTCTAACCAGAAACTGCTCAGTCTCTGACTTCACAATTTCCCCATTTCCACTCTCTGACCATCATCTTATCTCCTTCACACTATCTCACACACCTTCACCTGCCCTCCCTAAATCACCCTTCCTAACCAGGAACCTACACTTGGTCAAACTACCAGACCTGATATCGACTGTGCAGACTTCCCTCTCTTCTCTCTGCTCTACTGCTACTACTACTAACATAGACACTCTGGTCCACGAATATAACACCACATTAATGTCCTCCTTTGACCTGCATGCTCCCCTTCAACGTAGACACTCCCGCCCCAGGAATCCCAGACCCTGGCTAAATTCAACAATCCGCATGCTACGCACCTGCTGTCGAGCTGCGGAACGTCTTTGGCGAAAGTCTCATTCTTTTGCCGACTTCCACCATTACAAATTCATGCTATCCTGTTTTAACACAGCTCTCACCCAGACTAAACAGAAATACTTCTCTCAGATTATCACTACCCACAAATCAAACCCCCGTGACCTCTTTAAAATCTTCGATTCTCTTCTCAAACCCCCAACCTTGAACTGCTCCTCCTTCTCCAACACTCCACAGGACTTTGCTGACTTTTTTAAAAACAAGGTACAGTCCATCCAACAAACGATGGGCTCTACATCTTCTCCTCCTATGCCTCTGATTCCTAGTCCACCCCGAGCAACCCTCAGCTCATTCTCCCCTATAACAGAGGAGGAGGTATCTCTTTTACTATCCTCCTCTCCACCCACTACCTGCCCCTCAGATCCCATGCCCTCTCACCTTCTTAAGGCTCTTGCAAGTACTCTTGCTCCCAGCCTTACTAATATCTTTAACTCCTCTCTCTCTACCGGAACTTTTCCATCCTCATTCAAACATGCAATAGTCAGACCTATACTCAAAAAGCCCTCACTCGACCCCACCTGCCTTTCAAATTATCGTCCGGTTTCTCTCCTCCCCTTTACATCTAAGATCTTGGAACACCTGGTATTCTCCCGCTTGATCTCCTTTCTCAATAAGAACTCTCTTCTCGACCCTTTACAGTCAGGTTTCCGTTCCAACTATTCTACCGAGACAGCTCTAACAAAAATCACAAACGATCTACACACAGCAAGGGACAAAGGACACTTTAGTATACTAATCCTACTAGATCTATCTGCTGCTTTCGACACTGTTGACCATGCACTCCTACTGGACACACTTCATACACTTGGCATCCGTGACACACCTCTAAAATGGATTTCCTCCTATCTCTCTAAACGTACTTTCAGTGTTTCTTTTTCGAACACTTTCTCGTCTCCCCTCGACCTCTCGGTAGGTGTACCTCAGGGATCAGTCCTGGGACCACTTCTTTTTTCACTCTACACACTCTCACTTGGTGACTTCATCTCATCTCTTGGATTTAATTACCATCTGTATGCAGATGACACACTAATCTATCTCTCTGTCCCTGACCTCACTCCAGCTGTGCAGTCTCGAGTCATTCAATGTCTCTCAGCCATTTCATCATGGATGGCCCACTGCCACCTTAAACTTAATATGGCTAAGACAGGGCTGGTGGTGTTTCCTCCTAAAACCCATCCACCAGCCCCCTTCTCCATCACAATAGGAAACTGTGTTATACACTCAGCATCCAAAGCACGCTGTCTTGGGGTCATACTTGATTCTAAATTAACCTTCTCCCCCCATATCCAAGCTGTCACTAGAACTTGTCACTTCTTCCTAAAAAATATTGCAAAAATACGTCCGTTCCTCTGCCTATCAACAGCTAAAACTCTATCTCAGGCACTCATTCTCTCTAGACTTGACTACTGCAACATTCTACTCTCTGGTCTTCCTGCTTCTCATCTCTCTCCACTTCAATCTGTTATCAATTCAGCCGCAAGAATCACCACATTTGCTCCCAGATACCTTCCATCTCATCTCCTCCTGAAATCCCTCAATTGGCTACCTATAAAGTATCGTATTTCTTACAAGATTCTCCTCCTCTCCTGTAAGTCACTCTGTTCTTCAGCACCCTCTTACATTTCTGCCCTTATCTCCCGCTACACCCCTTCCCGTCCCCTACGGTCTTCTCAAGGGTTCTTCCTGTCCTCTCCCTACACAACTCGAGCCATCTCTCGACTACAATCTTTCTCACTGGCTGCTCCTCGACTCTGGAATGCCCTCCCCATCACCGTTCACCAATCATCCACAATCACCACTTTCAAGCAACTCCTCAAAACCCACTTGCTCAGGGAGGCATCTCAATAGCAATGTCCTCCTTCTGCACACTGACAGTCACATCAGAATCCTTCTGCACTTCTTTCACCACACCTTGTACCTGCACTTATAATACTCCTCCTAGTGTCTCTGTTTGTCAATATGAATTCAGCCTAGATTGTAAGCTCCTTGGGGCAGGGTCCCTTTCCTAGTGTATGATTCCCTTGCTGCACTTTCCCTCACAAATAATGTAATGATTGTACTTAACCTTAATGCTCTTAACCCCAGTTCTGTCATTTTTGTATTGTATTATTTCAACTTCTGTTAAGCGCTGTGTACATGTATGACGCTATATAAATAAAGATACATACATACATACCAAGAACCACCCCTTCTCTGGGCCACTGCACTCAATAGCACTTCTCTCTCCCACCCACTGACCAGCAGCTCATGTGGCAGGAGACACTTACACCCAATAGCACTTTCACCTTCTGTATCCAACCTACCTTTCTCTTGACTGTAAGCTCTCACGAGAAGGGTCCTCTGATCCTTCTGTTCTTCACGTATGATTTACTATTTAATATCTCTGTACATTTATTCCCTATTGTACAGCGCTGCAGATTAAGTTGGCTCTATATAAATAAAGAATAATAATAATAATAATTGAAGATGCTTTAATCATTTTAAGGGGTTTGACATGCCTTGTAATACAAAACTTTGCATAACCACTAATACTTAAAGGATTAAACCACTTCTTTTCTACTGTATATGAAGGTCCAGTGACTGATAACTTACAATGCCCATGGCTGAGTCATATTTAAAAACACACACATATATGCACTCTCAGTTCAGAGATTTATGACATTCGCTGCATATAAAAATAAAGAGTGTCTGAAATCAATAACCTGGTTAGAAATGGTGACTTTAACTTGTAAAATCAAGGATATTATGATGGTGAGAAAATGTAATGAATGTAAGAACAATTATTTTATTTTATTATATTGGTGTTCCATAAGAATTTATGTAAATGTATCAAACTATTACTTGGTCTTTGCTTGCATGATGGTGGGGAAGGAAGCCACACACATGACACATACATACACATTCACAAACATGAAAACGTACTTGTACTGTTTATACTATCTGTCTCTACAGTATCTGAATTTTTAACTACTACATGAAAGGTTATCCTTTGAGACTGTCCTGACAAATGCCTGGTATTTTACTGACATCCTTAATTAGCTATTACTCTGGGAAGTACCAGATCAAATTCCTGGGATGCAATGTTTTGAAGTGTGTTTGTTTTCTTAGCATTAAATACATTTTGATTATCACTAGAGGAGTGGGGGACATTTTTTATTAAAAAATGTCATAGTCCCCCACTCCTAGTCCCTACCAGCTCATACCATATATCCAGACCTAGCAGTGTGATTATCTGGCTTTTGGCTTTAATCCAAGAACTAGTGTAAAAGCCCGTGTACACGGACCAAGGTCCAGGTTATGTTAAGCAATTGCTACTGCACTGCACCACGAGATGCAGCCCTGCGTCGCCTCACTCACTTGATGCAATCATGGGCAGTCTCTACTGCATATGATTGCATCGTGACAAACATCCTAGTGAATTATTATATAGGATAGCATAATCAAACTAAGACTATATTTATTATTTTTAATTAGAATTTTTTATACTTTGGGGAAAAAAGGCATAGCTGAAATAAAATATTGGTTAAAAAACTAATGTTAACTCATGTTATATTAGTTTTCTAATTGTATAAAACAGAAGTATATATTTTTAAAGGAAAGTAAAAAATGTAAAAGCAATTTCTTGGCACTGAGCTCTATATATAAGATATAAAACTTAGAAAATAATCAAATCCATTTAATCAAAATACAAAAGTATATTTATCAATACATTCTACTGTTAATTGTGTTACTCCTGAAAAAGTTTCAGCAGTCCGATAAAAAATCCACCCGCTATATAAATAAATAAAAAGTGCAAAGTTGCATTATAAACAACTACCCTCACCTTAAATGGACTACCTAGCTAATCTGCCCCTATGGACACTCACAGCAGCAAATCTTTTCTTTTCTTTACCGTAGTTCTTTTTCTTTAAATATCTAGCTGTTTAAAACCATTGGCACCCCAAATATGATTATATATATATATATATATATATATATATATATATATATGTATAAATATGAATGCTTCTAAATATTAACTTTTTTGATGTAGATGGTATGTTCCTGTAACAATAGTATATGCATACAGTTTACCTTTTGGACCATTCTTTATAAAACAAATGCTACGGGAAGCATAAGTCATGCAACAGGAGGAATATTGCTTCATAATGAGCAATGTTTCTAGCTTTTAGCACAATAATGGAGTGAGTTATGTTTTGCAGGCATTCGTCGTTACTGTAATTGGTGTCTTTGCTACGGAAAGATCAGGTTTCACTAAACAATTGTACATGTAAACAGGTGAACCATTGAGGCTAATTTGCATTGAAGATGTGGAGCAGATTATGGCAAACTTAATGTATGATACAGGAAAATTAAAAATTACAATCAATTTAATTGGTTTGCTCAAGAATTGTTTAAATTCTTCTGAGGATATCAGTCTGATTAACTTCTTTGAGGAAATGTAAATTATGGTGTATTTGGGCTGCTATGTAATGGGCATAGAAATTAAAAAGTAATATACATCCAATTTCATTGAGCATCGATAAGGGTTTCAAATGTATACTCTTCTTTTAGTCTCATAAACCCATTAAGGACACGGGGGGGTGTAACACAGTGCAACATCAATACAATGCAAGCCTCTCTAGCCCTTAAGGGGTTAAAGGATAAATAAGGTAATCTACTGCTTTGAATTTAAATTTTGGAATGAAAATTGGCATTGGTAGCATTTGTATATGTATGTATTTATTTATGAGCTACTTTGTTACTATAAACTTGTATGAGATTTATTAAGCATATTGTAACTTGTGCTTACATTTGTGAATAATTTCTAAAGTTCACTATATTTAACTAATGAGCATGGTATCAGCTTATGGATTGTTGCTGTAGCTCTTCCAAAAACTCAAGAACGCAACAGTGACACAAATACACTCTTAATTTTGATCAGTTGTATCCATTTAAAACTACATGGAAGGTGTTCTGGTAAGAAAGTATTTGCTGCCATCTGGTGGTAAAAACACACATTTAAGGCCCGATTTAACATTCATTTCAATAACAAGCTTTCCCCTCCAAACTATAGTGATTTTGCAATAAATCAAAACTGCATTATTAAAACATTGATTTTCGTTATTGTTTATTTATAAGTTATTTTTTGTGTTGCTAAATTTTGAAGTTCAAGGTCATGTCATCAGATACCTGGAATTAACATTATATCAGGAATATTGAAAAGTATTCTGTAAGACCTACCATAAGTCTCCTAACCAAAATAATTACTTCCATTACTGCAGTAATTACCCAGTGGAGGCCAGAAGAAATTAAATTAAATTATAAGATTTTTATGAGGAAACTGGGCATCACAGCAGCATGTTCTAATAAGATAAATTTCTTGAATTTTTATTAGACTATTGAAAACATTTCTCAATTAGACCTTGATTAAATTAAACAATTTTTACTGGACAGTTTTTTGCTGCTTTGGTCCAAAATAGGGCTGATTATATTTTAGCCGAGTCCGCTATTAAGTTTCCCAGGAATGGTGGATCTTCCCATCAGACGCATTAATGAATTCTGGAGTTTTCAATGATGCCTAAAGCCTTTCCCTAATCAATAAGTGAATGGCTGAATACTTGCTTGCAGGATTCTAAAACTAAAAGACCAATAACATATTTGAGTGTCATAGCACGCAGACCAGCTGGGGGAATTCTATGAAAGGGGTTTCTTTATACCATCTGTTCAGCTATGTTCCAGGCTTTATCCAGACATTAGAGGTTGGTTCTAGTGCTAGGAAAGGTGGGAATTATGCATACATAAATACACTTATACATGCAAACATACAATGCTGTGTTAACACACACCTAGCCGTACATGCACATTCATAAAAACATACAGTACACACTCAAATATACAATTATTCAACCCCCACTGCAAATCTGGTTTATTGTCAAAATTTACAGCCTTTCAACTGTTTGCCCAAATTCAACTGAAAATGCAATTTATAATGACTTCTCCAGTCTCAAAATTATTCAACCCCCTGAATAGACTTTCTCGCAACAGCACAAATATGCAAAACAGATGTTGTCTCAAGCACACCTGATGTAACTAATCAAGGGCTTCATTAGTTGCACCAGGTTGCTTGATTTGGAACACACGAAATACCTGAACTGGCTAGTGGTGTGTTGAGAGTCACGTTTGACTGCATGTTAGAAATAAAGCTAAGTCAAAAGAATGGTCCAGAAGTTAAGAGAAGTGTTCATCACCCTTCACAAACAAGGAACAGCATACAAAAAAGATAGCAAAGACACTGAATGTTCCTAGAGTCAAAGGAAGACTGGTTACACTACTTGGAAGGGGCAGAAAAAGATCAATGGCTGCAACCAGATTTCTGGGTAGGAAGTTTGAGAAAAACCCTCGAGTGACTGCAAAAGACCTGCAGATAGACTTGGTGGCAACAAGCACTGGGGTTTCAGTGAGCACAGTAAGGCATGTACTAAATGCAGATGGTTTCCATGCAAGAACTCCAAGACGTATACCACTACTGACCCAAAAGCACAAGAAAAGTCTGCTCCAATATGCTCAAAATCATATAAATAAGCCACAGAAGTTTTGGGATTCTGTTCTATGGAGCGATGAAACAAAACTGGAACTTTTTGGCCCAATGGATCAGCGGTATGTCTGGAGGAAGAAGAAGGAAGCATACGCTGAAAAGAACACTCTGCTTACAGTTAAGCATGGTGGTGGCTCAGTGATGCTCTGGGGCTGCTTTGCATCCTCTGGCTCTGGAAACCTGCAGCGTGTGGGAGACAAGATAGATTAATTGATCTATCAGGAAATCCTAGGAGAATACGTTATGCCGTCTGTGAGGAAGCTGAAGCTTGGGCATCATTGGACCGTCCAACAGGACAATGATCCCAAGCATACCACAAATTCCACCAAGGCTTGGTTTCAGAAGAAGTCCTGGAAGATACTACAGTGGCCATCACAGTCACCTGACTTGAACCCCATAGAAAATCTCTGGTGGGATTTGAAGAAGGAAGTTGCAGTACACAAACCCAAGAATATTAGTGAACTGGAGGCCATTGCTCATGAGGAATGGGCTAAGATTCCTCATTAATGCTGCCAGAAGCTGGTGTTTGGTTATGCATCTCATTTTTAGCAGGTGATAGCAGCAAAACAGTTGGAGAAGTCATTATAGATTGCATTTTCAGTTGAATTTGGGGAAACAACTTGAAGCATTCATGGTATTGAGCTATTTCAATTGCTTTTGTTTGATTTGTTCATTGCAAACAGCTGAAAGTCTGTAAATTTTGACAATAAACCTGATTTGCAATGGGGGTTGAATAATTTTGAATACAACTGTACAATCACACACAAATATTGCCACACATAGCACCTTCCCCCACACTTTCTCTTTTCCTCCACTTTCCCCTTCTTCCCCTCATTTTATTGTTCTTTGATTTTATTCAATGCTGTTTTCAGATGCTGTATATTCTATTTTTTGTTTAAAATTAATTTGACATACATATTTGTTTTATGCTGCTTTTCATTTTATCGTTTATTTGGTTGAGTTTCTGAATTTATTTTCTCTTTGCAGCATTCCACATTGGACAGTTTGGAATAAGTGTGGAAGCCTAATTAAAATATTGGATTTAAGTGTGAGAGAATGTTGGGAGGCGGGGGGAGGCACAGAGGGGGTGGGTAGAAGGACATGAGAGGAAAGCTATGTTTTCCTTTAACACTACCTTCTGGAAACATTTGTACACACCAGACTAAGGGCAGAAAGCTAAGTAACCCCCTCATTTGATGCTCTAGAGGTTTGAAAAATGGAAAAATGGTTTCCTTCAAACTATGCTTTTTTTATGCATATCTCCATAAAATATCAATCTAAATTCTGTTATGTGCTTTTATGTAATTTGGAACTTCAGAGAAGGACATACACATGTATACCTATAAATATTAGAGATCAGTATACTCAGGAGATATATGGTATTCATGTTTCATACTTTGTTGATTGATAAACTAAGTTTGCTTGAGTTGTTCTACACTAAATTGGGAAATCTTTCTGAAAATCCTACTAACAAAATAATGTTCTCCATCATTTTGTGTAGAAAGAAACTTCAGCAATTTTCATATTAATAAGTTAATCTTTTCGCCTGAAACTGAAATCGTCGAATAATGGCACTGTCCCGCAAAAAGTGCAGTTTTTCCGCTTTTTCCCGCCTTTTCTGGCCATTGAAATCAATGGGAAGAAAAATATTTCTCCACTACATGAAAGTTTTCTACAGCCATATAAACGGCTGTCAGGCTCTCCCAGCAACCATTCTGTGTTTGTGAGAGAAGAGAGCAGAATGTTTTTGAGCTAGAGGAGATAGGCAAATATAGGGGAATTGAAGTTGAGTTGAGGGAGTCATTTAGGTAGGACATTTGCTCTGTGTAGTAGGGGAGTCTGAAGGCACAATGAGGGGAAAGAAGAGAGGAAGGAGGTTGACCCCCAAATACGCCAAAATTCCATGTGACTGACTGGCAAGACACAGGCAGCTAGGGACCTATTTGCTTGCTGATATTGTCTCTGTGCTGGGGGGGGGAGTCTGGGGAAAGAAGTTGTTGCTTTTGTCTTCAGTTACAATTTTTTTTGGACAGACTGTGATAAGACAACAGGGTTATTTTTATAAATAAAAATAAATAAATACAGAATAAATAACAGACAGCTGACTGGGCTTAGGCAAGGCATCATACAGCTCCATCAATTGTGTTGTGCAGCGTACAGTACAAAAACACAGTGCAGTTGCACAACGTCCAGCAAACGCACAAGGGGAAGGGGGAGGGTTGGAGCAGTGCAGGGACGTGAGAGTAAAGACGTAGTTCAAAAACTGACTGCAGCAATGGTTGCTGCAGAGTGTGCAATCAATGATGATGATCCCTCTACTCCAAGGGAGGATGCAGTTTGTCATGGTCCCAGAAAAACTAGTTCAAGCACCACCAGTGCCAGTAGAAATATAGAACCATAAAAGGACACTGAAGATGACAAGTCACATTCAGGTGTTGATGATGCTGGCAATAGCATAATAGAGGAAGGTGTAGCAGTTGAACCACCTGCTGCATCAGACAGTGAGACATCCAAGCACCAAAACACCTCAAAGTAGTAGTGAATTTTGTTACAGTAAAAGTAAAAAGAAATTGTTTGAGACTTCTAAAAGCTTAGTGGAATATAAGGGTAGTAGTGGGCAAGAACTGTCAGGTGATGCTGATGCTGCTGAGGATGACCTAATGATGACTGATGATGATGCTGATCTAGAATATATCCCTCCAGCATCCTTCTCTTGTTCAGATACAGATGAAGTTGAGAGTGAGGATGATGACAGGGCTATAAGGTTAGCAGAAAGTCAAAGGCTGACACTTCCAACACTTTTAAGGAGCACTGTGTCTGTCTATAAACTGTTTGAGAAAGCTATTGGAAAGTCTGGCCCTGGACAAACACAGATGTCAAAAAGCACACAGTCACCCTATCAGTCATCAGCAGCATTATCGCCTCTTCAAAGTTCAAGTCCCACTCAGCCACACATACCTGTTTTGAGTACTCAGCAATGGCAACACAGGTTAACATCCACAGTGTTAGATATGACAAGTACCTCTGGTGCTGCTGCTGTAAGTGCTGCACCTTTGACACCTAGCAGTAGTGAAAATAGAATTACATCAACATCCAGCTCCAGTAGTAGTAGCAGAAACCACACATGACAGACAAAGCCAGGACAAATATATTAACAGCATCAAAGATGAGGAGGTGGAGGAGGGATGTGAAGAAGGGTTGCCATCATCTACCTCACTTGGGACCACTGCTATGACCAGCAAGTAATGTGTGTCACTAATCTGAGAAGGAGGATAGAGATTTGATGCAAAAATATGTGCCAGTGTAATTTACATAGGAAGTTAGTGTTGTGGGCAAAGGACAAATGCATTCTTCATGCTAACACATTTTTCAAGCCATATGTTGCTGTAGGACTCGCAAATTAATCTTCATAGTATTTGGGACATGGAACATGTTATTTCAATACAGTCAGAGTTGTAGTTCAAGAGTAATTGAATGATAAAGTATCCCATTTCCGCCGTTTATTATCTAGGCTGTGGTGTGGCATCTAATGGAACATCCGTAGATCTATTTCCACTTTCCATCATATACAAATGAAGTCTTATTTAGAGTTCATATAAAGGCGGTGCAATTGTGATTCAAGACTACCTGGAATACAATAAATCCATGCATTTACATTTACAAGACGCTGACACATATGCAGCTTACTTATGATCCAACAGAACAGATTCAACTTGTAATCAAAGATTTGCTTGATATGGGCATTAAGGCTAACCGGATAACTGAGGATACAGCCACGTATCTGACTCAACAATTCCCAGTTTGCCCTATACTATATGGACTCCCCAAAGTCCATAAGTCATTAATGGACCCTCCAATGAGACCTATTGTTTCGGCTATGAATAGTGTTCTACAACCTTTGGATATTTTCATCGACCATTATATGCAACCTGTGATACAAGAATTACCCACTTACCTAAAAGACACCCCTGCTCTAATTGAATTTTTGAAGAACATTTCCTGTGTGGATAAAGATGTCTGGCTAGTATCCCTGGATGTCCAGAGCCTGTATACTATAAATCCACATTCTGAAGGAATAAAATCAGTAAGTGAGGTACTATGTGATTCACGGATTTATAGCGGACCACCAATTGTTAAGACTTTTTTCAGTTTGAGGATGTGTTTTATATGCAAAGAGCAGGAACATCCATGGATGCAAGCATGGCACTGGCTTATGCCAACGCCTAATTTACCGTTGCTACATCGACGATGTATTGCTATTTTGGAAGGGAACTGAATCATCCCTTAAGAACTTTGTATTTGCTATTAACAACATGGATCACCCAGTTAAATTTACATCGTCCTTTGACAAAAAGGAAGTTACATTTTTGGATTTAAAGATTTTTCTCAAAGATGACTCATTAGGATATGGCCTGTTCCATAAGGCTACAGATCGCAACACTATCCTCCATAATAAAAGTTTCCATCCTCCAGCATTGAAGACATCTTTGCCTAAGTCACAACTTTTAAGAGTGATTCATAACAATTCGGATGCACAGCTTTGTGATCAGCAGGGTGGGTATCAAAAGAAAAGATTAGTGTCTCTCTGTAATGAACTTTTAGAAAATTCAAATATAGACAAAAAAAAAGCTGGTGAAAGTGAGAGAACAGTCATCAGTACTACATTCACAACAGCATCCCTGAAGTTACAAAAAGCTATTAAATCAAATTGGAAAATCTTAAAGATGATTAACTCCCTTTGAGTATTAAGAATGCACCGTTAATAGGATATAAAAGGGGTGCTAATTTGTGTGACTTGTAGTTACTCACCGACCCCTTTAGCAGCTACACAAAACAAAAAGGAACATGGTTAAAATCTTCCCCACTAAGTTGCTACCAGTGTAGAGGATACACCACTTGTGGATCCATGAGACCAGGTAAATTTTTCACTGACCCACGAAGTAACAAAAGATACAAAATCCAGCAAGATATCACATGTACAACTGATCATGTTATATACATGATCACTTGCCCTTGTGGTTTAGCATACATTGGCAAAACGGTTTGTACCATACGTAAACAGATGGCTGGCCACAGATCTGCTATCAAAGTGGCATTTAGGGATCCACAGTCAGACAAACCAGTAGCGAAACAATATTTAAAAGAAAAACATCCAGCCACAAACTTAAGCTTTGTTGCAATTGAATACTTTCCAGCAAATAAAAGAGGAGGTGACCGTTCTAAAAGATTGTTGCAGAGGGAATGCTTTTGGATAAAAGAACTAAACACTCTGAGTCCTCACGGACTTAATGAACAGAACATCTTTAGTTGCTGTTTACCTGAATGATAAATTTAGTCAGACTAATATTAGCTAAATAATGCATTTAGTTAACTGTATCCAGTTAAAAGTATATTGTGGATAATGGCAACTTTTTTTATTATATATATCTTTGTTGATACTTTATTTATTCTCTTTCTCCTTTGGCTGCATTCTATTCTTACACACAGGGTGGCACTGCTGTGTTATTCTCCCTTGGGTGCTATGGGTGTTTCTGTACTGATCCTTCTTCACAGTTTCTTTCTTCTCCCTGACTCTACACATCGTCACCATGGGTCATTCGAGGTTAGAAGAGGTGAGTCTTTCCTAGAGTATTTAATCTATTGTATATGTCATTATCTTGTTATATTTGCTTGATAATGGTCCTGATCATGGACTGAAATGTTGCATCTTAGCTTACCAATAAAGATTGGTTTACTATGAAGTTATTAAATCTGTGAGTGTGCAGCCTTTCCCTCTCTCTCTCTCGCTATCTATCTATATAGCCCGGGTTGGGCTCGCTCATGCGCAGTCCTCCTTGTAAAGCCGCTTCGGTCTCCCTGCTTAAGACGCCTTCTTCCTGCATCCGACGCGTTGTCTAAGCGTCACTTTCCAGTGTGCAGTTTAAGCTGCGCCTTGTTGATCCTCTCCTGCCAGTTTCCAGCTGTGTCCACTCCAGCCTAGTATCCTGCCCTGGTCCTGCTCTGGTCAGTCCTGTGTCCTGTTGTATCCTGCTCTGGTCGGTCCTGTATCCTGTATCCTGTTGTATCCTGCTTTGGTCAGTCCTGTATCCTGTTGCTGTCCTGCTCTGGTCAGTCCTGTATCCTGTGGCTAGTCCTGCATTTGCCCTACTTTTCCTGTTTTCTGGAGTCTGTTCCTCCCTGAGGTCATTGGGGTATAGTCCAACCGTAGTGGGGTATCCAGAGTCCCTGGAGGCTCAACCGAAGGGGGCTATCTAGCTTCGCGGCTAGCACCTGTAGACGGCCTCTGCCACAGCACGCCTCTATCACGGTGCCCGTGATTGCTGCCTTTTTGTGTCAGTTACCTGTAGGGGGCTCTCCATTGGCTGTCTGCCTTCAGCCCGCCCTGTATTGTCTAATTAGACTGAGCTTGGGCACCCTTTGGTTGCCCTTTCATGTTGTCTCTATGCTGCTCGCTTCTCCATTGAGTTCCTGAGCTTCCTGGGCCCCTGGTTATGTTCCTGATAGCCTGAGATCGTCTAGTTCCTGAGAGACCAGTTCCTTGGTTCCTGTTTCCGTTCCTGATCCGGTTGAGGTTGCTGTTGTGTCGCTGCTTCCTGCTGCTAGTCCCCACTGCCGTTCCTGATCCGGTTGACCATCTGAGTGCTGGTTCCTGCTTTCCTCCGCTGTGCTCCTGATCCAGTATCGCCTGTAGTGGGCTAGTCCTCCATAGTCGCTCTGGCGACATTTCTATCCCTTGCTGGTTACTTCAGTACGCGGGTACTGTTTCGCTCCACATTCACCCGGTTGCTGTTGCACCGGTAGATATTGTTTCTCCAGTACGCGAGTACTGGTTTGCTCCACAGTCACCCGGCTGCTGATGCACCGGTAGATCATTGGGTTCCCAGTATGCTCCACATTCGCCCGGCTGCTGTTGCGCTGGTAGTACTTGGGTTTCTCCAGTACGCGGGTACTGGTTGGCTCCACCTTCACCCAGCTGCTGTTGCACCAGTAGATATTGGGTTTCTCCAGTACGCGGGTACTAGCTCGCTCCACAGTCATCCGGTTGCTGATGCACCGGTAGATATTTGGGTTACCAGTATGCGGGTACTGGTTCGCTCCACATTCACTAGGCTGCTGTCGCACCATTGCTTTGGGTTCCCAGTACACGGGTACTGGCTCACTCCATACGCACTCGGTTGCAGTTGCACCGATAGAGTCATTGATCCACAGTACGCGGGTACTGGTTTCTTATACATTCAACTGGCTGCTGTGCACTGGAAGAGAGACTGTTTCCCCAGTATGCGTGTACTGGTTTGCTCCACCAACAACCGGCTGCCGTGCGCCGGTAACCATTATTGATTCCGGTACGTGGGTACTGCTCACTCCTATTTCACCGGCTGCTTTTGCACCGGATGATAGATCGGTCTCCCAAGTACGCGGGTACTGGTTTGCTCCACCACATCTGAGTATTGTTGCATTGGTTGAGAGATATTGTGTCTCTAGTACGTGGGTACTGGTTCTATCTATGCTATACTATTGCTGTCAATTCTTAGGCAGCTCCATTGGTTCTGCAGTACGCGGGTACTGGTGGTCGCCTGTAAATGTCCTTGGCTTGCCGCCTTAACTCCTTATGCCTCCACATGTCATCTGTGTGATTGGTGTTGCCACCTAGCCACCGAGGCTTTAGTGGTTGCCACCTACTCTGTATTAGGCTGCCTTGCCCGGTATATTGGTAAGGCCAGTAGAACCTATTCCTCTCTGTACCATCTTGGGTTGCCTTACCCGGTATTGGCAAGGTCGGTAAAGCCTATATAGTTGCTGTCTGTCTATAGGCTGCCTTGCCCGGTATATTGGCAGGGCCAGTACAGCCTTCACGTTTTCACCACATCTATCTCCAGGCTGCCTTGCCCGGTATATTGGCAGGGCCGGTAGAGCCTTCACGTTTTCGTTACATCTATCTCCAGGCTGCCTTGCCCAGTATATTGTCAGGGCTGGTAGAGCCTCCAGTTTTACATATACCAGTCTCCAGGCTGCCTTGCCCGGTATATTGGCAGGGCCAGTAGAGCCTATCTATTCCTTGTACCTACTTCCCTGGCTGCCTTGCCCGGTATATTGGCAGGGCCGTTAGAGCCTGTATCGTTATTATCTGTCATTGCCATATATATGTATGAACATGTATGTTACCCTACAGGGTTGTATTAAACTTTTCAATAAAGTTGTGTTTTTACCTAACTTTGCGTCTGAGAGTCTTAACAAACCGTGACAGCCTCCCTACGGTTGGCCTCTGTACTCTAGCTACGCCCCCTAGCGACACACCCTAGCCTCTAGCCCCAATCATCTTTGTTGGAGGAGTATCTTCTTCCTACTTCTGGACTTCTCTGAGCAAGGCTGAGACGTGACACACAGAGACACACACTCAAATGCCCACGCATGCACTGAGATGCATAAAGAGCAACACAGTCATACACACATACATGCAATGCACAACATGGAGACACACAGAGTGTGATACAGACATGCAACAAACACAGTGAGGAACACACAGGCACACACAGAGACACACACAGAAGTGAGTCATAAGGGGGCGACTTATGTGTCATTGTAATGAGTTTGTGGCATTCATTCATATAGTTGAAATGGATGTGGTAATTGCACATACTATGTTGGAAGGTGGATCGGCTGGCTCCCAGGGTGTGAGTGAGTGTATGAGTGAGTGAGTGTGTGTGCGAGTGAGTGCATGAGTGTGTGTGCATGATTGTGATTGAGTGAGTGAGAAAGTGCATGTGATTGAGTGAGAGAGTACATGAGTGAGAGAGTGCAATTGAGTGTGTGTGTGACTGATGTGTTTGTGTGTTACGGTTTTTCTGACACTCAGACCAGGTAGTAACTTAAAACACAGTTTATTGAAACAAAATGATAAACAGTGCCCCTAGGGGCCAGTATAGGTAAGAACAATGCAAACAAATATAGACAAAAACAGGCAATATAAACAGAAGATGGATATTGCTACAGACAGTAGCTACATAGAGGGTAACTTGAGCAACTGGTGAGGCTCAGACTAGATTGGCCAACGCCCAGGAGATATAACCGTCTCAGAAAACAGTCTCTAAATGTAGAACAGGAACACAGGATCAGCGCGGTATCACTCTCGAAGCAGAAGCAGGATGAGCCCCTGTTGCTCAGAGCTGAGCCCGTACCACCACCGTGGGCTATGAGGAATGCTACTGCCAATCTGATGTAACCAGAATAGGAATCGCCCTGAATGAGTAGTGAGTAACCCTGCGTCTGCCACAGAAAGTATGCCAGCCCTTGGGAGGCCAGAGTAGAACGGAGTTGCCCAAGCTTATGCAGAGCCGATGCACAGAGTAGTGCAGTTGGAGTAGTGCACTTTGAGCAAATGAGATACTGCCCAGACACCCTTCCGGTGTCGCCCAGAATCCTTATTGCAAGAGCGAACGGACTACCGGTGTCAACCGGCGTGATCACGGTGCACCCAGAGCACCGGACAAGCGGAGCTCTGCAAGGACTGGTCAAGCGGAGGCTCAAAGTGTAAAGGCTCAGAGAATCAACAGGAGCTTGGCAATATAACAAGTGGCACGTAATCGGAGACTACCGGCAGTGCAAGGGTTAATCTGGTACATTTGAAAGAACAATGCTCAGCGAGTACAAGGCAGGCAACCTCGGCTACAGCTACAAGAGCGAGAGGAAACCGAGAACAGTTCAGAATGTCGCCAGCGCGACCGGAGGACACTGGAGCAGCAACCGGACAGGAGCAGTAGCCGGAACCGGATGACAGAGTCGCAGGAACACCACAGGAGAGTGGATCAATCACGGAGCAGGATCAGGAGCCAGAACCGGGTCGAGTCACGGAGCAGGGTCGTCAGCCAGAGCCGGGTCAGATCACGGTGCAGGGTCGTCAGCCAGAGCCGGGTCAAATCACGGTGCAGGGTCATCAGCCAGAGCCAGGTCAAATCACGGAGCAAGGTCGTCAGCCAGAACCGGGTCAGATCACCGAGCAGGAAGAGGAGGAGAGTCAGACTAGCCGGGTCGGTACACAGGAAACACTGGAGATCAGCAACTAGGCGCAGCAACATAACACCACGAAAGGGCAATTGACAAATGCCCAAAGCCCAGCATATAAAGGCACATCCTGAGAGGGCCAATCAGACTCCTCCAATGCAAATGTACACAGTCAGAGATTGACAGGGAATCACGGGGACCGTGATAGTACCCCCCTCTCAAAGACCCCCTCCCCTGCCAGAGGGTCTAGGTTTAAGGGGATATTTAGAGTGAAAGTTGCGCATCAGTCGTGGAGTATGAAGATCCTTATGATCAACCCAAGAACGCTCCTCAGGCCCATAACCTTTCCAGTGGACCAAATATTGCAACTTGCCTCTAAATCTCCTGGAGTCAATAATGCTCTGAATTTCGTACTCCTCTTGGCCTTGTACATCCACCGGCCCAGGAACCACCGGAGTGGTAGTAGTTTCAAACCAAGGGCTTAAGAAGGGACACATGAAACACGTTATGAATACGCATAGTCCTAGGGAGCTCCAATGCGTATGCCACGGGGTTGACCTAGCGAATAATCTTAAAGGGCCCAATGAACCGTGGAGCCAGTTTGTTCGAGGGCACTTGCAGGTTAAGATTCCTGGAGGAGAGCCATACCCTGTCCCCAACCTGGTAGGAGACCGCTGGCAGCCGTCTGCGATTAGAATGCCGCTGATGTCTCAGGAAGGATTGACTGAGGGACCGTTGTACCTGTGCCCAAGTGGAACGGAGCTGCTCCATATTCTCATCCAGAGCCGGAATCTGTTGGGACTGAAATGAGTCTGGGAGTAGACAGGGTTGGAACCCATAATTAACCAGGAATGGAGAACTCCCAGACGATGAATTAACCGCACAGTTCCTGGCGAACTCCGCCCATGGCAACAGGTCGGACCAGTTATCATGATGATCAGTCGCAAAGCAGCGCAAAAACTGCTCAAGTCCCTGATTGGCACGTTCAGCGGCCCCATTGGTCTGGGGGTGGTAGGCAGAGGAAAATGACAATTGAATGCCCATCTGGCCACAGAATGCCCTCCAGAATCTAGACACGAATTGGCTTCCCCGATCAGACACTATCACACTAGGAACCCCGTGCAAGCGGAATACCTCCCTGGCGAAAATCACTGCCAATTCCTGGGCCGACGGGAGACCAGAGAGGGGCACGAAATGAGCCATTTTAGAGAACCTATCCACCACCATCAGGATAAAAGTGTAGCCTTTAGATACAGGCAGTTCTCCCAAGAAATCGATAGAAATATGGGACCAGGGACGGTCACCATTGGGTACTGGCTGGAGTAACCCCACGGGGAGATGTCTGGGAGATTTAGCACGGGCACAGGTAGCACAGGCAGCGGTAAATGCGGAGCAATCCGCTCTCAGGGAAGGCCACCAGAATGTTTGTGACAATGACCAAACCAACTGATCCCTGCCAATGTGCCCGGCTGCCTTAGATGAGTGATAGGTCTCGAGTAACTGGGTACGAAACGGTTCGTCCACAAAACACCTGCCAACTGGGGTTTCAGGAGGTGCCCGTGCTTGTGAAGCCATGATTTGCTCCCCCAGTGGTGAAGTGATGTTGGTACGAATAGTAGCCAGGATCTTATCTGGCTGAATTATAGGCACCGGAGCTTCATCCCTCTCAATGTCTGTGCAGAATTGTCTGGAAAGAGCATCTGCCCTAATATTTTTGGACCCCGGCAAGTAGGAGACTATGAAATTAAATCTTGACAAGAAGAGGGCCCAACGAGCCTGGCGAGAAGACAGCCTTTTGGCCTCAGACAAGTAAATTAGATTTTTATGGTCAGTGAGAATTAAGACTGGGGTCCTAGTACCCTCCAGGAGATGTCGCCATTCTTTCAAAGCCAAGATGATAGCCAGCAATTCCCTATCACCAATTTCATAATGGCTTTGGGCACTAGAAAGCTTTTTGGAAAAAAATCCGCATGGTCTCAGGTTGCCTCCCTCCCTGGGTCATTGGGAGAGAACTGCCCCTACCCCAACCTCGGAGGCATCAACTTCTAGGGTAAAAGGCAGAGTAGGATTAGGATGGCACAGAATAGGGGCAGATGCGAATGCCTGCTTGAGGGTCACGAAGGCCTGTTCAGCTGCCTCAGACCATTGAGAGGGATTTGCGCCCTTATGCGTTAAGTCAGAGAGAGGTTTAGTAATCGTAGAAAAGTTCTGAATGAATTTTCTGTAATAGTTGGCAAAGCCCAGGAATCTTTGAATAGCTTTTAACCCCTTGGGTCGTGGCCATTTAAGGACTGCAACCAACTTCTCTTGGTCCATAGCTATGCCATCTTTGGAAATAACGAAACCCAAAAAAGGTACTTGAGAACAGTGAAATTCACATTTTTCGAGTTTATAGAACAATTTGTTCTTGCGCAAACGAAGCAATACCTCAGAAACATCCTGGATATGCTGGGTTAAATTAGCTGAGTGAATCAAAATATCGTCCAGATATACCACTACACAGGACTGTAACATATCGCGGAAGATATCATTGATGAACTCCTAAAATACGGCAGGTGCATTACATAATCCGAATGGCATGACTAGGTATTCGTAGTGCCCTGACCTTGTATTGAAGGCTGTCTTCCACTCATCACCGGCCCTGATTCTTATTAAATTGTAGGCAGCTCGTAAATCGAGTTTTGTGAAAATAGAGGAGCCTTTCAACCTACCAAATAACTCTGTGATGAGTGGAATGGGGTACGCATTTTTGGACATGATCTTATTGAGCCCACGGTAATCAATACAAGGTCGCAACTCGCCATTTTTCTTTTTCACAAAAAAGAACCCTGCACCTGCCGGAGAGGATGATTTGCGAATAATCCCTCGTTTGAGAGCATCCTCAATGTATTCCTCCATTGCCTTAGTCTCATCACATGACAATGGGTACGTCCTACCCCTCGGCGGGACCACTCCCTGGGGCAAATCAATAGCGCAGTCATATGGCCGATGCTGCGGCAGAGCGCTAGCCTCCCCTTTACTGAAAACGTTGCTGAACTTGCTGTATTCAGTTGGCACAGAAGGGGAGGCACACATAATCTTAAATGGGCGAGATAGACAGTGATTAGTGCAGTACTCTGACCATGATTTGACTTCACGTCTGCCAGTCAAACTGGGGATTGTGCACTGTCAACCAAGGGAACCCCAGAATGACCGCATGATGGGGTGAGCGAATAATCTGGAAACGAACTTCCTCCTTGTGGAGGGCCCCCACAGTCATAGTAAGGAGAGTAGTCTCCATCGTGATGAGTGCTGGTTCAAGAGGTCTGCCATCAATAGCCTCAATGGCTAGCGGAGTATCTCTTTTAGACAGAGAAATATTATGTCTTTCAGCAAATGCCTGGTCCATGAAATAGCCAGCAGCACCAGAATCTACCAGGGCTAGTACCTCCACAACTTGGTCGCCTAGAAGAACACTCACAGGTATAGTGGGTTTCAAGGAGCAAGGATCTGAGGACGACTGTACACCACCTAGGGCCTGTCCCCCAAGGTACCCTAGGTGCGTGCGTTTCCCGGCCTCACCGGACATGTGCGCAACAAATGCCCACCTTTGCCACAATACAGGCATAATCCATGTCTTTTGCGATATGCCCTCTCCTCCCTGGTCAGCCTAGTAAAACCAATCTGCATAGGTTCCCCAGTATCAGGTACATGGTCAGGAGGAATGGGAGGAGAGGGTGGGTAAAACAATCTCTCATGCCCATGGATTTTGGAACTCGCCCTTTTAGCCAAGCTCCTCTCGCGCATACGAGTATCAATGAGTATCACATATTCAATGTACTCATCCAAATCGGTAGGTACCTCCCTGGCAGCAATTTCATCTTTGATAGCACCCGAAAGCCCTTGGGCAAATGCTGCCAGGAGTGCCTCATTATTCCATGCCACCTCTGCAGCTAGAATCCGAAATTCTATTGCATATTCAGCAACAGTTTTTTGGCCGCGGAGGTAGCTCGCCCAGGTACCTCAAAGACTCTACGGAACTGTTTAACAAATTCTTTAAAGCACAAAGTGCAAGGTTTAGCCTGTTCCCATAACAGATTGGCCCATGCCAGGGCTTTGCCAGTTAACAGGGATACCATGAACCCCACCTTGCTACGGTCACTCAGAAAGGCATGGGGTGTGAGTTCTAGGAATATCTCTAGCTGATTAAGGAAACCCCTGCACAGTGTGGGTTCACCATCATATCTTAATTGTAACAGCGCCGCCGCCATTAAACTTCTCGGCGGAGCCAAGCATTGACCAGTAGTATTATCCGGTGTCATAACTGGGGGAACCAACGGATTTTGATTCGGTTTATCAAGATGTACCGTACGTTCAAGCAAGGTCTGCATGGCCAATGCCAACTGATCTAAGCGTTGCTCGTGAACATCCATCCTCCAGTGGAGGTTCTGTGTATTACTGTCACTTTTCCCATCTGAGGTCATGGCCCTTTCGTACTGTTACGGTTTTTCTGACACTCAGACCAGGTAGTAACTTAAAACACAGTTTATTGAAACAAAATGATAAACAGTGCCCCTAGGGGCCAGTATAGGTAAGAACAATGCAAACAAATATAGACAAAAACAGGCAATATAAACAGAGGATGGATATTGCTACAGACAGTAGCTACATAGAGGGTAACTTGAGCAACTGGTGAGGCTCAGGCTAGATTGGCCAACGCCCAGGAGATATAACCGTCTCAGAAAACAGTCTCTAAATGTAGAACAGGAACACAGGATCAGCGTGGTATCACTCTCGAAGCAGAAGCAGAATGAGCCCCTGTTGCTCAGAGCTGTGCCCGTACCACCACCGTGGGCTATGAGGAATGCTACTGCCAATCTGATGTAACCAGAATAGGAATCGCCCTGAATGAGTAGTGAGTAACCCTGCGTCTGCCACAGAAAGTATGCCAGCCCTTGGGAGGCCAGAGTAGAACGGAGTTGCCCAAGCTTATGCAGAGCCGATGCACAGAGTAGTGCAGTTGGAGTAGTGCACTTTGAGCAAATGAGATACTGCCCAGACACCCTTCCGGTGTCGCCCAGAATCCTTATTGCAAGAGCGAACGGACTACCGGTGTCAACCGGCGTGATCACGGTGCACCCCGAGCACCGGACAAGCGGAGCTCTGCAAGGACTGGTCAAGCGTCAAGCGTCAAGCGGAGGCTCAAAGTGTAAAGGCTCAGAGAATCAACAGGAGCTTGGCAATATAACAAGTGGCATGTAATCGGAGACTACCGGCAGTGCAAGGGTTAATCTGGTACATTTGAAAGAACAATGCTCAGCGAGTACAAGGCAGGCAACCTCGGCTACAGCTACAAGAGCGAGAGGAAACCGAGAACAGTTCAGAATGTCGCCAGCACGACCGGAGGACACTGGAGCAGCAACCGGACAGGAGCAGTAGCCGGAACCGGATGACAGAGTCGCAGGAACACCACCGGAGAGTGGATCAATCAAGGAGCAGGATCAGGAGCCAGAACCGGGTCGAGTCACGGAGCAGGGTCGTCAGCCGGAGCCGGGTCAGATCACGGTGCAGGGTCGTCAGCCAGAGCCGGGTCAAATCACGGTGCAGGGTCGTCAGCCAGAGCCGGGTCAAATCATGGAACAAGGTCGTCAGCCAGAACCGGGTCAGATCACGGAGCACGAACAGGAGAAGAGTCAGACTAGCCGGGTCGGTACACAGGAAACACTGGAGATCAGCAATTAGGCGCAGCAACATAACACCACGAAAGGGCAATTGACAAATTCCCAAAGCCCAGCATATAAAGGCACATCCTGGGCGGGCCAATCAGACTCCTCCAATGCAAATGTACACAGTCAGAGATTGACAGGGAATCACGGGAACCGTGATATTGTGTCTGTGGTGTAGGAGCGAGTGGAAGCCATTTTGTTTTTTCAGTCACTTGGATAGTGGTGGGTGGGCTGGATAGTGGGGGCAGGCCAACTTCCTGCATGATTTAAATCACTCCCCCATTCAATCACCCAGTGGGAGCAGTAACTCCTCCTTACTTAAGCTGAGGTAACATAGCAATATAACACATGGTGGCTCTTCAGTTGAGGCAACATACCAATATGCTGAGGGAACAAATAGAAAGTGGTGTTTGAGGCTTTCCTTCTGTAACATACAGAAAAGCGTCTCTCTCCCTTTAAGGAGAAAGGGCGGGAATCAGGAAGTAGTAAGTGGAGGAGTGACAGTCGAAAACAGACAGTTAGTGAGGTTGACTGAAGAGATGAAAAGAGTTAAATAAAAGAGTTGCTATTAAGTTTATCCCTGAGTTTGTATTTTATGGAAACATTACATCCTCGTACTGAAACAGAGTGTATGGAGGGTTACAATTATCTTTGGGATGTGAAACAGTGTGTTTGTGGGGTCATGATCCTGAGTGAGAGTGTGTGTGGACCAGGAGAAGTTATTGATATCCCCTACTTCAGGAGCGAGTGGCAGCTATATTTTTTTTTTGTCAGCTGGATAGTGGTGGGCGGGCTGGAGGGGGCGGGCCAACTCCCTGTATGATAAACATGCCCCCACTGAATTATCCAATGGGAGCACTAATGTCCCCATTGAATCACCCTGATTCATCTCCTGATGAGACATAAATTATGTAATGAGGCATTCTGTGCAATGTGTGTGTTTTTTCTGAGGAGACATAAATTATGTTCTGTGTGTGAGGAACCATAAATTATGCAATGAGGCTTATTATTTTATATATATAGGTTTGCATAAATATGCATAATTGATCCTTTTCATCAATTCTGTTCTGTGAAGTAACATGGGCAAAATCTCTAGCCATAAATATGCATAATTGGTCCTCTTAATCAATTCCTGCGTGAAATTCTGTGAAAACCATGTTGTTGTCTGCTTTTTCATGGGAAAATCCACTTTAAAACCTGTGATTAAAATCTTTACATTTTTCACCCATTGGCCAAAATATTTTTTCGATGGCTAGAAAGTTTCTGCCCATTGATTTATGTGGTTTTCACCTTTTCGCTAAAAAACTTATTTGCTGAAGTCAAACACAATAGAAGCAGCTACAGAGCACGGTAGACATGCTTTGCTGTTCTTCTGTGATTGTGAGGCAAAATTGAGGCAGGAGAGGCTCATGGTGACTGCTATCACTATGAGAAGGTTTGCATATAATCAAAGGAGGAACTGGAAGGACCCTTAAGTGTCCACTGAGTCTGAGGAGGAAGAGGAAGTGAGCACTGCAGAAGCAATGCTTGCTAGTCCTCCTAAATCACCACTAGGGTTTTTGATGAAATTACTGTCAGACGTGCTGCGCCTGCTGCCAGACGTGCTGAGCCTGCTGCCAGGCATACTGCGTCTGCTGTAAGATGTGCTGTGCCTGCTGACAGATGTGGTACCCCTGTTGCCAGTGACACCACAAGTGCTGTGCCTGCTGCTAGTGCTGCCCTTACCACCACCAGTGCTGTTCCTAATGCCAGTACTGCCCTTGCTATCACCAGTGCTTTGCCTGCTGCCAGTGTTGAACCTATTGCCACCAGTGCTGAAGCTGCTGCTAATGTGTCTTGTAATACTCAGGAGTGGGGGAAGGAGAATATGATACCAAGTGTGACAAAAGGGGACCCTAAGTCACACTTGCCATCCCCAAGCAGTACTGCCAGTGGTAATACTACTAATACTAGATTCAGTAGCTTGTTAGCGTTTGGAGTGAAGGAGGGGGTAATCAATATCCTCCTACCAATAGTGACTGTGAGAAGGAAGACTCAGGGGCTCAAACTGATGTGGTTGATGTTAGTAGTAATAGCAGTGACAGTGATGGTGAAACAGCCAGTGGGACTAGTGTTACGAGAGTGGTAGGGGAAGCAATTGAGAGCATCCAGACTAGATGTCAAGGGTGCCTACCCCATTCCCCTGACCCTGGGCATCCCCTCCCCCACCATGGCATTGTCCATGTGAAACATAAACCTGAAGATGGCAGATTTGTTACCACCGTAATAATACCTTCACCACCAGCAGGAGCACAGATCAGCTGCCTGTGCCTGTTGCTACTGCTGTCAGTCTACCTTCTTCACGTCACCATGAAATGACAAGTGTGACACTAGGGACACTCTGTCACATTGCTCGCTACCTCCTCCAACCAGCAGTGAGCTTCTGGAGTTTGAGAATTTGCAGCTGCTGTAATTCCTGCTGCTGCTGAGTTGCAAGGGCAGCAGGATGCTGAGGAGCTGTGTGCCACAGACCACCGAGGACACAGTGGGAATGGGGTCAACAAGTGATGTGGGATAACTAGGACAGGTGCCACTTGCCAACAGCAATAACACATATACTAGAAGTGGTGGGGGCTACTTATGGTGCTGCTACTTCCTCAGGCGCGTCACTCAAGCTGGTTGTGGCAAGTGGAACATTCATCATCCATCACCCATGTTACTGCTATTGTTGATCCCATTCCTTTTCAGCTGGATAATCATCCCATTCCTTAAATAACTCAGCAGGAGCAGCAGCAGCAAGAACAGCAGTTGCAAATTCCACAATTGTGGACTTAGGTGGACATTTGACAATGGCCAGTGGCCACTGGCCAACATGACCTGTTGGCACTAGGCCAGTATGGTATTTCTATTTTCTCAGGGCTTGTGCTTAAAAAAATAAAATAAAAAAACATAGTCCTACAAAAAAAAAAAAAAAACAATTTTGGGGGGTTTGTTTCTAACAAGCCTAAGTCCTACAAATCAATGTTTTGTTAGGAATTGTGCCAAGCAAGTCTACGTCCTACAAATCAATGTTTCCTCAAGGCTTGGACCTGAACAACAAATCTAACAAATCATCCTCTACAACATACTCTATCAAGTCAAGTATCAGTCCACCCCAGAGGCAACTTATGTCAGGGGGTTCCTGTCTCTATCACTTTACATACAAATTTCTTGTTTTATTTTATTTATTTACTTTTTATTAACTGTCCCACTATACCAGTAAAGAAACCCCCCAAAACAAATTCCCTGTTCAACTGATTCTTTCCCCAGACTCCACCCAATAACACAGGCACCCTCCTCAGACCTCTTTATACCATGTCTTAATGGTTTTTTAAATTGAATTTAGGATTTATTTTGCATTAACTGCTCCCCAATCCTAGCAAACAACACTCCCAAAAAGAAAAAAACAGTCCCTGTTCAACTGATTCTTTCCTCACACCCCACCAACACAGGCACCCTCATGCCCCTTTTTTACCATGCCTTTGGGAAATAAAATAATATTTGCTATGTGTTATGTGTAAATTCAATGTTCTCATTCATTTCAATGGAATGAGCTATGCAAAAAAAGCAGAAAATCGACACATTTTGCGGGAAATTATTCACAAAGTGGGTAGTGCTATTATTTGCCGATTTCAGTTTGAAGCAAAATTTTTCACCCATCCCTAATTAATACCTAGATTGTGTAAAGATCACAAAGTAATATTAACTAGTGTTGAGCGAGCATGCTCGGCCGATGCTCGGATCGGCTCGAGCATCGCTCTGCTCGGCACATGGCGGTACTCGTACGAGTACCGCATGTGCTCGCCCGCCATGTTCGGGTCTCCTCCCCGCACGTTTTGCGGCTGCTGCGCAGCCAATAAACGTGCAGGGAGGCTCTGACATCGGTGTAATGCCAGCAGCCATGTTGGCTGCTGGCATTACACTGATTGGCTGGCCAGAACCCGTGGTCAGGTGCTGTATAGCACCTGACCATCGAGTTCGGCTCAGTCTGAGCCAGGGAGAGCTGAGGATAGGAAGGGAAAGGCAGTGTAGGGAGGAAAAAAAAAAATTGTGACAAAAAAGAACCAAAAGTCCTTTTTAGGACTACTGTGTGTGGGGGCAGCAGGTTATTTTGTGTGGGGGGAAAAAAAAAAAAAAAAAAAAAAAAAAAATATTCTGTTTAGTGTGAAAAGTTGCAGATTAGAGCACATTCTGTTTAGTGTGCACAGTTGCAGATTAGAGCACGTTCTGTTTAGTGTGCAAAGTTTCAGATTAGAGCACATTCTGTTTAGTGTGCAAAGTTGCAGATTAGAGCACATTCTGTTTAGTGTGCAAAGTTGCAGATTAGAGCACATTCTGTTAAGTCTTCAAACTAAAATATCAAAGTCACATATTCCATTCAGTGTGCGTCGCCGCAGTTTAGCAGCACATTCTGAGTACTGTGCAGAGTTGCAGAATAGGAAGAAATACTGTTAAGTCTTCAAACTAAAATATCAAAGTCACATATTCCATTCAGTGTGCTTCGCCGCAGTTTAGCAGCCTATTCTGTGTACTGTGCAGAGTTGCAGAATAGGAAGAAATACTGTTAAGTCTTCAAACTAAAATATCAAAGTCACATATTCCATTCAGTGTGCTTCGCCGCAGTTTAGCAGCCTATTCTGTGTACTGTGCAGAGTTGCAGAATAGGAAGAAATACTGTTAAGTCTTCAAACTAAAATATCAAAGTCACATATTCCATTCAGTGTGCTTCGCCGCAGTTTAGCAGCACATTCTGTGTACTGTGCAGAGTTGCAGAATAGGAAGAAATACTGTTAAGTCTTCAAACTAAAATATCAAAGTCACATATTCCATTCAGTGTGCTTCGCCGCAGTTTAGCAGCACATTCTGTGTACTGTGCAGAGTTGCAGAATAGGAAGAAATACTGTTAAGTCTTCAAACTAAAATATCAAAGTCACATATTCCATTCAGTGTGCTTCGCCGCAGTTTAGCAGCCTATTCTGTGTACTGTGCAGAGTTGCAGAATAGGAAGAAATACTGTTAAGTCTTCAAACTAAAATATCAAAGTCACATATTCCATTCAGTGTGTTTCACCGCCGTTTAGCAGCCTATTCTGTGTACTCTGTACAGTTGTAGAATAATAAGAAATACTGTTAAGTTTTCAAACTCAAATATTAAAGTCACATATTCCATTCAGTGTGCTTCGCCGCAGTTTAACAGCCTATTCTGTGTACTCTGTACAGTTGCAGAATAATAAGAAATACTGTTAAGTTTTCAAACTCAAATATTAAAGTCACATATTCCATTCAGTGTGTTTCACCGCCGTTTAGCAGCCTATTCTGTGTACTCTGTACAGTTGCAGAATAATAAGAAATACTGTTAAGTTTTCAAACTCAAATATTAAAGTCACATATTCCATTCAGTGTGTTTCACCGCCGTTTAACAGCCTATTCTGTGTACTCTGTACAGTTGCAGAATAATAAGAAATACTGTTAAGTTTTCAAACTCAAATATTAAAGTCACATATTCCATTCAGTGTGTTTCACCGCCGTTTAACAGCCTATTCTGTGTACTCTGTACAGTTGCAGAATAATAAGAAATACTGTTAAGTTTTCAAACTCAAATATTAAAGTCACATATTCCATTCAGTGTGCTTCGCCGCAGTTTAACAGCCTATTCTGTGTACTCTGTACAGTTGCAGAATAATAAGAAATACTGTTAAGTTTTCAAACTCAAATATTAAAGTCACATATTCCATTCAGTGTGTTTCACCGCCGTTTAACAGCCTATTCTGTGTACTGTGCAGAGTTGCAGAATAGGAAGAAATACTGTTAAGTCTTCAAACTAAAATATCAAAGTCACATATTCCATTCAGTGTGTTTCACCGCCGTTTAGCAGCCTATTCTGTGTACTCTGTACAGTTGCAGAATAATAAGAAATACTGTTAAGTTTTCAAACTCAAATATTAAAGTCACATATTCCATTCAGTGTGCTTCGCCGCAGTTTAACAGCCTATTCTGTGTACTCTGTACAGTTGCAGAATAATAAGAAATACTGTTAAGTTTTCAAACTCAAATATTAAAGTCACATATTCCATTCAGTGTGCTTCGCCGCAGTTTAACAGCCTATTCTGTGTACTCTGTACAGTTGCAGAATAATAAGAAATACTGTTAAGTTTTCAAACTCAAATATTAAAGTCACATATTCCATTCAGTGTGTTTCACCGCCGTTTAACAGCCTATTCTGTGTACTCTGTACAGTTGCAGAATAATAAGAAATACTGTTAAGTTTTCAAACTCAAATATTAAAGTCACATATTCCATTCAGTGTGCTTCGCCGCAGTTTAACAGCCTATTCTGTGTACTCTGTACAGTTGCAGAATAATAAGAAATACTGTTAAGTTTTCAAACTCAAATATTAAAGTCACATATTCCATTCAGTGTGTTTCACCGCCATTTAACAGCCTATTCTGTGTACTGTGCAGAGTTGCAGAATAGGAAGAAATACTGTTAAGTCTTCAAACTAAAATATCAAAGTCACATATTCCATTCAGTGTGTTTCACCGCCGTTTAGCAGCCTATTCTGTGTACTCTGTACAGTTGCAGAATAATAAGAAATACTGTTAAGTTTTCAAACTCAAATATTAAAGTCACATATTCCATTCAGTGTGTTTCACCGCCGTTTAACAGCCTATTCTGTGTACTCTGTACAGTTGCAGAATAATAAGAAATACTGTTAAGTTTTCAAACTCAAATATTAAAGTCACATATTCCATTCAGTGTGCTTCGCCGCAGTTTAACAGCCTATTCTGTGTACTCTGTACAGTTGCAGAATAATAAGAAATACTGTTAAGTTTTCAAACTCAAATATTAAAGTCACATATTCCATTCAGTGTGTTTCACCGCCGTTTAACAGCCTATTCTGTGTACTCTGTACAGTTGCAGAATAATAAGAAATACTGTTAAGTTTTCAAACTCAAATATTAAAGTCACATATTCCATTCAGTGTGCTTCGCCGCAGTTTAACAGCCTATTCTGTGTACTCTGTACAGTTGCAGAATAATAAGAAATACTGTTAAGTTTTCAAACTCAAATATTAAAGTCACATATTCTGTGTAAGATGAAGAAGGCGGGTAAAAAGGGACGGGGAAGTGGACGTGATCCTGAAAGTTCAGGGCGCGGGTCAGGACGCGGAGAAACTGTGCCTGGTGCCAGAGCACAAGAAAGAAAGACATCCACCATACCTAGCTTCATGTCTAATTTTACAGGGCGTCGCAGGACATCACTCTCGAGGTCCGACCACTGCGAACAGGTGGTCGGTTGGATGACAGCTGATACTGCTTCCAGTCGGTTAAGCACCACCCTGTCTTCCACCAAGTCCACTCTCAGTAGCCAAGAGTCTGGTCAACATAATCCTCACTCTGATCATCCTTCCTCCCACCATACACGGTCTGGTCAAAGAAGTGATCCCACACTGGGATATAGTGAGGAGCTCGTCTCATCACCAATCCTTCATTTGACCCTCTCTCCAAGCACGCTTGCAGAGGAACATGACATCTTGTGCCCTGATTCACAACCTCTAGAGGCTACCCAATCTCAAGAAGATGACAGATGTGAACGGCATTTAAGGTCAAAGGAAGTAGTGGATGATGATGATGATGATGAGACACAGTTGCCATTAAATCAACCACTATTTCCGTCTCAAGACCTTGTTGAGGAGAATGTTATACAGTTGTCAATGACTGAGTATGTGGTGGGATCAAGACTTGAGGAGGATGATCAGAGTGAGGAAGTGGAGGAGGACTTGGTGGACGATGAGGTGACTGACCCCACCTGGGAAGGTGTAGAGCCGAGCGATGACAGCAGTCCTGAGGGTGAGCCATCTGCAGCACCGCAACAGGCTGGAAGAGGCAGTGGTGTGGCTACAGAAAGAAGGCGGACCGCACCAAACCGGCCCGCAAATGTTCCACGGAGCACCCCCTTGCGTAAATCTACCTTGCCAAGGGGTAGGTGTTCCGCGGTATGGCGTTTTTTTAAGGAAAGTGCGGACGACAAAAGAATTGTAGTTTGCAACCTGTGCCACACCAGAATGAGCCGAGGCATGAACACTAGAAACCTCACCACCACCAGCATGATCCGACACATGGCATCCAAGCACCGTAGTAAGTGGGAGGAACGCCTGGATCGCCCATCTGTGTCTGCAGGCCACACCACTGCCTCCTCTTCCCCTGTTTTCGGTGCCGGCCAATCGCCTGTCGAAGGCGCAGGCCCGCATACCTCCTGCCCTGCACCTGTAGCATCTGAAGCACCATCAGCGACCACATCCACTTCCCTGTCCCAGCACAGCGTCCAAATGTCGTTACCCCAGGCATTTGAGCGCAAGAGAAAGTACCCAGCCACCCACCCACAGGCCATAGCACTAACCTCACACCTTTCAAAATTACTGGCCATCGAAATGCTGCCATTTAGGCTTGTGGACACTGAGTCCTTCCGCAGCCTGATGGCAGCAGCTGTCCCTCGGTACGCGGTCCCCAGCCGCCACTACTTTTCCCGGTGTGCCATCCCCGCATTACACCACCATGTGTCCCGTAACATCACCCGTGCCCTGACCAACGCAGTTACTGGGAAGGTCCACTTAACGACTGACACATGGACAAGTGCTTGTGGCCAGGGACGCTACATTTCCCTGACGGCACACTGGGTGAATGTCGTGGAGGCTGGGAGCGACTCGGACCCTGGGATGGCACGGGTGCTACCCACGCCGAGGATTGCGGGCCCTACCTCCATCAGGGTTTCCACCAGCACCTACGTTATTGGCTCCTCCTCCTCCGTTTCCACCTCCGAATTCTCTACACACACCGCCACTCCCCCATCAGCCAGTAGCTGGAAGCAGTGTAGCACTGCAGTGGGGAAGCGTCAACAGGCCGTGCTGAAGCTGATCTGCCTTGGGGACAAACAGCACACGGCCTCAGAGCTGTTGCAGGGGATTAGTCACCAGACCGAGCAGTGGCTCTCGCCACTCAACCTGCAAGCAGGCATGGTTGTGTGTGATAATGGGCGTAACTTGGTGGCGGCTTTGGAGCTCGGCAAGCTCACACACGTACCATGCCTAGCACATGTATTTAATTTAGTGGTGCAGCGATTTCTAAAAACCTACCCCAATGTGCATGATCTCTTGACCAAGGTGCGCCGCGTGTGTGCACATTTCCGTAAGTCATCAACAGCTTCAGCCGGCCTGTTGAAGCTGCAGCAGCGCTTACAATTGCCAGCTCACCGGCTGCTGTGTGACGTGAGCACGCGCTGGAACTCCACCTTCCACATGTTGGCCCGGCTTTGTGAGCAGCAGAGGGCAGTAGTGGAGTACCAGCTGTTACACGGTCGTCGCCTCTCCGTTCAACTTCCTGTAATCAGAAGTGAGGAGTGGGAATGGATGTCAGACCTCTGCGAGGTTTTACGCAATTTTGAGGAATCGACACAGATGGTGATCGGCGATAACGCTATTATCAGTGTAACCATCCCACTTCTGTGTCTACTGAAACGCTCGCTGCTCACAATTAAAACCAACGCTTTGCATGTGGAAGAGGTGGAAATGGGGGAGGAAGAGCTTACACAAGGTGATAGCCAGAGCACCCTCACTTCGTCTTCTCAGCGACAATTGGAGGAGGCGGAGGAGGAGGAGGAGGAGGAGGAGGAAGACACGGTTGCCTCCGCTACAGAGGGTAGCCATGGAACTTTAGTTCCATCTCTTCAGCGTGGGTGGGCAGAAGAGGAGGAAGAGGATGAGGATATTGAGAGTCATCCTCCTGGTGAGGACAGCGAAATCTTGACTGTTGGTACTCTGGCACACATGGCTGACTTTATGTTAGGCTGCCTTTCCCGTGACCCACGCGTTGTACGCATTTTAGACAACACGGATTACTGGGTGTTCACCCTTCTGGACCCCCGCTACAAAGATAATTTCTCATCTCTCATTCCTCCGGTGGAGAGGACAAGCAAAATGTTGCAATACCAGAAGGTTCTTGTCGAAAAATTGCTCCAAAATTTTCCATCTGACAACGCTGGAGGCAGAGTACGTGCTACCTTGGCCAACCGAGAAGGGGAGAAAAGGGGAGCACACAGCAGTTCCGAGAAAGGCAGGGCAACACTCTCCAAGGCGTGGGACACCTTCATGACACCCCGCCAGCACCCTCACCCTGATGCGCAGCCTAGTGTCACAAGGAGGGAAAAGTTTTGGAAGATGGTGAAGGAGTACGTAGCAGACCGTGTCAGCGTCCTCAATGATCCCTCTGTGCCTTACAACTACTGGGTGTCCAAGCTGGACACGTGGTATGAACTGGCACTCTACGCCTTGGAGGTGCTGGCCTGCCCTGCCGCCAGCGTTCTGTCTGAGCGGGTATTTAGTGCTGCTGGTGGCATCATAACAGATAAGCGTATCCGCCTTTCCACCGACAATGCTGATAGGTTGACACTTATAAAAATGAACAAGGCCTGGATTTCCCCTGACTTCTCCACTCCACTGGAGGAAAGCCCCGGGGGAACATAAACTCACTTTATATATGTTATTTACAATGATGGGAATACTCTGTATTCCCATTCACCCCTTCCACCCAAAAAACGGGTATATGGTTGACTCTTAATCTTCTCATCCTCCTCCTCCTCTTCCATATGCCCTGGGATATAATTTTTATATAGGGCCAGCTCACCAGCGGGCCCTGTGATATAATTTTTATATAGGGCCAGCTCACCAGCGGGCCCTGTTTGACAATTTTTATATAGGTCAGCTCACCAGCGGGCCTTCTCATATAATGTTTTATTGGGTCAGCTCTCTAGCGGGCCCTCTCATATAATGTTTTATAGCGTCAGCTCACTAGCGGGCCTTCGCATATAATGTTTAGGATGGTCAGCTCTGCAGCAGACCCTCACCCATAATGTTTTAGATGGTCAGCTCAGCGCACGTTTCCATCTTAATCATGGCCTCAGTTCTGAAAATCAAGGAAATTTTTGGGAGAATTTGCCTCTGCGCACGTTTCCCTCTTAATCATGGCCTCAGTTCTGAAAATCAAGGAAATTTTTGGGAGAATTTGCCTCTGCGCACGTTTCCCTCTTAATCATGGCCTCAGTTCTGAAACTCAAGGAAATTTTTGGGAGAATTTGCCTCTGCGCACGTTTCCCTCTTAATCATGGCCTCACTTCCGAAAATCAAGGAAATTTTTGGGATAATTTGCAGATGATATACAAGTAAATATACAGCAAATATTGTTTGGTAACAATTTTTCGCCTAAAGTCGTTTTTATTTTCCTTTTTGTGTGTTTTACGGTCAGTCTGTAAAAATGGCGTACTACGGGCGAAAGATCGTTCCCAGCAGCGATGTTGGAGTCCAAGGTGCATCCAGACATCCTCCCTATGCTGTCCCTGAACCATTTCTGTAGTGTTTCCATCTTTTTCTGCCCTTTTCCTATGGACCAGGCACCCTCCCCTCATCAGAGCAGGGGGTGCCTGGTGTAATGCTCGAGTCCTCCCATTGACTTCAATGGGGCTCGGGTGCTCGGCCGAGCACTCGAGCCTCAGGGGGTGCTCGGTCAGAGCACCCGAACACCCGAGCATTGGGGTGCTCGCTCATCACTAATATTAACTACATATTTTTATTTAGATATTTGAGGAATAATATATATTTAGGGGTCTCCTGTTCACTCTCTCCTTGCTTATATCCTCGACAAAGGAAAGGATCATCTGAACCCTTATCCTCCCCCAGTGCAAGAGGCATTAAGAGAGCCTTTTGCACATTTGTAGCTTACTAAATTGACATTAGGTATGAGTAGGAAAAAACCTCCAATTCCAGCTCCTGCTATTGCATGGTTCATTCACCCCAATGTCTCTAATACATTTTGTGAAACCAGGAGGTGTAGTAGTGATGAGGAACATATCTGCTATATTTCTTCCTTTTTTAAGGAAGAAAAATGTTTATAACTACAGCAATGCTCAGTTTCCATTGATCCAATATTTACAAACAAATAAACCATACATAGTATTATGTAAAAGCAGAAAGTGATAGATCCACATTTGCTATTGTTAGAAAAACATACTTTCACATAGACACATATAGAAACATACTCTTACAATCCAGCACTTGTTGCTTCCTTCAACACAGGGCAAGACATTTCCCACTATGTCTCCTATCTATTCTTGCCTGTACCAATGGCCAAAAGGAAACTATGTGTAGCAGCTTAAGGTTTATTAATCTGGAGGGCATAACCACAGTATAGATGTGACAAGCTCTCCCTTAGCCAATATCACAGCTCCATAATTTTGCAGTGGTACAGCCTGGCACATCTGTACAATAAGAAGGTCCTGCCAGAGGCAGGTACCACTTTCCTGTGTGCCAAAAACACTCTAGTTGAGAAATAGTTTTGATGACTGAATTTTAAAGCTTCTATTATTTTCAAAGGAATCTAATTTTGCTAAGACATTTTGCAAAAAGTCCCTCAAATGAACTAGAACTTAGATATCAGGAGCTACAATCATCAACCCTTCCCTGAATGTGTTAATCAGATTAATGTTTGCATTGCAAATCTAGAAATTGGTTGTTTGTAATAGAAGTACCATTTTGTTTTTCCTGTAAATGTGAGGAATGTCCTCTACAGCTTTTGGCTTTCCCATGCTGCTCATTCTTTATCTACAAATAGAAGAATGAGTCATCTTCTCATAATATTATTATTTCTCCTGAGGAAATAGCACAGTCTAACAACATGAAATGTGTTAAGTAAGACTTTCCGCCCCCATTGTGGGTAATATTTTGAAGTTTTATCGATTTTATTATTTTATGTTTATTTAAGTGTATTGTCTATATCTGTCTGTAGCCTGAAAATTGGATTCTTACGGTGGATGGGTGGGCTGCATCTATCAGCCCCATACTGTGAGAACCACTCAGGCTTTAGAGATCTCTCAAATTATTTTTTTAATGTCATGGACTAATAAATATTAGATATTTTATTTCCAAACCCCCATATTATATGAAGGGTTTCATACTCGCATATCTTTATACCACTACATAGTTCCCATCGAGTTTCACATATTGAACTTTGATATGTGACATAACTTTAGGAACAACATTCAAAATTGTTTCTAAACAATTCTTTGGAGCCAGTGGAAGTGTCATTAGCCTGAAGTGACACTCCAATAACCAGTGCAGGCATATGAAACTGAGAGGCAGGTCAAACCTCTCTGTAATGTGAGTAAACCCAAGTGGGGGGTAAAAGAAAAACAACAAAATATATTAATATTTTCAAAATACTGCACTTAGAGGTGTTGTGGTTGCACTTCTTGTGTGTATCAATTTTCTTTTTGGTGACCAGGATTGCAGCTTGTGATGTCCTATTACAAGAAGCAGCACCCAGCACTGAGGTAAGTGCATTCTAATATTCCCTTTTGGCTTTAAGTTTATTTGATCTTTATAGTGACTGAGAGCATAACTCTGCTCCACGAGAGCATATAACCTTTTTGAATCTTCTCATTAAAGACAATGATATGCAATTGCAAACAGTGGGTACCATCTCAAGCGTTTTTACAAGGGGTACACAGCTCACATTTACATAAAAATACTTTTTATTTCTATAAGCTAGGGGTCCTCAAGTGTTTAACCTCCAGCTTTTGGGTACTAAAAGTCCCATTCCCAATAGCTGGCTGGGGATGATGGGAGTTTTTGTTTCCAACAGATGGTGGTCCACCAATTTGTTAGTCCTGCTATAGGCCACAAAAGTATCCTTTACTATGCACAAAGATTCTCTGCTTTGAAAATATGAACCACAATACCACAATCATATAAAGTACATCAAGATTTATATGTTCAAAGGAAAAGTGGAATATTTCTATGGCTTGTTAACTGCACCATAGGGAACAAATACAATTCCCATTGATTTAAATGGGGCCTTTAAAATGCTTTTTGAACCTCTCTAAAAACCATTTCATATAAGTGTAAGTTTCAAGAATTTTTATGTTTCTCTGTGGTGCATATGATTTGCTCAAGGACCAGGGTTATAGTTATTCCTTCCTTAGAAATGTTTTCCATGAAGGTATTACCAGATTTATGTCTAGGTCAACACAGCTATGACTATTGGTAGTAGAATTTTGAAAGTACAGTATGCAAGTCGTTGCCGCTTATTATGCTTGCTTGGCTGTCTGCAATATGTTATTGACCATTCTTTTACAAAAAAGGATGAAGGCTGTCATAGAATCCTAATAAAAAGGAAAACTCTTTGGTTCCCAGAAGACCTTGGGACAGGGTAATGCATTATTATCTATCAGACATGACATTTCATCACTACCACCCTCACCCAGCCAGCCCAGCCCTGTCGCCTCTCCCACATACACACTAAGCTCCTTCCCACCTGTCACTGAGGATGAAGTCTCCCTTCTCCTCACTCGCTCAAACCTAACCACATGCCCTCTCGACCCAATCCCATCTCAGCTCACCCAAGAACTCTCCCCTCTACTAACTCCAATCCTTACTCACTTATTCAACCTCTCTTTGTCAACCGGCACCTTCCCATCCTCTTTCAAACATGCACTGATCACTCCCATCCTAAAAAAACCCTCCCTAGACCCAAACTCATTGTCAAATTACCGGCCAATTTCCCTACTCCCGTTTGCCTCCAAGCTTCTCGAGCGCCTTGCATATAACCGGCTCACTAAATTCCTCTGCTCCCATTCCCTGCTAGATCCCTTGCAATCCGGATTCCGCCCTCATCACTCCACTGAGACTGCCCTCACTAAAGTGGCCAATGACTTGCTCTCAGCCAAGTCTAAAGGCCACTACTCCCTACTCATTCTTTTGGACCTGTCAGCCGCATTTGACACAGTCGATCACCCACTCCTCCTCCAAGCCCTCCACTCCCTAGGCCTCTGCGACACTGCACTCTCCTGGTTCTCATCTTATCTCTGCAACCGCTCCTTCAGTGTTTCATACTCCGGCTCCACTTCCCCACCCCTCCCACTGTCTGTTGGTGTGCCCCAAGGATCAGTACTGGGACCCTTGCTCTTCTCAATCTACACTGCTTCCCTTGGAAAACTAATAAACTCCTTTGGGTTTCACCATCATCTCTATGCTGATGACACCCAAATATATCTTTCCTCCCCAGACCTCTCTCCTTCCCTCCTGTCCCGAGTGTCTGACTGTCTGTCTGCTGTGTCTTCCTGGATGTCCTCCCATCAACTCAAACTTAACCTTAGCAAAACTGAACTAATTCTCTTCCGTCCATCTGCAACCAGCCTTATCCCAAACATCACCCTCACCGTTAACAACACTTCCATCACACCAACCCCTACAGCACGCTGCTGGGGGTCACATTTGACTCTGCCCTATCCTTCATTCCTCACATCCAGTCAATCTCCAACTCATGCCGCCTCCACCTCCGCAACATCTCTAGAATCCGACCCTTTCTCACAGAAGACACTACCAAAATTCTAATCCAAACACTCATCATGTCCCGTCTTGACTACTGTAACTCTTTACTAATTGGCCTGCCTCTCACCCGAATAACCCCGCTACAGTCCATAATGAACTCTGCTGCAAGACTAATCTACCTCACTCATCGCTTCTCTAACACCACACCCCTCTGTCAGTCCCTACACTGGCTCCCGTTAGCATACAGAGTCAAATTCAAAACTCTGGTGCTAACTTATAGAGCCCTCACTAACACTGCACCCCCCTATATTTCATCTCTCATTTCCAAATATACTCCCGCCCGCCATCTTCGCTCTGCACATGACCTTCTGCTCTCCACAGCTCTTATTACATCCTCCCACTCCCGCCTACAGGACTTCTCCCGTGCTGCACCCGAGCTGTGGAATTCCCTCCCCCGCCCCATTAGACTCTCCCCCAGCCTTCAAATCTTCAGACGCTCCCTGAAGACTCACCTCTTCAGGGAGGCCTATCAACTGCCTCCATAAACATCATCACCAAGATTCACCCCTTGCACGGACTACTGCACTCAATGGCACTTCTCACTCCCACCCACTGACTGGCAGTTCATGTGGCAGGAGGCACTTAAACACAATAGCACTTACTCCTTCTGTATCAAACCTACCTTCCTCTAGACTGTAAGCTCTCACGAGCAGGGCCCTCTGATCCTCCTGTTCTACACATCTGATTGTACTATTTAATACCACTGTATGTCTATTCCCCAATTGTACAGCGCTGCGGAATTAGTTGGCGCTATATAAATAAAGAATAATAATAATAATAATAATATTGGTGGATAGAGCAGCCCAATAACACTATTGCTAGTAGGGATATTAACACTTTTGTATGCCCTGATCATGGAAACATGCCTCACATGGTGCCTAGCAATGCTCCCGCCAATAGCAAAATGCATATTGTTTAGTAATACCGACTGCAAATACATCAATCTGGTTGATAGCACTGCTTTACTGTGCTGGTGCAAGTCAACATAGCCTAACATGGAACAGACAAAATAATGTGTACTGGATATAATAGTAAAATGTTGTAGACTGAATAGGAGGTGTAGGATAAGTTGAAAAGCATACAATGTATTTGGTGAAGAAAAATGAAAATAAGTACTATTTCTTGAAATATAAAAACATGATATTTTATTAAAACTTAGGGCAGTAAAAGGATAAATAATCAAAACATGAAATCATGGTTAAAGCTGAGAACTGAAAAAAGAATGTGAAAATAAATATCTTTGATAAATCCTCTAAAATAGGAAAATTGACAACAATGTTAAAAGTATTAGCTGAAATTGCGTAATAGAGATAGTAAAAGAGTAAGCAGAAGTGGAGACGTATGTCACTTGTATGACAATAGACAAGAGAGGAAAGCCCTTAAAGCTCATGATAAAAAACGGGGATATAAAAATAATCAGAGAGTTTGGTACGTTCAAGAGCAGCCTGTTTACATCAAAACATGTAACATCAAAAGACAATGTACAACACAGAGTCTTTGATCCCCATTTTATTCTCTCACCAGATACATTCTTTGATCTTTGCACAATAGAAGACTGTCTGTATTTTTGTCATATTGCTGCAGCTTCCCCAAGTTTTTTATTCCAGTCTCATTTGTTTTGGGGATTATGAACTAAATCTTTAAATGGATAGTAATGTTTCAAAATTAAAGCAGCTCCAATTAATTTTCATAGTATTTGGGCCATGGAAAGTGTTATTTCAATACTGTCAGAGTTGTAGTTCAAGAGTAATTGAATGATAAAGTATCTCTCCCCCGCCCCTTTAACTGGTGTAACACTGCTCACCTCAGAACAGAAAGGTGGTGTCCAGATGGTTTGCAGAGAGGGACAATCTTCAATTAGCATAAGGGAAAAACCTGAAAAACCTTTCAAAGGGGGCAGGGTTTTCATTGTTCTCAGAGTAAAAAGATTGGCCCTTGCTGTGATCTGTCTGGTCTTAAGACCAGATTCCACATGTGAGGGGAGGTAGCTTACACTAGTTAAAAGGGGTGGGAGGGGGATACCTTATCATTCAATTACTCTTAAACTACAACTCTGACAGTACCAAAATAATACTCTCCATGGCCCAAATACTATGAATAATAATTGGCGCTGCTTTTATTTTGAAACATTACTATCCCTTTAAAAAGGATTGATGGAATACTTTTACTAATACCTGATATTAATGATTAAAAATTGTGGAGGCAAATATTGGCTGCAAACAAAAATATGGTTAAGTGCATGCGAGTGAGTTTGGTGTTTTATTAAGGTTTAAAAAAAAAAGTATATTCATTTTATGTGGGTATTGCAAGGGTTAAAAAACCAACTGTTGTGTTACTGTGGTTTTTCTCTGCTCTGGTGTAATTAAGGGTGATTGCTATGGGGAGACACTGGCTGCAGTGTTACTATAAATACAGCCCCTGGGCTCATTTGAGCGTGCACATTGAGGCTGCATTCAAGGGGCTGCAAAGTGGAGAGTTTGAAAGACTCTGGGGTTAGAATAGAAGCAGGAGTTGGAAATCAGCAGAGCTCTGAGGTGACGGTAATTTCAAGGGATTTACTGCATTCACATTTAAAGTTGGTTACTTACCTTAGAGTGAGCATTAGGGGACAATATAAATCTATTTGAATTGTAAATTCAAGCATGAGTGATAGCAGGTTAGACAATCTCACACAGTGCACATCTTGTCATGTTTGAATACTTGGAGCAATCGTTCCAGGGGTCATACCACTGTGCCAAGTGTGAGCATATTTTCTTTTTAGAGTCTAAGATATTGGATTTGGAAAGAAATATTGCAACATTCCGTGACATTGGAAACCTGGAAATGAGTTTAGAACTCACAGAGCAGGTAGTGTGTGGGGTTAGTGGTGAAGAGGGTGGAGTTGTAGATGAGGAGCAACAGGTAGGCAGCTGGGTAACAGTAAGGAGGGGAGGTAGTGGGCAGAGGAAGAGGAAGGCCAGTTCTGATTTAACTCAGTCCAACAGATTTGCAAGATTGTGTGAATATGTTGATGAGGATAGCTCAGAATTGGCAGTAATGGAGAGGGCTGATTCCTCTAGCAGCCAAGGGAACAGTCCTCCTTCCAGGTTAGATGGGATGCAGAGTAGGCAGAAACCAAGGCAAGTGGTGGTAATAGGGTGGGTAGACAGGGTAATCTGCCACCAGGAACATGAATGCCAAACATTACGTTTTCTCCCAGGTGCTCGGGTTCAGCATATTACGGACAGGGCTGACAGATTACTGGGAGGGGCTGGAAGCGATCCATCTGTCTTGGTACATATTGGTACCAATGACAAAGCAGGAGGTTGCAAGCTCAAGGCATGGACCTCTGAGGTAGTGTTTTTTTGAAATAATACCTGTGCCATGTGCCAGTGCAGATAGGCAGAGGGAGTTCAGGGAGCTTAATGCATGGCTCAAGCATTAGCGTAGGAAGGAGGATTTTTTGTTTTTAGAGTGCTGGGCTGACTTTGCTCTTGGGTAAAATCTATAAGGAAGTGATGGATTGCACCTAAATGGTAGAGAAGCCTCTCTGCTAGGGGAGAGAATGCAAAGAAGCTTGGAGGAGCTTTTAAAGGGATAGTAATACTTTTTTTAACTTTATTTTCTTTTGTAGGCATTAAAAAATATGAAGAATGATGTAAGTCTTATCTCTCAAACATTTATGGTTTAAGAGATATTCACATGCAAAGTTTCCCCTCCTGCCCCTTTTACCTAGTGTAAGCCATCTCTTCTCAGACGTGGAATCTGGTTGTAAGACCAGACAGATAACAGTAGGGGACAATCTTCTTCCTATGAGAACAATGAAAGTCCTGCCCCCCTTGACAAGCTTTTCAGGTTTTTCCCTTATCTAATTGAAGATTGTCCCTCTCTGCAGTCTACCTGGGCACCTCCCTTCTGCTCTGGCTGAACAGTGTTACATCAGTAAAAGGGGCGGGAGGGAGATACTTTGTCATTGAATTACTCTTGAACTACAACTCTGACAGAATTGAAATAACACTCTCCAAAGTCCAAATACTATGATGATTAATTAGAGCTGCTTTTATTATGAAACATTACTATCCCTTTAAACTATGAAAGGGGGGGGTATAGATAACAAAAATTGGGTTGATATAGTAGATAGGAACCGGTTCCAAGTAAATGATCATGGGGGTGGAGAAAGGGTGGGGATAAATGTAGTCAATAGGGAGGAACTCCTAGTAACTGAAGATGTAGAAAAAAGGCATGTAGGGGGTAATATATGTAAAGACTTCAAAATTTATTGTATGCCAGCAAATTGCAAGAAGTATGGTAGATAAAGTAGGAGAACTAGAATTGCTGCTGGTTAGTGAGCAATTAGACATAATTGGTATAACAGAAACATAGTGGAATGATGCCCATGATTGAGCTGTAAATATAGAGGGTAATTCCCTGTTTAGGAGAGACAGGATTAATAGAAAAGGGGGAGGTGTGTGTTTATATTTAAAACCAGAGCTAAATCCAATTTTGAGGGGTGATATTAGTGAGAAAACTGGCCAATATGTGGAGTCCTTGTGGGTATAAATTGAGACTAAATGTGGTGTAAAAGGTAAAAATAAAGGTGTTGGTGGGTATATGGTACAAACCACCAAATACTGATGACAATGTTCAGGCCCAACTGCTATTGCAAATGAGGAAAGCTGCCCAGTTTTGGCATACTATAATTATGGGAGATTTTAACTATCCAGGTATCAACTGGAAAAATGAGAACTGTCAAAGTGCTCAGGGAAGCAGGTTTGTCAGTGTTCTTTGGGAAAGCTACATGATACAAATGGTGGAAGTGCCAACAAGAAATAACAATGTTTTGGACCTAGTGATAACGAATAAAATAAAAATGTATCCAATATTAAGGTAAGTGAACATTTGGGAAACAGTGATAACAACATGGTTACATTTGATATCAGTCTGGCAAAGGAAAACTGTATATGTTTGACCAAAACTCTTAATTTTAAAAAAGCTAACTTCAAATGCAAAAGCTTCAAAGCAACAATAGACTGGGATACATTATTTAAAGGCAAAAAGAAAAAAATGGTCAGAACTCAAATTTAGGTTTCAGAAATGTACCCAACAGTATATACCAATGGGGAACAAATGCAAAAGAAGTATATCACAGTCAATGTGGTTAACTGCACATGTAAAGAAGGAAATGACAAGGAAAAAAAAAGCATTCAAACTATTTAAATGTGAAGGAACTGAACTCTCTTTCTTAAAATACAGGGAGTACAACAAAGATTGCAAAAAGGCAATTATGGTAGCAAAAATAGATAATGAAACTCGAATTGCAAGGGAAACCAAGACTAATCCAAAAAATTTTATATGAATACAAACAACTTAAGAGGGAATGTACTGGACCTTTCAAAAATGAGATGGGTGAGTTAATTAGTGAGGATAATGAAAAGGCAGATGTTTTAAACACTTTCTTTGCATCAGTATATACAAGGGAACAAGGAATGGTAGAAGAGCCTTAACAAATAAAACAGTACAATTATCACATATTGGGTTAACTCAAGAAGATGTAATGGGAAGACTGAACAAAATTTAGACTGACAAAGCACCGGTCCTGATGGTATACATCCAAGGGTTCTTCAGGAACTCAGCGTAGTGTTAGCAAGACCCCTATATTTACACTTTAAAGATTCTCTCACCACAGGCTCAGTGCCACAAGATTGGCGAACAGCCAATGTAGTTCCTCTATTTAAGAAGGGAACTAAAGCAGAACGTGGGAATTATAGACCTGTGAGTTTGACCTCTGTAGTGGGAAAACTGCTAGAGGATAATAAGGGACTATATTCAGGACTACAGCACAAAAAATAAGATCATTAGCATGAATTAACATGGTTTTTGAAGAATAGATCAGGCCAAACTAATCTTTTCAGCTTCTATGAGGAAGTAAGTAGCAACTTAGATAAAGGTAAGGCAGTTGATGTAGTATATCTAGATTTTGCAAAAGCATTTGATACAGTGCCACACAGAAGGCTGGGGTATAAAATAATGAAATTTGCAATTGGATACAAAACTGGTTGAAGGATAGGGAACAGTATGTGGTTGTAAATGGACAATGCTCCAATATAGTTAAAGTGGAGAGTGGATTACCTCAGGTTTAAGTATTAGGTCTGCTGTTTTTTTAACATGATTATAAATGACCTGGAAATAGATACAGAAAGCAAAATATCAATATTTGCAGATGACACTAAATTATGCAAGGTAATTAAATCAGAACAGGATATTTGCTCTCTACAGAGGGATTTACATAAAATGGCAGATTGGGAAAAAATGTAATATGAAGCTTAATGTAGGAAAGTGTGAAGTCATGCATTTGGGAAGAAATAATCTCAAAGCTACTTATGAACTTAATGGAATCATTTTAGGGGACTCGTTACTAGAGAAAGACCTGGGTTTCCTTGTCAACTACAAACTTGGAAACAGTGACCAGTGCGAAACTGCAGTACCAAAAGCAAAAGGTATTGAAGCAAGAGTGGATAATATTATTTTGTCATTGTACAAATCATTGGTAAGACCTCACCTCGAATATGCAGTACAGTTTTGGGCACCAGTTCTGGAAAAGGATAAACTAGAACTAGAGAGGGTAGAGCAAAGAGCAACAAAATTAATTAAGGGAATGGAGGACTTGATATATGAGGAAAGACTAGACAACCTTGATTTATTTACTCTAGAGAAAAGACAGCTAAGAGGAGACTGTCACAGGACACCAGGATAATAAATCACACAACACAGGTAAAGGTAAATTCAATCAGCTTATTAAGAGAAATCATACATGTGCAAAACACTTCCCCATCCTTGCCAGGGCAGGTGTGAGGACAGTGCACAGTCCACTACCCAGGAGCTGACACTGAGCGACCACCTGTAACCATGGACCTCAATAACAGCAAGGAGGGTAGAACCTAGCCTATGGTTCTACAGAGAGGAACTTCTGGAAACCTAGAGTGCTAGGAATCCAAGTACTAGGAGAGAGACCGGGGTAATAGTGCAAGTAATCGCCACAGAGGTATTTGGCTAGTCCGAGGATACACAGAGCGTGGACAGCCAGTGCGATACCTGGAAGGAGACTAACCCTGAGGCTCATGGAGTGATAGGCAGCAGCAACAATACCAGGGAGTTATGGACAGCTCATAGGCTGTAAGGAGCAAGAGCAGTAAAGTCAGTGAGACAAAGTGGAAAGTCAGACAGTACCAGGATCAAGCACGGAGCGAGTAGTCAGACAAAGCCACAGGTCAAAACCAGATCAGATGGTCAGCCAGAGACACAGAAACATGGAGCAGGTAGTCAGCCAGAAACTGTCAGATCGAAGCCGGTAGTCAGACAAGGCTTAGGTCATACACAGAGCGGTTAGTCAGACAGAGCCACTGGTCAAGACCGGAGCGGATAGTCAAATAAAGCCATGGATCGAACACTGAGGATAATCAGAAGCCAAGTAAGGGTCAAACAAGCGCAAACTAGCAACGCACAGGTACACCACGAAAGGGCAACTAAACCCAGTACTCCCACTGTATATAAGGCCAAAGGAGAAGGCTGGATTCAATCAGCCAATAGTGCTGAAGGCTACAAAACAGCGAGTGTGACGTCAGTAACATGTGATCGCAATAGAGAGGTGACACAAGGAGGCAGTGGCCAGCCAGGCAGCTGGCCTTCCGCCCAAGAGGACAGGACAGGTACAAACACCAGGCAAGCCATAAATCATGGGCACCGTGATAGAGACCTTATCACATTGTACAATTATATGAGAGGTCAATACAAGGATATCTGCAATTAGCTATTCATTCCAAGGCCTGATCAGGTGACTAGGGTACACCCCTTGAGATTAGAGGAAAGCAGGTTTAGACTTCAGCAGAGAAAGGGTTTTTACAGTAAGATCTATTAAATTGTGGAATTCCTTGCCCAAGGAGGTGGTTATGGCAGATACAATAGATATATTTAAGAATATTAGATACATTTCTTTCAAAAGGGAACATACAGGGTTGTACTGCATATTAGTAGGTAAATCAGGAAGGTCTGATAAAGACTAACTTATCTGGTAGCAGGAAAGCTATATAATTCTCAGTCACTGCGGCATGTGGCAAAGGTTGAACTTGATGGACTTGTGTCTTTATTCAACCTAATTTACTATGTTACTATGTATAGTATTACTGAACTAGTAAAATAACAAATGCATCTGAGTATCTAATTACTGTGTTATAATGATATCATATTCAGTTATATTTGATATAGGTTTAAGATGAGGCTAATAGCAGTGATTAAAAAAAGAATGCCTGCCAAGCAGAAAACAGAAGAGAAAAGTGAAATTATTCCTATTGCTAATTACATAGTGTTTTTTTTAAATAATTGAAAACATTTGTTACCCATGGTTGATTAAAACTTTTAATAGTAAACTACATAGTAAATTAGATTAAAAATATGCAGGCCCATCACGTTCAACTTTTGCCTCATTATATCACAGAAAATGAAATTTATATCAACCTTCCTGACTCAAAAATGGGTATTAGTCTGTTTGCCAGTGCTTCCTGTTGTACCTACTTCATAGCATAATTGTGTATGTTCTCTTCTGCTAGGAATGCATCTAATCTTTAGGAAATAAAATAATATTTGTTATGTGTTGTGTATAAATTCAATGTTCCCATTGATTTCAATGGAATGAGCTAGGCAAAAAAAGTAGAAAAATGTTACTTTTCGTGGGAAATATTCACCGAATTCAGTAAGTGGTGAAAATTTTCACCCATCCCTACTCCTAATGTCTGCGACCCAGCTTTTGCATCCCTGGCCAAATCTGCCCTCCCACTGATTGTCGGGGGGTGACCTCAATGCACTTGCAGAAGACTAACTGACCTGAGCTCGACCTCTCTGGCTGACTCCACCACCACCAGGAACCTCATCTCATATCTGAAAAGGTATTTAGAGGTGGTGGATCCCTGGCGGGTCCTACACCCTTTGGAACGAGACACCTTTTATTCCAACTCACATCAGGTTTTTTCTTGCATTGGCTATTTTCTGATCTCTCCTCTTCTAATGTCACGCGTTATCTGTATTGATATTCAAAACATAGTTATCTCGGACCATGCCACTGTTTCAATTGTCTTTTCTCCCCTTCTTTTTTACTGTCTTTTGAATCTATTGTGGCAAAACAGAGGTACGCCGGTGATCCCTGGCATAAGGAGCCCTTCAGGGGAGATCCACACCAACGCAGGGACTATCAACAGGACTTTCCAATCCTATTATGAGTCACCATACAGTCACCCCCCCCCAGATGCCGACTGTGTGAGCTTGGAGTTCATCCAAAGTGCGGTGCTGCCAGGTCTAACTGCTGATCACTGGATGCTCCAATTTCTTTAGAGGAAATCAAATTGATGATAAAAGCCCTCCCTACCTTGAAATCCCCAGGGCCAGATGGTATCCCTGGGGAATACTACAGGATTCTCTCTGATCAGACTGCCCTTATTTTGAAGGACGTTTTCTCCACTATTTTGGAGGCCGGGTGAACTCCTCCTCTCTTCACCTAGGCCAGAATCATTGTTCTACCCAAACCGGGCAATGACCTGGGACTTGTGGGTTCCTACCACCCAATTTCTTTGCTCAATTCTGACTTTAAAATACTCAGGAAAGAAATGGCAAATAGACTTAAATTTATCATGATCCACTTGATCTTGCCAGAACAAGCTTTATCCATGATCGTTACCTAATCTATTCGACATGCTATGGCGACCATTTTCTTTGCCACTAGAGCTGCTCACATCAAAAGGGTTCTTCTCAGCTTAGATGCAGAGAAAGACTATGATAGCCTCACTTGGCCTCATCACTTCTGTATATTGAGCTACCAGGGCTTTGGTACTTGTTTTTCAGGCCTCATTCACACTATAAATAACCACCTCAGAGGCATTTGTCATGACTAATGGATTGAACTCTGCCCTCTTTGCTCTGTGGAAGGGCACTAGGCAGGGCTGCCCGCTCTTAACTCTATGATTTAATCTTGCTTTCGATCCCCTTATTCAGAGACTCCATCTTTTTAGAAGGTTTTAAAGGCATTGTAGTGGGTGGGAGAGAGCTTCGAGTGGCTTCCTTCACGGATGACCTCTTATTGTTCATGAATGACTAGGGATGGGTGAAAATTTTTTCCTCAAACTAACTTCAGTGAATAATGGCACTTTCCGCCTGGCAAAAAATTCTTCTGGGGAAAAGAAGGGAGGAAGGAGGTTGACCCAAAATACTCCAAAATTCCATGTGACTGACTGGCAAGACACAGGCAGCTAAGGATCTGTTTGCTTGCTGATCTTGCTGAGGAAGTCTGGGGAAAGTTGATTTTGCCTTACAGTTATAATTTTTTTTTCCACAGACTGTTATAAGACAGGGTGGACAACTTAAAAATAAATAAATAAAAAAGAATAAAGAACTAAATATATTAGGTGACAGCTGACTGGGCTTAGGCAAGGCATCATACAGCTCCATCAGTTGTGTTGTGTACCGTAAAGTAAAAAAATACAGTGTAATTGCATACTGTCCAGCAAACGCACAAGGGGGAGGGTTGCAGCAGTAGAGGGACATGAGAGTAAAGTAATAGTTCAAAAACTGACCGCAGCAATGGTTGCTGCAGCATGTACTGTCAATGATGATGATCCCTCTACTCCAAGGGAGGATGCAGTTTGTCAAGGTCCCAGCAAAACTAGTTCCAGCACCACCAGTGCCAGTAGAAATAAAGAACCATATAAGCAGAACACTGAAGATGACAACAAGTTGCATTCAAGTGTTGATGATGCTGGCAATAGCATAATAGAGGAAGGTGTAGAAGCTGAACCGCCTGCTGCATCAGATAGTGAGACAAACAAGCACCAAAACACCCATCCTCATAGTAGTAGGGAACTTTGCTACAGTAAAAGTAAAAATAAATTGTTTGAGATCTCTAAAAGCTTAGAGGAATATAAGAGTAGTAGTGGGCTGTTAGAGAGTCTGCTCTTTGCTGGAAGGAAATGGTTAAAGAGACTATTCAGTAACCATTTTGTCTGTATATATATGAGACTGTATCTTTAAGTAATGTTAGCTTCATTTTTGTAGAAAGGGATTTTTAGAACTTTTTATAAGTAAACATCCTTGAAAAATAGTTATCTCCCTTTGAGTGAGGCTTCTATTTCTTCATGGTATAGGAATGTTATCTATACTGCACCTGTGCTCTGGTGTAGGGAGGATAGTTACACATGGTTCAGAGAGGCCACTCATCTAATTATTTTCTCCTCATTTAGGATGATTTACACCAATTACATTTTCCTGGTTTTTCCCAGTAGTAGACATCCACCTAGTGACGTGGTAGATTATTTCTGAAAATAGTATTTACTAATTTACATTACCTCATATGCTAATTCTCTAAGGGGTGACCTATGAGAGAAGAATATGTAAAGCAAAACACAAAAACACAGACAGAGCGCCAATAGTGTGTTATCCAATATAACTAGATATATTCATACCATCATAAAGAAATACACTCACAATTTAGTATTGTTGACCGTCTGACTTATATCAGCAATCAACTAATAAAGCTTGCAGGTACTTTACCCGTCCCTGCATGGGTGCCGTGTTTCTCCTCCTCTCCAAATACTCAGCCGATTTCAAGCAGGCTATCCACCACAATTCCAAGAGTTGTGTGAAAAAAATAAAAATAATAAAAAATAATAATAAAAAATAATAAAAAGTGTGCAGTCGATTTAAAAAATATATATTTATTTATACCAATAAAATAGGCTATATAATGGGACGCGTTTTGCAGTATCACACTGCTTCTTCTGCCAATAAAGCCTTTATACAAATGTAACCCCTCCACAGGAAGTAGGAGGAGCAGCTCAGAGGGAAGAAGTAGGTAGGAGGAGAATACAGGAAGCAAGCCTCTGCTTTATCTGTTTGCTTCCTGTAGTCTCCTCCTACCTACTTCTTCCCTCTGAGCTGCTCCTCCTACTTCCTGTGGAGGGGTTTAAAGGGCAGACTGAGTCCTGACTCAGTTGCCCTTGCGTTGTTGTTCATAGTAGTTCTGTTACCTTGGGCTCCGTGTATGACCTGGCTAGTCTTCCATGCATTCTAGTGCTGACCTGTGGCTCTGTCTGATTATTCTTTTGCCTAACCCCTAATAGTGGACATCCAAACTGGTGAAGACTTGTGGCTCTGGGTGACTACCTGAACTGTGTATGACCCGGCTTGTCTGACTACCCCCTCTGGTGCTGACTTGTGCCTCTGTCTGACTATTCTTTTTTCTTTTCCCCTGGTGATCAGACACCCAATATAGTGCGGGCCTGGGGCTCTGGTAGACTTGCATAGCTGACTGCAGGCATGAGTCAGTTTTCACCTTACTTCTACTGACTGCAGGCGTGAGTCAGTGTTTGCTCCTACTGATTGCAGGTGTGAGTCAGTATTCGCTCCCACTGACTGCAGGCGTGAGTTAGTATTCACCCTTACTGGCTCCAGGTGTGAGTCAGTGATACTTCCTTCTGACTGCAGGCTGAATCAGATCTCATTCCTCATTGGATCAAGATCCTGGGTTCCTGTTCCAGTTCCTGTTCCTGGTTCCAGCTGCGATTTCCAGTGGCTAAGGCCTAATCTCCAGCACAGGGGTTTAGTATTGCAACCTATTATTTCTGATAGCAGGCTTGCTGGCTATTACCCTGTGCTTATTCCTATTGTATGTTGAATATATCCTCTTTATGTCATTTGTTAATAAACTACATTAACTAAACCGTACTGACTCCTGAACTTCTCTGGGTACCCGTGACAAATTTTGACAGAACAAAACTTTGGATTGTGTAATTGGCTGGTCCTTACTGTCCATTGATCTGTTAACCCCTCCTGCTGAGATGTGTGCAGACGTGATTGTGTCATAATCTTTATGGTATATACGCTCTGATATATTTTCATTTATATATATTTTCATTGTGTTGCTATACCTATTCCATTACTTTAATTGCTTAAGATTATAGTGTGATAATGCAAATGTGCTACTGGGAAATGTATTTCATTATTCTGTGTTCCATCCAGAGGTATGCATAGTGAAACGGCAGTTAGATAGTTAATTCTATTATTTGGCAAATCTGGGACCTTGTGACTTTCAGATAGAGTGTTAAATTTTTGCAATATTGTGCATTGTGGTTATCACAGGGTTGTCACTTGACCTGTGTCCTATTGAGCACAACTCACGCGACAAGTTTCCTGCCACTTAATTGCGTTATTACATACGGGGTGGGGCAGGTGTTGTTACACTGCCACCTACTGTATTGTTTATAATTGTAAGGATCTGTTAACTCTCGCTACTGCTGGATTCAAACATTGCTACCTTATACCTATATATATAAAGTTTAACCCTATATGTGCTTGTATGTTATTTGTGCAGTTATCTGATATATCGTATCATATTATATTTTTATGCCACACACACATATATATATATATATATATATATATATATATATATATATATCTTAGTCTAGGACTGTTGCATTGATATATATTACTGAGTGAATTTTGTATACCTTTATATCCCAATTCATTGATTATTATTGTATTTTATATATCACATTTTATTTACCTTTAAATAAAATTTCATATATTGTTTCACGAATATGTCCTGACTTGCTCCTATAGGACAGGAAGACCTTAGGTACCAGATAGATATCAACGTGGTTCAGGAAACTGCACTGGTTAGGGTCACCCCCATAACGTTGGGGAAGCGAGGTGGCCCCAGTCATGCCTCTTGCAACATTGTACTCAACAATGGCAACCAAAGCAGAAGCAGCAGCAGCTATAGGGACAGGCTGCGCCTGGGGTTGCTGAGGTGGTGGTGCCAGATGCACAGTACGGAGCAACAAAGTCTGGAGGGATAACGCAAACTGGTATATGTACTGGTCTACCTGGTCCAGCCTGGTAAAAAAGTCTGGTGGATTGCTTGCTCCTTCTGGGTTCATGGCTCTTGTGAAATGTTAGGGACCAGGAACCAGACAGACACAAAAATATGAAGTTCAAAACACCTTTATTGAAAAAACCAAAGCAAACAAAGCAAAATTGTGATGCAGGAGAGTAAACCAAAAGACAAGAAGGGGTCAGGAATCAAGATGGGTCACTAGAAAAGCCAGGGTCAGGAATACAGAGGTCAGCGATGTCAGGAACAAGCCAAGAGTCAGGAGCCAGAAGGGATGTCAGAGGAAGCCAGGTCATGCACGGATAATCAGGAACACAGGAGAACGTACTTGTAGCCATAAATAACACAAGATCAAGGAGGAAATGAGTCTAGCTGCTTTAAATAGCCTGGAAAGGGTTGGCTGATAACAGTCAGGTGAGTAACCATGGAAACCGAGAGGTAAAGGCAATTCGTTAATCATCAGCTGAGTCAGCCTGACACAGAGAAGGAACAACAGCAGAGTGTTAGAGCATTTCAGCCATACACCCCATACATCTTCATTATACATTGCATGCCCCTGCATCTAATTTACCTGCTGACTTTCAACAAAATCTTCTCATCCGTGACATTTGCAGGGCCTGACAGTATATCTACCACCTTATATAAGTCCAAACACAGATCCATATATCTTCCATTTATGAGTAATCTCGATTTCCAAAAAAGAGACGCTCATGGCTGTTTCAGGGAATGGTGCTCATGGGGCATTGAGTCACTGCGGGAACTGATTGACCCCTCCACTTATCAGGTCAAGGATTTTCAAACGTACAGACCCGATATAGGCTTCCTATTTATCACGGTCCCTGTGATTCCTTGTCACTCTCTGTGGTCGTGCTCTTCCATTGGCGGAGCTTGATTGGCCCGCCCAGGGTGTCCCTTTATATACTGGGCCTATGGCACCTGTCAGGTGCCCTTTCATGGTGTTCCTATTCCTGCGCCTTTGTTGCTGTGTTCCTGCGTTCCTGTGTACCGACTCGGCTCGTCTGACTACTCTGCTGTTCCTGCTCCGTGATTGACCCGGTTCTGGCTGACGTTCCTGCTCCGTGATTGACCCGGCTCTGGCTGACTTCCTGCTCCGTGATTGACCCGGCTCTGGCTGACATCCCTGCTCTGTGATCGACCCAGCTCTGACTGACGTTCCTGCCTGGCGACATTCTGAGCTTGCTCGCAGCTTGCACTGACTGATCACGCCTCCTATGTTTACTGTGGCCTCCGTTATTGAGCCCGTCTGTTGCCTCCGTTACCGAGCCTGTCAGAGAGTACTTGCCGAGCTATTGCCCTTGTTACCGAATCTGTCAGAGAACACTTGCTGTGCTTGTTGCCTCCGTTACCGAGCCTGTCTGTATACACTTGCCAAGCTTGTTGCCTCTGATCCTGAGCCGTTTAACACTTGTTGAGCTGTTGCCTCCATCACCGAGCCTATCCGTTTTCACTGCAGAGCAGTACCTCTATCTAGGTGCTCGTTTCCTAAGAGTTGTCGCACCGCGTGGTGCTATTGGGCATTCCGTTACTCTGGCAGTGTGTTGCTCCGTTCCGGCACCAGAAGGGTGCCTTGGATCTGGTCTCCTCTCGCTCACAGTGTTGTTCCATCAGATCGCACCTGGAAGTGCGTTTGGCTCACGGTATATTGGCTTGTGCAGTGTCTCCTCCGTTACCACACCTAAGGGGTGTTCTTGGCTCCGGTCCTATTTGCAAATGCAGTGTTTCCTCTGTTACCGCACCTAGGGGTGCTCCTGGCTCTGGCTGCATTGGCTCTGGCAGTGTCTCTCCTCCATTATTGCACCCAAGTTAGGGTATTGGCTCCGGCTCCAGTTGGTCCTTGCTATACTATTGGGCATTACAATACAGCTATCTGGTTGTGATTCAGTTCAGTCGCACTGCTTGAGCTTGCTTTCTGCACTACTACTGGGACTGTTTCTAGCACCGGGCGTTGGCTTAATCACCACCACAGAGACTGAATACCTGTATTGGGCATTAACCCTTATCTGTGTTTCTGCTGTATTCTACCTGCTCCTGCTATATTGGGCCTGTATTTTATCCATTACTTACCTTACTGCTAATACCTATTCTGGCCCCCAGGGGCACTGTTCCGTATTTTTACCTCAATAAAACTGTGTTTTATTTCTAACCTTGGTCTGAGTGTCAGAAAACCGTAACACTATTACTATTTTTTTTACCTTTCTCCAAGCACAGCAGTACATTCATTCCCTCACCAAATACACTGATACTTCCTGGGTTAAATATGTTTCTTTAGCTGCTCGGGTTCGGTGCTCGATGTCGGCCATATACCATGTCTATCAAGCAGAATTATTGGAGACAGGAGATCTTCATTGTTCGGGTATTGGATCATGGAGTGTACTCCTGTAGCTGTTTTACATGGTTTCTATAGATGCCTGAAGGCTAACTCCTCGGCCTCTTTATATATTATACTCTACATGCTAACTCATGCAGCCATTATTGGTCCTACAAGAGCTTGGCATATGGGAATAACCCATACTGATCATTGTCGTAAATGTTCTATTCCAAGGGCAGACCTGCTGCATAACTTTTGGACCTGTGTCAAAATCCAAACTGAGAGTAGCTGGCCATTTCTGCCATGCTACACACACATTTAACAACTATCACTCAAGAACTGATGACAGGGAATCCACATCAAACTTCCCCTTTGTCCAATAATTTAGTTATAGCTGCCCTAAAGGATATTCTGACACAGTGGTTGGATGCCGCTGCACTGACCCTATCCCAATGGTACAGTTTGGCGCTAACCATGGCCCAAGCATAATGGATGCACTCATTTCGAGACCTGAAATCCAGGGGATTTCCTTTTGGAAAATTTGTGAACCCTTTATTGATTATCTCCCTCCTGCACAGGCCATGAGGTATAAGAATGCATTTGAAAATACTTCCTGGGCCTTGGAAGACTCTTTATAACTATACTATGCTAATTGAGCTATTGTAGGGACATGTCCCTGGACTATGTGCACCTACACTCTCCCTTATAGAGGTATCATGATCTCAGATGGGTGACCCTGCTTACCTCCCTTTACTGCTCTATTCCCTCCCTGCCCCCCCTCCTCCTCTCCTCTTTTTTTCTTCCTTGCTCTCGCCTCTGGGTCTATGTCTTCACTCTTCCTGATTCATGATCCTCACTGGTCCTTTCTCCTCCCCTCTCCTTTTACTCTTCCACTGCTCTCTTTCTTATCTCTCCCTGGCTTTGCTTGCTCTGTCTCCTTTTACTCCTTCTTTTGGAAATTACCTCAAGCACCCCTGACCCTTTTAATATGATGTGATGCTACTGCTTCATTGCAATCTAAGTCACTATTGCTGATTATCATATTGTACCATACCATATCTAATATTATCAATCTTTATGTATCTATAATGCTTGGGGTTGACTATCTCCATTCTGCCCCCCTATCTCCCCTGCCTGTTTTTGTCATTTGTTCTGTATTGGACAACTTTAATAAAAAAACATGTGAACCAGGGGTATTAAAATCCCTTATTCTTTATTTATGTGATTGACAATATTAAACTTTGAGTGTCACTCTTCATTTTTGTATTCCCTTAAATACCAGGGAAATTATGTAACCAATGGACCTCCCACTCTTAGAATAGGATCGCCTTCATGCTTTCTGGACAAGTAGTGAAAAAAGGCTCCTTGAGGGGATCCTTGACCTCTGCCTCTCCACAAGGCTGCTCAGGAAGGGACTCCCAGGCAACCAATTCACTATCAGACTGTCACCTCAGATGGCTAAAACTTATATTTAAAACCTGACGTTTTCCTCCCAGGTTCCGAGAATTCTTAGAGTCAGATGATGTAAAGGGAATTCTCAAAGTGTCACCTAGGAAAACATTAGATAAGTGCAGTTTCATGATAAGGGAAAAAAATAAAACAAATCTGCTTTTTATTTTTCTTGTCACTATTCTTACTAAAATAGAAATATTAAAACAGTATTTACTAAGCTTCTTTTTGTAATCTACTGGAATCTCACCCAGCCCTAAATGTTCATACTGCTCGTTCAGCTTTCCTCAAAATTACTACTCGGGGGAGGATTAAAGAAAGAAAGGAAAAGAAGGAAAAGGAACTCAGCTGAATTTACTAAACCCAAAGAAATTAACACTAGGGTGAAAATATAAAAACTGTACATTTTGGAGTTTTATTAAACCACTTAGGAGAGCATCCCAGCTACAGTACTCAGAAAATTATTAATTTTCAACAAGTATACACTGCCCCTTTAAATGTGTAACAGAAGTTCAATAGTTTTGTAATGATTATGGATTAAAGGGATAGTAATACTTAAAATGTAAAAAAAAATATGTTGTAGGGTTTATCCCCCTGAGTATAACAAGAGTACTCCCACTGCTGAAAGGTGTTTCATTCAAAAGTTATTAATTTTCAAAGTTGAATTTTTTAGGTGCAATATCACAGTGGCCTGAAATTGTACAGTGGCGCTGTTGGTACATAATCATATGGACAGCTCTGGTCCTGGGACCATAAATCTCCATAGGATGGTGTAGCAACAGCGCCACTGTACAATTTCAGGCCACTGTGATATTGCACCTAAAAAATTCAACTTTGAAAATTAATAACTTTTGAATGAAACACCTTTCAGCAGTGGCAGTACTCTTGTTTTACTCAAGGGGATAAACCCTTCAACATATTTTTTTTTACATTTTAAGTATTACTATCCCTTTAAATATTTTAATCATGTTCCTATTTCTACTTTCTTTTGGTGTATGAATACAAAAGGAATAGGAAGAACCATAATATGCTTTTTTGTAATATTTTATTTCTATATTTGAATATAGGCCTAGAGGATGTTAATTCAGACAATGTTTGAGCTTTGCTTTACACAAGCAGAAAACCAGTATCATGTTATATTATAAACAGCTTTTTTGATATTGCTATGGAGACTTATGTACAAAAGAAAAATAGAACTATTAGGGGAGAAACCAACTGCTCTCTTTTACACAATATATTTTAAAAAATGGGACAGACAGCAATTTACATGGTGGAAATAATATTACATTTATAAAAAATTTTTTTTTTAAACTCTTTTAATCAACTACAAATAATATTTTTAGTTGACCAGTTGGTGTCACTGTTTTCAAGTTTTGGTTTAGGAATGACTGCAACTAAAACACACTGAATGAGTCTGAATGAAAATATCTTTATTAGTTCTAACAAAATTATTTATACCTGTTTATACTTTCTAGAAATCTTTCTTAAAAATGTTAGTTGACAAATATTTTAATTATCCACAGGGATTTAAGAATGCATTTGATTTTGACCTATATGACAATCAGGGCTTAGCAAATAAGTGTTCCTATTTGTTGTACAGGTTGAAGATTGAAGTTAACATGTTGGTATCTGCACAATGCCGAGCTAGCGTTTGATAATAGTGCTTCTTACAGGAGGTGGGCCGACATGGCAAAGGTGGAATTTTAGGCAACAAGCAGATAACCTGGGACCTGAACCATCAAGTAGTGACATAGGTAGAAAGAACACAGGGACTCAGGACAGTCACAGAAAAAAATCACAGGACTAAAGAGAAGGAAACATTTATATAAACACTACTTGTTGGAGAGCTGCACATTGACAGATTCCAGATCTGCTGTAGAGAGATAGCCAGCGAGATAGCTCTGCTGGTTAAAACACCAGCTGTAGAATCAGTTCAAACCTCAGGTGCTACAAAATGAAGCAGGGTTGAGCAGCATAAGAGAGATGGCAACTTACAAGTGTAAACATGAAATGGCTAATAGCTGTTGTTAAACTTGTTAACCACGCCATCATATAACCAGAACCAGTATGGTTGCACTAGCTCATCAACAGAGGTCATTTAGTTTCCAGATGCACAAAATAGGTAAGGTACCCAAGGACTCACAAGAAAACAGAAGTGGGGGATCAAAATCTGCTGTTAAAGTCTTGGCCAGGAACATAGCAGGGGTCAATGCAAGCAGCAAACAAGCAAAGTCTGCTCTGTGAATCTTGTCAATCTAAACACTTTGCATGCTCTCTTCAGTGCTAGTGATGTTGTTAGATAAAAGGCATGAGGAATGTACCCAGCAAGGCTATAAAGAGCACAATTAGTTCCTGTTAAAGAGTGATTTAAGTGGGTGTGCTCAGGGAATCTGACAGAACTGTAGATAATAACAGAATAGGGTTTCTGGGAGTGGGTTTTCCTACTGGCAGGAGAAAATTCACTGGTCTAGACCAGTGAGTTTTTGTCTGGACACAAAATAGACTGGTAACAACAAATTCTATTACTTCAGACTTGAGTTTGGGCCATTAAAAATGTGTTACAAAATTAAGACTGCATTTAACCCCAGGATTACCTACCACAAATGAATGATGGTTTCAGTGCATATTTTTTGCCCACCGGATGTAGGGACAAACATGCAGCCAGATGGAACTTCAAAGACAAAAATTATCTGTTGTTGAGAAGCTGAGAGCTTCCTGAGGAGATAATTGACTCATTGGATTCATCAGAAGATAGGGAAGAGTGTGATATTTCATATTTTTAAAAAGAGGCTTCAGCCTTGGAAATCATTCAGACTGGGGTATAGGTGATGTTGAAAATGAAGCAACTGAAGAATAAGGCCCTGCAGGCCTGAATTGAGTTAATTTGATTGACCTTCCTCAGATACTTCAGTTTATAATGATCCATAAGAATTGTGATAGGAGTCTCAGCACCTCCTAACAATCAGCACCTCTCATCTAGAGCCATTTTGATCATGAGAAGCTCCACATCATAGTTATTTTCAGCTATAGAGAACGTCTGGCAAAATAAGGGAAATTGTACAAATGGAGCATTTCGGACAGGACTACTCCAGCTGACACCTCAAAAGCATCCACCTCAGTAATGAATACCCTTTGAATTTAAGGGTGTGAGTGGATGGGAGCAGAAATTAAGGAACTTTTCATTAGCTCAATTGCTGTCAACGCCTTAGAAGACCAATGTTGATGGCCATCTGTTTTAAACCTCATTTGTGTGATGGGAAGATGGGGAACTTTAGAAAAGTATCTTATGAATCTCCTGTAAAACTTAGAGAAGCTGATAAAGTAGTGATTGACCTCAAAGTCCTATGGAAGTGGCCACTCCTTAACTGATTCAACCTTCACAGGGTCCATTTCCAGGCCACCAGCAGAGTTTATATATCCCAAGAAGGGGGGGGCAGATGTTCTTGAATAAACATTTTTCCAACTTCATGTATAAACCATTAATACACAAAGAGTTAAGGACATGGTCAACTTAAGCACAATGTTCTTGAACGACCTTGGAAAATATCAATATGTCATCAAATTATTCTACAAGATAAATGTGGAGCAGTTCATGTAAAACTGAAAAATGGCTGGAGTAATACATATGCCAAATGGCATCACATGAAAATTATAGTGTTCAGTGCTAATGTTGAATGTGGTCTTCCATTCATCCCCTTCCTGTATCTGAAACAGATTTTAGACTTTTGAAGGTCTGAATTTGTGAAGATAGTTGCCTTCCGAAGTCTATAAAAAAGCTCAGAAATGAGTAGCCGGGGGTAGCTATTCTATTTAATAACTTGATACATGGAAATAATGAGCCAACCTTGTTTTCCAATGAAAAAGAATCATGAACCATCCAAGGAAGAAGAGGGTCTGATGAAGCCCAGTAAAAGGTTGTTTTGGATTTATTCTTCCATGGCTTTAGTACACCATTTAGTGGGAGTGGTTTCTGGCAGGAGATTAATGGAGCAGCTGTTTGGCCTGTAAGGAGGCAGGGTTCACTATTAAAAGGTTGCATGCGAAAGAGCGTGAGACCACATGATACAGTAAATATGTCAACAGGATAAAAATGGCTACTTGAGAATCTCGCACTGCATGACAGCATGAGATTCTCAAGTCGCAGGATGAATGGTCACATAACCTGTTCATCCCCATCTGCTCAGTGTACAGATTACAAATGCTGAGTACCGTACACTGAGCAGATGAAGGAGATTGATGCTGCAGGAATGTAGAAGACTTCCCTTTGACAAAGGGAGGGCTGTATTACTGCTGCGATCCACACTGCATGTGGGAAGGAAAGGGATTCAGTAGCTGTGGTAGCACAGCCCTCTAGGGTGCTAGTATTAACCCCACGAGTGCCAAAGGACTGTGAGTTAGTAATCCATACACTGAGCAGTTGGGGATGAATGGGTAAAATGTATGTGACCATTCATCCAGCAACATGAGAATCTCATGCTGTCATGCAGTGCGAGATTCTCATGTCGCCATTTTTATCCTGGCAACATAGTTACTGTATCATGTGGTCGCACGCTCTTTCGCTTGCAACCTTTTAAAAGGATACCAGGAGGCAGAGTCTAAGCTTTCTTTTTATAAAACACTTCTATATAGTCCTTGTATGGCTCAGGCATTTGTGGGCAGACTACTTTAGCTATGGAAACAAGCGTGTTTTACAGGAAGAGCTTTAGGACTCTGTCTTCCTTGTCTTCCAATCAATATGAGGGTTCTTATTCTGGGGAATCCGAATGAGAGGATTCTGAGGAGAGTTGACCACTACAAAGGTTGCAACTGACCTCTTCATATAAAGTACCCACTAGAACTCCAAGGGACATGGTAGCTTGTGTATCCAGTTTCCAGGTGTGCATCCAGTTTCTAGGTATTAATGGTATGATATGAAGGATGGCAAAGGCTTCATCAATAAAAAGGTCAATAGCACCAGAATCCAAAATGCTTGGGTAGTAACAGTCTTTTGATACCAAGCCAAGATTAAGAGTAGGAGCATTCTATTTTTTTACATCAGCAGGAATAGTATAATTGCTTACTGAGGCTTCCTGTGACCTGGAATCATCTTTGGTTCTTTTTTTACCTCAGCGAGACAATTCAGGTACCTCAAGTCCATGGGCAAAACAATTGTGGATCATCATAAGAGGTTTTTGAAAGCTTATTATATGCAGTAATATTAACTAACTTATGTTTTCCTGTAATCACTCCAAGTTATTTAAGTAAATGTAAACAAAAAATGCAGTACTTATTGGAAATATGTATTATTATACAGGCTCCATGCAGTTTATAGTAGAGGTGAGACAGATTTCTATAAAGGTTGATTGGTGATAATATTCCAGTTCTTGACGTCCCAACATGAGCTCACTACAAGTAATCCCTGTTTGAAAGCAAGTCAGTTCTGCTATGAGGGCACTTGATAAATTTAGCATTTAATCTAAAGAAAGTTCATAAGCCATAAAGATGGCAAAATGTATTAGCTAGGACTTGCTAAAAATGTGGTAGCTTTGTGTGGAAAGCAAGCTTAAATATATTTGGGTCAAACCATGCAACAAAATCCTCCTTTTCAAAAGAAGTGAATTCATACATAATAATATATGCTGTACACAAGGTTCACATTTAGGTGATTTGCTTTAACCAGCACAGGATTGTCTTCTGTCTTTGTTTTGTTTTTAATTTGGGGATTGTGATGGGTCCCTTCATACCTTGCTGATCTTCATATTTTGTTTACTTATAGTAATTTAGGATAACCATGTTACTCCTCTGGTGTTGATGCCAAATGAAAGAATATCACAGTATATATTAATACCTTTTTTATTGAACTAGTATTCTGTTTTTAGGACAAGCATTCAATAGCAACAAGCTACCTTTATCAAGTAAAAAGCATACTACTTTAAAAATGAAACATACAAGTTAAATGCTTACTTAAGCTTGTGTATACTGTATGTACTATATAATTACTGACTCTGAGGGAGGGATGAGTACTTGCATTGACATTTCCAATGCTTGTAATCTGTGTTTTGTATTTTTTTTTGGCATTAAAATTATACAGAGAAGGGATTCGCTGAAAAGGCCAAATTGTGTAGAACAATGAGAGCAAGTATAGCAGTATTTATATATATATATATATATATGAAGACATTTTTTCATGTAGTATAGAATTTATTAAAGTAATAGTAAACATTTACTGTGAAAAAAACATATATTGTAGATTTTTTCCTGCTCAGTAAAACAAGTGCACTCTCGCTATTGGGAGATGTTTTGTTCCAAAGTTATAAGCATTTAAACTCTTTTGACATTAGTTGTGTGTTCTGGTGTCCGGAGTGTCACTTATATTTCCCCTGGTGTAATGACAATTCTGTTACATTTTATGGGAGAGTTGAGCCTCTTGCTACAGATCTCCATGGAATGTTGTAATAACAGAGTCATCAGTTACATCCTGACAGCCTGAAATCACATCTTGACAATTTGAAAGTTTATAAATTTTGAATAAAACAAGTGCCAGAATTGGTTGGGAGTACCCTTGTTGTACTCAGCAGGCAAAGCCTCATAACTTGTTTAAATGGATAGTAATACTTAAAATGTAAAAAAAAATAAGTTGTAGGGTTTATCCCACTGAGTAAAACAAGGGTATTCCCACTGCTGAAAGGTGTTTTATTCAAACATTATTACACCTCAAAGTTGAAATTTAGGTGCAATATCACAGTGTCCTGAAATTGTACAGTGGTGCTGTTGCTATACCATCCTATGGAGATTTATGGTCTACGGACCAGACCTGTCCATAGGATGGTGTAGCAACAGCACCACTGTACAATTTCAGGACACTGTGATATTGCACCTAAAAAATTCAACTTTCAGCTGTAATAACTTTTGAATAAAACACCTTTCAGCAGTTGGAGTACCCTTGTTCTACTCGAGGGATAAACCCTACAACATATTTTTTTAACATTTTAAGTATTACTGTCCCTTTAAATATATATATATATATATATATATATATATATATATATATATATATATATAATGTATGTGTGTATATATTATATTATACACACACACACATTTATTTGTGCACACAAATTGTGCTAACTGCTCATTAATGGGTGAATAAATAAAACAATATTCAAATATGTCTAGCTGTGTCTTTTTGTACCAAATGCTGCATCCATGGCTTTAACCCTTTGAGTGCCACAAGAGTGCACACTTTGCTTCCCAATATGTTATGTACTCCTCTGGAATTCTACAGGTTAAAATACAGCTGTCAGTTGTAACAAATAGGTAATATTAAAAGAGCTTCTAAAATCACAAACATGTATGTTATCAATTCTTTATTTCAAACACTACTTCATGCAGCATTTAGCTTTATTTATTTATCAGTTTATGCAAATGAGGTAGTACTATCTAGTGGGGAGTGATAGTTCATACATGTACAGTATGAAATGTTTGTATCTTGTAGGCATGCCTGATAATTTGCATTAACTGACAAATAAAGCTAAATGTCTCATAAACTATTGTTTTAAATAAAAAAAGGATAACATAAATATAGGTGCTTTTTGAAGCTCTTTCAAAATCTCCTATTTTTTCCAAAGTGTCAATTCTACTTTAAAGGGATAGTAATACTTAACATATAAAAATATATATGTTGTAGAGTTTATCCCCCTGAGTAAAACAAGAGTACTCCCACTGCTGAAAGGTGTTTTATTCAAAAGTTATTACAGCTCAAAGTTGAAATTTTTAGGTGCAATATCATGGGTAAATTTGTACAGTGGCGCTGTTGCTACACCATCCTATGGAGATTTATGGTCCACGGACCAGAGCTGTCCATATGATGGTGTAGCAACAGCGCCACTGTACAATTTCAGGCCACTGTGATATTGCACCTAAAATTTCAACTTTGAGCTGTAATAACGTTTGAATAAAACACCTTTCAGCAGTGGTAGTACCCTTGTTTTACTCAGGGGGATAAACTTGACAATTTATATATTTTTACATATTAAGTATTGCTATCCCTTTAATACAATTAATTATGTATAGGTATGAACTCAAACGCAACTGCTTTCTCAGAATGGAAAATGTTTTATTATAAAAACTTATAGATAATGGCCAAAGAACATTATACTATGGAAAATTCCTGTAAATACCTCTCTACGCATCTGTTAAAATAAAGCTAAAAACATATTAACAAAATGCAAAAAATATGTATTCAATTGTTTTGCATTTGTAAAATTCAAACCAATAAAAATATAAACAGAAATAATTAACATTTCAAAAGTCTTCCTTTGCAGTTGTTAAAATTCATTTCTTATTGATGGAATACTATTACCTTATCGCTACTTAATTTGTTTTGTATGTACTACTGTCCCAAAACCTTACACTGTATTTTCAAGATAAAGTTTTAACAAAGCAAATTATACTTTATTTTCAAGAGAACCAATATAAAATGTATTTGGATCAAATAACATCCATATATTTGTAACCTCAAGAATATTTTGTTATAGCTTATGAGATCAACTGAATTTGTATTTCTCAAGTTCCTCCTTTGACTTTATCAGTCGACAGAAGAAATACAATCAGGTATATAAATTGTATTTCCTTGTAAAAACATTTCCGTGCCTTAAGACACCAATCTCATTGATTACAAAAAAGTCTATGTTTACACTTTCGAAGGACGCATGCTGACTGCATTAGTACCAAGGGAAGCAAACACTGCATAAAGCATATACTAAAAATAAAAAAGACCTTCTGAAATCAGATACTCAGATCTCATCATGCCAAATTCCTCAAGCACATTAACCTTTCTACTACATGTGGTGCATGGTAGCATTTCTTGTAAAGAAATCTGACTGAAATTTTGTATGGTATAACCCTTTGAACACCAGAGAGGTATTTGTTTAATACCCACCTGGCACAGAAAAGGTTAATGCAGAAAATGCAAAATTAAAATGTGACCTGGATTGCATTTATATGTTCAGCTTTATTTTTTTCTAGGGAACACTACAAGAAACGAGTGTACTATAGCTCTTATACAGCATGTGAGGATATTAGTTTGCATAGAATACTTGATAGTTAAGCACTTATTGCAGTGGTTCTCAACTTCTGTCCTCAGGACCCACTAACAGGCCAGGATTTCTCTGCTACAGCACAGGTGTGGTTATCAGAGGCTCATTCACATTGATTAACTCAGCTGTGCTCTAACAAGGAAATCATCAAATCCTGGCCTGTTAGTGGGTCTTGAAAACAGGAGAAAAAAGCATATATAGAGGTAGACAGGGCAGGAGGCAATTTCATAGTGATGTGATTATTGAAATAAGACTAGCAGAGGCTCATAGTGTTGGCTAACACTATGAGCACCCATATAAAAAAAGGAAAAGATGGCAGGACCGTGATGTCTCCAGTGACTCAGAGGAAGAGGATGAAATCACCACTACCAGCCCCAATGATGCACAGTTAACCAACATCTTTATTTGGCAACCAGGGGATGCCCTTTTCCTCACTCAATGAAAAAAGCTGATTTAAAAATTCTTTCTGATCTGGCATTAATCTGGGAAGTTTAATTCTCTAAAAATTCTCTATTCCGAAATCCAGGAGCCTCATCCACCTCAAAATTATTTAAAGAACTATAACAATCCCTAAACACCTTATTAATATGTGATGGTGCCAGAAGAGTATCATTATTAACAATGATTTTTTTAATCCTATTCTTTACATTCCTTCTTTTATCTGTGAGAGTCTTATTTACTCTGTTATTACTGCAATACCATTTCTGTTTTAATTTAAATATAACTTTTTTAATCTTTCATCCAATTTATCCCTAATTTTAGATTGAATATCCTTTATCTACCTACCAAGTGTTGTTGTTGTTGGATTAAGTTTATTTATTGTCTCTTTTTTAGCTAGTGTAATATATAAATTCTATATTGATTTCCCCAACTGTTCTTAAGGTAGGCCCCTTTTTTAATCAAATATTCTCTAATAACACACTTCAGGGAGCACCAAAGAGTAGAGTCAAAAACTGAATTATAATAATTGATCTCTAAAAATGTCTGAACCTCTTCTCTTAACTCTGTCTTGGATGTTTCCGATAACAACTGATTTAATCTCCAGTTAGATCTAATGCCATACTGAGGGATATTACCAAGTATAAAATATAACGGAGACTGATCTGACCAGGACATATACATAATACCTCACACTCATCTAAGAAATTAGTCCTAATATACAGGGCATCTATCCTAGAATAAGACCAATGGACATTCAAATAATAGGTATAATCCTTCTCCGATGGATGCTGAGTCCTCAATATATCAAATAGATTACGTTTAAAAATATATTCTGAGAAATTCAGCACTGACAATTTCAACTTAGGATCTATCTTTTTCCCTTAAGGATATTTTTATCAAAACCTGGATCAGTCAGACAATTCATATCTCCTCCCAGAATCAAAATCCCTCTAGAGACCCTATCAGATCTGTCTATTAGAGAATAAAAAAAAAACAGATGGTCATTGGGTGCATATACATTGACAAGTGTATAAATCAAGTCATTTATCCTACAAATTAAAATAATATATCTCCCATTATGTATATAACCAAATTTAATTTCCTTTGAAATGAGTATTGCCACTCCTCTTTTATTTTTGTCTTTCAAAGATGAAGTAATTACAATAGGAAACCTATGATACCTCCAGTAGGATGAACCGAATTGATCCCAATGAGTCTCCCGAACAAAACAGACATTTATCTTATCTCTTATCAACATATCATATAAATAAGCCATCTTCTGAGGAGTATTCATACCTTGTACATTAATTGTAGCTAATTTGATCTTCATTGGAATATACATTTAACCCCGCTCTGCCTACTAATCCACCTTAAATAAGATAACGCACTTCCTGATTGCCCACCTTTCATTCATCTCATACATCCAAACAAACTGATGTAACATTTTTTGCATCTAAACGCTGATAATGTCTACAATCAGAGTAAGTACATGTGTTGGTACTGAAATACTGAGAAACTCATTTGTGTATTAAACAAACCATACTTATTTTCTAAAAATAAGAGCTACCTTCCAAATACCATCAATACTTTACCTAACCCACCTTTCATTCAAGTGCTAGCTGAAAATACAAATAACCAATATTAAATATTACTACACTATCTTATTTTTAATTATTTTTTTTCCTTTTATACCACCCATGTGTTGTGCATATCAATATCCTAAAAAGAAAAAAAAAGTATAGCTAACTACATAGTCACTCCAAATGATCATAATCCCACTACGTGAATAATTACAATATGTCTACTCTATGGTTCAACCATTCCACCTTTACAATAATATCAAATATATCTAGACCAACCAGTGCACTTGGTCTTTATTTAACACCCCCCAAAAAAAGTCTAACTACATAGTCATTCCAAATGACCATCCTCCCACCATTTGAATAACTGCAATACATCAACTCTATGGCTCAACCATCACACCTTTACAATAATATCAAGTGTCTCTAACCTAACCAGTGCACATAGTCTTTATTTAACCCCCTCCAAAAAAAAGACAATAACCCTTTGTTCTTTTTTTAAAACATTACAGGCAGGTAAACAACAAATTCTACTCTTCCAAAAACTCTCCTACCCTATCTATTCTACTCTTTAAAGTACTATCCCCCATATTGTAGATATTTGCAAAGTAATTAATAGCCTACAGGTTCATCTCTGAAACCTTTATGGCTTGAGAGATAACCAAAGGCAAAGTTCCCCCTCCCTCCCCCTTCCCTAAAGTCGGCACCGTAACTGACTGCAGGGATATCCGGTCTGACTTTCATCAGGTGGCTCTGTAGCAGAGCTGCGATCACGTTAGAAAAAATAACTATTTCACTGAAACGGTCTTCTACGTGTGCTTGCAAACCAAGTACATGTAGAAGACCGTTTCAGTGAAATAATTCTTTTTCACTAACGGGATCTCGGCTCAGCTGCAGAGCCACAAGCCTGTCGTACGACAGACTTCCCCTGCAGTTAGTAGAATGCTGACTTCAGGGAAGGGGGAGGGAGGGGAGAACTTTGCCTTCAGTTATCTCTCAAACCATAAAGGTTTGAGAGATGAACCTGGGGGCTATTAAATTATTTTACAAATATCTACAATATGGGGGATAGTAATAATAAAGTATTACTATCCCTTTAAACATATTCATCTGAGTTAATTTCTCTTTTGCTTGATATGGGTCGGTAAATATACGTTGCTGTCCCTCATACATTACGGCTAATCTTGTAGAGTAAACCCATTTATAGGAGATTTTTTTCTCTCTAAGACAAGCAGTTATTTAATTAAATTTCCTTCTATCATTTCTAGTTGCAATAGAAAGATCAGAAAAAAGATTTACACACTTAAATTTATCAATACTAGGCTTATTTCTAATTTTTTTAACAAGTAATTATTTTATATACACATTACTGAAGTATATGATAACATCCTTTGGCTTGTCTTGTAACACTATTCCCCTCGGCTGAGGAAGTCTGTGTATTCTCTCAAAAGGAAAGTTACTAATCTTATCTCCATCCACATATTGAGAGAGAAAATCCAGACAATAAAATGCCAATTTATCATTAGTTACTTCTTCAGGAATCCCCCTTTACCTAAGGTTTCTTCTTCTTGAACGATCTTCTACATCTGCTAGCTTTAACTGAGCTTTATGTAGACTCTCTGTAAGCAAAGTATTCTGTTGCTGAAGCTTCTCCATTTCCATCTTCATTACTTGGATCTCCTTACTATGTGCTAACAGATTATCTGAGATTTTGGAGACTTCTTGTTTCAATTTCATAGTGCTCAACTGCAGATCAGATTTTATTCTCGCATACAGAAAAGCTTGAGATAATACAGTTTGCAAGATATTTATATTAGTCTCAAAGTTCTCCTCCAATATAGGATCATTCTAGATTATTCCATAGACTCCATATTGCCTGGTGGGATTTTCTGGTTGGTGATGTAGCTGCTACTGTTGTTGCTGATATAAAACCTTTGCTGCTGTCTTTTTCACTATGGTGTCTAGCAGTTTTTCTGGCCCTAACTTTCTCCCTCTCATCCTCCACCCTCCACTCAATCAGTAAGCATATCTCTATATGTCTTTATAGAATCTGATTCATCAGAGAGATGCTGCTGATCATCATGACTCCCTTTTGTCGCAATTGCTGATGATGCTTTGGCAGAAATTATGCAATTTTGTGTTTAAAGCCTGGGTCCAGCAGTGTGGCATTGAATTTAATCAGAAGATCTTACTCCAAGCATGCTAACATGCCCTTGACCAGCTGGTGCATGTCTGTGTTTCTATTATGATAAGATTCCTCAGCCAAACTCACTTAGTTTTTCCTGCAATAAATATATCAGTGGTAGAATGTCACTAATTCCTGCACCTATGCAACTAACCAGTGTGGTTGTCTTCTCAAATGGTTTCAGCAGCTCATATACATTGCAGGTTAGTTGCCACTGCCCAGGTGAGTTTTAGCATTGTGCATTCAAGTTTTAGCATTGTGTAGTACTGGCCTTATTCTGCATGTTCAAATGCTGTATCATCTACAGTATTGAATTCTACCTGGTAAGGACCTCCATTTTCAGCTGGTGATGGGGCAGGTTGTTACACTCTTGAATATGTAATATAAAGAGTTGCATGCACTAAAATATGCTGCCAATATTCAACATCTCTCAGAGTTACAGATTCTGCCAAGAATCTGGTACCACTAAATTTAGCAAATGGGCAAAGCAGGGCACATTCACCTATTCTCAATGCAGCTATTATGTTGGAGTCATTATCAGCAGACACAAAACCAGCTTTTAAGGAGCAGGTTACAAGCCATTCCTCACCACCTGCTCTAGTTTACTTATTACTTCTATGGCTTTTTGGGACTGTTTCTCAAAACTCTGCATGCAGAAGGTGGCATTCTGATGGTATGGGCTATCCTGCTGTTGCTGTCTATTATCATACTGCTAGAACCAGCAGCAAAATTACTGGCTGTTACCTGATGCTGTAAGTTAGTAGTGTTGCCCACTGGTGGTGGTGGGAGGGAAACCCAGTGAGCAATCACAGTCAAATAGTCTGTGTTCTGCCCACTTGTCAATATACCCATTGTTTTCTTGCCATACAAGCTTTCCAGCCCCTTACCCACCATACTAACCTTCTACTTGCACAATCCTTGCACAGCTATTCTGGAACAATAATTGCAGCTTGGGAGTTGGGATATGCTAGAGAGGAGCTACATATGACATTAGTTCTCTAATCCTCGTTTTTCAACAAAACAATATGGCAGCATATCCACTGACAACTTTTTAGCAAACTTCCCATTCTACAGGCTTACTTTGGGCTTGTTTTTGTGATTTTTGACTCCTTCCCATGAACTGAGTAAGTGTAAGTTTGCAGAACCCTGCAACTTGATTGCTTTAACAGCATCACTAGAGGAGATGGTAGCAGTAGAGGCAGCATGTGTGGGAAGTCTATGACTCCTGCCATCTCCTACAGCAAACTCTGAGCCATCACAATCTCTGACACATCAATAATATCACTACTTCTACTGTGTGCTCCAGAGGACCTGGGAATTTTTGGAGTGCTTCTGCTGCTGCTAGTTGTGGCACCTCTGACATGTTAATAGTGTGCCTCTCAGTCAGACCTGTGGTTGGACTTTAGGTGGGATCTCATTAAGGAGGTGCCTAGGTGTGAGCCTGCATTCCCCCTGCTTATGTTCTTCTTACACAGACAAAAGATACTAACATTCTTATCTTTTGTATCTCTAAAAGTATATCTATACTGTGGACTTCATCGACTGTGTGGTTCCTGATGGGATGCTACTACTACTGGGGCTAGATGCAATTGTACTACTACTGTGTGTCTAAGATTCAGTGCTTCCAACAGCAGCAGAGGCACTCATCATAGCTAAGGTTGTGGATTTTAAGTGCTCTTGTTGCTGCCGGTTACTCGACAATACTATGGAGCTTGGACTTGGAAGCGGTGACAGTGCTGATGATGGCTAACAGAATGACTGCATTTTTGCTCATCTTTTGCTTGTCCAGGATCAGACTTTCCAATTGCTTTCCCAAACACTTTATACAGGCACAGTACTCCTTTACAGAGGTGAAAGATTGAACATTTGCCTTTCAGCTAACTTTCTGGCCATATCATCATCTCTCTCACTCTCAGCCTCTTATGTATCTGGAGAAAATGAGGATGCTGGGTGAATATATTTTACATCTACATCATCATCAGTCATGATGGTCATGGTTATCCTTAGCATCGCCCACTGCTTTTAGAGGTCTCAAACAATTTATTTTTACTTTCACAATGTTCACTACTACTTTGAGGACAGGTGTTTTTGTGCTTCTTTGCCTCACTGTCTGATGCAGCAGTTGGTTGAGTTGCTACACCTTCTTCTATTATACTATTAACACTAGAATGTGACTAGTTATGATCTTCACTGTTTTAAATGGTTTTTAATAATACTGGCTCTGGAGTAGGGATGGGCGAAAATTTCCACATCAAACTGAAATCGTCGAAAAATGGTACTTTCCGCTTGACAAAAAAATTATTGCGAAAAGTGCAGATTTTCCACTTTTTTCTGCTTTTTTCTCCCATTGAAATCAATGGGAACATAGAAGTTACACACAACACATTACAAATAATATTTTATTTCCCAAAGACATTGTATAAAAGGGGCATGAGGGTGCCTGTGTCGGTTGGTTGTGGGGAAAGAATAAATTGAACAGTGGATGATTTTTGGGGTGTTGTTTACTGGGATTGGGGGACACTTACATGGTACAGGGGTGTGGAAATTTAAAAAAAAAACTACTTGTCCAAGGGACTAAACCTGGAGCCCAATCTACTTGTCCCTCATGACAATCTACTGGTCCTGATACACAAAATAATTTCAACCAAAATAATATTTAAATAAGGTCTTTATTGATTAGGTGTAAGGTGCCTGTGATAGTTTTATTAGGATAGTTGGCTTTGAAATTAACCCCCTTTTCTGCCAGAGTGCTCCTGATGTACACACATATATACACACACTTTCACATATACACACACACACCCTACTCTTTACTATATCCTTTGATTTAAGGCTCTAAACTGATCTTTGCAACAAGAAAACATTTTCTTTGTAGCAACAATACATATCTCCATCCCTTGAACCTTCTGGGTGTTAGAATGGTCTCACAATGCATTGGATACATCTCTGGAATTATCCGAGTTAATTTGCACTGTATTAACCCTTTAAAGACCAAAGGGGTGTGCAACAACTTGTAATGAAGTGAAAATGGTTTGCCCCAGATCACCTCTGGCCCTAAAGCAAGGATAACTAAACATTATTCCTGAAAGGCCAGACTGAGAAAAAATAACTGAGGGCTACATACTACTAAGTAATATAAGCATGAAAAAAATTATAGTTTATATCAACTTTTATATGCAGTCCTTAGCTGGGAGAATAATTTAGATTATATGTTGCTATATACATTTATATAGTAACTATTAATTGCCTTGCCGGGTTGTTAAAGTGTTAGTAATGTCTGAAAAAAACTTTTTTGCATTTAGAAGAGCTTAAAAAGCTGATCTAAATGCAAAAAAACTTATCTCTCAAACCGCTATGGTTTAAGCGATACAGGCGTTTAAAGTTTGATTTCTCCTACTGACAGCTGTAAAACTGTCAGCAGGAGATCCGTGTCAATCGACACGGAGGTGCTTGAGAAGTGCCGGGATCTCGTTACTTACACAGAATCCCTTCATTGGAATGGTCTAAAACATGTGCCTGAACACTAGGGATCTCCTGCTGACAGCTTTACAGCTGTCAGTAGGAGAAATCAAACCTTAAACGCCCGTATCTCTTAAACCATAGCGGTTTGAGAGATACATTTTTTTGCATTTAGATCAGCTTTTTAAGCTCCTCTAAATGCAAAAAAGTTTTTTTTCAGACATTACTAACACTTTAAAGGTAAGATTAGGTCACATTTTATTGTTTAACAGAATTTGGCCCATACTGGTTATGCCCAAGGGCAGCAAGTGGTCCCCAGGCTTTAGTTTAGACACCCCTGTCCTGAAACAAGGGTAGACCTCCAGCTTTTGGGAACTATAATACCCATCATGATGGGAGTTGTAGTCTACAACAGCTAGTAGTTCAACAATTACTTATTCCTGTTCTTAAATTTCAGGTTCTGCTTGCTGTTTATATGATAATCCAACAAAATGGCAAAGGAACATTCCCACATTTAGGATGGAGACACATTACAGGATCCAATTCATATAGGAACACACAGGCACAGTACAACAGACTAACGCAGATTAAACACAATTGGTCAAAGGTATAAGAGAAAGTAAAGCAATTTTGTAGCAAAGCAACTGCACCTGGGGAAACATATTTCTACAGATTTAAGTGGGACCTTTAACCCTTTGAGTATCAGATGGGTAAGCAACGGTACCACTCTGACACTCAAATGGTCAGCATCTTAAACAATGCTAGAAGTCTTCAATATAAATTAACCCTTTGTTTGCCAGCGGTGGTAGTCAATGAATTGCAAAGCAATGCCTGGGCTACCTCTCTGACACTTAGATGGTTAATGGGCATATGTTCTTTATGGTGCATTTGGTTCTCCACAGAATTGCTCCACTTTTGTTTTTACACATATGCCTCAATGTGACAAGCAGTGTAAAAGGGATATTCTCGCTGAGATGACAGAAAGTCACACACACAGCAGTATTAGGGAACATGCACACAGCAGCAGGATGGCTAGAAGGTACACCGGACACACTTCACTCCGTCGATCACACACGCACACACACACCTTAATTTTCTGCCATGGATGCTCCAGCTGACAGCCACCGCGTGCAGCATTCACAACAGACTCAATACAACCATCGCCCGCCAGCTCCCCAGTGTGGGGACTGAGAGGGACATCCAGGTAGTAGTGGACAACAAGGTAGCACAAGATCAGACTCCCCCTCTCAGGAACCGTGGCAAGTCCCCCTGTCAGCGTAGTCACAGGCTTTGCCAATATGGCTGCTGCCCTCACCTGTCTGCAGAGATATCGTCAGTCAGTGTGACATCTGATGAAGTAGAAGTTGATAAATTCTTCACCATGAATATTACATTGGGTTATCTAAAGTCTATAAGGCATCACAATGAGCTGGGGGATGTCTGTACCATGCAATAGGTTAAATCATCATACACTCCAGGCTGGATGCACACCGGCTTTTCAGTTGCCGGTATAGTAGTGTGTACGTCATCAGCACAAAGGGTGTACGGGATTGGTCCACTGACAAGATGTATGTGTGGGTAGGTTAATTTGGGCAGGTAGAAGTATGGGAATTGTAGTTCGTACTAAGTGGTGTTTCTTATGTCAAGTCCTCTCTCTTTGATGCAAATACCCGGCTCTTGGTCCGCTCTGCTTGCCCGAAGTAGGGCTAAAAGTGAGAAAAATGTACCTGCCTAGCGCCGAGAACTACATGTCCCGGGCGTCGGGAGATATAAATTCCACATCCCTGTGGTATAAAGAGGTCTGAGGAGGGTGCCTGTGTTGGTGAATGAATGAATCATTTGAACAAGGAATTTGTTTTGGGGGGGTTTCTTGACTGCTATTGGGGGGACAGTTAATAAAAAAATAAATCAATAAAATAAAACATTTGTATTTAAAGTGACAGAGACAGGGCCCACCTGACATAAGTTGCCACTGGGGTGGACTGATACTTGACTTGATAGAGTATTTTGTAGAGGATGATTTGTTTGATTTGTTGTTAGAGGCCTATGTAGGACTTAGACTTATTAGAGGCCCAAGCCCTGAAGAAACATTGATTTGTAGGACTTTAGCTTGTTTGGCACAAACCCTAGGGAAACATTGATTTGTAGGACTTAGGCTTGTTAGAAACAATCCCCCGAAAAATTGTTTATTTTTTTGTAGGACTAGTTTTTATTTTATTTTTTTTTTTAAACCACAAGCCCTGAGAAAAAAATAAAAATGCCCTACTGACCTAATGCCAGCAGGTCATGTTGGCCAGTGGCCACTGTCAAATGTCCTGAGTTGCAACTGCTGTTCGTACTGCTGCTGCTGAGTTGTTTAAGCAGCAGGATGATTAGGCAGCTGAAAGGGAATGGGATCAACAATAGCAGTAACTTGGAAGATGGCTGAAGAAGGCTCCATTTGCCAGGACTGGCTCCAGTGATGCGCCTGAGGCAGTAGCAGCAGAATAAGTAGCCCCCAGTATTTGTGGAGAAAAGAACAAGTTGGCCATTAAATCTTTTCCATCTGCCCCTCCTCCATAATCATCATGGGTGTGTTATTAGAATATATTTTTTCCCTTGAGAGCAGGATCAGTGGGTCTCCTCAGCAAAAGCAACGTGCACAGTATGTGTGTGGTAAATAACATCTGGGGGCACAACTGTATACAAACACCATGACACCCTAAACCAAGTACTGCCGCTGTCATTGTACCACTTGTCCAGACCCCTCTAAGAACACATGACAACTTACTGACAGTTTAATAGTAATGATGAACCCTTCCTGCCTCCATATTAGCATATTCTGCAGGATGGATTCTCCTCAGATGCTACTTGCTGGCCCGATATCGATTCTCCTCCACCACACTGGCATGTGTGGTCAGTGTACCACACAGTGTTCAATGGGTGGAGATGAACTGCCACATCCTAACATCAACAGAGTGGCTATCATTTGAAGGGGGAGGTGACAATGAACGAGGTGGATTGGCAGGAGAAGTACTTGTTACCCTAGAGGAAGAAGGTGATGTTGATGGTGAGATAGTTGTTTCGATCATCATGGAACTTCCAGTGTCTTTCTGGGTTTCTTTATTCTTCCTCCTCTTTGTTCTCCACCTTTCTGGAGAGTCAAGGGGTACAGTAACAGTGGTACTAGATTTCTGTAATGGGTGTTTGGTTTTCACATGTTTGACATTCCCAATGGCTGTGAGGGAATTGGAACTAAGACTGCCTATATATGAAGGCAGTCTCAGTTCCAATTCCCTCAGTGTGTAACGGGCATCGGTCCATGCAGGACAGGACTGGGGAAAGTGCCACGCATCACTATTGCCTCCACAGCGACATACAACAGACATGAAAACAAAAAGCTAAGTATTTTAATGCGGCATACAGATAATTATGCCATTTCTGGATATATTATTTTGAACACTCTGGCACTCCAGGGGTAAAACTATGTATTATTGTGCACAATATTTTTGCATTGTATTAATACTTTTATTTGTATATACAGCAAAAGTCTGAAGGAGAAGGACAGTGTATGGCAAGTGCAACATAGATTTTTATTTTGAAGTTCCCAATACTGCCGCTACTTAGTGGCATTTTAGGAACGTAACGCACAAAACGGACATTTGGCCACAAGACCTTTTCTGTGGCCTAAAGTCCTGTGTGCTTTTCGCTGGTAGGACATTTGAATACCGACATAGACATTTTCTTTTGTCGGTCTGTATCCATTTTTTCCTTACTGGCTTTTTTATCGACAACATTTGAGCCGTTAATCCCTGGCTATGTCCCACCCTGTGTCCCTCTAGAAGCACCAATATGAGGCTGATATAGATGCATTATGTTGTGAAGTGTCACCTGACTGTGAGGGCCCCAATAAAGTACAGCTGCTTGAGCCTGAAGCAGCTTCATTGATATTTAGTAGTGTGAGAGTGTACTCACCACCAGTACAGCAGAAAGAGGGAGATTCTGGTGGTGGTGGTGGTGATGATGATACAAATGATACAAATTAAAATTAGAATAGAGATTTGTATGGACTGGGTATCACCATCACTAGCAGCCCCAGAACTACTAAAATTATGCAGTTAGCTGTAAATTGTGTTCATGATGCTGAAATGTCTTTAGATATCACCTATAGTGATCATATGTCACAACAGCAGCAGGAGTGTTGCCCTGCCCACCATGGATGCAAGTACATCACCAATATCACAAGAAGGCACTTCTGGTGGAGAGACTCGACAACCCAATGCCTCTCCACCTTTCCCTGCCCTGAAGAGGATGAAAGAAGGGTACAACCTTGATAAAACTAACCTGATAAAGCATGTCAAACACAAACACCACGAAGTGCTCCACAGATATTAACAATCCTACTTCTTAGACAATCCAATAAACTCACATTCTGTAGATGTGAATGAACCACCCCTTGTCCATTCTCAATGTTAGAAAAAATGCATGCAAAGATCTGAGCCAACTGACAATGAGGTAACAAACATTACACAGTAGCAGGTCATTGCAGGTGGTCCCACTTCAAGGCAAAAAGTGCAGTTGCGAATGGTCCCACTCTCAGGAAGCACATGAATGATTGTTAGCGTTCCCATTCCAAGCCAGCAGTTACCAGCAGAAGACCAGAGTAATGGCACTATCATCTGCAGACAGTGCCTCTGCAGTTGTGAAGATGTGACAGGATGTCTGCAACCATTGAACATTTTGCAGTGTCATGACAACACATGGAAATGTTGTGGAGAGCAACAGAATGCAGGGCATAAGGAAGTAGGGGTGGGAGAAAGGTCCCATTGAGTTCCTGTGAAAAAAATCTGTGAAAGCCATGTAGTATCCACTTTTTGTCATGGGAAAAACCTCTTTAACTAAAGTCCTTAAAATCTCATTTTCACCTATTGCCAAAAAGATTTTGCTATTTCTTCCAATGGTTACAAACCTTTCTCCCTTTTACTTACATGCACTTTGCTTTTTCGTGCCAAAAACGAGACGTTTCCAGGAAGTAAAACACAATACACCCAGCTAGAGAGAGACACACACACAGAGGGTGTGAGGATATTGTGCAGTGCTAACTTTTGAAAAATTTTAAAAAGGCAACAGAGGCTCATAGTGCGTGTGCTATCACTATGAGCACCTGCATGACAATAAAAGGAAGGAGCTGGAAGTATCATGAGGAGGAGGAAGTGAACACAACCAGCATTGAAGGGACTGGAAGCCTTGATTCTCCAGACCCCCTAAATCACACCTTGGGTTATTGGGAAAATTAGTGTCACAGTCACAGGCAAAGGAAGAAGTAGGCAAAAGCGTGAACAGGACAGGTCAGTTACCTGTGCCTGCTGCTATTGCTGCCAGTGTGCCTTGTGATATTTGGAGGGGGGAGATGATGGCAAGTGTGACAACAGGGGATCCTAAGTAGGGAGTGGCAAAAAATTTTGCCTCAAACTGAAATTGGTAAAAAAATGGCACTTTCCGCTTAGTGAAAAATTTCCTGCGAAAAGTGTTGTTTTCCTGCTTTTTTCCTCTAGCTCATTGCATTGAAATCAACAGGAAGAAACATTTTTCTTCACCACATGAAAGTTTTATCTACCTTTCTACAATGGTGTCAGGCTCTCCCAGCATGCCATTCTATGTTTGTGAGAAGAGAAAGCAGCACGTTTTTGAACTAGAGAAGATAGGAAAATAAAGGGGGAATTGAAGCTTAGTTTAGAGAGTCATTTAAGTAGGACATTTGTTCTCTGTAGTAGGGGAGTCTGGGGGCACAGTGGGGGAGAAGAAGGGAGGAAGAAGGTTAACCAAAAATAACCCAAAATTTGGTGTGACTCACTAGCAAGACACAGGCAGCTGGGGTCCAAATTACTTGCTAATTTTTCTTTTATCGTCACTGTGCTGAGGAAGTCTGGGGAAAGAAGATGTTGTTTTTGGTTTTTATTTATATATATATATATATATATATATATATATATATATATATATATATATATTTGGACTAACTGTGATAAGATAGGGTGGACAAATTTAAAAAAATGAAATAAATAAATAAATAAACAAATAAATATATTAGACAGCTGACTGGGAGCCTATTGTGAGCTCTGTGACTGAGGCAGACTTGATAGACAGCAAATGACACTGAGAAAAAAGGCACAGCACAAGGAACAGCCCATGGGAAGACACAAGTCCACATAGAACTTGCCCCCAAGATGACAAGGAAATTCCGACACTGAATGAAGATTGCCTGAGATAGAGCCAAATACCCTCATTGTGAATGGGATATGGACCCCCCCATGTAAACCCCTCCACTAAGAGCTGTGCTGCGTGACGTCCTTACAGATTCCTAACCACAGATGCATTCTTTACATGCTGACCGGAGTCCTCCCCCTTTCCAGCCGCATCACCCCCACTTTCAACAGACTGTGCCTTGCAGGTACAACATGATTGTGGGTGAGACCCTTGCACCTGTAGCACACATGCCAAAACCTACACCCAGCCCCAAACTTACGTTAAGAATTATTTTATTGGAAATAGTATCCAGCCTTCTTTGCTGCAATCTGCAAACTAGGGAGCCCCAACCACCAGGTGCTGGTCTGAAAGGATGCCAAACCGATATGAAAAGATGCTGGCCGTGTCATAATGGCTAGCCAGAGGCTGATGTCCATACCATTTAAGGGGCGCATGGCCATCCTTTAGCGTAATTGCTCATTGTAGTACCACCATGACAAGCCACCGTAAATTAGACATGTACTCAAGATGATGTCTAGAGAACAAAATAATGCTGAACATCTTTGTGGAAAATGTTCGCCGATGACACTAGTTAGAATAGCATATGCATGCACCCAGTTCCCAGAAACTTTTGGTATCTTGCGCCACCTCTTCCATACCTTCTATTCCTTCTTAGAGTAGTTTTTATCGACCTTTTCCACCGCACGTTCCTCAAGCAGGAGAAGCGAGTATATCTCAACATATTCATCTTTCCATATTTTCTCCTTAACTTCCCATTTAAGATGAAGACCCAGAGGGCCTGACCAGCACAAATAAGTGGCTCCATAAGCAGACTCAGACACGCCCAAAAGGACCGTCCCTGCTAGAGCTCTGGGAACACCCCACCAGCTACTCAACCCCCAACAACCTCAAATACACAACCACCTGAGACCCCTGGCATCTCCCCAGTGGGCACCTAAATGCCCAAGACAGTGTGGTCACACATCTGACCCAATGTCCTCCTGGTCGATGCTCCTCTTGGATTCCTGCTCCACAGTCTGGTAGACTGTTAGCTGCATGGGGGTCTAGCCATGGAAAACCTGGCCAGCCTGGGCATCTCCCCTGAAGGTCCCTTGGGGGCCTTCTGTGACAAGGCTGTCAACTGTGCTCCCAGCCATTGCCTTCCATCAGGCAATAAATATATATTTATCCATTGTGTGTGTCTGTGTGTGTGTGTGTGTGTACTGGCACAAGCATTGCTTTGAACTGGGTATTTGTGCTCACCTCAGATGCATCTGGCGAAAGGGCTGCTGGAGTGCATCTGATATATATATATATATATATATATACAAATAGCAAGAGAGAGGATTGCATTCACCGTTAAGTGAAAAATGCCCCGGATGCAATAATAATGATTATTCATAAACTTCAAGGCGGGTTAGACAGCACTAACAGGGAAACTTTTCATAGATGAAGAAGTGTTGTTTATTTATTTGACGTTTCATCATAATAATCTTTTTCTGAAACGTCGAACAAATAAACAACACTTCTTCATCTATGAAACGTTTCTATGTGAGTGCTGTTTAACCCGCCTTGAAGTGTTTGCTTGACAAAGGTCCCGGTTTGAGGACCGAAACGTTGCAGTTAAAGTACCATTAAATTGGTTTTTTGTTTTGTAAAAATCCGTGAGTGCCCAGCTTATTATTATATATCTAACTATCTCTCTGGGGCACCCGGTAAATTGATATTAAGCGTGAGTGCTTATTCTAGTAGATTTTATATATATATATATATATATATATATATATATATATATATATATATATATATATATATAATACATACACACACACGCGCGTCATCCAGGCCTCCTTCTTGCGACCTTCCCCCTGGACATGCCACTCCTCTATGTGGCAACACCACTCCGGAGCTGGCAATTTCCCAATGTAGAAACTAAAATAAAATATGAATAATGATTTGGAAAAAAAAAGAATTACCAGGTACATGTTTATTTAAGGCTTGTAAACTAGAAATATATTTTTCCCTAGAGTTAAAAACATACATTTTCTTGTGAAAAGTTACTCACCGTGCAAGTATTGAATATTTCATCCTATACACTAAAAATAAAATTTCCTCCATACATTACATGACCTTTGATAAATATTCAAAACATTTATTAAAACAATTGAAGTTTAATAGAGACAGAAAAATAGGAATGTAAATGCAGAGACACACATCAGAAAACAGAATACATTGAAGGTTACAGCTAATGCTATACTGTAATAAGATAGTAAAGTTACTTGAAGACAACCAATTTTAAATAAATACACTTTTGTTGACACTGTATGTGGAAATATATTTCTATGAGAGCCATTAATATTCTATTATCTCAGCTTTTATTGCTGTGAGTGTTTTTCATTCAATATCTTGAAAATTATTCTGACACATACTTCATTTCCCAAGGATCCTGGTGCCACCAAACCATTAAAATACTCCTAAGGAGTTCTCAAGCTACATGAAATTAATCTGGATGTCTGCCCAGGTAATACATCTGCCCTTCAGTTTCATACTGTACTTCAAAGCTAAACACAGAAAAACATTTAGTCAGTTGCTGCAAAAAAGTCTTTGAAGAAGTGTATATATATGTAACTAGCAGATCATTTAAGATGATATTTTTCTCATCTTTGTATATAACCATGTCTTCAAGGTAAAGAGCAGGGGAAACAAGCTTTGGTTGTATTACTACCATTATTTTATATGGAACAAAAATTTTTAACTTACTAAATATAAGTTTGTCTCTTAGAGAAGGATATGTTGCAAACAGAGGTGATGAATAAAACTGATAAACTTCCTCAGAATGTGCTGGACATACCCTTGCTTCAGACACCGGCGGAGCCAACCCAAAAAGAGCAATGCACACCTGCATCAATCAATCCTGGGTTCTAAACGTCCACTATATATACAATAGATAATCCACTTCTACCAATAAGCCAACCAAATACCTAGTATCTGACAGAAGGCAACAAATAAAATGAAAACCAAGTGTATAAAATAAAAAAATAAAATTGAATATATCATACATTAAATTGGATCTAGTGCAATAAAATATGTCCTCAATGTAAAATATGTATAAGTGTATACCTGAAAACTCTAGACCATATATTTTCTCTTAAACAAATACGTTTTACACATGAATGAAGAACTCAAATAAATAATACATTCCACTGTTCTATTCTATTGTTTAACACATATGTAATATGTCTGTCTGTACAGTGAATTTATTACAGATATCTCTAAATATCCGTAATAATCATTACCTGAAAATATAAAATCCTTTTTCCAGTGCAGTAGCTGTCCGTCCCACACAAAATTGCTACAAACCCCCAGAAAGCATACTTGTTGCCTTGGGACAAGACTGGGAGGTTAGTATGTGTGGTTATATGGCTATGATGGGACAAGGCTGAAGGGGGTTTGAATGTAGGTTATATGGCTACCAGTGCAGTGATATAAGGCTGGGGATTAGTAGATGTGGTTCTATGGCTACTGTGGGATAAGGCTCTGGGGATTAGCATGTGTGTTTATATGGCTACTTGGGGACAAAGCTGGGGGTTACAGCTATGGTGGAAAAAGTGACCCCCCCCAGCTGCTTCTAGATTTGGCAGATGGTGGGGTTCACATTGCTTATCCTGGCTACCAGACAGTGGGACACAGTTGGGCTTTCAGTATGTGTAGTTCTATGGCTACCATTGTGAAAAGGCTGGGGGGAACTTAGTATATAGTAGTGGGGCAAGGCTCAGGGTCAGTATATGCAGTTTTATGTCTACAGTGAGATAAAGCTGAGGGGCAGCATGTATGTTTCTAGTGCTGTAGAAAAAGGCTGGGGACATGTTGGAAAAATCACACTTTTTGAGGGAATTCTGCACCATTTTATTAAAAAAAATTTCTTTCTGGGCAAATGTTTTTGCCCTTCTCTGTCTTTCAGTTATAGTGGATGGGGGGAGCAGTACTATTTGATGTCTTCTGCTTCTAACCACTGCTACTACTAGGACTGAGTCTGCTGGTACTGGATTCCACCACACCATCAGTAGCATTCTTCCATCTCCTCTTACTCATCCCCCCTACACGCACACACTCAAAGGCAACAGCAGTAACAGGTGAACTGGTGGTGCTTGCTAACTCTTTCTCACTACACAACTATAGACTGGTGAGATTTTTCACCTCAAAAGCAAAACAGGAGAAAAATGGCAAAAGTGCAGAATTCTACCTCATATGTCGCAAGTCTCCCTTCTTTTCCCAGAGGTTCCCACATCATGTCACTCATGTTTTGTGAGATATAAAGAAAGTGCCATATTTTCTGAACTAGTTAAAATAAAGTTGCAGTATAGTTTAGTGAGTCTTTTGGGTGGGCAGTTTGTTCTGTCTTACAGAAGATTGGGGGACTCTTGGGGAGTGTGAAGGAGCAAAACAGATTTACCCAAAATACCCCCAAATCTTTTTTTTTTACTAAGACAGGCAGGATCCAATTTCCTTACCAAGCTGGCTGTTTTCTGTGTTTGGGGACTCTTTGAGGGGAGGGGTGGTGAAGGGAGAAAGGAGATCTACCCCAAAAGCTAATGTGACTGAGTAGAGACAGGCAGGTGATACAATTTTCGTTTTGAGCTGGCTAAGCCTCTCTCACTGACAGACTGACTGATTGAAAAAATATTCAGCAGTCTGAAACTGATTTCTTCAACAGCCAGAAGAATAGGGGCCAGCATCTTTGGGATGGTCTATCATCATCTGTGATATAAAAAAATAAAGACTGCAATGACATTGGGAAAGAGAGGAAGCAGCAACTACAGGCCAAGAGGTAAATTAGCAGTTTTTTTTTTTGTTGTTGTAAACGCTGATAGGGTCAGTTGCTTAAAAAAAAAAAAATAAATAAATAAATAAAAAAAAATAAAAAAAAAAATATATATATATATATATATACACATTGTGACAGAGTCCAGGGCCATGTATACGTCAGCCATAGGCTGACGACAAGCAGTTTATTCCAGTGATTAAAGGGTTAAGTTTTGTCTTTTGCCTCTGCTAGCACACCTGCGCTTGGTTAATTAGCTCAGACCTATGTAGTAGGTCTGAAAGAGCAGGGTGTGATCAGACTGCACTGGGATAGTGTGTTTGGAGACCTGCAAGCTGTCTGTCTGTCTGTCTGTCTCTGAAACCAAGGAATTTTGAGCAAGCTTCTGAACTGAAAAGATTGCATGTCTGCTTATTTTACTTTTTGTACTGGAACCCAGAGTAGCTGGGTCAGTAACTGGTAGTGAGGGAACTACTGTGAGTTAGCCTCCTGAAAGGAGTAGGCCTGTTTATTTCTGTGCTTTTTATTTGGTGTCAAAAACCTGTTTGATTTAAAGGGGAAGCATACCCTCACCGTGTTTGAAGGGACTTTACCACAACATATATATATATATATATATATATATATATATATATCTATATATATAAAAGAATAAGCCTCATTGCATAATTTATGGTACCCCACACACAGAACATAATTTATGTCTCCTCAGAAAAGAAACTCGCATTGAACAGAATGTCTAATTACATAATTTATGTCTCATTAGGAGACACAACTCCTATTGGGTGATTGAATGGGGACTTTACTGCTCTCATTGGGTGATTCAATGGGGGCGTGTTTATCATACAGGGAGTTGGCCCGCCCCCTCCAGCCCGCCCACCAGTATCCAACTGACAAAAAAAAAATATATAACTGCCACTCGCTCCTGAGGTAAGGATATCAGTAACTTTCCCCGGTCCACTCACACTCTCACTTACGATCATGACCCCACAAACACACTGTTTCACCTCCCACAGATAACTGTATCCCTCCATACACTCTGTTTCAGTATGAGGGTGTAATGTTCCCATAAAATACAAACTTAATAGCAACTCTTATTTAACTCATCATCTCTTCAGTCACCTCACAGTCTCAACTGTCACTCCTCCACTTCCTGCTTCCTGATTCCCACCCTTTCTCCTTAAAGGGAGAGAGATGCTTTGCTGTATGTTACAGAGGGCAAGCCTCAAACACCACTTTCTATTTGATCCCTCAGCATATTGCTACATTGCCTCAACTGAAGAGCCACCGTGTGTTATATTGCTATGTTAGCTCAACTTAACCCTTTGAGTGCCAGAGGGGTAAGCAACGCATTGCAAAGCACACATTCTGTCTCACACGCTCACAGTCTCTCACACAGTCTCTCACACAGTCTCTCACACAGTCTCGCAGTCTCACAGTCTCACAGTCGCAGTCTCACACACTCTCACACACTCTCACACACTCTCACACTTTCACACAGTCTCTCACACTCTCACACAGTCTCACACTTTCACACAGCCTCACACTTTCACACAGTCTGACACTCTCACAGTATCTCACAGTCTCTCTCGCACAGTCCCTCACACTCTCACAGTCTCACACACTGTCAGTCTCTCACACTCTCACAGTCTCTCACACTCTCACAGTCTCTCATACTCTCACAGTCTCTCACAGTCTCTCATACTCTCACAGTCTCTCACACTCTCACAGTCTCTCATACTCTCACAGTCTCTCACACTCTCACAGTCTCTCATACTCTCGCACAGTCTCACACTCTCAGTCTCACACTCTCACAGTCTCTCACAGTCTCTCTCGCAGTCTCTCGCAGTCTCTCTCGCAGTCTCTCACAGTCCCTCACACTCTCACAGTGCCTCACACTCTCACAGTCTCTCACACTCTCACAGTCTCTCACACTCTCACACAGTCTCACACTTTCACACAGTCTCACACTCTCACAGTCTCTCACAGTCTCTCTCGCAGTCTCACACAGTCTCTCTCGCAGTCTCACACAGTCCCTCACACTCTCACAGTCTCTCACACTCTCACAGTCTCTCACACTCTCACAGTCTCTCGTAGTCTCACAGTCTCTCACACTCTCACACTTTCACACAGTCTCACACTCTCAGTCTCACACTCTCACAGTCTTTCACAGTCTCTCTCGCAGTCTCACACAGTCTCTCTCGCAGTCTCACATAGTCCCTCACACTCTCACAGTCTCTCACACTCTCACAGTCTCTCACACTTTCACAGTCTCTCACAGTCTCACACAATCTCACACTCTCACACAGTCTCACACTCTCGCAGTCTCTCTCGCAGTCTCTCTCGCAGTCTCACACAGTCCCTCACACTCTCAGTCTCTCACACTCCCACAGTCTCTCACACTCCCTCTCACACTCCCTCTCACACTCCCTCACACAGTCTCTCACACAGTGTCTCACACTCTCAGTCTCACACTCTCAGTCTCACACTCTCAGTCTCACACTCTCAGTCTCACACTCTCACAGTCTCGCACAGTCCCTCACACTGACAGAGTCTCTCACAGTCTCACACTCTCTCACTCTCACAGTCTCTCACTCTCACAGTCTCTCACTCTCACAGTCTCTCACAGTCTCTCACTCTCACACTCTCTCACAGTCTCACACAGTCTCACACTCTCTGTCTCACTCTCACACAGTCTCACACTCTCACACAGTCTCACACTCTCACACACAGCCTCACAGTCTCTCTCACACTCTCAGTCTCACACAGTCTCACACACAGTCTCACACACAGTCTCACACTCTCTCAGTCTCACACTCTCTCAGTCTCACACACAGTCTCACAGTCTCTCTCACACTCTCAGTCTCACACAGTCTCTCACAGTCTCTCACTCTCACAGTCTCACACTCTGAGTCTCACTCTCTCACACACAGTCTCACACTCTCACACACAGTCTCACACTCTCTCTCACACTCTCTCAGTCTAACACTCACACACAGTCTCACACTCTCACTCTCACAGTCTCACACTCTCTCACACAGTCTCTCTCTGTCACTCTCACACACAGTCTCACTCACAGTCTCTCTCACACTCTCAGTCTCACACTCTCTCACAGTCTCTCACACACACAGTCTCTCACGCACTCTCTCACGCACTCTCTCAAGCACTTTCTTACACTCTCAGTCTCACGCTCTGTCTCACGCACTCTCTTACACTCTCAGTCTCACACTCTCAGTCTCACACTCACATACTCTCAGTCTCACATACTCTCAGTCTCACACACTCTGTCTCTCACACACTGTCTCTCACACACTGTCTCTCACACACTCTCAGTCTTTCACACTCTCATAGTCTCTCTCTCTCACTCTCACACTGTCTCACTCAGTCTCGCACACACAGTCTCGCACACACAGTCTCGCACACACAGTCTCGCACACACAGTCTCGCACACACAGTCTCGCACAGTCTCACACAGTCTTGCACAGTCTCGCACAGTCTTGCACAGTCTCGCACAGTCTAGCACAGTCTCACTCTCACACACAGTCTCTCACAGTCTCTCACAGTCTCACACTCACAGTCTCACACTCACTCACAGTCTCACACAGTGTCACACTCTCACTCTCACAGTCTCTCTCTCTCACTCTCACACACAGTCTCTCTCACACTCTGTCTCACAGTCTCTCACAGTCTCACACTCTCTCAGTCTCACACTCTCTGTCTCACACTCTCTCAGTCTCACACTCTCTGTCTCACACTCTCTGTCTCACACTCTCTGTCTCACACTCTCACACAGTCTCACACACAGTCTCACAGTCTCTCTCACACTCTCAGTCTCACACAGTCTAACACAGTCTCACACTCTCAGTCTCACACAGTCTCACACAGTCTCACAGTCTCACAGTCTCACAGTCTCACACAGTCTCACAGTCTCACAGTCTCACAGTCTCACAGTCTCACAGTCTCACACTCTCACAGTCTCACACTCTCACAGTCTCACACTCTCACAGTCTCACACTCTCACACTCTCACAGTCTCACAGTCTCACAGTCTCACACTCTCACAGTCTCACAGTCTCACAGTCTCACACTCTCACACTCTCAGTCTCACAGTCTCACACTCTCAGTCTCACACTCTCTCACACACAGTCTCACACTCTCTCACACAGTCTCTCACTCACAGTCTCACTCACAGTCTCTCACAGTCTCACACAGTCTCACACACAGTCTCACTCACAGTCTCACTCACAGTCTCACTCTGTCTCTCACACTCTCAGTCTCTCACACAATCTCAGTCTCTCACAGTCTCTCTCTCTCACTCTCACACTGTCTCACTCAGTCTCGCACACACAGTCTCGCACACACAGTCTTGCACACACAGTCTCGCACAGTCTCACACAGTCTCACTCTGTCTCTCACACTCTCAGTCTCTCACACTCTCAGTCTCTCACAGTCTCTGTCTCTCACTCTCACACTGTCTCACTCAGTCACTCACAGTCTCGCACTCACAGTCTCGCACTCACAGTCTCACGCTCTCACACAGTCTCACTCTCTTACACAGTCTCACGCTCTCTCACTCTCACAGTCTCTCTCTCTTACAGTCTCTCTCTCTTAGTCTCTCTCTCTCACAGTCTCTCTCTCTCACTCTCACACACAGTCTCACACACAGTCTCTCACTGTCTCACACAGTCTCTCACTGTCTCTCACTGTCTCTCACTGTCTCTCACTGTCTCACACTGTCTCACACTCTCACACTCTCACACTCTCACACACACAGTCTCACACTCTCACACACAGTCTCACACTCTCTCTCACACAGTCTCACACTCTCACACAGTCTCACACTCTCACACAGTCTCACACTCTCTCACTCTCACAGTCTCTCACTCTCACACACAGTCTCTCTCACACTCTCAGTCTCACACAGTCTCAGTCTCTCACAGTCTCTCTCACTCTCAAAAACTTTCAGTCTCACACACTCTCACACACACTCTCACACACACACACACACACACTCTCACACACACTCTCACACACACTCTCACACACAGTATCTCTCACAGTCTCTCTCACAGTCTCTCTCACAGTCTCTCTCACACTCTCAGTCTCTCTCTCACTCTCACAGTCTCTCTCACACTCTCACAGTCTCACACTCTCTAACAATCTCTGTCTCACACTCTCTCACAGTCTCTCTCACACTCTCAGTCTCTCTCACACTCTCAGTCTCACAGTCTCACACTCTCTCACACTCTCAGTCTCACAGTCTCTCACACTCTCAGTCTCACAGTCTCTCACACTCTGTCTCACAGTCTCTCACACTCTGTCTCACAGTCTCTCTCACTCTCACAGTCTCTCTCTCACTCTCACAGTCTCTCTCTCACTCTCACAGTCTCTCTCACACTCTCACAGTCTCTCTCACAGTCTCTCTCACACTCTCACAGTCTCACACACTCTCTCACACTCACATTCTCACACTCTCAGTCTCACAGTCTCACACAGTCTCACACTCTCACTCTCACAGTCTCACACTCTCTCACACAGTCTCTCTCTGTCACTCTCACACACAGTCTCACTCACAGTCTCTCTCACACTCTCAGTCTCACACTCTCTCACAGTCTCTCACACACACAGTCTCTCACGCACTCTCTCACGCACTCTCTCAAGCACTTTCTTACACTCTCAGTCTCACGCTCTGTCTCACGCACTCTCTTACACTCTCAGTCTCACACTCTCAGTCTCACACTCACATACTCTCAGTCTCACATACTCTCAGTCTCACACACTCTGTCTCTCACACACTGTCTCTCACACACTGTCTCTCACACACTCTCAGTCTTTCACACTCTCATAGTCTCTCTCTCTCACTCTCACACTGTCTCACTCAGTCTCGCACACACAGTCTCGCACACACAGTCTCGCACACACAGTCTCGCACACACAGTCTCGCACAGTCTTGCACAGTCTCGCACAGTCTAGCACAGTCTCACTCTCACACACAGTCTCTCACAGTCTCTCACAGTCTCACACTCACAGTCTCACACTCACTCACAGTCTCACACAGTGTCACACTCTCACTCTCACAGTCTCTCTCTCTCACTCTCACACACAGTCTCTCTCACACTCTGTCTCACAGTCTCTCACAGTCTCACACTCTCTCAGTCTCACACTCTCTGTCTCACACTCTCTCAGTCTCACACTCTCTGTCTCACACTCTCTGTCTCACACTCTCTGTCTCACACTCTCACACAGTCTCACACACAGTCTCACAGTCTCTCTCACACTCTCAGTCTCACACAGTCTAACACAGTCTCACACTCTCAGTCTCACACAGTCTCACACAGTCTCACAGTCTCACAGTCTCACACAGTCTCACAGTCTCACAGTCTCACAGTCTCACACTCTCACAGTCTCACACTCTCACAGTCTCACACTCTCACACTCTCACAGTCTCACAGTCTTACAGTCTCACACTCTCACAGTCTCACAGTCTCACAGTCTCACACTCTCACACTCTCAGTCTCACAGTCTCACACTCTCAGTCTCACACTCTCTCACACACAGTCTCACACTCTCTCACACAGTCTCTCACTCACAGTCTCACTCACAGTCTCTCACAGTCTCACACAGTCTCACACACAGTCTCACTCACAGTCTCACTCACAGTCTCACTCTGTCTCTCACACTCTCAGTCTCTCACACACTCTCAGTCTCTCACAGTCTCTCTCTCTCACTCTCACACTGTCTCACTCAGTCTCGCACACACAGTCTCGCACACACAGTCTTGCACACACAGTCTCGCACAGTCTCACACAGTCTCACTCTGTCTCTCACACTCTCAGTCTCTCACACTCTCAGTCTCTCACAGTCTCTGTCTCTCACTCTCACACTGTCTCACTCAGTCACTCACAGTCTCGCACTCACAGTCTCGCACTCACAGTCTCACGCTCTCACACAGTCTCACTCTCTTACACAGTCTCACGCTCTCTCACTCTCACAGTCTCTCTCTCTTACAGTCTCTCTCTCTTAGTCTCTCTCTCTCACAGTCTCTCTCTCTCACTCTCACACACAGTCTCACACACAGTCTCTCACTGTCTCACACAGTCTCTCACTGTCTCTCACTGTCTCTCACTGTCTCTCACTGTCTCTCACTGTCTCTCACTGTCTCTCACTGTCTCACACTGTCTCACACTCTCACACTCTCACACTCTCACACTCTCACACACACAGTCTCACACTCTCACACACAGTCTCACACTCTCTCTCACACAGTCTCACACTCTCACACAGTCTCACACTCTCACACAGTCTCACACTCTCTCACTCTCACAGTCTCTCACTCTCACACACAGTCTCTCTCACACTCTCAGTCTCACACAGTCTCAGTCTCTCACAGTCTCTCTCACTCTCAAAAACTTTCAGTCTCACACACTCTCACACACACTCTCACACACACACACACACACACTCTCACACACACTCTCACACACACTCTCACACACAGTATCTCTCACAGTCTCTCTCACAGTCTCTCTCACAGTCTCTCTCACACTCTCAGTCTCTCTCTCACTCTCACAGTCTCTCTCACACTCTCACAGTCTCACACTCTCTAACAATCTCTGTCTCACACTCTCTCACAGTCTCTCTCACACTCTCAGTCTCTCTCACACTCTCAGTCTCACAGTCTCACACTCTCTCACACTCTCAGTCTCACAGTCTCTCACACTCTCAGTCTCACAGTCTCTCACACTCTGTCTCACAGTCTCTCTCACTCTCACAGTCTCTCTCTCACTCTCACAGTCTCTCTCTCACTCTCACAGTCTCTCTCACACTCTCACAGTCTCTCTCACAGTCTCTCTCACACTCTCACAGTCTCACACACTCTCTCACACTCACATTCTCACACTCTCAGTCTCACAGTCTCACACAGTCTCTCTCACTCTCTCACAGTCTCACTCAGTCATACTCACACAGTCTCACTCTCACACTCAATCACACTCTCACAGTCTCACTCAATCACTCTCACACAGTCTCACTCTCACACTCAATCACTCAATCACACTCTCACAGTCTCACGCTCTCACAGTCTCACACTCAATCACATTCTCACACTTACAGTCTCGCAGTCACACTCAATCACACTCACACTCAATCACACTCTCACCCTCAATCACTCACACCCTCTCACTATCATACACACACTCACACACTCTCACTCAATCACACACACTCACTAACACACTCACTCAATCACTCACACGCAATCACTCAATCTCGCACTCAAACGCAATCACTCACACGTAATCACACCCCGGGAGCCAGCACGATCCACCTTCCACCATAGTCTCACTGTCACTCACACCCCGGGAGCCAGCACGATCCACCTTCCACCATAGTATGTGCAGTTACCACACGCATTTCAATTACATGAATTAATGCCAGTCAATCACATCCTGGGAGCCAGCACGATCCACCTTCCACCATAGTATGTGCAATTACCACATGCGTTTCAACTATATGAATGAATGCCACAGTGGAGGCATGAGTACAAACACAAACTCATTACAATGATACATAAGTCAACCCCTTATGACTCACTTCTGTGTGTGTGTGTCTCTGTGTGTGCCTGTGTGTTTCATGTCTGTATCACACTCTATGTGTCTGCATGTATGTGTGTATGACTGTCGCTCTTTAAGCATCTCAGTGCATGCGTGTGCATTTGCGTGTGTCTCTGTGTTTGTCTCGCATCCGTGTGTGTGCATTAATTCCCTACATATCCTGACGGGCAACGCCGTCCCACATTGCTAGTATATATATAAAAGAATAAGCCTCATTGCATAATTTATGGTACCCCACACACAGAACATAATTTATGTCTCCTCAGAAAAGAAACTCGCATTGAACAGAATGTCTAATTACATAATTTATGTCTCATTAGGAGACACAACTCCTATTGGGTGATTGAATGGGGACTTTACTGCTCTCATTGGGTGATTCAATGGGGGCGTGTTTATCATACAGGGAGTTGGCCCGCCCCCTCCAGCCCGCCCACCAGTATCCAACTGACAAAAAAAAAATATATAACTGCCACTCGCTCCTGAGGTAGGGATATCAGCAACTTCTCCCGGTCCACTCACACTCTCACTCAGGATCATGACCCCACAAACACACTGTTTCACCTCCCACAGATAACTGTAACCCTCCATACACTCTGTTTCAGTATGAGGGTGTAATGTTCCCATAAAATACAAACTTAATAGCAACTCTTATTTAACTCATCATCTCTTCAGTCACCTCACAGTCTCAACTGTCACTCCTCCACTTCCTGCTTCCTGATTCCCACCCTTTCTCCTTAAAGGGAGAGAGATGCTTTGCTGTATGTTACAGAGGGCAAGCCTCAAACACCACTTTCTATTTGATCCCTCAGCATATTGCTACATTGCCTCAACTGAAGAGCCACCGTGTGTTATATTGCTATGTTAGCTCAACTTAACCCTTTGAGTGCCAGAGGGGTAAGCAACGCATTGCAAAGCACACATTCTGTCTCACACTCTCACACAGTCTCTCACACAGTCGCAGTCTCACAGTCGCACACAGTCTCAGTCTCACACTCTCCCACAGTCTCAGTCTCACACTCTCACACAGTCTCACACTCTCACACAGTCTCACACTCTCAGTCTCACACTCTCAGTCTCACACTTTCACACAGTCTCACACTCTCAGTCTCACACTCTCACAGTCTCTCTCGCAGTCTCACACAGTCTCTCTCGCAGTCTCACACAGTCCCTCACACTCTCTCAGTCCCTCACACTCTCTCAGTCCCACACACTCTCTCAGTCCCACACACTCTCAGTCCCACACACTCTCAGTCTCACACTCTCACAGTCTCTCTCGCAGTCTCACACAGTCTCTCTCGCAGTCTCACACACTCTCAGTCTCACACTCACAGTCTCACACTCACAGTATCACACTCACAGTATCACACTCACAGTCTCTCTCGCAGTCTCACACAGTCTCTCTCGCAGTCTCACACAGTCTCTCTCGCAGTCTCACACAGTCCCTCACACTCTCACAGTCCCTCACACTCTCAGTCTCACACACTCTCAGTATCTCACAGTCTCTCTCGCAGTCTCACACAGTCTCTCTCGCAGTCTCACACAGTCTCTCTCGCAGTCTCACACAGTCTCTCTCGCAGTCTCTCACAGTCTCACACAGTCTCACACTTTCACACAGTCTCACACTCTCAGTCTCACACTCTCACAGTCTCACACAGTCTCTCTCGCAGTCTCACACAGTCTCTCTCTCACAGTCTCACACACTCTCAGTCTCACACACTCTCAGTCTCACACTCTCAGTCTCTCACAGTCTCTCTCGCAGTCTCACAGTCCCTCACACTCTCACAGTCCCTCACACTCTCATTCCCTCACACTCTCAGTCTCACACTCTCACAGTCTCTCTCGCAGTCTCACACAGTCTCTCTCGCAGTCTCACAGTCTCTCACACTCTCACAGTCTCACACAGTCACACAGTCTCACACTTTCACACAGTCTCACACTTTCACACAGTCTCACACTCTCAGTCTCACACTCTCACAATCTCACACAGTCTCTCTCGCAGTCTCACACAGTCTCTCTCTCAGTCTCACACAGTCTCTCACACTCTCACAGTCCCTCACACTCTCAGTCTCTTACACTCTCACACTCTCTCACACTCTCTCACACATCGTCTCACACAGTCTCTCACACAGTCACAGTCTCACACAGTCTCTCTCGCAGTCTCACACAGTCTCTCACACTCTCACACTCTCTCACACACCATCTCACACAGTCTCTCACACAGTCTCACACTCTCACACAGTCTCACACTCTCAGTCTCACACTTTCACACAGTCTCACACTCTCAGTCTCACACTCTCACAGTCTCTCTCGCAGTCTCACACAGTCTCTCTCGCAGTCTCACACAGTCTCTCTAGCAGTCTCTCACAGTCCCTCACACTCTCACAGTCTCTTACACTCTCACAGTCTCTTACACTCTCAGTCTCACACAGTCTCTCACACTCTCACAGCCTCACACTTTCACACAGTCTCACACTCTCAGTCTCACACTCTCAGTCTCACACTCTCACAGTCTCTCACAGTCTCTCTCGCAGTCTCACACACTCTCAGTCTCACACTCACAGTCTCACACTCACAGTATCACACTCACAGTCTCTCTCGCAGTCTCACACAGTCTCTCTCACAGTCTCACACAGTCTCTCTCGCAGTCTCACACAGTCCCTCACACTCTCAGTCTCACACACTCTCAGTCTCACACAGTCTCTTTTGCAGTCTCACACAGTCTCTCTCGCAGTCTCACACAGTCTCACACTTTTACACAGTCTCACACTCTCAGTCTCACACTCTCGCAGTCTCACACAGTCTCTCTCGCAGTCTCACACAGTCTCTCTCGCAGCCTCACACACTCTCAGTCTCACACACTCTCAGTCTCACACTCTCAGTCTCTCACAGTCTCTCTAGCAGTCTCACAGTCCCTCACACTCACACAGTCCCTCACACTCTCAGTCCCTCACACTCTCAGTCCCTCACACTCTCAGTCTCACATACTCTCAGTCTCACACTCTCACAGTCTCTCTCACAGTCTCACACAGTCTCTCTCACAGTCTCTCACACTCTCACAGTCTCACACTTTCACACAGTCTCACACTCTCACAATCTCACATAATCTCTCTCGCAGTCTCTCACAGTCTCTCTCGCAGTCTCACACAGTCTCTCACACTCTCACAGTCCCTCACACTCTCAGTCTCTTACACTCTCACATTCTCTCACACTCTCTCACACACCGTCTAACACAGTCTCTCACACAGTCACAGTCTCACACAGTCTCACACAGTTTCTCTCGCAGTCTCACACAGTCTCTCTCGCAGTCTCACACAGTCTCTCACACTCTCACAGTCCCTCACACTCTCACAGTCCCTCACACTCTCACAGTCTCTTACACTCTCACACTCTCTTACATTCTCTCACACACCGTCTCACACAGTCTCTCACACAGTCACAGTCTCACACTCTCGCAGTCTCACACTCTCGCAGTCTCACACAGTCTCAGTCTCACACTCTCACAGTCTCTCACAGTCTCTCTCGCAGTCTCACACAGTCTCTCTCGCAGTCTCACACAGTCCCTCACACTCTCACAGTCTCTTACACTCTCACACACTCTCACACTCTCTCACACACTGTCTCACAGTCTCACACAGTCTCTCACACAGTCACAGTCTCACAGTCAGTCTCACAGTCACAGTCTCACACAGTCTCACACAGTTTCACACTCCCAGTGTCTCTCACAGTCTCTCTCAGTCTCTCTCAGTCTCACACAGTCTCACACAGTCCCTCACACTGACACAGTCTCACACAGTCCCTCACACTGACACAGTCTCTCACACTCTCACAGTCTCTCACACTCTCTCACACACACAGTCTCACACACACACACACAGTCTCACACTCTCTCACAGTCTCACACACAGTCTCACACTCTCACACACAGTCTCACACTCTCTCTCACACTCTCTCAGTCTCACTCTAACACAGTCTCACACTCTCACACAGTCTCACACTCTCACACAGTCACACTCTCACAGTCTCTCTCTCACACACAGTCTCACAGTCTCTCTCACACTCAGTCACACAGTCTCACACAGTCTCACAGTCTCACACACAGTCTCACAGTCTCACACACAGTCTCACACTCTCACACAGTCTCACACTCTCTCAGTCTCACACTCTCTCAGTCTCACACTCTCTCTTACACTCTCACAGTCTCTCATACTCTCTCTCACACTCTCACAGTCTCACACACTCTCACAGTCTCACACACAGTCTCACACTCTCACACACAGTCTCACACTCTCTCTCACACTCTCTCAGTCTCACTCTCACACAGTCTCACACTCTCACACAGTCTCACACTCTCACACAGTCTCACACTCTCACACAGTCACACTCTCACACAGTCACACTCTCACAGTCTCTCTCTCTCACACAGTCTCACACACAGTCTCACAGTCTCTCTCACACTCTCAGTCACACAGTCTCACACAGTCTTACACTCACACACAGTCTCACACTCTCACACACAGTCTCACACTCTCTCTCACACTCTCTCTCACACTCTCTCAGTCTCACACTCTCTCTCACACTCTCATAGTCTCTCACACTCTCTCTCACACTCTCACAGTCTCTCACTCTCTCACAGTCTCACACTCTCTCACAGTCTCACACTCTCAGTCTCACACACAGTCTCACACACAGTCTCACACTCTCACACACAGTCTCACACTCTCACACTCTCTCTCACACTCTCTCAATCTCACACTCTCTCTTACACTCTCACAGTCTCTCACAGTCTCACACACTCTCACACACAGTCTCACACTCTCACACACAGTCTCACACTCTCTCTCACACTCTCTCAGTCTCACTCTCACACAGTCTCACACTCTCACACAGTCTCACACTCTCACACAGTCACACTTTCACAGTCTCTCTCTCTCACACAGTCTCACACACAGTCTCACAGTCTCTCTCACACTCTCAGTCACACAGTCACACACAGTCTTACACTCACACACAGTCTCACACTCTCACACACACTCTCACACTCTCTCACACACTCTCATAGTCTCTCACACTCTCTCTCACACTCTCACAGTCTCTCACAGTCTCACACTCTCTCACAGTCTCACACTCTCTCACTCTCAGTCTCACACACAGTCTCACACACAGTCTCACACTCTCACACAGTCTCACACTCTCTCTCACACTCTCACAGTCTCACATTCTCTCACAGTCTCACACTCTCTCACTCTCAGTCTCACACACAGTCTCACACACAGTCTCACAGTCACACAGTCTCACAGTCTCTCTCTCTCACTCAGTCTCACAGTCTCTCTCTCACTCTCACACTCTCACACAGTCTCACTCTCACACAGTCTCACTCTCACACAGTCTCACACTCTCACACACAGTCTCACACTCTCACACGGTCTCACACAGTCTCACACACAGTCTCACACACAGTCTCACAGTCTCACACAGTCTCACAGTCTCACACACAGTCTCACACTCACACAGTCTCACACTCACACAGTCTCACACTCTCACACACAATCTCACACTGTCTCACACTGTCTCACAGTCTCACTCTCACACTCACACACACAGTCTCACACTCTCACACACAGTCTCACACACTCTCACACACTCTCACACACAGTCTCACTCTCAAACACAGTCTCACGCTCACACAGTCTCACACTCACACAGTCTCACACTGTCTCACAGTCTCACACTGTCTGACAGTCTCACACTGTCTCACAGTCTCTTACTCTCAGGCTCTCTCTCTCAGGCTCTCTCTCTCTCACACTCTCACAGTCTCTCTCTCTCACTCTCACAGTCTCTCTCTCACTCTCACAGTCTCTCTCTCTCACTCTCACACTTTCACACAGTCTCACACTCTCCCACACAGTCTCACACTCTCACTCACAGTCTCACACACAGTCTCACACACTCTCACACACAGTCTCACACTCTCACACACAGTCTCACTCTCACACACAGTCTCACTCTCAAACACAGTCTCACACTCACACAGTCTCACACTCACACAGTCTCACACTGTCTCACAGTCTCACACTGTCTCACAGTCTCTTACTCTCAGTCTCTCTCACACTCTCACAGTCTCTCTCTCTCACTCTCACAGTCTCTCTCTCACTCTCACACAGTCTCACACAGTCTCACACTCTCTCACACTCTCTCATACACTCTCACACATTCTCAGTCTCACACACTCTCAGTCTCTCACACTCTCAGTCTCTCACACTCTCAGTCTCACACACTCTCAGTCTCACAGTCTCTCACTCTCACACTGTCTCACTCAGTCTCGCACTCACAGTCTCGCACAGTCTCTCACACTCACACAGTCTCTCACACACACACAGTCTTACACACACACACAGTCTCACACTCACACAGTCTCACACTCACACAGTCTCACACTCACACACAGTCTCACACTCACACACAGTCTCACAGTCTCACTCTCACAGTCTCTCACAGTCTCTCACTCTCTCACTCTCACACTCTCTCACAGTCTCTCACTCTCACACTCTCTCACAGTCTCACACTCTCACACACAGTCTCACACACTCACAGGCTCACACTCTCACACACAGTCTCACAGTCTCTCACTCTCACACACAGTCTCAGTCTCACACTAACAGTCTCACACTCACACAGTCTCACAGTCTCTTACTCTCACAGTCTCTCTCTCACACTCACAGTCTCTCTCTCACACTCTCACAGTCTCTCTCTCTCACTCTCACATAGTCTCTCACTCTCACATAGTCTCTCACATAGTCTCTCACTCTCACACAGTCTCACAGTCTCTTACTCTCACAGTCTCTCTTACTCTCACAGTCTCTCTCACTCTCACAGTCTCTCTCACACTCTCACAGTCTCTCTCTCTTACTCTCACACAGTCTCACTCTCACACAGTCTCACTCTCTCACTCTCACACACTCACATACTCTCAGTCTCGCACTCTCTGTCTCACACTCACACAGTCTCATACACAGTCTCACACACAGTCTCTCACACAGTCTCTCTCTCACACAGTCTCTCTCACACACAGTCTCTCTCACACACACTCTCACACACACACTCTCACACACACACACTCTCACACACACACTCTCTCAGTCTCGCACACTCGCACTCTCTCAGTCTCGCACGTTCTCAGTCTCGCACGTTCTCAGTCTCACACGCTCTCAGTCTCACACGCTCTCAGTCTCACATGCTCTCACACTCTCACAGTCTCACACTCTCACTCTCACAGTCTCTCTCTCTCACTCTCACAGTCTCTCACTCATTCACACTCTCAGTCTCTCACTCATTCACACTCTCAGTCTCACACGCTCTCACAGTCTCACACTCTCACAGTCTCTCTCTCTCTCACAGTCTCTCTCTCTCTCACTCTCACTGTCTCACTCATCCACACTCTCAGTCTCAC